>CM062811.1:122447607-123047607 GCA_031772625.1 Pinus tabuliformis | reverse complement strand
CAAGTTGAAAAGGGTGTTGGAGAATGTAACTAGTTTTGGTCTTCATAATTTGTACCATTATGTATTTTATGTAAAAAACAAAACAAAAGAAAAAGAAAATTTATTATTATTTTATTTTCTGGAAAAGAATGTTATTCATGCTTCTATGTTTTGAGTCAAAGAGTCAAATTCCTATTTTGGACATATTATAAAAGAAAAATAAAAAGGAATTTTAATTTTAATTTAGGGACAAAAACCTCCCTAGATGCAAGTTGGCCTTGTCCCAATGGAAATGTCTATTTTCACCCCCTCTAAACAATATAAATAAAGGGAATGTGGAGCTCATTTGGAGACACTCACTTGATGTATTACAATTTAAAATATTGTGAAAAGGATAAAGAAGAAGTGGAGGGCCAAAGTTCGAAAGAAAGAAGTTCTTCTTGAGCTAGTGTTTGGGGAATATTTTCCTTGGTACTTCTCCTCTTGTTGGCCCTCTTGTTGATGGATCTGCTGGAAAGAAGAAATAATTGACTTGGCATCTAGAGATGGAAATTTTATGAGGTTATTAGTCTTGGATATCTCATTTGATCTAAATATATAATGAGAATTTTCTAGGTTTCCCCCTTGCAGGGGTTTCTCCCTGGCTTGGAGCATATATCTTGCGTTCTATTGTCTTCTATGATATTCATGTTTTATGATAATTTCTTGATGAAGAAATAAAAAATAATAATAAAAATGCTAACAGACTCATAACTAATTATCATGAACTTGAAATCTAATAATAAGATGAAAAAACCTCTTGATTTCCAAAATGGTATCAGAGTCAGGATTAAAGAAAGGAGGTTGGAGATAAAGAATTAAATTATTACAGTGACATGAATTATGCTGAAACCCTAGCATTCTCTATAAAAGTGGTGGCACCATGTCTAAGTGGCCAAGATATCACTCAGTAATAACTTTGACTTTGCATTAATAGAGGCTTGTATACTCTGCGATATTTCACACTCTGTGGCTCAAAGGTAATGCTTTTTAGCATTACAAATACATCACACTTTTTTGTAATTTGAAGACTTTCCACTGGTAATTGGTATCAT
Organism: Pinus tabuliformis; assembly: GCA_031772625.1. NCBI lineage: Eukaryota > Viridiplantae > Streptophyta > Pinopsida > Pinales > Pinaceae > Pinus > Pinus tabuliformis. Next base: position 123,046,534 of record CM062811.1, on the reverse strand, counting down.
ATGGCCTAGATCTATAATTATGATATCGCTTCTTTGTGCATAAAATGACTTAATAGTGGCTCATTGGTTCGTTTGATACTAAAATGATGATTGCTTCTTCAACTCGCACACCTTATTCAACTCATATGTGGAAAAGATTAGATCAAAGGTAATTTTGTAATTCGATATGATTTGGAAGAAACTCACTTTATATTGGGTTAAGAATTTGATGCTATTTTTTTGTGGCTCGTATGATCTGGGATTTTCATCATTTTTATGAGGCATCATTGTATATATAATAATCTGCATTAAAACATAATGGTTGTGTTGTCACCTATCACATATTTTCTACAATTATATCAAATGGTGGAAAAAAAGTGGAGTAGAAGTGCAAAAAGGCCAAAGAGGAGATAAAATATCAGAGGCCGAAAGCATGAGGAGGATGCTAAAGCCAAAAGACTAAGTTTCAAATCCAAAAGTTAAGCCCATATTTCAATAGGAGTGCTAAAATTAGGGATCCGATCACATCAGAGCCCAACCTTTGGAAGATTGGAAGGAAGGCATATTGGAGGACGTTTTATTGGAGGTCGTTGGCATCAAAACCCTTTTAAATCTCTTTTCTAAAAGTTCCCATTGAGAGGGGCATCGGTATTTTTTGTAACTTGGTCACAAAGAACTAAAAGGACCAAGGGCGCAGAGTTAGGCAGATCCTGTAAGTTCTAAGAAGGAATATCAAAGGATGAAAGCATTAGAACATTTTAGGAAAAAGTTCCAATGAAGAGGGCTTTGATATATATTTATTGTTGGTCATGAAAAATCAAGAGAACCAAGGGAACAAAGATAGGGGCCAAGCTTCGAGAGTTATGAGCCCATCGGAAGCGGAGGTTATTGTAACTCCAATCTTAATTCATTTATTTAAAACTTCCATTGAAGAGGGCTTTCGATAAAGACTGGCGCTTGTTCATGCAAGTACAATGAAAATCAATGCAAAACCAAAGACCCCAAGGATCCTTTCTCTCTCCTCAAAACTGGACACTTGACAACAGATAGTTGGTTCTAAGAATTTGACAGGGAAGATTATGTCAGCATGACATGGAGGTACAAGGTCACGTGGCAGGCAGTTTCAATATTTTGGAGGGCCAAAAGGGACAAATTTGGGTAACATTTGTCGCCACCCAGGAGGCGCCATATCGAGATGAGGAAATCAGTACGACGCCACTTCAGAGGTCTACATTTTCGAGGAAGAGGCCATCGTAACCCTATTCTAATTTTCATTTGAAAATTCTTCCGATGAGAGGGGCTTCAATATATGCTGGAACTTAGTCACAAAAACTCAAAAGAACCAAGGGCACAAAGCAAGGGGCCAAGTAGTAAGATCTATGAGCTCATCAGAAGTGGTATTCATCATAACTCCAAGGTTAATTCTTAATTTGAAAACTTTTTATGAGAGGGGCTTCAATATTTACTAGCACCCATTCATGGGAAACCAAAGGGGCCAAGGGCGCAGGGTTAGCTGGAGCACCTAAGTGCTCAGATGGAATTTCAGAGGATGGTGGGATCAGAACTCTTTAAATTCCTTTTAGAAAAAATTCTGATGAAGAGGGGCTTTGATGTATGTTGGCAATTGGTCACAAAGACTCAGTAGAACCAAGGGCTCGGACCAAAGCCAAACACCTAAGTGTTATAAATCATTTCGGAGGGAAGGGCCATCGAAACTTTAATTTAATTCTTATTGGGAAAACATCTGATGGAAAGAGCTCCAAAATCATGTTGAATTTGGTCACAAATACCTAAAAGAACCAAGGGCATAGAGATGGGGCCGAGCACTGAGAAATGTGAGCCCGTCGAAAGTGGGAGTTTTCGTAACCCAAATGTTAATTCCAATTTGAAAACTTCCGATGGTCAAGTGGATATGAAATAATGTGGCAGTTGGTCATGGCATCCAAGGAACCAAAGGTGAAGCATGAATTAAAAAGGGAGATAGGTCCCTGACAAGAGCCCAAATGCTTTAGCACCCAAGCATTGAGCCTTGGGTCACGACACCTGGTCCCATGGGATAAATAGGAAGAAGGCCAATGGAAAAGGAGCTTGAAGGCATCATAATTTTATGATTTAAGAATTTTATTTCAAGTAAACTTATGAGGATAAAGCCTAGGGAGATCAGAGTTCTGTTTTTTCATAACCACTATTTATAAGAGTTACGAGATATATTGGGTTCCGATGGTATATCCTAGAGTGTATGAAGATGGATGGGTCGACAACTATATTACTGAGCACCGTTAATTCCACCATAATTGATCACTTCCAAATCCAAAAAGTGGGGAATTCAAGTAGTTAAAGGGAGAAAGAAATAAGCATATCAGCCTGTAAATGTAGAGGAACACCATTGAAGAGACGTGGCCTGATCAGAGGCGATCACAAGAATTGACATGGAGATATATTTCTATGGCCATCATTCAGTTGTCCCATATTTTGTTATTTTGTAATTTTTGCATTTTAAAGAAGGAATCAAATATGTTGTAATCATTTGGGCAACAAAACTTCCGCATGCTGAGACAGCTAGCTGATCGGACAGACGGTTCATCACTGAGATATTTTGTAACTATTGTTTCAATCTTCCCCTTGCCTTATAAATAGGGGGAAGAAACTCATTTTAAGGGTTCCAAATCTTGTTCCCAGAGGTCTGAAATTTTTTGTTTGCATGTGTTCTGAGTTGTGTGTATAGAAAGAGGTTCCAACTCTTGGTTCAATGGCTTGCTCATGAGGTGTTAATTCTTATACAAATATCAAATAGGTTGGACCTATGATATAGGCTCCATTTTCAGATATTAATGAAGCAGATTTGGTGATTCCAAGTGAAAACTGTGCAATATGTGTTCCCCTCTATTTTTCATTTGATGTATGCTTATCTTCCTCTGAAATTGTGTAAATAAGTTGTTGGTTTCAGTCTTAAATTATGGATTCACTTATGTTATAGCGTAGAAAAAGTACCTATGAAATTGCAGATTTACCAATGTTATATTCTAGCCAACAATACTTGTGAGATCACATCTCTTCCAGTGTTATTTTGTGATAGGATGTACCCATGAAAATTTAGAGCTATAAACCTTAAATGGGCTCCATAATTTCTTCATTTTGATCCCCTTTACGATCCATAGTTCTGTTGGTATTCGTTGCTTACAATTCTTTTTCATCCAACCCTCTGTACTGAATTCCTTTCCTTATTTTATCTCTCTCCATTTTCACTACAACGACATATATTAAGTTGCATTTTGACTATGTGTCAGCCACCATATCAGGACATTTGTCCTTGGGATGAGCATATCTGCCTATATATATGTGCATGTGTGTGTATGTTTAAGCCTACCTTGGTGAAGGGTGATTGAACCAAGTTCTGAATCAATCTATTCCCAATTATATTAAATATGGAATGCAACACAAATCTCAACAAATTCTCATATCACTCCTCTAAGATGTTTTGGTTGCTAACCCTTTCCTTAACCCAGGGGTTGTATCTAGGAGCTACAAGATCTTCTAGCACCATTGTTGGGGAACGAATCAGAACATTTTTTCCTAGGTACGACAATTTTTACATTCCCTATGATAGATGAGCAAGGGAAGTGTGGGTTGAAAATCTCTCACCTTGGAAAATCCACTATTTGAATCTTATTTTGAGCATCCTATCTTTCTGAAGACCTCATACTCGCTCTGATACAAACCAACATAAAACTCCTCCCATATTCAACCCTGAGAATATAATATCCCAAAGGATTTGAAAAGAGAAGATCCCTGTTACTCCAAATGCCACAAGATATTTTCTAGAAATATCATCAACTAGCTCTCAAAACATTGTGATAAACTACCTTGAGTCTTCCTCCAAAGCCTTGGATGAACATTGTGCATTGCTTGGCTCATTTCCTTCTAGAGTAAAAAATGAAGAAGATTTTGTTAGTTCACCCTCTTTCTCATTTCATCCCTCCTCTAAATTTGAATAAGTTAATGACATCCTTATAAAAATCCCCACGCAGAGTGTGAATAGCTTCCCAGCCCAGATCCAGTCAGATGCAACTCAGATACCCCCTTAGTAAAGACCTATAATTAATTTTATACCACCTCCCTAGCTCAATATGGTTGTGCTAGGTTTTCTCCTGAACAAATATGCCCCACTGGACTTTCCACAACCCTTGAATGGTATGTCACAAGACTATCTAAAGTTTTTTCCAATATTCACAGGGGAAGATGACATTTCAACACAGAGGCGTGTAGAATTTTTCTGTGCACTTGCAGAAAATCTCAATTTAGAACACCTAGATTTAGTGTTAAGACTTTTTGTCTTGTCTCTTGATGGGGAAACTGGAAAATGGTTTAAAAACCTACCAAATGCTTCAATCACTACTTGGGAGGAGATGGAGAATTCATTCATGCAAAAATGGGGATAGAAAGGGACCAATGGTATATCCTCACTGAATTCAATGCTATGAAGAAAAAACGTAATGAATTTGTGTCAAAATTCATAAGAAGGTTTAATAAATTGTATAATAGTCTCCCTCCTGAAATAAAACCTCCATATGTTGTTGCTAAAGTGGTCTTTGTTGCGGCCTTTGAACCAAAATTTGGTTTCTCTCTCAAAGAAAGGAAGTCTTGCACCTTAGACCATACTCAAATAGATGTTTTAGAAGTTGAAGAAAATTTCACATCTACTGGAAAGTGGAGAGGGAGAACCGATCATGGAGATAAGAGAAGGGGAAAAGAGGAAGCTCGTTCCTCAAACCAGGGAAAGGAAACTCAAGAGAAAAAACTCAAGGAAATGAACAAGCTGACAAGAAACCTGTCTAACAAGCTTGTAAAACTAGAGTTAGAAAATAAAAAACCTCCTCAACAAAAACAACCAGCTCCTAACCATAGTTTCAATCCTTAGTATAAGAAACCTCCTTTGCAGGTCTTGCAAAGGGAGAGAAGGGGGAAATAAGATTACATTCAACTTCCATTGTGTTTAGCAAATGATCTAGAGAAAAGTATTGGAGAAATAATAGACCTCCGAGAAAATTAGTTTGCTTCTCTTTTAGAGGGAGAAAATGAAATAGAGGCCAATGAAGTAGAAAGGGATGATTTGGATGAACCACTAGATGATGGTGAGATAGATAACTACTGCAGGAAGTTTGCTGATTTCATGAAAGCACATCTGCACACAATATATGATCTTAGATCTTCCAGGAAAAGATATAGAATGCAAGACCAAATGAGGAGTCCTCTCCCCCAAATCCTCTGAAACTAGAAGAGAAAGGAACGAAGACTTTATACCAAGCCCACCCAAAAAGAAAGAGCCTCGAGTTTCCATCCTCCACAAGCTTGAGGTCTTTAAAATAGAGCAGTCACCCTTACCACCCAGACTAATATGTGATAAAGAAAAATATATTGTTGATGTTCTCATAGATGATATGAGCTGTTATGTTTTTAATCTTCAAAAGGATCTGGAGAAGGTCAGAACCTTTGTTCCCTTAACATAATTGTTGAAACAACCAAATTATAAATCCAAGGTGTCTTGTTTTATGTGTCCATCCACCATATATTCTCTACAAGGCAACTTGAACCTCCAAGAAGAAACACCCATGGTTGTATTTGGACCTCATGTTGAGGAACAAGACCCTTCCACTTCCCCTTTCTATGTCAATTTGGTAATTCATGAACTTCTCTTACACAACTTCTTGACTCAGGAGCTTCTCACAATTTGATGCAATTGTTTGTTATGGAGAAATTGGGGTTGCAAATAACAAGACCATATAAAGATCCGTATTTTTTTTACTCCAAGAGAGTAAAATGTCTAGGGTTGATCAAAGACTTGGTGTTCAATTTTCCTCAGATCCCTTTGAAGAGTGTTGTAATGGATATCATAGTTTCTGATATCCTTGTGAGGTTTAGTATGCTCTTGTTTAGATCATGGGGATAAAAAATTGGAGGATCCTTTAAAATGGATTTAACATATTCTTACATTCCTATTTTTGGTGGATAAGATCATTGGTTATATAGAGAAGTGAGATTTGTGAAGACAGTTTGTTGTAGCGATTACAACACCCTCCAAAAATTTTCCTTAGCTTCGTTTTGGAGCCTCCCTACCAACCATCCTTAGCAACATGTCTTGCACTATTCAAGTACTTATTATTTAGTTGAATTTAAGTGGCATATCAGCTTTTTTTTGTTAGCTTGTATGCCAATCACACGCAGGGTGACATTCCAGAACTTGGTCATTTTCTGGTTGTTGTGCTCACTTGGAAAATTGCGCGGAATTGGAGGGGAACCTGCCTTCCTCTCCAGAACTGTGCAGACCATCTAGGAAGCCTGTTGATCTCCAAAAATGAATAGAGAAAGTAGGCAACCTTCCCTCTGGAAATTTCGCAGAGTAGCCCATCACTGGGCTTGCTCTCAAAATTTGCATAGTTCTGGCTGACAGCCAGGGCTTCAGTCCAAAAATTACGCAGAGCCTGAGGGGCAGCCAGACCAGCTCAGCGCAAAAACTGGACAAATGTCACTCCAAGGCTTGTAGCCTATTGCATGTGCTCCCATGTTGACCGGTTCCCTCTAAGACTGAGAAATATTACTTTGCATGCTTGGGATGGTTTTTCCTAAAAAGTTAAAAGGAAAAAAAATGAAAAAGCATCCCTAGATTTGAGGGATCCATTTTTAGCAGCTGGAGGTTACATGCAAAAGTCATTTTAGAAAATTCCCACCAAGTGTCGTCTTTTCCTAGATTTGTGGCGCCTTTTCTTAGATTTGTGGCATGCACGTCATAAGCCTCAATCTTATCAAACTTATTTACTTGACACTTCAGATCTCACTCCTCACTTCGATATTGGAGCTTTGGCATCCCACATCGCATCTAGGAGCATTCGACACACTCAACTCAATGTTTTTTTTGGGTAAATCCACTTTTTATGTCTTTTGCTGCTTTTCTTTCACTTTTTGTATTTCAGTTTGTGTGAGTTTTGTTTTCTTGGGTTCATTTAACGCTTCTTGCCACTTTAATGCATGTTATATTGTAGAAGCATTGTTTCAAGTTTTTCATTGCATCTTACTGTTGTTGCATGCATGACATTGTTTCTGCATTAACGGTCACCATTGCAAAAACTCACTTCACACACTTGTTTTCCCATTTGTTGAATCTTGCACTCACTGTTTGCATGAATGGTAATTCACTCTTGTCTACACTTAGCTTCTCCATTCATTCATACTCTTCATGTTTTCAGTCGCCCATCGAGTGGTCTAGGCTGCCTTGGCCCGAACCTTGCCTTGCCTGGCTTGCACTGCGCATTTTTGAGAGTGAAAACTCTGCCTTCCTCCCAGAAATTGCACAAATTTTTCCCAACACTAGCCTCCAGGCTTTGTCTAAGCAATTCTGAGAAGCAGTGCCCTACTGACCCCTGGAATTGCATAGATGCATTTGATCAGGTTGCAATCATTATTGACTGAAACAACACATTGCGCAATTTTAGTCCCCAACAAGCCAAGATGGACTATTCTTTGCACAGTTTCAACAGTTAGTCAACCCACTGACTATCCAGACTATGTTCTGTGCAGTTCTGTCAATCAATCTCCTAGTCTCCTAGTGAAAATTGCATAAACATTCCAGTCAGTCACCCAGGTGTGTTGCATGTCAGTCCTCAAGTTTCTTTTGGTTTTCAACTAACATATTACTTGTCTTGAGTGTTTTACTTCTCTAGGTATCACATGTGTTCATCTGTCACTTAGTAGTACAAGTACAATGACTTCCAAGAGAGAAGGGTCAAAGGACACCATCGAGAGTGCAACTGGGGATGAAGTTGAGCAGGTGTCTATCAGCTTGCCCATCTATGAAGACACTAAGTTGTTCATAGACAAGGAAATCAATATGAAATGGCAAGACATCAATGACCTTTTCAAGCACATTTGAGGAGAATTTGGAAGACCACGGGGTCTATGTCAACATACACAAGTCTGGCTTGTACCGGATTGCATGCAAGTATCCCGCATTTCCATGCGTGGACATGATCCACTGGATTGTCTCTCATACTGATCCAGAGACAATGGTGTTAAGTAGTGTCAGTGAAACAAAACTTACTACCTTCAAGGAAAAGTACTTTCAGGAGATGTATCACTTGTCGCAGTCGGTGATCATGATGGATACACCCTTCACCAGACCCAACAACAATGCAAACTCAAGAGACATATTGAAGACCTAGGTGAAAGAGCCATCCAAGTTTAGGAAGAAAACCCAACCAATACAAGGATACTCTGGAAGGCATATCAACTCTTGGTCATCTTTGCATGTTGCTTATATGGCCAAGAGAGCACAGAGACCTTCCCGCAGAGTTGGGTGATTGTGTTGGATCAGTTTGCGAGTGAAGGAATACCTTTCAACTAGTATGACATGTTGGCTCTTAGGTTGAAGGAACAAGTGACAGAGGTCTGACATCCCCCCAAGGGTAACTAAGTGAAGCTATTCATGTCTTCTTACATACTTGATGCAGTCTGTGCCCGTCAACAGTTCCCAGGCTTGGGTTGGGCATGGACACCTTTGGAAACCTCTGTGCACACTTATTGTAATTTGTTCTCTGAATGCAGCTTCTATGGAGTTATCATACAACTACCAAACCACTTTGTCAGCCCAGTGTACAAGATTATCTTTGAGTAGGATCAACCTTGCATGTCACAGGTAGCGATGGATGCATTGATTAACATAGTAGATTGGTATGCCTCACTCCTTGGCACCTTCATATGGATGTACAATGCGAAGAAGGCTTTGCATGTTTTACCAAAGTTTGCCATGGATAAGTTGTTCATGCAATAAGTGTCATATCACATCTTGATAGGGTTGTCAGCGAGACCGTAGAGGAAGAAGAAGGCACCTTGGCCCGCTCTTCCTTTGTGGATCAGGTTGTATGAGATCCATAATCTCGAGCATGCTGAGGCCAAGATGGAGGAATTCAAGAGGTCCACCTTCATCACTAGAAGTTTCAATCCATATGACCCACATTGCTTAGTAAAGGACCACTATGTGAGAGTGCATCACCCTTGGATCCACGGGGTGTGTCATTGGCCTTAGGAAGATCCATGGAGATATTGCTATCACTTCTCAAGGATCAATGAACTAGTCAACATAGATGTAGAGTGGTTAGAAAAGAAAAAGGAAACAACATCCCAGAGAGTAGCATCATCAGCAGCAATAGAGGGCTGCAAACTTGCACTTGACAAAGGTAAGAGGAAGGTTATAGATAGCGCAAAGGTAGAGAAAAGATGCAAGTTTAAATCATATCCACTTGTTTGAAAGAAACTTTGGATATTGAGGCACAGAGGTGACAATGCAACAGGAGGACCGTGAATAGGAAATGGGAGAAGAAAAAACCAGAGGAGGAAAAAAATGAGTTATAGGAGTTGAAACGACAACTTAGGGAAGAACAAGAGCTACGTAGAAGAGAGAAGGAAGTGAAACAGGAACAGGAAAAGAAGGAGGCGCAACATGCACATATTGATGAAACTACACCCATACAGGTTATTGACTCATTCGGGTAGATGTCAAAGAAAAAATAGGGTAGTAGTTGCAGGAGCAGGACTTTGCTCAGGAGATTGAACATATCCTAGAGCAGATGGAAACAGATATGGCCCAACCGAGTTAGGTCAGGACATTGACCTCATGCCTGAGAACCAAGAGATCACTCCACCAGCTTCACGAGATTTGAAAGCAGAGCAAGTCCAAAGCAATCAAGGAGACATTGAAATCGTTGAGGACAATCCAGAGGCAAAGATGGACAACATATATTTCGACGAGTCACAACACAAAGTTGTGCAGTTGAATAGAGTTCCTACTCCGAATGTCCATGTATCTCCTGTGCAGTTTGAAGAACAAGTGATTGTGTCCGATGTGCACAAACATCTAGTTGCATTAGTTGATGCTACCAAAGCATATGCTGAAGCCACTAGCTCAAGTGTTAGATTCTTGATAGCTAAGAACGAGTGCATGGCTAAGAAGTTACAAGCGGCCAAGCACAAAGGAGAGTAAGTTATAGCATCCACTAGAGTAGAGTTGAGGAGAGTGATACTATATGAAGTATCATCTCTCGAGAAATTCATGAGTAAGTTGTGCTTTAGATTTTTCATTGTGCATAAGTCAATTGTCCATCTCAACGGTTGGCAACAACGCTATGTTAGGAGAGCACGCATCTTTTCAAATATACACATTGTTGTTGATCGCATTAAGATATTGACAGTGAGGTACAAGGGAGCCCCATTGCACTTGCAAAATATGATGAATCCAAAGGTGGTATAGTTGAAGGCACACATCTGGAGTTATATCCAGAACTATGAGGAACTCTCGCAGCCCATCACCAGTTTTAATGCTTCACATACATAGGTGTTTAGGAGCATAGATGTCATTGTGCACATGCATGTGATCCCATCCAATGGCACACTCTCCAAGGGGAAGTCAAAGAACCAAGTGTGACTAGAGCTAGACATGTACTTTGATCAGTTGATTCGCATTGCCACCAGTGCAGACTTGCAGATGAGCGCAGACACTATGCATCAATATGTTGTTGGTCTAGTTGCACTCAAGAATATGATGCGCATGTTATTTGATGAGTTGGACAAAGACTCTAAATCAGTGTACCCAGATGCAATGGAGTTAAGAGTTTAATTTCAGAAGGATGTCACCATAGAGTATGCGGACACCATAACAAACTATCAAACTTGGCATCAGTTCACCACTGTCGATCATCACGAGGATGTCGAAGAGTTAGTCTTCCCAAAGTTGTCTGAGTCTTAGTGATGTCTTGCATGGCTTACTGAAGCCTACTTTTTTCTCACATGGGTACATGTGAAGATTGTAATGTAAACATGTTAAGTGAAAGGCCAAGTGTCAATAGTAGAATGTAACAATCATGTGTAAGTTGAAGAGTCATGAGGGTAGGTGAAGAGTCACAAAGGGGAATTTCAAGGGTCACCCCACCCTTTGCTATTTATAGAACCTCATAACTCATTGTATAGGCTTTTGGGAGCAAAGCTTCCTATAAGGATAACTTAGAGAAAGCTTGGAGTGTATTTAACAAGCCTTGACTTCTCTACAGTGTAGAGCTAGTACATCTCTTTGGAGGAGTAGGCAACAGTGACTGTAATGTTTCACTCTCAAGGCTAGTGGAAGTCATGGTTGTATGTATGATTGGATATTTCACTCTTTTAATATAACAGAGCAATCATGTTTCATGCATATGTTATTATTGTAGTTCGGCTATCCTGGTTACTTTAATTATGTATGTAGTTGTAATTTACACATGTATGTATGGACTATTATGTATGTGTTTGTATGAATATTATAGAAGCGTGTTCTTGGTATAACCCATTACTTTGGATCATCGGTTATCCTGCTTTCCATCTTGTGATATATTTTTTCTCATGTGTTCCCTTTCAATTTGCATGCTATCAAAAGTTTATGAGGGGCACACTCATTCCCCCTTCCATGTGTTAGAGCATTTCATTCAGCTTCCTTGACTTGCTGCAAGGTCACACCCTTGCTTCCAACAAGGACATCTTACTTACCTCTACACGCAACCGTAGTCAAGGTGATACCGTAATACCCACTACTAGGACTCCTAATCCAAATGGTCTGAGGTCTAGTTGGGACTTCTTTCCAGGGAGATCCCTTGACATGTTGGTGAGTCCAACACTGTCAACATTTTTGGCGCTAGAAGGAGGGTAATATGACAAGCTGAGTCCTCACATCCTATTTTGAATCTTCACACATCTATCATGGATATCATTTTCGTTAACTGTCGCGATGTCTGCCCAATGCACATCCCTTTGAAATCATGGAGGAGTTTTTTAATCACTTGTCTGAATTCACGTATGATGGCGAAGGTGAAGTGGCCTGACCTGCGCACTTACATGACTTCCTTGCATTCTTGGAGGATGTGGAAGACTTTGATGAAGTAGAGGTCAACATGCTACTTGCAACCACACTTCACAAATCCCCACAACGATGGTGCCGCAACCTGCCTCACAATTGTGTGCAACCATTTAAGCACTTTAGTGATCTAATCGAATCAGTTTTCCATCATTTTGATCCTGAAGCTCTTGACAAGAAAATGTTAAAACTATGGAGGGCCCCACATGAACAAGTTATGCATTTTTGGTACCGCTTTCGTTTACTCATGTTTGAAGCTCCGAAAATTCAGATGAAATTCCAATATCTCATGGACAGATTTGAATATTACCTTACCAAATCACTTTGTCCCAAAATGAAATTAAAATTCAAACCCCGCTCAGCATACCTCAGTGATGGAGGTGCACAATCACAAGCAGACACAGTTGTTGTCACAAGTGATTGTCCGCCTTCCCCTCATCAAACAACTCCACCCCTGCAGAGTGATGTGGGAGAGCATGCACACACTTTTGTTCAACTGTCACATCCTCCCACTGTCACCACTCTTAATTTCTGCACATATTTGGTTGGGAAGCCCACGGGTTGTCATATGCATTTGTTACCTCAACCTTCATCTTCACATTCTACTGACCCTCCAGATTAAACTGTTTTGTGTTCTTCCATTCCAGACTCTACACTTGTTGTGAATGAGGATCAAACCATTGACGAAGTTTATGTTTCACAACCAACCTACACTATCATTTACGATGAGTATGACTAGGGATCTAAACATCAACCTACAGCGAAGGATGAACTCCAAAATTTTGCCTTAGCTTCATTTGGGAGCCTCCCTACCAACCATCCTTAGCATCATGTCTTTCATTATTCAAGTACTTATGCTTCGAGTTTCAGTGGCTTATCGGCTTGTGTTTGTTATCTTGTTTTCCTCCCACCCATAGGCCGACATTTTGGAACTTGTTCATTTTCTTATTGTTGTGATCACTTGGAAAATTGCGAATTGGAGGGGAACCTTCCTTCCTCTCCAAAATTGCACAGAGCATCTACGCAGCCTGCTTCTCTCCAGAAATGTGCAGAGAAAGCAGGCAACCTTCCCTCTGTAAATTGCACAAAGCAGCCCATCACTAGCCTTTTTCTCAAAATCTGCATAGTTCTGGTTGATAACCAGGGCTTTAGTCTAGAAATTGTGCAGAGCCTAAGGGGCAGCCAGACCAGCTTAGCCCAGAAACTGTGCAGAAGTCACTCCAAGCCTTACAGTCCATTGCATGTGATCCCAAGTTGACTGGTTCCCTCCAGGACTGAGCAATCATGTTTTGCATGCATGGGATGCTTTTTCCCAAAAAAGAAAAAGGAAAAAAGCAAAAAAGCATCCCTAGATTTTAGGGATCCATTTTTAGCAGCTGGAGATTACATGAGAAATATGTTTTAGAAATCTCTCGCCAAGTGTCTCTTTTTCCTAGATTTGTGGGATGCACGTCATAAGCCTAGATATTATCAAAATTATTTATTCGACACTTTAGAGCTCACTCCTCACTTCTATCTTGGAGCTATGGCATCCCACATCACATCTAGGAGCATTCGACACACTCAGCTCAACTTTTTCTAGGTAAGTCTTCTTTTTATGTCTTTTTCTTCTTTTCTGTCGCTTTTTGTATTTCAATTTGTGTGGGTGATATTTTCTTAGTTTCATTGAATGCTTGCTGTAATTTTAATGCATGTTAGCATGTAGAAGCACTATTTCAAGTTTTTCATTTCATCGCACTGTTGTTGCATGAGTGGCACTATTTCTACACTGATGATCATCATTGTGATGACTCCCTTCGCACACTTACTTGTTTTCCTGTTTCCTGAATCTTGCACTCACTATTTGCATGCATGATCATTCACTCTTGTCTACACTCAGATTCACCATGCATTAAGCCTCTTCATGTTTTTAGTAGCCCGTCAGCTGGCCTGGGCTTCCTTGGCGTGGACCTTGCCTTGCCCTGCTTGCACTCTGAGAGTGAAGTCTCTGCCTTCCTCCCAAAAAAATTTCAAAGCTTGTCCAACACTGGCCTCCAAGCTTTCTCTATGCATTTTTGAGAGACAGTTCCCCGTCATCCCCCGGAATTATGCAGATGCATTTGACTGTGTTGCAGTCATTATTGACTGAAACTACGCATTGTGCAATTTTAGTCCTCAGCAGGCTAAGATGGACTATGCTTTGCTCAGTTTCAACAGCCAGTCAGGCCACTGACAGTCTAGAATGTATTCTGCACAGTTCTGGCAGTTAGTCTCCCTGCCTCCCGGCGAAAATTGCGCAAACCTTCTAGCCAGTCACCCAGGTGTGCTACATGTCAGTGCTCAAGTTGCTTTTGGTTTTCAACTGATAGATTGCTTGTCATGAGTATTTCTCTATCTCTAGGTATCATAGGTGTTCTTCCATCTCTCAACAGTACAGGTACAATGACTTCCAAGAGAGTAGGGTCAAAGGACACCTTAGAGAGTGCAACAGGGGATGTAGTTGAGCAAGTGTATATGAGCTTGCCCATCTATGAAGACACTAAGTTGTTCATAGGTAAGGAGATCAAGATGAAATGGAAGGACATCAATGATACCTTTTCAAGCACATTTGAGGAGAATCTAGAAGACCATAGCGTCTATATCAACATACACAAGTCTGGCTTGTACCGGATTGCATGCAGGTATCCCACATTTCCATGTGCATACATGATCCACTTAATTGTCTCGTATACTGATCTAGAGATGATTGTGTTAAGTAGTGACAATGGAAAAAAACTTTCTACCTTCAAGGCAAAGGACTTTCATGAGATGTATCACTTTCCGCAGTCGATGATCACGATGGATACACCCTTCACTAGACCCAACAGTAGTGCAAACTCAAGAGACATCTTGAAGAGCTGGGTGAAAGAGCTATCCAAGTTCAGGACAAAACCCAACCAAGTGTACAAGACAAGGATACTGTGGAAGGCATATCAGCTCTTGTTCATATTTTCATGTCGCTTATACGGCCAATAGAGCACATAGACCTTCTCATAGAGTTGGGTGATTGTGTTGGATCAGTTGGCGAGTGAAGGAAGACCTTTCAACTGGTCTGACATGTTGGTTCTCAGGTTGAAGGAACAAGTGATAGAAGCTCGGCATCCGCCCAAGGGTCAGCAAGTGAAGATATTCATGTTCTCTTACCTAATTGATGCAGTATGTGCCCGTCAACAGTTCAGAGGATTGGGTTGGTCATGGACACCTTTAGAAACCTCTGTGCGCACTTATTGTAAGTTGTTCTCTGAATGCAACTTTCATGGAGTTATCATACAACTACCAGACCACTTTGTCAACTCGGTGTACAGGATGATCTATGAGAAGGATCCACCTTGCATGTCGCAGGCAGTGATAGAGGCATTGATTAACATGGCAGATTGGTATGCCTCACCCCTTGGAAACTTCATATAGATGTACAATGCGGAGAAGGCTCCGCATATTTTACCGAAGTTTTCCATGGATAAGTTGGTCATGCAAGAAGTCTCATATCACATATCGATAGGGTTGTCAGCAAGACTGCGCAGGAAGAAGAAGGCACCTTGGCCTGCTCTTCCTTTATGGATTAGGTTGTATGAGATCCAAAATCTCAAGCATGTTGAGGCCTCAATGGAGGAATTCAAGAGGTCCACCTTCGGCATCATAAGTTTCAATCCATATGATCCGCATTACTTAGTAAAGGACCACTGTGTTGGGGTGCATCACCCTTGGATCCATGGGGCGTGTCATTGGCCTGAGGAAGACCCATGGAGATACTGCTATCACTTCTCAAGTCTCAATGAATTGGTCAACATAGTTTTAGAGTGGTTAGCAAAGTAGAGGGCAACAACATCCCAGAGAGCAACATTATCAGCAGCAACAGAGGGTAGCAAACCTGCGCTTGACAAAGGCAAGAAGAAGGTTACAAATGGCGCAGAGGTGGAGCAAAGCTACAAGTTTAAAGAAAATCCACTTGTGTTGAAAGCATCTTTGGAGATTGAGGCGACAACGCAATAGGAGGATTGCACAAAGGCAAAGGGAGAAGAAAAATCTAGAGGAAGCAGAAAAGGAGTTGTAGGAGTTGAAGCAACGATTCAGGGAAGAACAAGAACTATGAAAAAGAGAGAAGGAAGTGCAGTAATAATAGGAAAAGCAGGATGTGCAGCATGCACATATTGATGAAACTGCAACCATACAGGTTATTGACTCATCTGAGTAGTTGGCATGAGCAGATAGGGTGAAAAATCGCAAGAGCAAGACTTTTATCAGGAGATTGAACATATGCTAGAGCAGAAGGACATGGATATGGCCCAACCTGTGTTAGATCAGAACATTGACCTCATTCCTCATAACCAAGAGGTCACTCCACTAACTTCACCAGATCCAGAAGCAGAGAAATTCCCAAGCGATCATTGAGACACTGAAATCCTTGAGGCCAATCCATAAGCGGAGATGCACAATATATCTTTCGACGAGTCACAACATAGAGTTGTGCAGTTGCACAGAGTGCCTACTCCAAATGTCCATGTATCTTCTGCACGGTTTGAAGAATGACTGATCATGTCTGATTTGCGTAGACATCCAAGTGCATTGGCCGATGATGCCAAAGCATATATCAAAGCCACGAGCTCGAGTGTTAGATTCTTGATAGCTGAGAACGAGCGCGTGGCTAAGTAGTTACAAGTGACCAAGCAGAGAGGAGTGCAAGTTACAACATTTTCTAGAGAAGAGTTGAGGAGAGCGATACTAGATGAAGTATGGTCTCTCGAGATAGTCATGGAGAAGTTGTATTTCAGATTTGTCACCGTGCATAATTTAGTTTTCCATCTCAACTGTTGGCCACATCGCTCTGCTAGGAGAGCATGCATCTTGTCAGATATACACAGTACTGTCAATCACATGCAGATATGGACAATGAAGTATAAGGGAGCCCCTTTTCACTTGCCAAAGATGATGAAGCCAATGGCGGTAGAGTTGAAGGCATGCATCCAGAGTCATATCCAGAACTATGAGGAACTCCTGCAGCTCATCAATAGTTTATAGGCTTCACATGCACGGGTGTTTAGAAGCATGGATTTCATTGTGCGCACGCATGTGATCCCATCCATTGGCACACTCACCGAGGTGAATTCAAAGAACCAAGTCTGACTGGAGCTAGACATGTACTTTGATCAATTGATGCGCATAGCCACCAACGCAGACTTGCAGATGAGCGCAGACACTATGCATTAGTATGTTGCTGGTCTGGCTGCACTCAAGACTATGATGTGCATGTTATCTAACAAGTTGGAAAAAGGTGCCAAATTATCATACCCAGATGTAACGGAGGCAAGAGTTCACTTTCAGAAGGATGTCACCACAGAGTAGGTGGACACCATAACAGAATATCAAGCTTGGCATCAGTTCGCCATCGTTGATCATCGCGAGGATGTCGAAGAGTTAGTCTTCCTACCATTGTCCGAGTCTTAGTGATGTCTTGCATGGCTTACTCAAGCCTATTTTTTTCTCACATTGGTACATGTGTAGATTGTAATGTAAACATGTTGTAAAAGTGAAAGACCAAGTGTCAATCATAGAATGTAACAGCCATGTGTAAGTTGAAGAGTCATGAGGGTAGGTGAAGAGTCACAAAGGGGAATGTCAAGGGTCACACCACCCTTTTCTATTTATAGAACCTCGTAACTCATTTTATAGGCTTTTGGGAGCCAAGCTTCCTATAGGGATAAATTAGACAAATTTTGGAGTGTATTGTAACGAGCCTTGGCTTCTCCACAGTGCAGAGCTAGTACATCTCTTTGGAGGAGTAGGCGACAATGACTGTAATGTTCTACTATCGGGGCTAGTGGAACTGATGGTTGTATGTATGTTGTTATTGTAGTTCATTTATCCTGGTTACTTTAATGATGTATGTAGCTATAATTTACACATGTATGTATGGACTATTTTGTATGTGTTTGTATGAATCTTATCAAAGTGTTTTTGGTATAACCCATTACTTTGGATCGTCCGCTATCCTTCTTTCCATCTTTTGATGTCTTTATGCTCGTGTTTTCCCTTTCAAGTTGTGTGCTATCACATGTTTCTAAGGGGTGCAGTCATTCCCCCTTCTGTGTGTTAGAGCCTTTCATGCAACTTCCTTGACTTGCTGCAAGGTCACACCCTTACTTCCAACAAGGAAATCTTACTTACCTCTCCTTGCAACCCCAATCAAGGTGATACCATACTACCCACTACTAGGAATTCTACTCCAAACGGTTTGAGGTCTAGTTGGGACTTCTTATCGGGTAGATCCTTTGACATATTTCTGGGTCCAACACCGTCAACACAGTTACAAGAACGGATTGTTCAAATCATGACCCCATGTATGGTAAAGAGAAATATTTCTCTTATTTGTTGTTAGAGGAAGATGATCAAATCATGGATGATACACAAGTGGAATGTTTTATCTTATTAGACCAACAATCATTGGAGGGTGACAAAGTATGGAAGCTATACTTTGATGTCGCTTATTCCAACAAAGGAAATGGGGTAGGTATGTTGTTGGTATCCCTAGAAGCCAACTTGATCCCTCTCTCTTTCAAGTTGATGTTTGAAGCTACAAATAATGTTGTTGAATATGAAGCTTTGCTGCTAGGACTACAAGATGCCAGAAATCCCAACATTGGGTTCTTGACAGTGTTTGGATATTCAGAGTTGGTGGTGAAAGAAATATGAAGTAAATTCCAAACCAAACATCCAAGACTGGAGGCCTACCTAAATGAGGTATGGGATATGATTGAGAACTTTTTCTTAGATTTTAACATCTATTTTCTTCCCAGAGATGGAAATCAGATGGTTGATTCCTTAGCTGTAGCTATCAATAACTTCAATCCTCCTCAAAACCCATTGCTAAGATACAAAATTGAAGTCAGATACAAGCCTTCAATACCAGACAATGTTAAGTATTGACAGGTGTTTCAAGATGAGGAACAAATCAAACGCTTCATCGAGGTCGTTGGAGAATTCTCAAACTTAGATATTGATTAGGAAGAAGAGAAAGCAATAGATGAAAATCAGACCAAGTGGGAAGAAACCGTTATAGGACATAATATTTTACAATTGAAAGCTAATAATATCCCTAGAGGTTTGGTTCCTTTGGAAAGATTGTTCAACTCAAATGATATGGCTTCCAAGCCAACTGAACAAGAATTTGAAGAATAGGTGGAAGACTTCAATATGGATTCAGATCAAGATCCCTAGATAATTAAGTTGGCAAAAGGAGTTCCTAAGGAATACAAACGAAGGTAACTGGACCTTTTTATGTAGTATATGGATGTGCTTGCTTGGTCTTATGATGATTTAAAAACATTTGATACTAATATCATCCTACATAAAATTCCTTTGAAGATTGGGGCAAAAACCTGCAAACAAAATCTTAGGCAGATTAACCCAATGCTACTTCCATCGATTGAGAAAGAGGTCAGGAAGTTGCTCCAAGATAAAATTATCGTACCTTTGAGGTATTCATATTTGGTGGAAAATATAGTTCATGTTAGGAATAAGAACAGGGAAATAAGGTTGTGTATTTACTTTAGGAATCTGAACAAAACCTCACTAAAGGACAATTACCATCTAGCTAAACTGGACTACATTATGCAAAAGGTGGTAGGCTATGCTCATATGTGTATGATGGATGGTTTTTCTGGATACAATCTTATGAGCCCCAGTAATGCAGCAAGAATGATGTAACTCCCAAAGCTACCAACTTTGCTTTATCAACCCGAGGTTTTGTACAAACTTAGAGGTGGCAGTGCTATATACACATTAGATGCATTATTCTACTCATGCCACCCTCAACTGGGTCACTTGATCATTAGGATTCCAAACCATTCCTCTATTGAACTTAAAGGAGTCTAACTACTGAAAGAAGAATGTGAAGTCTAGTCCTAGTGCAGAGAAAGTAAATGCTTTTACACTCAGAAGATGAAATATGTCAACTTGTAAATGCTATGAAATGACAACAATCTTATGCTACTTTGCAAAACGGAAACTATGCTAACTTTCACATAATCATCTAGATATTAGAGTTGCTTGAAAACAAAAGATTATTCTACCATTTAATAATTTAAGAATGCATGAATTGACTATCTAATTGACACTTGCAGAGTAAATAAAGTTCTAATTCTAAATTCAGAAATCAAAGAACTAATTCTATCTTATCTTGCATGAAGGAAAATGAGTGAAAGGACTCATTTAGGTGGCACTTCTGGTCATGGAGTCCAATATGAGGGGCGGAACTACTCCTAAATTAGGCTAAGGTATCATTGAAGGTCAAAACAGGGTCAAAACAGGCTGCTACAAATGAGCTACAGGATGTTGCTACAATATGTCCTGTACTGCTATAGGAAATCATGAAATACTACAGGAAGTTGGATGAGAGTTTTTGGAGAATAAGAATGGTGATATGGAGTGTTGGAAGGGTGTATGACAGCTGGGGACAATATGGGGAAGGTGATCTTCACCCTTGGCCAAGCCTAATACTTCAAGAAGGCCAGTTTTGGCTGAGATGGCTTGCTCATGGTGTTGTTGGGAAAAGTATCTATTCAGAATGCCCCTATCCCACTCTAAGGTGTGATAGTGCCTTAGCAACAAACAAGGAAAACTACTTGAGTATTCTTCTTTATGAGATGTAAATGAGGAGAAAGGATGTAACTAACCTGTGTCTTTCGCTAGTTTGTTGATCCAATCGCTCCTCTCTTCAATAGCTCCCAGCTCCCTGCTCCCTTATCGGCCCAGCTTCACCGAATTCCTGCAAGATCACAAGAGAGAGAAACTACACGAAGATATAGATATACATTCATAAAAAGCTCAGGATCAGATTAAGCTAAACATGCAAATATAACAAAACATCATTGATACACAGCATGTAGGAGAAACTCAAATAATTTTATTGATATGATAAGAAAGTCCAAGAGGAGATACAACCAAGTGAGTCCCGATCCAGCATCTACCTCCCAGCACAGGAATCCCTTCCTCTCCTCCAACAAAGCATAAATCACCCAATGTACTAATCTCAATCTCAAACCAACAGCAATTCTCTGCAAAGTACAAAATTCCAGCCTCTGGATCTCTGGGATGAGGGATCCATATATAGATGTAAGCAGAGAGGATGAGTCAGCTTATGTTTTGACTTGTGGCTTCTCTCTGTCAGTTCTTTCTTCCACTTGGAGACTGAGAGCCTCTTACTCATCACTTGGTCGAATTCAGTGAGGCAAGTGTCATTGGAGAAGATTCTGGAAGCTTCCATGGTCTTTCCACCTCGTTGAATGACTCTGCCACTTGTCATTTCCCGCTCAACGCACCTGGGTAGTGCATTCAAGTGCGTTGCAACGCACCTAGCTAGTGTACTTGGGTGCTTTGCAACGCAGGCAGCTAGTGGAGCTTCTGAATTGATCCTGAATTTGACTAGTTTTGAGCAGTTTCTGGTGGAGAACTTCTGGGAGGAGCTGTCATTGGTTGACCTTGTTCCTTTAGGAGCTGTAACAACATCTTTAGGGACTTTGGATCCCTTGGATTATGGACATTTCATGCTTATAGCTGTAAGGCACAAAAATTGTCTATAACAGTTGCCCCCTAAAGTATGAGGCTGTTTATCGGGTGAAATGCTTTATTAGGAGGATCCGAAGTTCTTTCAATGCTGGGAGGAGACCTGTAATAAGATACAATACAATACATTATTTTTCATACTGTTTTCATGATCTAGCTGAGGCGGGCATTCCCATGCTCAGCTTTATAAATTCATTTTTATGTACATAGGACAGACAATCGTCTGATGGTAGACTGATGATTCTGATGAAATCATCATCCTTTTGGTAGGATGATTATCTGTTCTGCAGTGCTGTACATGTCAATGTCTTTATTTTTCCTGAATATATATCGCAGCCCGGATGGATGAAACTAGATCCGGGGTCTTCAATCTCGTCCGATCTTCACTCTAAGTACAAGTCGATCCATGTGAGAAATGTTTTGAAGTCGAACATGGAAAGACATCGCTTGATTACCAGTCAATGATGTAAACTGTTAACAAGCGCGAGAGGAATCACCGATAATGATAATGACCCTCAAGGTACTGCAGTACAATTCACGTGGTGTGAATAAAGGACTTGGCGTCGAACACCACGCAAAATCTTTCGGTCGAAGGTCATTGATGTATACCTGTCGCCGGAAGTGAGAAACTTGCCATTGAGGCATGCAAGCTTCAAAGTACTGAAGGGGGTGTTCCTAGATCAACTTCTTGGATAATGAGCTGATGTCGACAAGAAGCGATCCGTCAAAGGAGGGCCTTGATGTATCCCACATCAGTGACACGGAACGGAGCAAATGATTTTGATGGAGGTGAAAACGATCTGATGATATATGGTTCAGGGTGGCGGTCATGAAAGAATGAAGTATAATGTATGGTAGTGGATGGGACACGGTTGACTTCTCTGGATGACTTCTCTTGAACATATCGGCGACACTTATATGATGGATTGGTAGCATTTACCCCAAAGGTGGATGGTATGGCGAGACCATGGTGATGTGACCGGTGAATGAAACAACCCAACCCGACTCAGGCATGGAGTGGAAGTGTCATGTTCAAGAGCGACTTGCTACCAATAAAGGTTCTTTGAGTTTCTTCCCAATTTTTCCCCAGTCATTGCTGACCAGTACCTCTTTATTTTTGTCAAGCTTGAGGAGGATAACATATGCTTGTTCTATAATTTGCCCTTCGGGCAAACCCATCGCTATGTTTTAACGAGCCTAGCGATAGTGAAACTCGTTCTCGTCTAAAGACAAGTTTGTCACTATTAATCTTTTTAACGAGTCTAACGACAAAGATAACTCGGTCCTTTTCATTTTTAGAGAGTCTGAAAAGGTACGTAAAGTTAACTCCGGAGTTCCTTTTTCGTCATCTAATCCCTTAAGTCCGAAAAAGTATAAAACAATACAGAAGGGATGAATTTTCGATAGTTTTAACGAGCCGAACAAAACAAGCGCTCGATCTTTTTGTGCAATAATCCCTCAGGTCCAAAAAGATTAAAATCTAGAGGAGGGATAGCTCTTCCTGTCGCTTTAACGAGCTGGAAGGCCAAAACTCGGCAATCTTTTCATATTTTACGAGTCAAATGAAAAGAGCTTAAAGAAGACTCGTCTTTTGAGGAACGAGTGATAAAATGGGTAGCAGCTGATTCCAGGTAAGGGTTGGAATTTTCCAAGCACGACAGTGTCACAAGGATGGCTAGTGAAATCACTCTTCGCAGTTGTTCCTCAAAATGGGTAAACAATCATATGGAGGTGAATGATCGACCAATGGAAAAGTGGAGGTGACGGTGCAAACACGACCAAGGCTTTAATGGCTGATACTGTTACATTCACGGTGGTTATTTACCGGAGGATAGTTCATTTTTTAACGAGCTTAAACGCGGGTTGAAACACTTGCTCGATCTTATGTTTATTTTTTAACGAGCATGAACTATGCGCTAAAACTGCTCGATTAATCCAGTCATATGATAAGAATGTCTCATGTAAGATGCCATTTTTTATGGAGCTTGCGCCTTACAAAGCTATGCCCCGCATCCTTTCGTTATGCAAGTTCGGAAACGACTAATCCTACGAGTTTAAAGGGTTAGACCTACGGGTTTAAAAGGAGGACCTAAAAATTTAAAAAATAAATAGCCGCCCCTTGCTTGCACTCCAAAAGGTTTGCATGCCCCCAGGTATAAAACAGAGTTTCAAGGTTACCTCTACTTCACTTCCGCCAAAACAATTGTTTTACCGAGAGAGGCCTACCTCTTTCAGGTCACCCAAAGATTGTTCTGTTAATCTTTCAAACAAAACACTTCTTCGGCGATGTCTACCGAGATAAACAAAGGTGAGCGACGAAGCCCGCCAACTCACATAACTTTGACAAAAGAATCTTATTCTAGAATAACCCCTATCTCAATCACGGACGGGGTACAGACTAGTCATATTCTCCCGCGGAAACCTACCCTATACCCGAAGTTTTCCTGCCGAAGCAGACCAGGACGCATGCCCCCTGGGTTTCAGTCATATCCCTCCGAATTACTCGCGCTCATCGGGAGGACGGACCGTGGGTTGAGACATTTCTTGCGTGAAGAGACCATTTAGGGATGGTATATGACTATTTGCGATGCGTGATCCGGGAAATGAAAGCTGGTCCACGAGCTTGACCACTCTTCCTTCGTGCGGAAAACACATTACTCTAAAGAGTGAGGAGACGATGGCTCCCATGCAATATATATAGTCTCGTCCAAGGAGTAGGTTATAATCCAAGGGTCCTTGAACGACCATCATGTTCATTTGAACGGTCTTCCCTTTCAATGTTATGGGCACATTGGGGAGGATCCCTAAAGGTCGACTGGTTCCTTTATCAAAGCCTGTCAGATTTCTCATTTCAGGCAAAAGCGATGGCGAACCAAGCGCTTTCCAAGCAATAGAGGAAAGGATACTCACAGATGCCCCCTCATCAATGATGGTGCCAGCCATGACCATTCTGTATATTTGGACGATAATTCTGAATGGTATGCTTGCTGGCAAACGGGGTCTGCCTAGTTGGTTCCAGTCGAAGGAGACAACTAGGTTGCTTGGTGGTGGGACTGAGTAGACGGCCGGGTATCGCTCTGACGAACTTCCTTCCTGCGATAAAGGAATGGGTGGATTGCCCCCGTGCTCGTCGGAGTCTGTGTTGATGAAGAGAATTTGGATGGTGTCATCTTTATCCTCTTCAGTGACTGTATCATTCGAAGATAAAACCTCTGAAGGCAAGACCAGGTCAACTACCGCCTCGACCTTTTGACTTTCGTCGAGTATGGATTCAGCTGGTTCATCTTCAATGACCGGCGCTTCAGCTGACCACTTGAGCGGGCCAGCTGGATTTTCAACTAACGAAGGACTCGGCAAGAGTTTTTTATATCCAGGAGGAAGTCGTAACGGTGAAACCGGACGATCATCCAAAACTCTTTTAGCTTCGTCTAAGAAGGGACAACGGTGGATGGCGTGATCGCCTTCGCACAGTTTACAAGGAGATCTAGCTCTCCCTTTTTGTCCTGGGACTTCACTTTCGCTAGTTGACGGTGTGCTTTCAACATGGCTATCAGAGGTTGATGCCACCGGATTGTGCAAACGGGGAGACCAGTCCCTTAGTATCCGAGGGATGCAGGGACAATCTCTGTGAAAGTGGTCTCCCTTGCAAATGACACATGGCGATTTAGGCCTGGTCAGTGCAGTGTGTGGATTTTCATTAGACGACACTCGTTTGCCCCCAGTCGCTTTTGGCTCCTTCTTCTTCTTCTCTTTCTTCTTCTTTTCCTTCTTCTCCTTAGGAACTTGACTTTTGGCTTTGCCAGCCTCATCAAGCGAAGAGGAAGGAGGAGAGGAAGAATTAGAGGAAGTAGAAGGCTGGTGGGTAACTCTGGACTGGTCTAACTGCTGATTCGACTGTTCAGGAATAGTGGTGTTCTGAACGACATTGGTTGAGAAGAGCCAGACCGGCAAGCCAATTGTCAGTCCTGGAAGCGACAATGTGGCCATATGGGGCGCACCAACATCTCCCCAAGAGGAGAAGGGACTAGGATTTCCACCAAGGGGAATTCCTTGGTTGGTAGGCTCCATTTTCTCAACCTAAAGATCAACGCAGGAAAAAGGGTATGAATATTCCGTTTAAAATAAATTTTAACGACGCTTGGACACAACTTGCTTTTTCAATTTTAAAGAGTCGAGAAAAAGCAAAAGATGACTCTAGTCTCCTTCGATTTTTAATGAGCCTGAAGTGACAAGTGCTCAGATGGACCTTTTCGTTAAGGAGTCTGAAAAGGAACGAAAGGGACTGCTCTGGAGTTATAGGTAGAGGGTGTGCCAAACCAATCGCAAAACCGCAGAATACTTTTTAAGGTACGGGCGGTCAATCTTCCCGAATGCTGTGTTCAGTGCATTGCGATCAGTAGGGCGGCCGACACGGCTTCCTATGGATAAAGGTTTTATGCCTATAGGGGTCTGCCAATATATACTCGACGGTACGTGGGAGCACAATCCGTACTGGCACTTATCGTCTCTCAGGAGGAATCACCCAACCATCAGTGAGGCCGACAGTAACCAGGTTTTACGACGCCGGAACACGTCTCTAGCCTAGACCTCTATGTTGTGCATTAAGTTCCAATGTGTTGTTAAGTTCATTCAATTTATTTTAGGTTGATCTTTCTTAGAAGTTTGCCTTTTTGGATCACCACGAGATGTAGATACAATTCCTAAATGCAGTCTAAAGATGATAAGCAAGCTTTTATCTCTTTTCAACAATGAAAATCCTAGCTACAAGGGGAAAAGAAAGACACAATCTTTTCTCAAAGAGCATAGAGCACACTGTAAATGCACTTTTCCTAAATCAAACCATACAAACTATCAATATGCAAATGCACATGTGCATGTATTTGTTTTCACTTTCTTAATATTGATGCCTAAAAAGAAAGTTGTTGTACAAATTTGAATTCGATTTCAAGTGAAAACACAAACAAGTTTCTTTTTGAAATCAAAAAGACGATTACGACACTTTATGATTTTGAAGTAAACACTTGTTTCGACACTAGAAATTCACAAATTCAAACCAAAAGACAAAAGTAAAAGCGCAATCAACTGTCAACAGCAAACAAATTTACTCCTAAGATCAAAACGACACTTATGACAGGTCTCGATCTAAGGGCGACAGTATGACTAGTTTACTTTTGTAATGGGAAACTGCAAATGATGTAACAAATACACAAAAACAAATACAGTTTCTTTTATACAACTGAGGCGGAATTAAGGCAGAGAAAAGAGGTTTTCAGATAGGTACACACACTGATAACAGGCTGCAAAAAACAGAGATAAAACTGAACACAAGGATGCAAAGAACCACAGCTGCACAGGGCAAAGGCTGATCAGCGCACCTGTTGCACAGAGAAACTGAATTGCAGCGCAGGTAGCCCTCTCGGGACCTGCGTTGAAATGCAGAGTCTCTTCACAGAGCCTGCGCTGAAGCAGAAACGAGAATTGTCTCCGGGTTCTGGGTCACGGTTTGCAGTTTGATCTGAGGTTTTTGGCCGGATAAAAGCTATCAATAAGGTACAATTAGAAGGATGATTTAAAGGAGGACTAAGAGCTATCACAAAGGGCAGTTAGAGCATTTGTGGATCAGCTTGTTCAGATCATAAACAGGCCCAGTGAGTGGACTAGAGTGGCAGATCTCTACTTTGCATTTGTAAATGGCAAATGCAGTTCGATTCGCCACTCCTAAGTTTATGAGAAGAACAACAATAGAAACACAAATAAACTAACTAGATACGATCCCCAGCGGAGTCGCCAATTTGTTGTTGGGAAAAGTATCTATTCAGAATGCCCCTATCCCACTCTAAGGTGTGATAGTGCCTTAGCAACAAACAAGGAAAACTACTTGAGTATTCTTCTTTATGAGATGTAAATGAGGAGAAAGGATGTAACTAACCTGTGTCTTTCGCTAGTTTGTTGATCCAATCGCTCCTCTCTTCAATAGCTCCCAGCTCCCTGCTCCCTTACCGGCCCAGCTTCACCGAATTCCTGCAAGATCACAAGAGAGAGAAACTACACGAAGATATAGATATACATTCATAAAAAGCTCAGGATCAGATTAAGCTAAACATGCAAATATAACAAAACATCATTGATACACAACATGTAGGAGAAACTCAAATAATTTTATTGATATGATAAGAAAGTCCAAGAGGAGATACAACCAAGTGAGTCCCGATCCAGCATCTACCTCCCAGCAAAGGAATCCCTTCCTCTCCTCCAACAAAGCATAAATCACCCAATGTACTAATCTCAATCTCAAACCAACAACAATTCTCTGCAAAGTACAAAATTCCAGCCTCTGGATCTCTGGGATGAGGGATCCATATATAGATGTAAGCAGAGAGGATGAGTCAGCTTATGTTTTGACTTGTGGCTTCTCTCTGTCAGTTCTTGCTTCCACTTGGAGACTAAGAGCCTCTTACTCATCACTTGGTCGAATTCAGTGAGGCAAGTGTCATTGGAGAAGATTCTGGAAGCTTCCATGGTCTTTCCACCTCGTTGAATGACTCTGCCACTTGTCATTTCCCGCTCAACGCACCTGGGTAGTGCATTCAAGTGCGTTGCAACACACCTAGCTAGTGTACTTGGGTGCTTTGCAACGCAGGCAGCTAGTGGAGCTTCTGAATTGATCCTGATTTGACTAGTTTTGAGCAGTTTCTGGTGGAGAACTTCTGGGAGGAGCTGTCATTGGTTGACCTTGTTCCTTTAGGAGCTGTAATAACATCTTTAGGGACTTTGGATCCCTTGGATTATGGACATTTCATGCTTATAGCTGTAAGGCACAAAAATGTCTATAACACATGGTGACTTGGAAATAGAGATTGGAATTTGAAAAGAAAACTAATCTGACTGCTGCTAAGAACTTGATAGGTGAATTAAAATATATTCTAGGCTAAATAAATAAGGAGAAAAAAAGTAACAAGTGTAACTCTTTCCAAGGAATCGTAAACAACTATCTAACTAATGCTACAACTTGATTAATGCAATTGACAAGAAATCAAACTTTGTTTTTGGGTTGTGAGAGTGGGATCCTCTAATCATGATCCCATGAGGAAGATGAGATAGGGGTCATTGTCACAAGATTTTTTTATGTATTCTACTTTATTGCATTGCAACAACTCATTTATCCTATAAGCTAATGGAAGCATGAATAAGCCAACAACTTAATCAATCCTTTAAGCTAAAAGGGACATGAATAAATTGCAGCAACTAATTAACATTATAGCCTAAGAATATAGATATAAGAGAGGAACTTCTAATGCTAGGGTTGGGCCCTAACACAAGAGCTCCAGCCATTGAGTCAACTCAGTACTAGATCAAAACAAAACTTCTCATTATCATTCAAAAAGTGGAAAATATATCATACAAATAACAATCAAATGTTCTTCATCTTAATGTCCTCTTGGCTACAATAAAACTTTGAATCCTAATGAGTCTCTTAGCTAGTTTATTTATACAAAAATGGAGCTACCAACAAATCCATAGAAAATAGGGATATTTTCCTCCCTAACTCGAGAATAGGTGAATCTAACTCTTCCTTGAGTTGCACTCGCTCTGTTGCCAATGAACTCAGGTTGCTTGGCTGCCAATGACACGGAATTAATGATATAGAGTGGGGGACCTTTGATTGATTTGAGGAATTAAAGAGGTGCACCATCCCCTAGAATCTCGCTTTCTTCCCTACTCCAATTTCCTGCACTCAAATCATCTCAAAAGTGCTCCAATTCCTGCATTTAACACACATTAGGCCACATGACATAGTAACACATCTTTACTCCTCACACTAAGCATAATATAACAAAATTTGTAGATAAATGTGAGGAAAAAATAATTTAATAAGCTCGAGGATGGCACTGTGACCCATATAATATACCTATTGATGAGCTTCATCATCACCCCCCTACTGAAATTGTTTCTCATCCTCTGAGAAACCTAGTCATCTATGTCCATGTTCTTCATGGCCCTGGTGGCCTCTCTGACATCCCAAGCTTCTGTAGATGGTGTCTCTTCCTGAGGACAGAACCCTGCATTCTTCTCTATTTCTTCCCATTTCTTCTTTTCCTCTTCTTCATTCCTTCCCTCCTGTAAACCCAACAACAAAGGTGGACTGAGTTTATGTCCAATCCAATTGATCTTCAGTATTTTTATTGCCTTCTTGTATAGTGGTGTTCTATCCAATGCATTTCTCAATCTCCCAAGAGAGTGATACTCCCTTATCTGAAGACTATGTGGCAAGGTATTCCATCTTCTCAGGCATGCTTGTTGACTCTCTTCCCCCAACAACCTTAGAGTGTCCTCAAAATGGGAGATGGCCTAATCTTGGGTTGCAAGTTATCTAGGTGCTAGCTTAGCATCATTGGAAATGATGTTGTGATTACTGATCACAACCATGGAATTTATCTTCTCTGCCCTGATGTAGAGGGTTTCTCTTTCCACTTTTATCAATACCCTCTTCACCTCCTCAACCCTGGCCTTCTCATGACTCATCCAAGATGCAAATCCATCAACTACAAGTCTCCCAACTTGGAATTGGGATCCCAAACATTCATTTCAGTTAAGGTGATGTTGTGTAGGTAGAATTCAACTACTTTGGATATGCCTTAAAGTCTAGTCTTATCACACAACTTAATGAACTGCTTGTAGTCCTGGATTTTCATGGTCCCATGTTGTGCTAATGTCTTAATCGAGAACTGTAACCATTAGTCTTTGAGGAAAAGTTCATAGGATTTGGGTGGAAGTCTACATTGAAGTGCCTCCATGGAGAGGCTTGCCATTTTGGCCAATTGGGTTTCCTTTTCTTACATTTTATTCCTAAACCACGTGTTTTCTACCTATAGATGTGTTCTCATTGTGTATTCTCTATCCATTTACTCAATCAATTATTTTCCCATTTCTAAGAGCTTTTCCTCCATAAGGCCCACATCTTCAACTTTCTTGGACTTGGAAATTTACATCCATCTATGTGTCCTTCCTCTTTCTTCCTCAAGTTCAAAGAAGATAGGGACTACAAATTTCTGTGGTATCACTCTTCCTCCTTCGATGAACTTGTAATAGGAGCTCAAATTGGGTTGTGGACTAGGCTCCTACAGTGCTTGAAAATATCTCTTAAATGTTCTTTGTGACGTTGAGCCCTCCTGTAACTGTTGTGTTGCCTCTTTTCCGTCTTTCTTCCCCTTCTACTCTTCATGTAGCACCGTCTGTGTTTCCTGTAGCGGGCATTTCCATTTTTTTTGGAGTGTGATAGGGTCCTTGGGCTGCTTATAGGAGGTTGACTTGGTGACACACCTTCTTACATAGGTGATGGAAGTCTTTGAAATGGCTCCAGGGGATGTGGCTTTCTCAACTTTCATCTCAATGGCCTCAAGCTCCTCTATTTTACTTAATGATTCCTTAATTATAATGGGGGTCTTTATGGGAGTTTGAGGCTTCCCTTGTTTAATTCTAGTGCTTTTCCTTGTTTTGAAGTAGAGGGGTGTTTGCCTCTGCCTTTTCTTCTTAGGTTTGATTGGTGTGCTCAAGGTAGATAGGACAAAAGATCCCTC
The DNA here is from genome assembly GCA_031772625.1 of Pinus tabuliformis. Taxonomy (NCBI): domain Eukaryota; kingdom Viridiplantae; phylum Streptophyta; class Pinopsida; order Pinales; family Pinaceae; genus Pinus; species Pinus tabuliformis. The sequence goes on along the minus strand of CM062811.1, from coordinate 123,015,475 downwards.
CTTTTTAGGGTGCTCAGGAGACAGAATTCTTTGCTCTGCGGGTATCTCCTCTTCTCCAAGTGCAATGGTTTTTTCTGGACTTGGTTCTTCCTACTGCTTCTCCTCTTCTTCTTCCTATTGTTCTTCTTCCACCTCTTCCCTTTTTTGTGTTTCTTCCTTTGTTTTCTCTGCCTCTATCTCTTCTTCCTCTTCTTCTTCTACCCCTTCTTCCTCTTCTTCTTCTGCCCCTTCCTCCTCTTCTTCTTCTGCCCCTTCTCCTCCAAGTGCAAGGACCTGAGTGTCAAGGAAGCCTTCTCTATCTATGTCTATGAATGTGGACCAGAGGACAAGAACTCTTAAGTTATTCAAAGAATCTTCCACTATTAATTTTATGAGGCCATGGTGTCCTAAGTGTTGTGGTTTTGCTTCTTTCACGTTCTGGCTCATGTCCATGACGGATTGTAGGATGAAATAAGGCACACTGAGTCTTTGGGCCATGGGCAATCTTGCTCGAAATCTTAGTTCATGAAGTAGACTAAACTAGTAGCCATAGACTACACTTAGTCTTCCTTCAAAAGAGATGAACTTAAGGATGTGGTAGGCAACCTCATCCCAAGGATAGGGGAGTCTCTCCCTTCTAACTCCATTTTTATATTTAATTGGATGTTCATCATCAATGCAGAAATTATTCTTAGCAAGGGACTGTTGCATCTGTCCTCTTTTCTCCATTGTGCCCCTAGGGGAAGTGTTGTCACCCTACTAATTAGCTTAGGAATAATTGTAATGGATAATCCTCTCACCATAGTGGTAGCACTGGTTCTCCCTTGTTGGTTTAGGGGCATGGAAAACTCATAAGTGATATCATCATCATATCCTTTGAGCAACTCGAAGAATCCTAACCATTGATGCCTCCTCAAAATGTCTACTATGAGGGGATGAAGGTGAATTCTCTTAGTGTCTGTAGGTTCTCTTCCATTGAACCCCCCTCCCATCTTCTTCTCTATTTTTAATTAGGTGTAGAAGGGTTTTTCTATGGTAGCCCCAATATGAACTCAAAGGGCACATAGTGGTGGAACCTCTAATTTATGAAAATTGTGTGTATCCTTTGTATTTTATAGCAAAATTCTTCTTTTAATCCACAAGATGACTATAATTACTAAGAGAGTATAAGGTTCTCCAACATGAAAATCGTGGATAGAAGAATGAGAGGGCCACTTTTTACTGTCAGGCCTAGTGTAATGACAATTGAAGACCAAATCATCCCTAGGCAATGTTTTTGCACCATTGGAGGCTTCCTATAGAAATTTATGTGCTTCCTGTAGCTTCATGTAGCTTCTGCACTTCCTGTAGTTGTTTCCTGTAGGGATGACAAAGTAGGTTTCAATTCTCTCGATGGCTTCCCAAGCTCGGCCCTACCTTAATTGATTTCAAAATGAGTGAAAATGCAAGGAATGTTGAGATTTATGCTATTTGTGGCTAGGGCTCAAAGCGCTGTGATGGATTGTAGTAGTATGTGTTTTCCTCATTTGGACCGTTGGCCCAACTTGGGTGATAATTCTCTCGAGCCTCGTAATTAACACCCACTCCATCTTAACTAATTCTGACTTCCCTCTTAACTGATTTGACTGATGTGACACTCCTACATTGCATGATGACTAATGGATCCCTTTTTATTCACTAGCTGAGGATGGCCAAGTTAAATGGCCACCTACAGCTTATAAAAGAACTTTCCTTCGACATTCATACATTTTTCATTATTTTACACCTGGGGAGAAGCTTTGAGGTTACCATACATGTGCCTACCTAGTGCTCGATTGAAGCATTCTTGAGTACTGGACATCTTGTGTTGCTGCTCAGGAAGTCATCTTGCTGTCCCTTTTTCATGTGTATTTTCTAGCTGATGTCGATCATGGGTGCAGGTGCTTTGTTGATATCCTAGGTGTTGCTACTATTGTGGAGTCCTGATTGGAATTGCAAGGTGTTCTAGGATGGTGGTACCATCCCCTCAATTTGGATGGGAAGAAGAATTAGGTTTCAGATTTATCAACATAGTGGGACAAGCTGCTACAAAAGATCCTGTAGATAGTCCCTTTCTTCTTGTTTTCCAAGGGATTTTGTTCAGAGGAGTGGTGAGAAGGAGTGTAGGGGTTGAAGGATGAATTTAGAGTCCTGGTAGGGTAGTGAAGGGTTGTGGAAACAAAAGAAACATCCTTTGTGTTTCTTTTTGGAAATTTTTTGAATGACACAGGGTTTAGGGGTGGCTTTAAGAAATGGTGATTTTTTTGGACCACAGATGCATGGAGGATGCGTGAGTGGTTGGATCAAGGTGAGAGGACTCTAGCTAGCCTGGGGTAGGCCATGTTTGATGATTTTCTTATCGGAGCCTCATTCCTATAGAATTTCAGGACATTTTATAGTGATACAGGATCTTCCTATAGCAGTTATAGGACATCCTGAAGCAAACCAGAGAGGGCCTAAAAATGGATTTTTGGGGCTCGAGGATGGGTGAGAGTGGCAAGGACATGGTTTACATGGGTGTTATGGATTATATGGAGGGACAAATGGAATGGAAATCGAGCATGTTGTCCCTGGATTTATGCAACTTGTCACTATCCTCAAAAACTGCAAAATGATAGAGACTATTTATTGAAAGGTTATAGATCATTGTCATGGCATTCTTTTTTTTTTTTTTTTTCTCTTTTTTTTGAGAGACACATAGGATACCTCAAGGGAGGTTTTCAACCTACCTATCTACCTTGGGCGCCTCTAGAGATGTTTTCACCGAGGGATCTTTTATTTTTCTTCTTTTTTCACTCCTGGGCTGCCTCAAGGAGGTTTTTAACCCAAGAGTTGGCCTTATATGCCTCATGGAGGTTTTGATCTAGGCCTATTATTGTTTTTTTTTTTCACAAACAAGAACAGTGTTTAGGGATGTTGTGACTTGGAAGCTAGTACACTCCCAATCACATTCACCTCCTTGTTGATGGTGCTGATGAACTCTTCCTTGGACAGAGGCTTCCTGTAAACCTTCAATATGTAGCCATTAACAAACAAGGGAATCCCTTCCTCATTAATGGTCCTAATCTAAACAACTCCATTGTCATGGCATTTCTCTATCAAGTATGGGCCCAACCACCTTGTCATCAATTTTCTTTTGAAGTCCTTGAACCGTGATTCATATAGCAGATCCCAATCTCCTTCTTGAAAGACCATTTCCCTAATATTCTTATCATGCCATACCTTTATTTGCAATTGAATAATTTTAGTGTGTAGGAGGGTTTGCATTATGAATTCATCCAAGCCATTTAAATGGAGCAACCTCTCTTGTTGTACGTTTGTAACATCTATATCCAATTTTGATTCCATTCTTAAGGTATTGTATTCAAACTCAATGGAGAATAATGCCTTCTTTCCATAGACTAATTCATAAAGGGTGAAACTAGTAGTGGTCTTCCAAGTGGTATTGTAGGCCCAAGTGGCCTCCACTAATCTGTTTGCCCAATCCTTTTTGTTGTTGCTCAAAACCTTGGTGAGGATTCCTTCTAGTGCCTTATTGGTGACTTTTACTTGTCCATTGGCCTAAGGATGATAGGCAGTAGATTTTTTGTGCTTGATATGATGTTGCCTTAACAAATTCTCGATCAAATGTGATGTGAATTGAGCTCCTAGATCGATGACTAGCTCTCTGGGTTACCCAAATTTGTAGAACACATTTTCCCTTAGGAACTTAGCCATTTTATCCTCTGTTTCTACCTATCCAGCCTTTGTCTCAGCCTACTTTGTCAAATAGTTAGTGCATACAATTATGTACTTTTTATGCCTTGAGGATGGATCAATTGAGCTATTGAGGTCCATGCCCCGCTTTTCAAATGGCTCTCAATCCACCATAGGATGTAAGGGAATTTAATCCTTGGGAGTAGGTTTCCCTATCCTCTCGCATTGATTAAATTGATGGGTGTATCTTCTTGCATCTTGGTGGAGAGTGGACCAGTAGTAGCCAGCTTGTAGAAACTTGAAAGTTGTCCTCTTGGCAGCAAAGTGACCTCCAAAAGACCCATCATGATAGGCTAAGAGGATGTCAAATACCTCCTCTTCCTTGACACATCTCCTCAAGATTTGATCTAGTCCCAACTTGAAGATATTTCCCCCAATTCATGTGAAAGGGGCACTCTTCCTTAAAATTCTTCTTTTCTCCCTGGATGACTCATTCAGAGGAAATTCTACAGCAACTAGGTAGTTAACTATGCCATAAAACCATGGAGAGAGAATGGAAATAACAAATAAGTGTTCATCTAGTAGCTGATCATCAACCATCCCTTCCTCACCTATAGGAAAAGCAAGTCTAGATAAAAAATCTGCAACTACATTTTCTTTATTGAGGAGAGTTTTTGACAAAGATCACATCGAAATTCATTTGTTGACGTGTTTCGAACCAACAAGTGTGGTTCATCGTCAGGACAAGATGAATAACCAGATTATGGCTACATGTTAGATAGGGAGAGAAGATCAAACAACAACTAGAAAAAACAGTTACTATTGACCAAGGAATTGGTTACAATGGACTGGGCAACAACTATAATTGACTTGACTAGGAGATAGGGACAAGAAAATTAAATGGTTAATAAATTAATTAATAAATTAGTTAGTTGTTAGATCTATTTATTTCTTTTAACCTAAACTAAAACTAAAAATTAATATACTCTATATTATCTAATTTTTATGGAAGACTTTGAGTCCAAGGCTTTGGCGTCAACCCGTCTCCTGTCCAAGCTATGAAAGAGATTTGTGGACGACACTGGTGTCATATGGTCTCATGACCAAGAAGAGTTAGATCTATTTTTACAACATCTCAACAATCAATCCTCCTCGATAAAGTTTACTATGGAGCAAGAAATTGATGGGTGCCTACCTTTCCTTGATGTCCTTATTTCGAAGAATGATGACGTCTCTTTCTCCCACCAAGTGTTCTAAAAGAAAACTCATACTGAGCAGTATCTTCATGCCAATTCTCATCATTTCCCTGCTCATAAGTTGGGTGTTCTCAACACACTAGCTACTTGTGCACCGAGAATCTCTGATACAAAGAACTTGGATAAAGAGAAAGCCCATATCCTTAATGTTTTCGTTAATAATGGTTATAGTAGGCACCAAGATTTGAAAGCTTTCCTTAAATCTAGGAGGGGTCCCAAGATTAATAAAGACACTAAAGATCAAATCTCAGGTGTTCATCTCCCTTTCATCCAAGGGACCACTAACAAGATTACTAGGATCCTTAAGAAGCATAATCTTCCCTCAACCTTTAGACCCCTTAACACGATTCGTAGCTCCCTTAGATCCACAAAAGACTCGGTTGACCCCAAGGACATGAAAGGTGTTTATGTTATTCCATGTCCGTGTGGGACCCCCCTATGTTGGGGAAATTGTGCACTCTGTTAATCACAGGATTCATGAGCACTCAGCTGACATCAAGCATGGAAGGACCCGGTCTTCAACCTTGGCTGAACATGTGGAGAAGACTAAGCGCCATATTTGTCTTGAGGAGGCCTGGGTAATTGCCAAAATTGTGCATTTTCATCACCGAAAATTTAGGGAGGCCATAGAGATTGAAACACATCCAACTAATCTCAATAGGGATGATGGATGGAAGATCAGTGGTTGTTGGATCCCTACCCTTTCCTCCTAGCTCACCCCCTGCTTCTCTCTTGTTTTGATTTCTTCACTGGATTTTTCCCTCGAGTTTTGGTTTGTTTTTTCCTTTTTTTTTTGTTTATATATATATATATATATATATATATATATATAATCTTTAGCTATATAAAATATTTTATTTTTATTTATTTATTTATTTTATTCAATAATTTGATAATATTATTAATAATTTATTCACATTTGGTTATCCTATATTAATATTATTTTCAAATTTATTATCTTATATTTTATTGAAAATAAGATGTTTTCTTGTGTTAGGTTATTATTCTTATATTAAAATTTATTTATTTATTATTATTATTACTTTGCACCTACTGGATATAAATAAATAATATTTTAAACATAAAGTTAACTAAAATAAATTATAAATGTATAAAATAATTAATTGACTGATTAATATACATTAACTTTAATCCCTATTTATCCCATTATTAGATTAAAAATTATATAAATTTCATAATCGAATTATCTAATTATTATAAATAACTACATATAATAGAATTAACATAATTTCATTTATTTTTATTTATCTTTTAGTTAGAAGAAAATTCTCCATATTTATTTAAATATATAGTTAAATATTAAACTTATTAGTCACTATTTAACTAAGTTATATAATTAATAATCTTTTATAATAATTCCTATAGTTTATATAATATAGAGTATATTAATTTTTAGTTTTAGTTTAGGTTAAAAGAAATAAATAGACCTAACAACTAACTAATTAATTAATTAATTTATTAACCATTTAATTTTCCTATCCCTAACAAATTCCTTGGTCAATAGTAGTTGTTTTATCAAGCCATTGTTTGATCTGCTCTCCCTATTTAACATGTAGCCATGATCTGGTTATTCATCTTGTCCTAATGATGAACCACACTTGCTCGTTCGAAACGCGTCAACAAATGAATTTCGATGTGATTTTCACTGAAAACTCTCCTCAATAAACTTGATAAGGATCACAAAAGCCTAAATTCATTAATTTCATTTTATTTACCTGGCTTATCAATGATAGTTAGATCAAACTGTTGTAGTAAAAGCAACCATATAATAATTTTAGCATTCACATCAGGCTTGTTCATTAAGTACTTGATAGCTGCATGGCCAATATGCACAAAGTTTTGATATCCAGTGATGTAGTGTCTGAACGTATTCAGAGAGTGGACAACAGTTAGGAGTTCATTCTTGGTTATAGTGTAATTGAATTTAGCCTAGACAAATTTTTACTAATGAAGTAAATGGCATAAGGAAAATTTTCATCTATCAGGCCTAGGCTGCTCCTACATCTTTGTCAGATGCTTCAGCATGGATGTGGAAAGGAAGAGCCCGATTTGGGCCTCTAAGTATGGGTGTAGTAGTCAATTTTTCTTTCAAGATCTCTAGGGTATCTTGGAAAGTATCTGACTAGCAAAATTCAGAGTCCTTGGCTAGAAATCCAAACAATGGTGAGGCTACTTTGTTGAAGTCTTTGATAAACCTCCTATAATATCTAGCCAGGCCTAGGAAAATCCTAACATCCCTCTACTTTTGAGGAGTAGGGACCCTTTTTATGATGACAATTTTTTTTGGGTCCACTTGTATTCCCTGTTGAGAAATTGAATGGCCCAAGATAGTCCCTGCATTCATCAAGAATTCACACTTCTTAGGACTAAGAGAGAGGTTCATTTCAATGCACTTCTTTAGGAATTTCCCAAGGTTAGAGAGAGCATCCGGGAAGTCACATCCATAGGGAGTGAAATCATCCATGTAGATCTCTACAACATCATGGACTAGCTCAACAAAGATGCTCAAAACTTCCCTTTGAAAAGTAGCAGGTGCATTACATTATCCAAAAGGAATGAACCTATAAGCAAATGTACCCCAAGGAAAAGTGAATGTAGTTTTATCCTAGTCCTCTGGGTTGATCTAGATCTGATTGTAACCACTGAACCCGTCCAAGAAAGAGAAGAACTTCTTCCCTGCAAGACCATCCAAGACTTGATCAATGAAAGGTATAGGGAAATGGTATTTTTTAGTGCCTTTGTTCAGTTCTCTGTAATCCACACAGATGCTCCATTTTCTATTTTTCTTTGGGACCAAAACTAGATGAGACACCCACTCACTATTTGAGATGGGGTAAATGAACACTGCATCCAATAATTTATGCAATTATTCCTTTACTATGTCTTTGAGGGTTGGGTTCATCCTCGTCTAAGGTTTGTGCACTGGTTTGAACCCTTCGTTGATGAATATGTGATGAGTACACACTGAAGGATGCACTCCCCTCATTTCTCTATAGCTCTAGGAAAAGGCATCTAACTTCTCTCTCAGCATGTCACACAACTTCTCTTCTTGATTGGCTAAGAGGGAGGGGTTTATCTTCAAGGATTTAGATGGAAAAAATTCTACCATTTTGACATGTGTAGGACTTGGGTCCACCAACCATAACTCAGTCCAAGGATTACCCTTAGATTCCTTCACAAGATCATCAAGAGGCATGGTGTTGGGGGACTGGTTCTAGACAATTTGGTCAATGAGGTTATCTTCATCAAGTTGCACCCCTCCTATAATAGCATCTAGGGTACAAATTGGATGGTATGTGGTATGATACACTTCATCTTCCTCATCCTCTTCCAACCATAGGGGTAAGTCATGCTCAAGGGATGGTTGAGAAGGAGGGTACAATATCAACTGTTTGGACAAATTCCCATTCTTAATGGTCATGTTTCCAGCTTTGCAACTTATGTAAGTATCAGTAGTGGCTAGCCATGGTCTTCTAAGGATGATAGGATAGCCATTGAATTTGGTTTTGGGCTGGAGAACTAAGAAGTCACCAGGATACTCCCAGGAATCAATAAAGACCATTACATCCTCAACAACTCCCTTAGGAGCCACTGTGGACCTATCTGCAAGTTGCAGCACTGTTGTGGTCTTTCTCAAAGATCCTTGGAGGTTTAGCTTGAGCATAGTTTCCTTAGTCATCACATTTATGGCAACCCCAAGATCAATCAAGGTGTGGGAAATAATGATGCCATCAATTTTCACATCTACTGCAAGACTTCCAGGGTCTAGATACTTTGGGAAAATCACTCTTCCAGAATTAGATAAGATAATTGACCAATGAAATTGATGGTACAGGTATCTTTCTTTCTCCTGCCATGAATTTTGAAGCATCTTTCCTTTATAAGCTTGTTGTAGATGGGAACATCCTTGATAGATTGGAGGAGTGGGATTTTAACACACAAAATTTCCAATTCTCCCAGAAGTTCAATCTCTTATGGGGTGCGTTGGTTAGAATGGATCAATATTTTAGGAAAAGGAGGTGGATTGGTTTTAGGAACACTTTCTTCCTTTTCGTCTTCAAGCTCCTCAGGCGGAGATGGAGGTTGGTTATCTGGGAGCACTCTTCCAGACGTGAGGTTGATTTCTTGAATCTCCACAACATAGGCAGGGTAAGATGTCTCCCCACTATAGACCTGTTGTGTCTGTTTGTTGTTCGAGTTCAGAGTTGGTCCAGAAGGCATCTTGGGTTGCTTAGGTGGAGCATGATCAATGATTTTTGGTTGAGATGGAGGTGGAGGCAATAAAGTAGGGGGTCGGTTGAATTGAGGCCTCCAAACTTGTGATGGGGGATTCCACTGAGGATTTGTAGAAGCATATGGTTGAAATGGTTGATTGGGAGGTTGGGGTGGATACTAAGGTGCATAAGGCCAAGGAGAAGGTGTAGACCATGAAGGATGATTAGGAGAATAACAAGGGGCAAGGTTACATTTTGGTTGGGATGGTAAGAGGAAGTGGATGCACCTTGCATGCCCTATTGGTATGGCCGAGGTCCTTGAGGTATCCTTTGGTTGATGTAATAGAGTTGTTCAGCCCCACCTTCTACCCCTTGGTATATGACTTTCAATGTGGGAAAGGAAGGGATCTTATCTGTGGAATGGTTTTCCTCGTAGAGTGAGTAGATTTCTATAACATTTAATGGACATTCATTTCTAGTGTGCCTCCTAGTGCATTTAGGGAAAAATATAGCTAAGGCTATCTCTACTTCCTCTTGCTTCCTCTTGACCTGCATGGTGTCCATTTGCAGAGAAAAGGTGTGAAACATTTAAATTTTAAAGTCCTCCAACATGTTTCAAATTTCATTCTTGATAGATGTGTTGGAGGAAGAGGAACTGAACAGAGCTTGACTAGACCTACCCTTCTTCCTAGCATCCCTAGAATGGTTTTTGAATATTGTCTTGATGTTGTCATAGGATATATGATAAATGTACCCACTAAATAACATGTTTAGGGTTTCTAGTATGTCCTCTCTGATTCCTCTAAGAAGGACTAACTTGAGTGATCCAGGATCAAGGGTGCAACTGGCCCTTTTAGAGCTAAGCTAGAACTTTTCCTCATAGTCTTCGACCGATTCATATGGTCCAAGAGTCATCCTAAATATTTCCTCTTTGGTGTCCTTGGACCTACAATCGTCCCTGTACTTGTTGTTAAAGGATTGTTGCATTTGAGCCCAGGTAGTGATGATATACCCAGATAGACCCGTGAACCAGCGCAAGGATGCATCCTTAAGGGTGGATGGGAACAAATTCAACTTCTATTCATCAGAGTGTTGGGGCCTTGGTTTCGATTTTGAAATATTTTGAAAGATTATGGAGATACGAAGAAGAGGAAATAGATGGCGGCAACAACAGTCAGGTTGCAGAGAAGACTGTTGGGAAGGAAAACAGGAACAAGTAGTTTCAGGACATCACGGGAAGGTGTCAACAAGAATCAGGGGTAGCCAAGGGAACAACGTGGATGAGAGGTAGCCAAGGAAAGAAACAGTTGAGTAAGAACTGGCAATGCAAGCGGTAGAAGTGAATACAAAAGAAGAAGGCTGCAAGGAGAAAGGGGTTGGGTTTTTGTTTGATTGGTCAAGGACGAGTAGTGAGGAGGATGCGGGCTCTTAGAGCATCTGACCTGAAGACTAGAGAAGTAGCTGAGAAGTGGGGCAGAGTCTGTTGCAGTTAGCCAGTCATGTAACCATGTATTCCATGCTATTATGTTTTTAGGTGTGGCTGAGGCCAATGTATAATGTAATGTTATCCTGTTTAATTAATATGAATGAAGAGTCAGACTGGTTTCTTGGTATGATGTGTGCATTTGATTATGTTATATGGGCCCACTAAAAATTTGAATGTGTTGCAAGTCCATGCTCATGATAGATTGATCTTCATGTTGATATATTGTTAGTCTGTGTACATAAACAAGGTCACTCCTAGAGTAATGGTTACTATATCCCTGATCCTATACTGAACCTTTCTTACTTCTAGTCGTGACACACCTTGGGTGAGACTCCTTACCCCTTGGGGTAAGGTGAAAATTTCGACGTTGTCCCAAACAATGAACTATTGCTGGCTCTTTGCGCCTAAACCCAGGGTCTTTCCCTGATGTCGCTTTTGTGCCAACAAATGGTTATGTTGCTGGGACCTAAAGCTATAAGAACTGGTTTGGAATATGGTGTCAAGGATATTTAAGAAAGAGATTAGGGATTGGTGGGATAAAAGAGTAGACCAGTTTATATCAGAACAAGTTATTCAAAGAGGTTAACATATTGCTAAAGTGAGTAGAGAGACTTTGTATCCTGAGGTTGCGAGTGACCAATACAAGATTTTTTTGTGTAAGTTTCCAAAAGACTTGTATAATTGGTTAAGGAGGCTAAAAGTGTAGAATCGATAAGTAGGAACGACGCCAGCTCATTGTGACTAGGCTCCCTCATACCTTGTATCACTTCGACACTTGGATAGTGATATGAAAAGGGTAGCTGATTTTTCAGTACAAACCACAGTAGAGGGGTACATAGTTGAGTTTTCTGCAGAGAACTATCAGTCCTTCTTGAGGGTGGAAGTAGTGTTCAAGTCAGGACTAAGAGGGAAGCTGGTGAGGGAAGTACCATTCTGGATTAAGATGTCCATGGTAGAAGAAGGGCTACTATCCTTATCCACAACAACGATGGTAGCATAAAACCCAGTACTGGGGGAAGGACCTAAGGGGAGGATGCTACTGGTTGGGGAATAGAGATGCTACTGAAGGAATGGATGTGGAAGGATTACAGAAGGCTAGATATGTTAGGGCGTAGAGGAGAGCATTGTTAGCTGACAAGTGGAAGGCGAGAGCGGTTAAGACTTTAAAGAAGAAATGAATGGGACCCCACCAAGTAGGAGCGGTGTCGGGGAGCTCAGAAGAGGGAAAGAGAATGGAGGAAGATGTAGGATAAGACAAGAATTATGATGGGAAGAACAGAAGCCAAGATAATGACAAGGGCTCTTACCTACAGGTTACGGGGAAGATGGTAGAGGGAAAAACTCGGAGCAGTCGTGAAGATGAGATGGAAGACGAAATGAGTAATGTCATGAAAAGGTTATTTGTCGAAGATGAAACATCCACAAGAGATCAGTAGCAAAATCCTTGAAGTATATGTAGTATCCCTCTCGACCTTCCCCTGGTGCCTTACAATAATCCTGATAAACTTGTTGCTAAGTTAGCTAAAGTGGTACGGATACACATCATACATGAGAAATATAAGGCCAGTTTCAATACAGTAAATAGTAGTGGAGTTAGTGGTATTAGTAACCTGAGACTGCAAGGATCTCAATAACACGGAACCAAAGGATTTGTGTTGTTGGCGCATACCCGAGTAAGCATGGTGGGATCTTTCACTAGATACCTTGAATTTGCTGGTAGAGGAAATGAAGACATAGAACATCACTGGCATCTCTGCGAAGCTATATGGAGAGTACGTCAGACACCAGACGATGCAAAATCAGTTGAATTCCACACCATGTTGAGGGAGAGAGTTCTGTGTTGGTTTATAAAATGGGCAGAACAGTACCAGAATCCCATAATAGATGATATCAAGAGAGGATCCGTGCAAGAATTTAAAGTACTTCATACTGACCAGCAGGGGTTATCGGAGCACTAGGAAATCAAGTAGAAGGAAGGTGAAACTGCTTGGGAACTAATGCAAATATTTAGGGATGTTATTGCTAAGATGAGTTACACCCTAGATCCTAATCACTAGATAGAATGGTTCATCAAGGAGCTCTTACCCCTTACAAGAACGTCGTTGACACAATAGAATATTGGGACTCTCCAAGATGCTTTAGAACAAGCGCCGCGAATAGAGGCCATGGAAGGATACCTGCAATGGGCGGGGGGGGGGGGGGGGTGCCTTGGGTTGCAGGATCCATCAATCATAGGCCTCCAAAATCAGATCACCAACTTAACGGAGACACTGAGATATCTACAACTAGTTCGGCCAACCAGACCCAATGTATGGTGTACACACTGCATGGTGGTCAGACATGTTGCGACATAATGTCCAAGGTTGTGGGAAATCAATCATTTAGGGGGGATTGCAGGACCATCAGGAATCCTACCAACAATAGGACTTGTGGCAGTAGGGGCGTAAGGAGCTTTCCCAGGACGGAACAACCAAGAATACTGTGAAATTTGTAGGGTGTATGGACACCTACCGCAGGTGTGACCAATACTACAAAAGTAATCCAATGTTCCAAATAATAGTTATTGTGAGTTTTGTGCATCTACAACACATCACACTGACCAGTGCAAGGCATTAGATGCTTTAACAGAACAACTGGATAGGTCTACATTCAGAATCAATGAGTCCAATAGGGGAGGACGAGGAGAAAATTTGAGAGGAGGAAGAGCGAGAGGTAGAGGTCCTGTACGGTGCTATAACTATGATCAAGAGGGGCATGTTTCCAGGGAATGTTCACTCCCAAGGAGACCATGGTGTTCACAATGTAGAATCAATATGCATGCCATAGAGGATTGCCCTAACCTCATTGCAAAATGGGAAGAAAGGACTAGACAGGGAGGGGCTAACTTGGTCAATGCAGAGCCTCGTACAGACGATGCTCTTCTTGTAACTAATATAAATATAGTTACAAGGGGAGGAAAGAAGATCAAGGAATATCGGAGTACAGTGGACCTGGCCCCAATTATTAAGGCAGTATCCTCGAAGAAATCATACAAACCCATGCAACAAAAACAATATTATCAAGAGGTAGCTAAATTGTTTGAAGGGATGACCGAGACAAAGGAGAAACAAAAACAGGACAAACGTGAGCTCAAAATTGCTCCACCGATAGAAGAATGGTTTAAGTTATTTTTGCAGATCGTTAATGATGAGTGGATGTTGAAAGAGTTGTGCAAAAGTTTAAAAGTGGTATTGCCAAAAGATGAAGAGGAAGGAGAACTACCATATGCTAGCTTACTAGAGAGGCATACAAGGAGTGTGCAGCGGAATAAAAAGATAAGTAGAAGGGAATTCTGAATCAATGCCCAGATTGCAGGATTCCAGATCAAAGATACGATGCTAGACCTGGGGTTGGATGTAAACATTCTGCCCAAGAAAACATGGGAGGCGATGAGGAAGCCGAAACTTAAGTATTCATTGATACAATGGAGAATGGAGAATCAATACTGTATCTTAGCTATTGGAGGGTTAGAAGATGTAGAGGTGGATTTGGTAGGAGTAAAGACGTACACTGAATTCGAAGTAATTGATATAATGGGTGATAAGGACCCGTATCTAGCACTCCCTAGGATCGACTGCGCCTATGAAAACTATGTTGTTATTGACCCTAAGAAAGAACTAATGATCTTTGAAGCATAAGGGATGCAGGTGATACAACCCATGGACCCATATCAAGGACCTAGGTTCACGGAACCTGTGGATGATAGGGACGAGCCGGGAATGCTAGACCAATTATACAACTTAACAACAAGAGAAAGAGAGAGGATTATATAAAACCTATAGCAGGAGGATATGTCAGGTATAGGAGTATTCAAAGCTCAGAAGCTAGTTCAGAAACTGCGTGGGGTGCATGGTAGCAAGGGGGATATGAACTTGATATGAGACATTGCACGAAAATATGTAGGATAAACTGGATAGGAGCAGAGGTAAGCGACTATCCCAAATTCCACAGTATTGAACCAGTAGACATTTTCTTAAACAAGATAAATAGATAAATAATAGAAGATCACAAAGTCCTATTATTATATATCACGTTACACGCCACCCTGGCAAGGTGGTGGAGAACGTATTGCAACACGTTGCTTAAATGGGGAACTATAAAGCGAGCCATGAGAGAGAGGTTCAGTCAAGAACAAGATATTCACATAATAGAGTGAAATATAGAGGCAATTTAGATCCTAAGAAGCATTTAGAAGACTGCGTAGAAAATTGGGAAAAGGAAAGGCTTTCGAAATAACTTTGGGTGCTTGTATATACATACGCTAGGTACCATCCCACAAGCATGGTACATACAAGAGGAGTTTCGTAAACAAACAACAGATTGGGATATCATGGCTACCCAGTTCATTAGCAGCTTCTCATTCAAAGAAGTTGATCAACACATGAATGAAACATTATTTGCTATTAAATGAATCTTGTTCACCCCAGGACAATTATGGGAAGGTTGCGTTGATGAGAAGTTCTTACAACATCGTTATGACACAGGCTATCCAGAATATATGGACTGCGACAAAGTAGACACAAAACTAGATGAAGATGGTTTAGAAGTATTGAGACACTTGACCTTTGAGGAAACATATGGGGAAAGGGATATTAAAGAAAGTCCCACCGTATAAGCCATACATCTACTCCAATGAAATTGAGAAAGTAGAATATTGGAATAGATGATAAACCCAAAATGGCATCTATTGGGTATTATTGGGACGAACAAACTAGAAGAGAGATATTCAATATGTTGTAGTAATATCAAGACTTATTTCCAGCGTCGGTAGCTAAGATAAAAGGGATAAAGGGATACATAGGGAAGATGAAGATCGTTCTGAAACTAGATGCCCATCCAGTAAAGCACAAGCCATATAGGCTAAACCCCAGAGTGAAGTAAAAGGTTAAGAAGGAGATCGAAAAAATGCTAGAAGCTGGAATTATAGTTATGGTAGATGAAGCAAAATGAATCAGTCCAATAGTCATATAGAACAGGAAAGATGCATCAAATATCAGAGTCTGTGTTTATTATCGAAGTCTGAACAATGCATGTGTGCAAGATCCCTTCCCAACACCCTTTAGCGATGAAGTTATGGACAATGTAGCGGGCAATGAAGCATATTCCTTCACTGATGGATTTTTAGGCTATCATCAGGTTCGAATAGTAGAAGAGGACGAGAAAGACAATGTTCACCAGGGAATGGGGGTCAAATGCTTACCATGTAATGTCATTCAGGTTGAAGAACACACCTGTTGTCTTCTCAGGGATTGTTATAGCTGCATTCAGAGACTATATTCACAGGTTCTTGGAAGTGTACATGGATGACTAGGCAATATATAGTTTATTGAAGAAACACACAAGCTTACTAAGGTTCATGTTTGAAAGATGTCGACAATTGCAAATCTCCTTGAATCTAAAAAAATGCATTTTTGCGGTTCCATTTGGAACACTACTAGGCCACATTGTTTGTAAAGACGGAGTGTGCTTAGACCCTGCAAAGGTTGTGCCAATCGTTAGCATGGAACTACCACATAATGTAAAGCAACTGCGGTCCACTCTAGGCCACACAGGGTATTACAGGTGGTTCATCAAAAAATATGCATCAATTACATCCCCGATGGAGAAGTTACTGAAAAGGATGGAAGCATTCACTTGGTTGGAGGATTGTCAAGTAGCATTGAATAAGTTGAAAGAGAAACTGGTAAGCGATCTTATCCTTGTGTACCTAGATTGGAACAAAACTTTTCATGTACATATTGATGCGTCAGGGATCGTGCTAGGAGCAGTATTGGTGCAACTAGGTGAAAGGAATATGGATCACCCAGTGTTCTGTGCTACCAGGAAACTATCAACTGCAGAAAGGAACTATATGAGAAAAGAGAGGGAGGCACTGGCCATGGTTTACTCTCTGCAAAAATTTAGGCATTACTTACTGTGAGTGCCATTTAATTTTTTCACAGATCATTCAACACTAAACTATTTAGTGAATAAACCGGTGTTAAAAGGCATAATATGTCATTGGTTATTACTCTTCCAATAATTCACTTTCGAAGTAGTCATCAAACCCGAAAGGATGAATGTGAGGCTGGATCATATGTCACGACTAGAGACTGGAGACAATGAAGGGTCAATAGATGATCAGCTACCTGATGCTGACTTATTCAGAATAGAGGTAGTTCCAGACAACTTAGAAGAAATTGTTGGGCTACTAACAATAGGGAACTACCCGAAGGGGTACACACCAACGCAGAAGCGACATCTAATAGTGAGGGCAGCGGACTATCAACTACTCGCAGGACATCTATATAATATGGGCCTGCATCAAGTCCTGAGGCATTGTATACTTCAACATGAAATAGATGAAGTGCTCTAGGAATGTCATGTTGGGGTTGCGGGGGGGCATGTGGGAGGAAAAGCCACTGCAAGGAAGATATTGCAAGTAGTATTATGGTGGCCAACCATCCACAAAGATTCTAAGGAATATGCTAACAATTGTGATGTGTGTCATAGGGTTGGAAAGCCATCATGTCGAGATGAACTCCCTTTAAACCCAATTCATACAATGCAAAGTTTTGAGAAGTGGGCGATAGACTCCATTGGGCCCATAACACCACCAATGGAAAATTCACATGCAAGATACATAATAACGACTATAAAATATCTGACACGATGGACAGAAGCAACACTAGTCAAGGAATTTACAGCTGACACTGCCACAAGATTCATTTTTGAAAACATAATATCAAGATTTGGATGCCCAAAAAGCCTCACAAGCGATCAAGGAACACATTTCATTAATGAAACTGTTGAGTCTCTTGTCAAGAACTTTACGATTCAACATCATAAAAGTAGCCCATATCACCCACATGCCAATGGGACTATTGAGGCATTCAATAAAATACTGGAGAAAGGTCTCACGAAAATTGTATCAGCCAACAAGGATGACTAGGATGAACGCATGCCATCAACTTTATGGGCATACAGAACAACAGTCAAAATACTTCATAAACAGACACCATTTCAGCTGGTATATGGAAAAGAAGCAGTTGTCCCGGTGGAGTTCATAGTGCCCAACATGTTTATTTCTTAAGCAAAAAAAATGACAGATGATGTAGCATTAAGAGAAATATTGAATAAACTAATGGAAATTGATGAATCCAGATTCTTAGACGAATTTCACCAGTCAGTATAGCAAAGAAGGCAAAAATCTTGGCATAACAAGAATATCAGAAAGAAAACATTCCAAGTCAGAGATCATGTATTTTTATATGACAGTAAGTTCCAAAAGTTCCTAGGTAAGTTGCAGATGTACTATCTAGGCCCATTTATAGTTGCAGAAATCAAAGAGTCTGGAGTAGTAAGGTTAGCGCAACTGGATGGTGAAATGCTACATGGATGGGTAAACAACGCATGCCTCAAACCCTTCCACATGCCAAGAGCCACACGATCAAGTTAAGGGGGTCTCGAAAATGAGCCCACAAGTAGTTAGTAGTCAATAATATGTTAGTCAAGTCAGTACAATGTTCATTTGAAGTTCATATCTTTTGTAGTATTTTAGTAAGAATAAGAAAAAGCATCAATAAGGTTGCAGCAAAATTGTCATGACATCACAACCCATTTGTGGTCGGGGGGGGGAATAAGTAGATTTTCTTGTCAATCTTAATGATCAAACATAGGTAGACGCATTTTCAGTCTTAATAGTCCCACGCTTTGTCAGTCCTTTTTGCCGTACGAGTAGCCATTTCCATAATAAGTGACTAATAATGCAACTGTCAAATGGAAGCCGTAAAAGATTTTCCTGTTAGGAACAAATTTAGGTAATAAATACCCTCCATTATGGAAAATTTATTAACCATGTGGCCCACTCTATCCTTCCCCATTCTACGTCATAGATGTCAGGTCGAGGTCAGTTGATGGCGGCAAAGCACGGTTAGGATACATGGGGAAAGTTATCGTAGTAATTAGTTGCCAAGTCCAGTCAGAAAACGTCGTGTCAATTCCAACTACTTAATTTGCATGAAAATGCAGGAAGCTACATAATTTCAAGTGCAAGTAGCAGAAAATCTCCAAACTTGCTTTGAAGAATGGAAACAAAAAAAGTGTAGAAGTTCGAAGCCTCCAATAATGATTTTTTATCAGAGACAGAGTAATGACAAAGGGAATTATTTCAATCCTAGAGGACAAATTTGATGAGCAAATTGTCTTGCTAGAAAATCCATATGGAAAATATGACAAATCTACCTTG
Source organism: Pinus tabuliformis (assembly GCA_031772625.1). NCBI lineage: Eukaryota > Viridiplantae > Streptophyta > Pinopsida > Pinales > Pinaceae > Pinus > Pinus tabuliformis. The sequence continues at coordinate 122,996,539 of CM062811.1, read as the reverse complement.
GTTGACAATGATCTAATAGATTATTTCCAATTTCCATTAGGTTGGTTAGATCGAAGAGGAATCAGAAAAAACCAAAAATCTAATCAGAGACCTTCATCCACCAGTCCGACTACAGGTTTTGGCTTTGAAAGAAGTCTACAACAATAGTGAAGAACAGTGAGGCCACCTGCAGAGTCAAAGGCCAAGCAAACTAATGTCCAACACAGCTGAAAACTACAATGAATTCATGAAGAGAATGACCACCATTATTCCTAAGTTGGGGCCTTCGTTTGGGAAAGAAGGACGACAGGGGGAAGAAGGAGAAGTTGGAGTAGATACCACCCAGCAAATGATAGAGGATACACTGTCAACAAATCGTCAGTCGGAAGAACCAGCGTATCCACCGACAGGAGTATCTACAGAGACACCAACTGGACCCGCAACACTTGAAATAAATTGACTCGGGGACGAGTCAAAGCACTGTGGTCAGGGCATGTTGGGGCCTTCATTTCGGTTTTGAAATATTCTAGAGATACGAAGAAGAGGAAATAGATGGTGGCAACAATGGTCAAGTTGCAGAGAAGACTGTTGGGATGGAAAACAAGAACAAGCAGTTGTGGGACGGTCGCGACAAGGTGTCAGCAGGAAGTAGGGGCAACCGAGCGAACAAGGCAGATGAGAGGCGGCCAAGGAAAGAAACATTTGAGTAAGAACTGGTAGTGCAAGCGACAAAAGTGAATACAAAAGAAGAAGACTACAAGGAGAAAGGGGTTGGGTTTTGGTTTGATTGGTTAGTTGAAGAGTCTTGGTCACGGATGAGTAGTGAGGAGGATGCGAGCTCTCATAGAATCCAACCTGAAGACCAGAGTAGTAGCTAAGAATCAAGGCGGAGTCTGTTGCAGTCAACTAGTCATGTAACCAGGTATTCCATGATATTATCTGTGGCTAAGGCCAATGTCTAATGTAATGTTATCCCGTTCAATTAATATGAATGAAGAGTCAGAATGGTTTCTTGGTATGATGTGTGCATTTGATTATGTTATATGGACCCACTAAAAAATTGAATGCATTGCAAGTCTATGCTCATGGTAGATTGATCTTCATGTTGATATATTGTTAGTCTGAGTACATGCACAAGGCCACTTGTAGAGTAATGGTTACTCTATCCTTGATGCTAACAAAACCATTTTTACTTCTGGTCATGGTAAGCCTTGGGTGAGACTCCTTATCCCTTGGGGTAAGGTGAAAATGCTGGCATTGTCCTAGACTACAATGAACTATTGTTGGATCTTTGCGCTTGAACCCATGGACTTTACTTGATGTCACTTTTTTGACAACATAGAGGTATAATCATAAGTTCTACACACAACAAAAAACTCAAACAAAAAGGCATCAGGGTCCCCTGAGGTTAATCCATGGAAGTGTGGAAGGGCAGAAGGGCTTATGTTTTTCATCCTAGCATCTCCATTAGTTTCCCTGATGGGAAAAGCACCTTCATTTCGTTTTTCAGCCATGGTGTGGATATGTGGAATGGTTTCTTCTTCTTCTTCCCCAATAGGCTCTTCAAAGATCTCACTTTTTCACCTACAGGGTCCTCTAAATCTCCTACAGTCAAAGAGGGAAATTCATAGTCACCAAAGAATAGTGAAGGTTGATTGTTTAATGGTGTGGGGGTATTTGGCAAGAATTTCCCTAAAGTGTCTCTACTCCTATGAGGCATGAAAGATATTTTTTTCTTTGTATGTGTTTTTCAAAATCAACTGTAAAACAAAAAGGAAATCAAGAATAACATCTACTTACTGAATGCAAAATAGAAAGAAAATCATAAATTACATCTACCTAGACACATCCCCAACAATGGTGCCAAAAAGTGATGAGCCCCAATATTGCAGGAAGACTACTGCAAATTCCAAAGCTACCAACTTTACTTTATCAAATCGGGGTTTCGTAGAAACTTAGAGGTGACAGTGCTATATACATAATAGATGCACTATTCTACTCATGCCACCCTCAACTGGGTCACTTGATCATTAGGGTTCCAGACCATTCCTCTACTAAATTGAAAGGAGTCTAACTACTGAAAGACGAATGTGAAGTCTATTCCTAGTGCAGAGAAAGTAAATGCTTTTACACTCAAAAGATGAAATTTGTCAACTTGTAAATGCTATCAAATGATCTTATGGTACTTTGCAGAAAGGAAACTATGCTAACTTGCACTTAATCATCTAGCTATCGAGGTTGCTTAAAAACAAGATATTATTCTACCATTTCATAATTCAAGAATTCCTGCATTGACTATCTAGTTCACACTTCCAGAGTAAATAAATTTCTAATTGTTAAATTCAGAAATCAAAGAACAAATGCTATCTGATCTTGTAGGAAGAAAAAGGAGTGGAAGGACCGGTCTAGGTGGCACTTCTGGTCATGGAGTCCAAGCTGAGGGGTAGAGTTACTCCTAAACTAGGCTAAGCTATCATTGCAAGTCAAAACAGGGTCAAAACATGCTGCTGCAGGTGAGCTACAAGATGTTGCTATGGGGTGTATTGTACTGCTACAAGATACCTTGAAATACTACAGGAAGTTGGCTGAGAGGTTTTGGAGAGTAATAATGGTCATATGAAGTGTTGGAAGGGTGTATGATAGCTAGGGACAATGTGGGGAAGGTGATATTCACCCTTGGCCAAGCTGATTATTTCAAGAAGTTTGGGTTTGGTTGAGATGCCTTGCTCATGGTGATCTCGAAACAGAGGTTTGGAACATGGGTTGGCATGCATCAACAAAAGGGTGAAAGGACCTAAATGGAGATGGCGGAAAGTATCCTTGCCTGCAGATTAACAATCCTCGCATACCACCTGCACTTATTACGTTTCATTTGAAAATTGTTTTATGTCAATATTGAAAAGATGAATTGAATTTGAAAAAAAAACTAATCTAATTGCTACTAAGAACTTGATAGATGAATTGAAATATCTTCTAGGCTGCAACTATTAGGAGAACCAAAATAACAAGTGTAATTATTTCCAAGAAATCATAAACAACTATCTAACTAATGCTACAACTTGATTGATGAGGTCCTCTAATCATGATCCCATGAGGGAGATGAGATAGGGGTCACTGTCACAATATTTTTGATGTATTTTATTCTATTACATTGCAACAACTAATTTATCCTCTAAGATAATGGAAGCATGAATAAACCAACAAATTAATCAATATTTTAAGATAAATGAGACATGAATAAACCACAATAACTAATCGACATTCTAGCCTAAGAATATAGATACAAGATATGAAATTCTGCTTCAGCTTAGTGGCCTCTTGGCTACAATAAAACTTCAAACCCCAATGAGTCTCTTAGGTGGTTTATTTATACAAAAATGGAGCTACCAATAGATCCCTAGAAAATAGGGATATTTTCCTCCCTAACTTGAGAATATGTGAATCTAACTCTTCCTTGACTTGCACTGGCTCGGCTGCCAATGAACTTGGCTTGCTTGGCTGCCAATGACATTGAATTGATGAGATAGAGTGGGGAATATTTAACTGATTTGAGTAATTAAAGAGGTGGACCATCCCCGACAACCTCTCTTTCTTGTCTACTTTGAGTTCCTACACTCAAATCATCACAAAAGTGCTCCAGTTCCCACATTTAACACACATTAGGCCACATGACATAGTAACACATCTTTACTCCTCACACTTAGGATAATATAACAAAATTTGTAGATAAATGTGAGAAAATGATAATTTAATAACCGGAGGATGGAATTGTGACCCATATACTATTTATGAGCCTCATCACAATCAAGTAGTCGTGCATCCTGAGGATCAAAATAAAATTGCTTTCACCATGCCTTGGGGAACGTTTGTGTACGCCATAATTCCTTTCGGCCTCATCAATATAGGATCCACCTTTTAGAGTGAAATGGATATAGCGTTTGTGGGAGAACAATATAAGTTTGTGGTAATTTACCTAGATGAATTCATTGTTTTTTCAAAAACATATGAGGATCATATCGAACATCTATCATTCACCTTTAATAAATGTTGAAAATATGGCTTATCTTTAAATCCTAAGAAGCCTCAGTTTTCTCTAAGTGAGGGAAAGTTTCTAGGACACACTGTGGAAAAATATGGGGTAGGGTGGAAGCCATCAACAACATCCCACTACCGAGAAATCAGAAATGATTCCAGACTTTTTTTGGTAGAATAAACTTTTTGAGGAGGTTAATACCTAATTATGCTGAGATAATCAAAGAAATTACAGGGATGTTGAGGATGTAGAAATTTTGAATAATATGACACTTATTCACAGAGATTATCCCGATTATGCACTATTGCGGAATACATGCACAATACATAAGATCCTCTACGTTGATCATCAATTTAGCAGCATCAAAAACAATGAAACATCAATCACATGCACACATTAACACAGTATGTAACCCGGGGAAAGCTTACAACTGAAAACCCCACACTATCTATATATTAATGTTTGAGAACATGTAACAATACATAGTATAATACTCCTCACAAGTACTCAACACTATCTCCACCTGTTACACACAAAACTAGCTCAGATCCGAACAAGTCACAGGTTCAAATCTTCTCCACTGCTTTGCCTACCTCTATTGCACAATGCTTGAGAATCACTCCCTCTGGAAATCACGTGATCACAGGCTATTCTACTGGGCAAATACTGCGCAATGCTCATTGGCATAACTCAATCCTTGCTTGTGCAAGATCTCATGCACAACTGATAGTCACAACTCACCCTTTCACTTACCTCTAGCATCTGTCTCTGTTGAACTGTCCATGCACTGAGTTAACTGATGTATTCTTCAGTTACTTTATGAGTTAATAATTAGTGAATTAATTAACAATCAATTCACCCAACTCATCACTAGTGTATTCTCCAGTTAGACTGAATACAACTAGTTCAACTGAACACAACTCCATCAACTCCACATCCAACTCCACAGAACTCACATGCATGAGTTCTAACTGAAGTCCTCCATGCAATAGCTCAGCTGACCCACAAGGAAAGCGTATTTCCTTCTGACAGCTGCATATGCCACATCCGTAGTTCAAACTGAAGTGCTCCAAGAGGATAAGATAATGTTTATAGTCTAAATATTATTATGAGACAATAATATTTGACTTTTCTATTTTTGACTAGCAGTCTAAAAATACACTCTGATCACTCCTGCTGTGATCCAAAAATAGAAGTCCATCTATTTTTCCCAACATGACCAATCATCCATAAACAGCATATTGCAACTCATAGACCATGATCCATATGTCTAAAAATAGACATAGTCTAAAAATAGACTTTGCGCCATAATTTGCCTGCGGGCCCACTTAGTGAAGGCGACTCCTTTCCACTAAGCTCCATCGTCTTGTTGCATTCTCAACACTCCCTCTCAACAAGATATGGATTATCAGCAACCCCTATCCTACCTCGGTGGTATTCGAATTTTCTCCTGTTGAGCGCCTTCGTCAAGATATCAGCATCCTGATCCTCCGTTGGAATGTATGAAAGTAACATGATTCTCCGCTGCACACAATCTCTGATATGATGGTACTTGATGGCAATGTGCTTAGATGTATCATGAAATACAGGATTAGCCGAGAGTTTAATTCAACTCTGGTTATCACAGTAAATCATAGTAGGCTCCAAGTGAGAACTGAGCAAACCGACTAGGATCTTCCTCATCCATATAGCCTTGCATGCAGCCAAACTTGCTGTCATATACTCGGCCTTTGCTGAACTGAGTGCCACGGATCTCTGCTTCCTGCTGTACCAAGAAACTGCTGTCGACCCGATACTGAAGACCCCTCCTGATGTGCTCTTTCTGTCCGTTGGGCTCCCTGCCCAATTTGCATCCGTGAAGCCACATAGCTTCACCTCATCCTCCTGTCTGTACCACAAAACATATCCCGATGTGCCTCTCAAATAACACAATACATGCTTTCCTACCTTCCAGAAGAGCTTGGTTGGCTTAACCATAGCTTGTGAAAGCTAGTTAACAGCATAGCATATATCGGGTCGTGCATTGACCAGATACATAAATGACCCCACCAATTGTCGATAAACAGTGGTATCCACTTCTTCTGCCGAAGTGGCATCCTCCTTCCTCCAACCTCCAGGAAGAGGAGTATCAATAGGCTTGCAGCCATGCATGTTGAACTTCTCCAGTATCTCCCGAGCATACTTACCCTGAGAAAAAAACAGTCCATCACTACGCTGCCAAATTTCCAATCCCAGTAAATAATGAAGGAGGCCCAAGTCCTTCATCTCAAACTCCTTAGCAAGATCATCCTTGCATGAAAGTATCAACAGCTCATCACCCGTTAGAATCAAATCATCTACATATAGTACAATGATAAGCAACTTACCCTCCACAACAATCTAGTATAGGGTAGGATCCGCCTCACTCTTGGAGAATCCAAGTCTGGTGAAATAACTATCTATCCGTGTGTACCAAGCACATGGTGCTTGTTTCAACCCATACAGCTCTCTCTTGAGCCTGCACACATGCGACTCGTTGCTGAAGATCTCAAAACCTTCGGGCTGCTCAATGTACACCTCCTCCTCAATGACTCCGTTGAGGAACGCAGTCTTCACATCCATCTGATGAATGTGCCATCCCATTTGCGCTGAGAGAGCAATAATCGTCCGTATGGAAGAATACCTTGCAACAGGTGCAAAGGTCTCCTCATAATCAATCCCCTCTATCTGTGAAAAGCCTCGGGCAACAAATCTTGCCTTGTACTTCTCCACACTCCCGTCAGCTGCCTGCTTAACTTTGTAGATCCATCTCGAACCCACCACTGATTTCCCTTCCGATCTAGGAACAATCTCCCATGCATTGTTTCTGACAATCGAATCATACTCTTCCACCATGGCGTCTACCCATGCGGGATCCTCCACAGCTTCCTTGAAAGAGGATGGCTCAGTCACAACACATTTGCTCACAAGAGCCATGTATCCAGTGTACCCATGTGACTGTCTCTGCCTGCGTTGGGCTGTAGGTGGTCTTACAACTTTCTCTGCATCTTGAGCCAGTCGCTCAGCTTCTGTCAAGCACTTTTGCCCTCTGATGGTTGGCGCTGCATGAGTGGTCTCTTCCACTCCATGAACTTCGTCCTGTGGCTGATCCACGTCCTGAAGCTCATCCTTAGGAACTAATAGCTCCTCATCTGCATGCAAGTGTAGCTCCCTCTCAAGCAAACACTTCATGGCTTTCTCCTCCTGAAATTTTATATCTCGTCGCACAACAGTCTTACCACTGTCTGGAAAATACACATGATAGTTGTGGGGCGTATCAGTGTACCCCAAAAATATCCCAACCTCTGCGGTCGGCTCCAACTTCTTCCTGGCATCCTTCGTCACATGCATGTAAACGTTAGCACCAAAAATCCTCAAATGAGAAATATCAGGCCTCTTACCAGAATAAGCTTCCTCAGGTGTACTCATGCCAAGTATCCTGTGAGGACAACGGTTCTGCACATATACTGCTGTATTGCATGCTTCCACCCACAAGTGAAGGGGTAGGCCTTAATCATGCAACATTGCCCGTGCAACACCCACGATCGTTTTGTTCTTCTACTCAGCAACCCCGTTCTGCTATGGGTTATGGGGAGCTATGAGCTCTCTTCGAATTCCTTCTACACTGCAAAAATCCTTGAACTCGCCAGAGATGTATTCACCACCATTGTCGCTGCTAAGAGCCTTCACCTTCTTCCCCGACTCCTTTTCAACCAGTGCTTTGAACTCACAGAACTTTGAGTATGTCTTGCTCTTCTTCTGCATGAAGAAGATCCAGCACTTACGAGAGAAATCATCAACAAAAGTCACATAATACCTATGCTTTGCTGTCGAAGCTACTGATAAAGGTCCACACACGTCTGTGTGAATTTTCTCAAGGATTGTCGTGGCGTGACTATCCTTCTCGTGAAAGGTGGCTTTCACAAACTTTCCCAAAGTACACCCTTGCACTGATCTGACTGCGCAAGAGTGCCTTTAGGAAGCCCTGCAGTGATCTGCTGTAGTATCTTCAAGGCTCCATGGTGAAGGTGACCCAATCTCCTCTGCCACAACTCGCCATCATCCTGGCTCACCAATCCTTCTGCCTTGCATGCCATTGTTGCGCAACCATCTACATGAAACTGATAAAGGTTCCTCACTCAAACCCCTATCTTCCGGGTTTCACCAGTTGTCTTTCTACGCAGGAAAGCCTTTCCCTCGCTGAAAACAACATCATATCCCTTGTCTTCTAACATCACCACAGAGATAAGATTCTTCTTCAATCCTGCAACATGCATCACTTCCTTCAATGCGAGGGGTTTACCAGAATCCCTCTCAAAGGAAATGGTACCGATACCGGTCGCATTGTATCTACCATCATCGCCCATCTCGATGTGCACTCCAAGATATTTTTCCTCTAGATCAGAAAACAAATCTCAATCTCCTGTCATGTGAAAAGACGCACCACTATCTAAGAACCACACTGATCCCATCACACTTGAAGCCAAGCATGCAATCAATGAAAAATCAAGCTCAAACTGCGAGGCTAGAGCCTCTCCTGCTGCAGACCCAACAACTTTCTTGTTCTTCTTCTTCTGCGGACAATTAGTGGCATAGTGTCCATGCTAGTGAAAGTGAAAGCACTTCACCTTGGACATGTCCTGCTTCTTTCCTTTCGCACCAGAATGAGAAGCTTTCTTGCTTTTCCCCTTCTTTTCTTTGGTAGCCAAAGCACAATTTTCTTCATCAGTTCCCTTTGATGAAGATCTGTCCCTGGTATTCCACCTGATCTCATCCTGCACAAGATCTGACCAAAGTCTCTCCCATCCTGGCAGTTTCTCCCGACCATTGACAGAGTCCTGATAGGAATGCCAAGTCTTTGGAAGACCAAGTAGAGCCAAGCTCACCAAGTCCTCATCATCGACAATCACCCCCACACTTCCTAGCTCATCCCGACACTGAGTGAACTTCGTGAGATACTTGGGCATACTGTCTCCCTTCTCACATTTGATGTTTCTAAGTTTATCCTTGAGCACCAGCTTCCTCTGATTTCTCTTGCTTTGGAATAGATCTGTCAAAGCTCTCCACATCAAGTATGGAGAAGTCTTACCATGCAGGCTGGACACAATGTGATCCTTCACACCCTCCAACAGAATCCTTCGACACTTTGTTGTCTTCTTTTGCCAAGCATCAACTTGAGTAGCATCAGTAGGCTTTGGGACTTCAGCCTCTATGAAATCCTTCAGCCCATTGTCATCCAACACCACCTCCATCATGTCCTTCCATGCAATATAGTTCGAGCTGCCCTCAAGAGCATACTCCAATCGCAATCCATTGAAAGACATTGCCACGTTGATACCAAGAAAACACTGCTGCAAATTCGAATTCCACCAGCTCCAAACTCAACCGCCTCCGATCTAGAATTCGTGAGAACAAAGTATTTCTCGTACAGAGATTGAATTTATGGGATTTTACCGGATATCTCACCTTCCAAAGGAAGGATGAATCCAGAGGCTACCTGGCCTGATTACAGACTCTGCCTGAAGAAATAAGATGTAAACACTTTCTGAATAGTAGATCTGATGATCAACGGCTCTGATACCATGTAGAAATTTTGAATAATATGACACTTATTCATAGAGATTATCCTGATTATACACTATTGCGGAATACATGCACAATACATAAGCTCCTCTACGTTGATCATCAATTTAGCAGCATCAAAAACAATGAAACATCAATCGCATGCACACATTAACACAGTATGTAACCCGGGGAAAGCTTACAACTGAAAACCCCACACTATCTGTATATTAATGATTGAGAACATGTAACAATACACAGTACAATACTCCTCACAAGTACTCAACACTATCTCCACCTGTTACACACAAAACTAGCTCAGATCCGAACAAGTCATAGGTTCAAATCTTCTCCGCTGCTTTGCCTGCCTCTATTGCACAATGCTTGAGAGTCACTCCCTCTGGAAATCACGTGAGCACAAGCTATTCTACTGGGAAAATACTGCGCAATTCTCATTAGCATAACTCAATCCCTGCTTGTACAAGATCTCATGCACAATTGATAGTCACAACTCACCCTTTCACTTACCTCTAACACCTGTCTCTGTTGAACTGTCCATGCACTGAGTTAACTGATGTATTCTTTAGTTACTCTATGAGTTAATAATTAGTGAATTAATTAACAATCAATTCACCCAAATCATCACTAGTGTATTCTCCAGTTAGACTGAATACAACTAGTTCAATTGAACACAACTCCATCAACTCCACATCCAACTCCACAGAACTCACATGCATGAGTTCTAACTGAAGTCCTCCATGCAATAGCTCAATTGACCCACAAAGAAAGCATATTTCCTTCTGACAGCTGCATGTGCCACATCCGTAGCTCAAACTGAAGTGCTCCAAGAGGATAAGATAATGTTTATAGTCTAAATATTATTATGAGACAATAATATTTGACTTTTCTATTTTTGACTAGCAATCTAAAACTAGACTTTGATCACTCCTGCTGTGATCCAAAAATAGAAGTCCATCTATTTTTCTCAACATGACCAATCATCCATAAACAACATACTGCAACTCATAGACCATGATCCATATGTCTAAAAATAGACATAGTCTAAAAATAGACTTTGCACCATAATTTGCCTGTGGGCCCACTTAGTGAAGGCGACTCCTTTCCACTAAGCTCCATCATCTTGTTGCATTCTCAACAGAAGAAGGATAGGGAGGTAAAATATTGAATAAGCTTAGGAATCATTCTCTGGAATAAAAAGGGCCTTTGAAAAAGCTCCTGTATTAGTTGGCCCTGACTACCTAAAACCATTTATCATTTTCTCTTTTTCTTCTCCTCATACAATGGTTTTTGTCTTATTGTAGAAAAACAATAAAGGACATGAGCAACCAATAGTATTTTTTAGCTAGGTGCTACAAGATATTGAGTGAAAATATAAAATTTTGGAGAAGAAAGCATATGCCTTGGTCAAGGCCCTGAAGACCTTGAAAATATACGTCTTGCAATCAAGCATAATAGCTTATGTTCCTATAGCAGTTGTGAAAGGCATTCTAGTACAAGAAGATAGTGAGGGAAAAAGAGGTAAATGGATTTCTAAAATCAAAGAATGACCTAGAGATAAAACCCACGAAGCTGATCAAGGGGAATGGATGAGATAAAATCATGTCCGAATCAAACTGCCAAGCCATGGGTATAAACTTGCTAACAGAGGAAGGAGAAAGCCAAAGAGAAGAGGAGCATAGTTAGGTCATGACAACAATGCAAAACATCCAAATGAAGTAACTCATGTCTCACTGGTATAAAGTTATAATCCATTATTTAATTTTTTTGAGTTGTCCATTTAATTTTGATAAAGTTAAATACAGGGCTTCGAGGCTACAAACCCAGAAGTTTGTCATTTCAAATGGCCAACTGTATTGGAAAGACCCAGTGGGGATTTTGCTTTTATGCCTGGTTGAAGAACAGATCCATAAATTGATGGATGAGTTCCATAATTGTGTGTGTGTTGGGGGGGGGGGGGGTGTGGGGGTGGGTGGCGATTATAGTTAGAGAGATACATGCCATAAAATTCTCAAAGACGGTTTATATTGGCCTAGGTTGTTTGGTAAGGTACATGCATATGTCTGGGCCCGTGACAAGTGCCAAATGTTTTCTGAAAAGTATAAATTAGCACTGTTTCCTTTAATCACTATTTTTGTTGAAGTACCTTTCAAACAATGGGCTTTAGACTTCATTGGGAAATACACCCACCCTCCAGTGGTTAGCATAAGTGGATTCTTACGGACACCGATTACTTCACTAAGTGGGTGGAAGCAGTCCCAGTTAGGAATGCAACCGATGTCAATGGTTATGAAATTCATGGAGAATATTCTTGTCGGGTTCGGTTGCCCAAGGAAAATTATCACTGATAATTCTCAAGTTTTTAAATCCGCCAAGTTTTTCAGCTTCTTCCAGAAGTATAAAATCATTGTGGGTCACTCCACTAGCTACTATCCACATGGAAATGGATTGGCTGAATAATCAAATAAAACCTTGGTAAGGATTCTTAAGAAGAAAATATTAGAAAATCAGAAAAACCAGGACTCACAACTAAAGTTTGCATTATGGGCCAATAGAGTTACTACCAAGAGGTCGTTTGGGAAATGGCGTTTCGAATTAGTGTATGGGAAAGCTACCTTTTTCCCCATACAACTAGCAATTCCAATGGCCAAAATTTTACAGGATGTAGATGAAGAGCCAGATTCTCTAACCAGGAGGATCAATCAACTAGTAGAACTTCAAGAAACTAGGGGGGAGGTGACTCAAATTATGATTAAGTATTAGGAAAATATGAAGGCTCTATTTGACATCAAGGAAAAATAGAGAACCTTACAATGAAGGGATTTGGTGCTCAGGTGGGATGTCAGACGAGAAGATACTGGAAAACATGGAAAATTTTTATCTTTTATGTTTTGGGCCTTTCAATATTGATGAGACAAAGGGGAAAAATAATTTCTTGCTAGAAAAATTGGATGGTGAAGTGCTTGAGATGTCTGTGAATGGGAAGTTTCTCAAGTTGTATTTCCAACACTAAAGAGGTCCATTTTCACCCATTGTACATATTAGTGAGCCATTGTATATACCAGTAATGCTTTAAGTTTTTAATGTTTCTATTTTTTCTTTTCATATACTTGAATAAAATGAATCCATGCCCAATGGATAGAAGGCTACTACTCTAAAGGTTCTCAGCACATTGCCATCAAGGCACTGTCCCCAGTTGGAGCCAATGTTTTCACCTATCACACATTTTGTGCAAATGTGTTGAATTATGTCAAATAGTAGCCAAAAAGTGGAGCCGAAGTGCAAAAAGGCCAAAGAGGAGAGAAAATATCAGAGGCTGAAAGAATGAGGAGGAGGTCAAAACCAAAAGCCTAAGTTTCAAAGCCAAAAAGTACCTGTGCAATTACAAATTTACTAGTGTTATATTCTAGCCCACAATACTTTTAAGATCACAACTCTTCTGGTGTTATTTGTGACAGGATGTACCCATGAAAATATAGAGATAGAAACCTGAAATGTGCTCTAGAATTTCTGTATTTTCATCCCCTTTACGATCCATAGTTCTGCTGGATTCATTGCTTAGGATTCTGTGTCATCCAACCCTCTGCATTGAATTACTTTCCTTATTTTCTCTCTCTCCATTTTCACTACAATGACAGTTATTAAGCTGCATTTTACTGTGTGTCAGCAAACATATCAGGACATTTAACCTTGGGATGAGCATATCTACCTACCTTGGTGAAGGGAGGTTGAACCAAGATCTGAATCAATCTATTCCAAATTATATTAAATATGGAGTGCAACACATATCTCATAAAATCCTCAAATCACTCCTCTAAGATTTCCTAGGCACTAACCATTTCCTCAACCCGGGGGTTGTCTCTAGGAGCTACAACAGGTCATATATGCGGCTCTCTTTGATAGTCCCCTACGACATGATGGTTTCACTCTAGAAAATTTTGCATGGATTCGTTGTGGCACAACAATGATTACAATAAATCAGTCTAAATTTACAAATTATTGTCTCGAAATGGGACATCACACAGTGCAATGGTTCACAATTTATTTATTTATTTATTTATTTTTATTTTTTATTTTTTGTGGATTAGTACCTCCAAAGTGATAAACATGTAATTTTTTGGTTCACATTATGATGGCTCACTATATTTTATGATGATTTCTTGTAAGTAGTGGATATCCATCGTTTCATAATGGAATTGATACAGTGACAACGTAATTTTTTTCTGCACATATAATGGCTTGTATAATGTTCAAAGGTTTTCTCTAAGAAATATAAAATGACTCAGGATTGGATGATAGGTATGAATGATTTGTAGCTCATGGTTTTTTTGTGGAAAGTGGCTCAGTGTTACAAAACTTTGATTTTATAAAAACTGTGTAAAATCAAACTTACTCTGAAGTGACTTGCATCAATGAGTTTGATATGAGCATATTTATGACAATAAGACATAATGATAACAAGGACTTATAGACGATCTCAACAATTCATTGAAGTGGCCTTCTTTCCTATAGCTTCCATCCTCAGTAATTTAAGACAAAATTCTAGGTATATCTTCACAAAGAATTAGACATTCTATCGACATGGCTCGTTGATTATGACTTTCTCCTTGTGTACCTCTATGACAACAAAATCAATCACTACATGTATGTAGTAATGTTAATATAGCTCTAATGTATAACAAGAAAACAAAGTTGTGTATGGCAATGACATATATGACAGAAAACGGTTGATGTATGATGGAAATGTTGTCTATGATAGTGACATATAAATATATATTAGTAACCGAATGTAGCTATAATATAGTTGTAGCCTTCATATGACAATCAAGTGATTCTTGACATGAAGAATCGTCTCAAAAATATTGATAAGATCAGAAAAGGAACCAAAACAATGATCATGTGAACCCTAAAGCATCTTTGTTGAAGAATGATTGGCCCTTGACAAATAAAAAGCATTCGAATTATTGAATGAAGGCATGGTAAGTGGTATATTTAATTTGTTGCATGTTACAAGTCAATATTGTAATAAAGTTAAAGGGTATGAACACTAGTACAAAATGGCTAATTAATTACTAAAAAAATGACTAAAATTTGCATATAAACGACCATTTTTCAGTCGGTGACCAGTAGTAGCTAATTTACAATATCTTATAACATGACCAACTTTTAGTCGTTTTTATCTTAGTCATTAATTGGTTGTCTCAATTTTATCGTCTAGTAGTATATTTAGTCATAAATTTGGTCATTGATTTAATCATTAATTGCCACAATTAATGACCAAATATACAACAAAATATATTACTATATGGTCACCCGAGAAAACCAAATAATGACCAAAGAAGTATGAACAACATGTTGGTCATGCTATAAGATACTATAAATTAGCTACTAATAGTCATATATATGCAAATTTTAGTCATCACTTGAAACCAATTAATGACCAGAGAAATATGACTAAATTTTGGTCGTGTTATAAGACACTGTAAATTAGCTACTAATAGTCATATATATGGAAAATTTAGTCGTCCTTTGGAATCACAAATTTACCATTTGTAGTAGTCATTTTTTTGTAATTTCATATTTATTATATAAATGATTAATTTAGTAGTTTATATTCATTTCATTTACTTTCATTAATAATCATTATAAATGACTAATTTAGTCGTATATTAATTTTATTTGTGTTCATCATTAATCAATATAAACTATTAATTTAGTAGTTTTAGATTGATTTTATGTGTTCATTATTAATAAACATAAATTAATTAGTATGATTTTGCAACTAAATTTAAAAAATGTCATACAATGTGCATGTTCATCTAATATGAAAACGCAGAGTTTCATATGTTAATTACAATACTAAACAATATCAAGTGCATCTATAAATAATTTCAACCACATAAATTATATTATATGAAATGTTAAAGTATTACAATATGAGTTTCTAACTTAATATTGTTTGAACTACAATTTACACATGAAATGATGTTTCATCACTTCAAAACATTATCATTGTGTTGCCAAGGCATTACAGGTGAATTCACCAACTCTGAAGACTTGACCATCAGTCTCTATGTGTGTGTCTTATGTGGGATATTGAATCTAAGAATATCACTAGATCGGTTCTCTTCTCTCTCTCTTTTTGCATTTGTCGCTCCAATGTTATTGCTCTCAGCCTCTTTCTTCAATTCCTGCTTCTTAGCATCAATACTGAGTTCATTTTCTGAAAACAAAAGAAGATACAATGTAGAGTGTAAGACATGAAATACAATGAACAATAAAATATAAACTAAAGTAGACTATAAAAAGTTTATACGACATATACCTCAACATCAGTAATGTCAAATCCATTTTCCCCATACAAGCAAGAAACTCAAACAAGTTTTCTTCAGTTGGGCGATAGTGGCCACTATAATGTGGCCAGATGACCTGTATAAACAAAGCAAATAAAATGTCACCATATAAAATAACACCTTAGTAACTTATTATTCAACCTTCAGGGAAAGCTTAGGCACAATCATGCCAACTAAGTTACATGCTAAAAAGTTCAAGTTGTAGGTAACTTGTGAAAACAAATAATCTAAGATATGATGTTTAATCCTTGTCATTTTATTCACAACAACATTTCATTTTCTAATGCATGAACTTGGTCAAGTATATAAACAACATGTGCTCAAATAACAACATGAAAGTAAACTTTTCTAATAGCCATGAAAATCTTCTAACACAAAATAGTTATAAGTATTCCAATCAATATCGCGTAATATTAATTTCATCTTCAAGCTTTGGTTGTTGTTTAAATTGACATGATACCAAGTATTTTCAATTTCATAGTTAAAAGGCAAACCAAAATCATAAGAAATGTTCAAAATACAATCAAACACTAAAGAGAGGATATCATCGAATGGACATTGTAATTATAAAAAATTTGTTTACCTGTCCATCGATGTCTTGTCTGGCATTCTTAAAACATTTTCTTTCCCAAAATAACCATGAGGTGAAAGAATCACAAGATTAAAAACCATAGGAATCCCTACTAGAAACATTTCCAAAGTCGATGGCTCAGGTGCCTGGAGGACCTCTAACAACAAATGAATCATATCCAATACATGCTCTGCATTGTCTCCCCATCCTTTTTCCAATCACATTTCCTATAACATGCCCACAACAGAGTCAAGTAACAATCAAACAAAGACATTGACATTTGTTTTTATCTTTTGTATCTATAAAATTTGAATCTGTTTTGTTTCGAGACCATATTAATTCATATTTAAAGTCTTCCTGACACATGAGAAGGTACCAATCAAGCATGACATCAGAAAAATCGACCTCATTGAGGTCCTCAAACAATTTCTAGAACATATTTTTCTTGCTATGATATATTGGGTATAAAAAATAACATATCTGCTAAAGAAAAATCCATATATTACTTATGTTCAAACTCTGTATATGGTATATTCTTAGGCAACTTTTTAAGATGTTCCTCCGCCTTTACCAAAGTGAACTGTAGCTTGGTTAAACTCGATATCCTTTCATTCAACATCAATTTCTGCAAGATAAATGTCACACATTATTCTTTCCCATTTATCAACATGCTACATATGATAAATTAAAAGTCACATAAAACCAAGAGAAAACCCTTTTGTAACCAAAACAAACAAACAAATAGTGCCTCTAATAAAACTTCATTCTAATACCAGCAGATGAAAAGAGAGTGGACCATTTTTTTCGCTTGACTTTGCCTGTTTTTGTTACGAAAGTGCTCGAGCTTCAGGAACCAACAAATGTGAGGGAAGTTGTAAATGTGAAAAAAATTATGTTGACCTTTGTAGACTTCTTCAAAATGATGTGAATGATTCCATTTTCGGATGTGGTAAATATCATAATAAGAAATGGCCACATTGGATGCAAAGATTAAATATAAAAACTTGTGGACATGGCACGTATTCTAATAAATTGCATTGTAATGACTACCATGGGCCTCCACGGGTTACAGATCCTCAGTATGTTAGTCTTGATGATGAAAAAGAGATGGCAACAATAAATATGGGTGGTCTTAGTTTGTATGGTGGATATCTTCAAACCAAGGTCATCATCTTAATGAACCTAGGTTCTGACATGGTAAACCTGGATCTGGTCCTCACCTAGGATCCGTCAAGGATATTTTCACAAGAGTCTCACAATTTATCCAGTAAATAAACAATTAAATTGTATATTAAAAAAAATCGAAGCGAACTGCTCAAAATCGTCTTAGGTGGGTTGTGGTCAAGTGGTTAAATCAAAGCACTTTCAATGCACAAAACTCGGTTCAAAGCCACCCGAAGACATTTTACTAAATTAATATGGCCAACGAAGTTATCTACCTCATCCAAAAGTGGGTGGAAGTCTTAACAACCTTGATGGCCCATGGTTGTGGTATGTCTCAACAAATGAGGAAAGATGCAAGTATTGGATGAATTTAATGTGGCCAATGGAGTTATCTACCCCATTCAAAAGTGGGTGGAAGTCTTAGCAACCTTGATGGCCCATGGTTATGGCATATCTCAAAAGACGAGGAAATATGCAATCTTGGATGAATTTAATGGAAGAGATACCCTTGGCCATGGCGTCTAAGAAAAGGTAGAGCCAAATTCATTAACAAATTTCCATTTTCCAACTACAAAAAAGAATATCACAAGATCCTAAATTGGATGGAAAAATACCTTTGCTATTGTAGCCATCAAGTCATGCATGGAATGTGTGGCCTCATATAATTCAAAGAAAGATGCTTCTTTAGACTTTTCTATGGCACTTGAATACACCCATGCAAAAGTACATTAAATCAACTTTGAATATCATATGGAAATAAAGCAGAAATATCAACTATGGTGTTAATATCAGCCCCAACAAAAAATTATTATTGGCTAAAAATGAATGTGTCACACACAATAGTGCCAGCTCCTTTTCTTGTAGAAAAAAGAAAACCAGTTGGATCAGTTGAAGGTTGAGCACTGATGCTAACTGATGTCCATGGAAAATTTGGGCAAGCCAACATACCCTCAAATTATTAATTCAATCAAAATGGGAAGGTCTAAGCCCTCATCCAAATGTTGAAACAATATGAAATGAAGGGCCTAAACAAAACCCCACCCATATCAAATACTGAAGAGCTCGATTAATAATCTTACCATTACCTAAAACCAAAAATGTTTCACAACTTGTCAACTAGATTAAAGCTCCGGCCAACCATGTTTGGCAACACCCATTTTCAAGAGCATATGCCTTATAAAATTTACAACATCTAACTTCAAAAAACTACATTGCTAATTAATTCAAGGTGTTGAGCTGCTTTGTGTCTCAAAAGAAAACACATGAATTGAAATAATTATTCTGAAAGGAAAAACTCAAAAATTCCAATCAAAATTTGGCACAGAGCTTCACTCAAATCTGCACCAAATAGTGCATATCCATGACAGATCCTTCAAGTCTTCAAAACCAGAGATAACCCCACCTTTGCATGGTTGTGAAATGCTTTGGTGTCCACCTCACCAGAAAGAGTAACAAAACTTTTAGGCCTCTACTCATGCTGAAGTAGTGCAGTTGTTGTTCCATAATTATTGAGGCACCCCTTAATTGTTGTTTGTGGGTCCAAAGCATGTTGAGTGCCTATGGTGAACATATTCTTGTTCCTTGAAAAGATATGTGATATCTCTGCTCCAACAACAGTCTTTGTTGGAGGATTAACAGTGTGCAAGTAAGATGCCTTCAAGGTATCACCCTTATCAGTTCTGCAAAGCATGAGTCACTTTCAGTATGACACCAAAAAACTTTCTATGCAACGTTTCATAAAAAAGTTTGCAATTGGCCCTAAATTTTATCAAAAAACCCACTAAAATTCACTATTTTAGTTTACAAGAATTGCAAGGAAAAAGCCTTACAAGGTCAAAGAAGAAACAAAATCAAGCTTTGAAATACTCAAGCCTTCATCATATTTTAAGAAGTTTCCTGATGCAATGTAGAAAGAAATTTTGCTCCCTACAGAAATTCTCTCGTTTCAAATTACTCCTGAGAAATTTGTTATTGGAGATGGTTTCAATACAATGCTTGTACTGACCCCTACATAATCATGCATATATTGAAGCTCAACTTGTGAAATTTAAAATATATAATGTAAGCAAAGTTAAAGTGTAATCCGTTTCACAAAAAAAATTACAAAAGTATTTTTATCACTGTAAAACATGAAGAATGTTGTTAAGCATTGTGTTTATCACAACACACCAACATGAAATTTTACCATGTAGATAACCTTGTGACTATTGATGATCAAAATTAGGGGGCATGTTGAAGCCTGACTACTACGGATGTCTGAGTAAATGTCTACAATATTACAAGGAAAAGGCTCGAGATAGAAACAAGAACAAGATGTTTCATTCCAATGGTTCTCACATATAAAACCAATTATTATTTTTCATATCCTTACAAATACATGGCTTATTTCAAACTGCAGAACTAGCAATTTGATCCCTTCTAAGGTGAGACTAAGTGGAAGAGCACACTACAGATGAAAACTACAACATATTGTAAATATATGCATTTAGGAAAATGGCACAATTGACACAAATTTCTAATCACCTTAATTGTCATGTCTTTCTAAATGGTAAAAATGAATGCCACAATAACTGAAATAATGTTTTAACTTATAGAATGTAGCAATGTCCCAATTAATACAAAGTACTGCAGGTTGTTACTTTACAAAAAAACACCTACATTAAGGGTGAAAATTGTTCAAAGCTAAATATGATGTCAAAGATAGATTTGATTGTTCAAATCCTACAATTAATAGAGACGACATCTTGCACAACTAGGTTTTCACTATCAAGTTCTCTATTCTTAGGGGTAGCCATGACTTCCCTGAGGAGGGGTGGCTCCCTCTCCTCGATCCAGCCTTTGAGGTAGCCATAAAATCTTTCATATATCTTATGGTAGCTTCTTTCTCAAAAGCAAAAGAACCATAACATCAACCAAATGATGGTTTGTTAAGAAATGGAATAAGTGCTTAAAGTCATTCCATCAATCCAAGGAGAAAAGCACTTCATTTTCTACCTCTAAAATTTGTGCTTCAAAATATAGATTCAATTATCAACTATAAACACAAAAGTTACTTGACAACATCACCCATTGTCACCTTGGTGATCATCCTTCTCACATAAGGCTAGCTCTCCTCCAACATAAGGGAGGAATCCATGATAAGACTACAAACTTGTCCTTCAAACACTAAAAAAACATATTTGCAAAATGATATTGTTTTTGTCTTTTAAGATTTGAAATGGAAAGCTAGGAAAGAAATAGTGCTTGGTCCCTGGGCTATAGACTCTAAGCAACAAACAAAACTTTAAAATTGATGAATAATATTTGAGACATGACAAAAAAACCAAACAACAAGTGTTATCAGTTAAGAATAGATCCAATAAATATGTAACAGTGTTATCTCCTACTAGATGGAACATTTGAAGGCAATGTGCTCCCCCAACTTGATCTCTTGTAAGTCACATAGCTGAAAATTCCCTTTGAGGTGTGCGATGTCATGAGCTATCTCAAACCAAAGCTAGTGGGGCTCACTCTGAATGAACCAAGGGGAATCCTAAGGTTGTGCATCCAATCTCTATTAGTATAGATAGGCCAAACAATAAGAGTCACTTAGCTACATAAAGCACTCAAAATAATAAAATGGCATATTCAAGCTAACACCCTCACACCTGGTCAAGTTTCCTATCACTTTTTGGTTGGATACCAAAATGGAAACTTTGTACATGCATATGAGTCAGGTCCAGTGTCTCTTGGTCCTATCATACTTACGAAGGAGCTTTCCTCTCAGTTAACAAAAAGTAACATTTCTTCCTTTCTCACCAATGTTAATGTCGAGGAGAAGTATCTATGAGGTGAGGAGATCTTGAAATTGGTGGAAGAAACTCTTACAAAGAAATTTCCATCAAGTAAAGGGAAAAATCCATAAAAAACTGCAATAGATGATTTGAAGTCGAAGTACACAAATTTCATGTCAGGAAGGTTTCCTGATCTGCCAGAGGAAATTTCATTCTAATAATGTGATGGAATATTTCTCTTCAAGATTGTTGTTTGCATTCATCTGTTTTTCTATGATCTATGACCTCTGCAAGGCTAGCCAAATTCAGGATGCAAACAACCAATTGAAACAAATTTTGAATAGAGGTTTGTTTGTCAGTTGTACTACTTATGGGTGTTAAAATTGGAAACTAGGGCCAAACTCCATGTGGGCCATCTTATTCATGGCAGCTGATATTTTTCTTGGATTCCTCTCGTCGAGAGGTGTAGGATTGATCTAAAGATCATACGATTCCGATATGTATTCATGGAGATATGCATTTATTTGTGTTATGTGACAATTCGTCAAGGTCGGCCAGCAACCAAATTACCCCAACTTGTCCTCCACATTTTACTATAAATAGAGGTGACATTCAAGTCATTTTCACACACTCTTGTGATCTCTCTTTGTTTCTGTTTTGGGTTTTGATGAAGGAGAGATCTAGAGGGAGTGCCCTAGGCTCTACGCTGCCCTAATGGAGAAGCTCTAACGATGACCTAATAAAGCCCTAACACTGACCTAAGTAAGAAGCCCTAGCATTGCCCTAGCAATCATGAAAGAAAGACCTCAACGCAGTCATGGAGGAGGCTTCTATAAATGCAGCAAGGAGAAGTTCTAACACTGTTAATTTGCCCTAAACACAGAGATCCTTATGTGACCTCATCCACAGTCTAAACACAGTCAAGATGCACTCATACGCAGCCTAATCTAGGAGCCCTAATACACAGTTTGATGAATCTCCTATCTACCCTAGCCACAATCCAATAAGGAGGTTCCATCCTTTACCAATCAAGGAGTTTAAGCTGCATTCAAGTGTGCCCTCTTTCGCTGTGAAAGTAGGGCTAGTGTTGCCCTTGTCCGAATCCTAAAGGAGGACATCTTGGCTACAGAAAATAAAGGAGGAAAGTCATAATTGAAGGAGCCCTTATCTATGTATGAAAGGACCCTTAGATGCTACAACTAAACCACAACAAGGGTAATTACATTATAGCAGAGTATCTGTGATATTGTCACATTGTTGTAGGTGGAAACATTATTGTTTGGGCATGTTAGTATTGTTCCTGAGGTCGATTTCAAGAGAAGAAGAATCTGCAGTAAGGAGGTGCTTGTGACTATTGTTTGTAGTTTGACTGGGTCACTATGTGAAGGACAAGCACAATGAATATGCTACCTGACGACTATGTGTTAGGTCACAGGCCATAACATCACAATCAATTCCGTAGGGCTATTTGAAGGCTGAAATCATTAGCATTATAAAACTGTTGAGATCTCAAACTATTGGAGGGTTGTATGATGCTGCTGCAACATGAGGTTGACAGAACTATTGTAATAGTGATGGATGTAGCATGGCTGGATACACAATGGATGCAGCATGGCTGGATACACGATGGATGCAGCGTGTTTACAACATGGATGGATGCAACATTACATTATATGTAGCATGGTGATGGAATCAATTTGGAGAATCAGTTGAAGAATGAGATCTGATAAGTGTGCCTTCACTTGAGTTCATATCTGCAGTCCTTGTCATCAGAACAATTGTGTCATCTTCATGGTGAAGATATCAGATGTCTGATCTCTTATTTTGACAAGTCAAATTGTTGACTTCTGATGTATATGTACTATCTCTCTCTGCTAAACTATTGAAGATTATAAGAATAATTGATCAAGGGTTTCCCCACATTGGGGTTTGTCACTGGCTAGCGCCACATCTTGTGTTGTCTTATCTTGGCTTGTCTTCTGTGATTTATGTATATGTTATACTTGCATCTTACTGTCATGCTAAATGTGATTGCTAATCTGGAATTGATATTGAACTAATATAAAAAATTGAAGTAAATTTCTCTAAGCATAGAACTTACCAAAAATTAACATGGTATCAGAGGTGAGGTGAAGACAAAGTCCAAGCAAGAGCGAAAGAGAAATCACCAAAGTCAGTTGGAAAGGAAAAAAGGCTCAATGCATTCCTCATCCCACTTTAAATTCACCAAGGGTGAAGTCAAAGCAAAGAAGATTATCAGAGTGGCGCAACAGAAGCGTCTAGTGGCCTACCTAAAGGTCACTTCAATGGAATGTCTAGATCTAAGGGTGGAAGGAAAGGCAGATTCCTTGCTTGCAATGAGTATGGCCATTATGTGATGGAGTGTCCGAATAGAAGGGACACATCACTTGATGATGATAACCATCATTCCAGGGACATCTTCAATGATCGGAGGAATGTTACAATGGCAAAGAGAAGGGGAAAGCAAGGAACTCCAGGTATGAAGAATCAAATATTGTTTTTGAGCATTATCTTATGTCGGTCCTCTCCACCGGACTTGTTGGGAAAATTGATAGTGGTGCCTCAAGGAACTTCACTAGATTTAAGGAAGCGCTCTCTAATATGATAGAGAAGGAAACAATCTTGGAGATTATTCTTGGAGACAATGCCACCTATCCCGTAAAGGGTGTAGGGAATGTTTCTCTTCAAATGGATCAAGGTAACTCGCAAGAAGTTCTTTATGTACCTGATCTCAAAAGGAACTTGTTGTCCATTTCGGAAATGGAAGTCAAAGATTATAGGGTGGCATTCATTGATGGAAAGGTACGTGTTTGAAAAAGGAATTTTAAAGATGCTTTTACTCTTGGGTTCAGGGTTGGCAATTTGTATCAAGTTGCAGGAAGTCCATTGGGGACCATGTCGTGTGACTCATCTCTTCTATGGCATCGGAGGTCTGCCCATATTCATTATGGGGCCCTACCCGTTAGATGGTGACAAGGATGCTTGAATTTAAAGAAAAGCATGAAGGTACATGTCCAAGATGTATCAAAGAAAATCATACAAGGGGACCATTCCCCTCATGTAATAGCAAGACCACAAATCTGAAACAACCCGAGGGGTTTAAGATTCATGATCGGGAATCTCATGTATGCAGGTGAAGGAAAGCTCTCTATGATTTAAAGCAAGCACCCCGAGCTTGGTGTCAGAGGATTCATAACTATCTGATGAAGCTGAGATTCACTAGGAGTGAAGCTTCAAACCATTGCTTTAAGGTTGTGGATGATAGACCTCTAATACTGGTACCTTATGTACATTGTGATATTCTGATCATCGTGATCTTCGTGATCTTCTGTGACAACCAGAGGGGGATTTGATTGCTGAAGAATCTCGTGTTCTATGATCGTTCCAAGCATACAGACATCAAGTACCATTTTATCTGGGATATGGTACAATGGGGAGAAAGAAGGCTTCATCATTCTGGGACTGATGTGCAAGTCGTCGATATTCAGATGAATCCCCTGGGAAAGGTCAAATTCTTGAATTTCTGAGAAAAATAGGAGTTGTGGAGAGACTGTCTCCTGAAGGTCCAGTATAATATGGACATTGAGCTCTGGGAGCTCCAAGGGGCTTAGGGTTACTTCTTATAGTGATGAGAAACCATAGGGTGAATGGTTCAGCCTTCCCCTAGTGGTTTGCTATGTAGGCAGGATGAGTGGTTCATCCTTCTCCTGCTGAGACATACTCATAGGGTGAGTGGTTTACCCTTCCCCTAGTGATTTTTTGTGTACAAGGTGAGTGGTTCAGCCTTCCCCTGGGATACCCCATGGCGACATGCAGGGAGGATGAGTGGTTCATCCTTCTCCTGTTGAGAAATCCTACCCATGTAGTCTGGGACTCATGGGAAGTACCTCTCATCGGCCAATGAGTAGGGAAATGAGGATAGGGACCATAGTACTACCGATGGACGCATCGTGTACTACTGTACACCCTATGCTAGGATGATATTGATCTGGGATCAATTGGAACTGACTTCAAGTCAGTAAGAGTGATATAACTCACTCTCTTTTGGAATTGATTTCAGATCAGTAAGAGTGATATAACTCACTCTCTTTTGGAACTGATTTCGGATCAATAAGAGTGGTATGACACACTCGCTTTATTGGAACTAACTTCGGGTCAGTAAGAGTAGTATGAGACACTCTCGTTTATATGGGACTAACTTCGGGTCAGTACAGGATGGTATGATACATTCTCAATCACTTCTTATTCTTCATAGTTTAGTAGAGCATAACAGTGTAGGGAAATGATAGCAAAGATAGTACAGACTGGCAGATGGATTAGAAGATGGAGTTCTCCCTAGTTGAGAGGGAGTGTTAAATTGGCAATTAGGGCCAAACTCCATGTGGATCATCTTATTCATGGCAGTTGATATTTTTCTTGGCTTCCTCTTGTCGAGAGGTGTAGGATTGATCTAAAGATCATCTGATTCCAACATGTATTCATGAAGATATGAATTTATTTGGGTTATGTGACAATTTGTCAAGGTCAGCAAACAACAAAATTACCCCAAATTGTCCTCCAAGTTTTACTATAAATAGAGGTGACCTCCAAGTCATTTTCACACACTCTTGTGATCTCTCTTCATTTCTGTTTTGGATTTTGATGAAGGAGAGATCTAGAGGGAGTGCCCTAGGCTCTATGCTGCCCTAATGGAGAAGTGCTAATGCTGACCTAATAAAGCCCTAATGCTACCCTAATGAAGAAGCCCTAATGCTACCTTAGCAGTCATGAAAGAAAGACCTAAACACAGTCATGGAGTAGGCTTTTGTAAGTGCAGCAAGGAGAAGTTATAATGCTATCAATTTTCCCCAAACGCGGAGATCATTATGTGACCTAAACGCTGTCCTGGAGGAGTCATAGAAGACATCTAGGACGCAATCAAGGAAAGTATCTTCACAACAAGATCTGGCCTTCTATATGCTACTCAAAGCTGCAGTCAACGAGGGTTTATACGCTATCATGAACTAGTGTTCTAGTGTGCCCTAGACGTTGTCAAGGAAGAGATTTATATGTTGTCCAAGGAAGGAATCTCATAAGCAGTCTAAACCGAGTCAAGAGGCACTCATACACAACCTAATCTAGGAGCCCTAATCTATAGTTTGATGAGGCTCCTATCTGCCCTAGCCATGGTCCAATAAGGAGGTTCCATCCTTTACCAATCAAGGAGTTTAAGTTGCATTTAGGTGTGCCCTCTTCCACTGTCAAAGTAGGGCTATTGTTGCCCTTGTCCCAGTCCCTAAGGAGGACATCTTGGGTGCAGCAAATAAAGGAGGAAAGCCATAATTGAAGGAGCCCTTAACTATGTATGAAAGGACCCTTAGATGCTACAACTAAATCGTAGCAAGGGTAATTACATTACAACAAAGGACCTGTGATATTGTCACATTGTTGTAGGTGGCAGCATAACTTTTTGGGCATGCTAGTATTGTTCCTGAGGTCGATTTAAAGAGAAGAAGAATCTGCAGTAAGGAGGTTCTTGTGACTGTTGTTTGTAGGTTGATTGGGTAACTATGTGAAGGGACAAGCACAATGAATATGCTACCTAAAGACTATGTGTTAGGTCGTAGGCCATAACATCACAGTCAATTTCATATGGATATTTGAAGGCTCAAATCATTAGCATTATAAAACTGCTGAGATCTCAAACTATTGGAGGGTTGTATGATGTTGCTGCAACATGAGGTTGATAGAAGTATTGTCATAGTGATGGATACAACATGGTTGGATACACGATGGATGCAGCGTGGTTGCAACATGGATGGATGCAATGTGGTGATGGAATCACTTTGGAGAATCAGTTGAAGAATGAGATATGACAAGTGTGCCTTCACTTGAGTGCTTTAAATTGGCATTGACATAAATTTTGACACTAATTTCACATTGAATAAGCTTCTAGAAAACCCGTACACCTTTTCTTTTTTCTAAATACAATTCACCACTTATTATTTCCTCACACTCTCTTCTAGACTATTTGAGCAAAGGTATCTCCTACAAAAACAAGAAGCACTTCTGTTGTGTGTGATGCATTGTGATCTGGTTTTGTAGTCACAACCAGAAGAAAGTTGTGAGAAAAAACATTTTTCCACACTTCATTTCTTCACATCTTCTTCAACAAATTTTAGGCAAAAGTGTTTTTTACAGCTACAACAAGCATGCTCTGTGCATTTTGGACATCATGGATATTATTGGAGGCTACATTTAAATTTTCTTACTCAATTATCCTTTCTTCTTGTGCTATTTTATATTTATAGATAGACAGACAAATATTGTTTCCCTCTTTCAATTTATATTTTTGTCTTTTTACTTTTTTGATGGGGGTTGAGGCAGGGATCATGTTTCTAGCATGTACCCCTCTCCCAATACCATGCAACTTCGCTTCCAAGGATTTTTGAGAGGGAGACTCGAAGGCTTTCTAAGAGAGCCCTCAATCAATCTCCAAGGCATCTGTCACACTTCAAAAAATAATTCCAACTCAGAGTGACTTTTTAAGTTAAAATTGAGGCCCTTCAGGGTTGATTAGAAATGGGCTTCTAAGAGTTTCATTTAAGTATTTCACAACTAGGGATCTTTATTCTAAAATATTAACTTAACAATAATTCTCAAATGTTGATGCATCACTAGGATAACAAGATTAACACATCCAAAGCGTTTCCACAATTTACATTGAACTGAAACTCAATCAATAAAGTATCCAACAAAATCAAGAAAGAAAAAGGAAACATATAATAAATAATGTAGACAACTGACTGGAAAAATACTAATAATACCTGTGACTCGATTCCTAAGGCTTCTTAACACTAGTTACAAAGGTATGTTCTAAGAGAACTAAATTTGTCACCACTACAACTCGTACCTCTAGGTAATCACTATATCCTCTCTGCTAGATATATGCAAAACAATATAAGATTACCTGCAATTCCCTTCCATAACTTTTGCCATGTTGTCATCATATGTAGGAATAAACACATCACTGGCAAAGACACCATGTAATCCAGTGCAACCATTTCAGATGAATAATTTTCAAATGGCTTTAAATACATAGGACTAAGAAGAGTCTCCTTCCTCACCTGCAGATTTTTGTTGATCAGCATGAGTGCATGACATAAGAAAATCCAACTTCAAAGGAAAATGAGTTGAAGTGAGTGAATTGGTTAACTTACAATATTTGGATAAGTTGAATAGAGGGCAGGAATCCTTCTTTCCCCCCCATAGATTTCTTCAGCAACAATACATATATGAATATTTCTATCAAAATAAAAAGCTTTCAGCACTAATGGAGTCTCCTCTGGTGTTATACGACACAGTCCATCCTTCCTCTTCATTTAAGAAATTATGATCTCCTTCCACCAAGGGTAGGCATCCTTGTGAAAGAAATACAACAAGATAATAGGATCAACATTGTTAACAATAAAGATTTTGACTTGACCAGGAAAATATTATGATTTCCAAACATGTAATATACCTAAGTCTGGTGAGTTCCTCAACTTATTCATCAGTACATTGAAGAGTGCAACCAGAAAAAACCAATATATCCATTTCATAAAAAAGATGAAGAGCCACAAAAGGACCATGCTATTGCAATATTAAAAAAAAAAATTGACCCAATTCATCAATTTTTGAAGTGAAAAGCAGAGTGTTGTAATTCACATGACAACATAGCTTTTAAACCTCAAGTGGCAGGCTATTATTTGCCAGATGTGCATATGTCTTATTCAAATGAAAAACTTTGTGCTTTCTTATAAGGGGAAGGATTTGTATCATGGTAGGAAACTTTGTTAGTATCCTTCTATGCAAAGCCCAAAGTATTACAGGATAGTCTTCGATACTCAACCTGATGCAGGTAAGAGGACATGTTTGACCATCTCATAGGAGGCATGGTGAAGACTGCCCCATCTTCTGTCTTTGCCTCCCATCTTCTGTCTTTGCCTTCAACTTTGAAGGAAGCTTCTTTACTATCTGAAAATTGCCTCTGAGAGATGTGATAAACTGATCCACATCAAAAATGTCTTCAAATTCACTATTCACATAAAATTAAAGATTAATTTGGCAAAAGGAAACATGAAGGATAAACCACCCCCACAAGTAATTAATGCCATGCAATACTCAATGCTGAATTCAATCGATAAAACATACTGAAGCTCTGTTAACAAAAAGGAGGAATACTAAAGTTAAGCACCTGGGATCTGCCCAAAATGAAGCCTTGTC
Organism: Pinus tabuliformis; assembly: GCA_031772625.1. Lineage (NCBI taxonomy): Eukaryota > Viridiplantae > Streptophyta > Pinopsida > Pinales > Pinaceae > Pinus > Pinus tabuliformis. The sequence continues at coordinate 122,966,803 of CM062811.1, read as the reverse complement.
GAGCTTTGGGACAACCACAGTCATATTGAGATAATTGTAACCCTGTCACATATCTAACACGAGAAAAAGATTGACCTTGATCAAAGGAAAATATATTACAAAACAGTCACAAAAGAAAATGTAGCAAACATAGTGACAACCTGAAGTAAATAATTACAGTTTGGAGAACCATAATCAAGGCCCTAGCTAAAGGACAATCGTGCATAATTCTAAAAGGTGGAGATAAACCAGCTTGCATATTGCAGCTCACATCTGATCCAGGCCTCCATTGCAAGAGACCATTAGGTATCCATTACTTTTATATAGTCCTACCAACAATTTTCATACACAAGAATTTCTGTATAATATTCAAGATTTTCTCAAATAAATACCAAAAGAGGGAAAAACTAAAATTAACTTAGAGAAGAGAATGCTTTGCTTTCCACACCGATGGCCAGAGAAATTTGTCCTTACAAGAAATAATGGAGTAATTACTCTGAAAATATTTGATTTCATTTGAATTTAAAGGTACAAACCATATGATGCCTAAAAAAAATTCAAGTTTACTCACAGTCTGGGTCAGCAACTATTACATCATCTGGAAAACCATCATATTGCAATTAGCTTATCTAAAATCTTGAGAGTTCTTTGTGCTAGAAAGAAACAGAGAAGTTAGTCATTACTCTAACTAGCATTGTTCACCTCGTATGGCATAAAACACTGATTTGTTTTCAGTTTCAAAAAGCTCAGTTACATAACCTAAGCACCATTCAAGTAATTTTTTCATAATTTACTAATTGTGGTTTACTTATGCGGAGGATGGTGTTCTAATAAGTTTCATTTTTTTCAGAGCTCATTGCTATCATTGGAATACTATGAGTTCATGTTAAAAGTTTAACTTTCCAAGGCAGCATCTCTAAACCTGCTCATCTAGAAGTAGCTAATAGTTAGGAATTCCATACACATAATGGAGTTTCTATCTGTCTATTTTGATATCATGCCTCCTACAAGTGCACTTAATAGTGAAAACCTGCAAATATAATCTATGTTATTCTTGGTGCCATTAAAGCAATGCAAGATTATGAATCTTGATAATCGACAATAATAAAGTGGATGACATCAATATGAAACTAAACGAGCTAGGAAAAAAAAGAATGGATTTTTACTTCTCATCTATAGAGGGATTTTAAAATTTCAAACTTAATTAGGTATGTGGTGGACAAAAAAGCACATATATGAAGGGAAAGAAAACGTCCATCAGTTATAACTTCCTTTGAGGTACAGGCTCAGCAAAACCAAAATACCTCACAAGCATTAGATCTCCTTGAAGATAGTGATTCAATTGCAGCTTCTAGTACAACTAACTTGTTGCAACTTCACTCTAGTCACTAGCCATGCCTTTGCTTCTCATTCCTTTCTCTTAAGATAAGGACTCATGGCATGAAGGCAATAGCTGGAAGAAATTCTGGTAAGTTTAAATGCCTAGTAAGAACTAAACTAAGATTACAGATAGACACCAAGAGGGTGTCGGTACACTTAGGTAAGTTATAAATTTACCTTCTAACTCAAGTAACCATGATCCAATTGCTTAAGTTGTTCCCCTATGGGAAAATTTTTTCCAGCAAACTTCCAAACTAGCCATCCCTATGGGCCTGGTTCCAAATATCCCTAAACCAAACATCACTATTGGGTTTCTACTAGTAGGATTGGACGCTTGTGGACACGAGCCAATGCAACTTCACATAGTGTGTCCTCTGACATATAAATGGTGGAGATAGACTTGATTTCTTATTCAGTGCTATAGGCATCTCACTCTGCCTTTAGTCATGACACACCACTTTGCTCCAGAGAACCAGATAGAATGGCAACTAGTATTATTTAGGTGCAATGTTATTGTACTATATTTTTGTTATCTGTTAGACTATATCTAGAAATATTTTGTAGATGGAGATATCAAATGTATTTTCTCATAGAATATCTCTACAAGCTCCCCACATAGAGTATTTAAACAATAATGCACAAAGAAATAAAATAATTTCTAGTCATGATTTGTTTCCTTCATAAAGATCAAGGAACTTATGCTCTGTGATAATTGTTGTCTTCACAGGATCACGTTTTCAATGTTTGTGTGTAAGGAGGAGGCCACTCTGGCTTTGTGGCTCTAAGTTTCACATAGGCTTATTTGGAGTGGAAGTCATTTGGTCATTAGGTTAGAGAACTCTCGCCTAATAATGTGTGTGGAGAAGACATGTGATCACTTTGTGTGGAGATCATTTTTATGTGAGGTCAGGCTTGGTGTGGAACTGCCACTGTTAAGGTTGTCAGTCATGGCATTTGAGAGGTCACATTATAGTCACAATGGAGGATACCCACAGTAAGGGTCACATTTTCATAATGGCCACAATTAGCCATTACTCTAAGTAGCATTGTTCACTTAGTATGGCATAAATCACTAATTTGATTTCAGTTTCAAAAAGCTTAGTTACATAACCTAAGCACCATTCAAGTAATTTGTTCATAATTTAATAATTGTGGTTTACTGATGGGGAGGATGGTGTTCTAATCAGTTTCATTGTTTTCAGAGCTCATTTCTATCATTGGAAGACTATAATTTCATGTTAAAAGTTTAACTTTCCAAGGCAGCATCTCTAAACCTTCTCATCTAGAAGTAGCTAATAGTTAGGAATTCCATAAACATAATGGAGTTTCTATTTGTCTATTGTGATATCATACCTCCTACAAGTGCACTTAACAATAAAATCCTACAAATATAATCTATGTTACTCTTGGTTCCATTAAAGCAATGCAAGATTATGAATCTTGATAATCGACGATAGTAAAGTGGATGACATCAATCCGAAACTAAATGAGCTAGAAAAAACAAGAATGGATCTTCACTTCTCATCTATAGAGGTCTTTTCAAATTTCAAACTTAATTAGGTATGTGGTGGACAAAAAAGCAACTATATGAAGGGAAATAAAACTTCCATCAATTATAACTTCCTCTGAGGTACAGGCTTAGCAAAACCAAAATATCTCACAAGCATTAGATCTCCTTGAAGGTAGTGATTCAATTGCACCTTCTAGTGCAACTAACTTGTTGCAACTTTACTCTAGTCACTAGCCATGCCTTTGCTTCTCATTCCTTTCTCTTAAGATAAGGACTCATGGCATGAAGGCAATAGCTGGAAGAAATTCTCGTAAGGTTAAATTCCTAATAAGAACTAAACTAAGATTATAGATAGACACCAAAAGGGTGTTGGTACACTCAGGTAAGTTATAAAGTTACCTTCTAACTAAAGTAACCATGATTCAATTGCTTAAGTTGTTCCCATATGGGCATAATTGTTCTAGCAAACTTCCACGCTAGCCATCCCTATGGGCCTGGTTCCAAATATCCCTAAACCAAACATCACTATTAGGTTTCTATTGGTAGGACTGGATGCTTGTGGACATAAGCCAATGCAACTTCATATAGTACGTCCTTTGACATATAAATGGTGGAGATAGACTTGATTTCTTATTCAGTTCTACATGCATCTCACTTTTCCTTTAGTCACGACACACCAGTTTGCTCTAGAGAACCAGATAGAATGGCAGCTAGTATTATTTAACTGCAATGTTATTGTACTATATTTTTGTTATCCATTAAACTGTATCTAGAATTAGTTTGTATATGGACATATCAAATCTATTTTCTCATAGAATATCTCTACAAGCTCCCCACATATATTATTCAAACAATAATGCACAAAGAAATAAAAATAATTTCCAATCATGATTTTTTTTCCTTCATAAAGATCAGGGCACATATGCCCTGTGATAATTGTTGTATGCAAAGATCACATTCTCAATTTTTGTGTGGAAGGAGGCCACTCTAGCTTCGTGGCTCTAAGTTTCACATAGGATGAGTTGGAATGGAAGTCATTTGGTCTTTGGCCCTCCAAAATATTGAAACTTCCTGCCACGTGACCTTGTACCTCCATGTCATGATGACATAATCTTCCCTATCAAATTCTTAGAACCAACTATCTGCTGTCAAGTGTCTAGTTTTGAGGAGAGAGAAAGGATCCTTGGGGTCTTTGGTTTTGCATTGATTTTCGTTGTACTTGCATGAACAAGCGCCAGTCTTTATCGGAAGCCCTCTTCAATGGAAGTTTTAAAAAAATGAATTAAGATTGGAGTTACAATAACCTCCGCTTCCGATGGGCTCATAACTCTCGAAGCTTGGCCCCTATCTTTGTTCCCTTGGTTCTCTTGATTTTTCATGACCAACAACAAATATATATCAAAGCCCTCTTCATTGGAACTTTTTCCTAAAATGTTTTGATGCTTTCAACCTCTGATATTCCTTCTTAGAACTTACAGGCTCTGCCTAACTCTGCGCCCTTGGTGCTTTTAGTTCTTTGTGACCAAGTTACAAAAAATACCGAAGCCCCTCTCAATGGGAACTTTTAGAAAAGAGATTTAAAAGGGTTTTGATGCCAACGACCTCCAATAAAACGTCCTCCAATATGCCTTCCTTCCAGTCTTCCCAAGGTTGGGCTCTGATGTGATCAGATCCCTAATTTTAGCGCTCCTCTTTAAATATGGGCTTAACTTTTGGATTTGAAACTTAGGCTTTTGGCTTTGGCATCCTCCTCATGCTTTCGGCCTCTGATATTTTCTCTCCTCTTTGGCCTTTTTGCACTTCTACTCCACTTTTTTCCCACCATTTGATATAATTGCAGAAAATGTGATAGGTGACAACACGACCATTATGTTTTAATGCAGATTATTATATATACAATGATGCCTCATAAAAATGATGAAAATCCCAGATCATACGAGCCACAACAAAATAGCATCAAATTATTAACCCACTATAAAGTGAGTTTCTTCCAAATCATATCGAATTACAAAATTACCTTTGATCTAATATTTTCCACATATGAGTTGAATAAGGTGTGCGAGTTGAAGAAGCAATCGTAATTTTAGTATCAAACGAACCAATGAGCCACTATTAAGTCATTTTATGCACAAAGAAGCGATATCATAATTATAGATCTAGGCCATATGATACCAATTACCAGTGGAAAGTCTTCAAATTACAAAAAAGTGTGATGTATTTGTAATGCTAAAAAGCATTACCTCTGAGCCACAGAGTGTGAAATATCGCAGAGTATACAAGCCTCTATTAATGCAAAGTCAAAGTTATTACTGAGTGATATCTTGGCCACTTAGACATGGTGCCACCACTTTTATAGAGAATGCTAGGGTTTCAGCATAATTCATGTGACTGTAATAATTTAATTCTTTATCTCCAACCTCCTTTCTTTAATCCTGACTCTGATACCATTTTGGAAATCAAGAGGTTTCTTCATCTTATTATTAGATTTCAAGTTCATGATAATTAGTTATGAGTCTGTTAGCATTTTTATTATTATGTTTTCTTTCTTCATCAAGAAATTATCATAAAACATGAATACCATAGAAGACAATACAACGCAAGATATATGCTCCAAGTCAGGGAGAAACCCCTGCAAGGGGGAAACCTAGAAAACTCTCATTATAGATTCATATCAAATGAGATATCCAAGACTAATAACCACATAAAATTTCCATCTCTAGATTCCAAGTCAATTATTTCTTCTTTCTAGCAGATCCATCAACAAGAGGGCCAACAAGAGGAGAAGTACCAAGGAAAATATTCCCCAAACACTAGCTCAAGAAGAACTTCTTTCTTTCGAAATTCGGCCCTCCACTTCTTCTTTATCCTTTTCACAATATTTTAAATTGTAATACATCAAGTGAGTGTCTCCAAATGAGCTCCACATTCCCTTTATTTATATTGTTTAGATGGGGTGCAAATAGACATTTCCATTGGGACAAGGCCAACTTTGCATCTAGGGAGGTTTTTGTCCCTAAATTACAATTAAAATTCCTTTTTATTTTTCTTTTACAATATGTCCAAAATAGGAATTTGACTCTTTGACTCAAAACATAGAAGCATGAATAACATTCTTTTCCAGAAAATAAAATAATAATAAATTTTCTTTTTCTTTTGTTTTTTACATAAAATACATAATGGTACAAATTATGAAGACCAAAACTAGTTACATTCTCCAACACCCTTTTCAACTTGGAGTTACCATGTGTCATTTTAAAAATAAAGAAACCATATTCTCAAAATAAAAAAACAAAGTCATTGATAGTAGAAAATGAAAAACAAATATATGTATCTGATCTATAAACTTCTATGGATACTCCACTAGACAATTCGTCACAACAGATCTGATAAAATTATACTTAAAAATTTAAAATCTACACTATTACAGTTTTACTTCTCTTTAAATTTATAGATCTGTAGATTACTGTTCAAAGTTTATGCAAGTGCATTAAAATTATGTGTAAAAAAGAGAACAGTAAAATAAAATCTTTCACACACATTTGTCACGAGATATGACCTGGAAAATGCTTTTGGGAGAAAAATTTAGCTAGAAGGTGAGGTCGCTCTACTCCCTTTCTGTAAGTAGAAAATGTCTGTGAGTACAAAGAAGTATGGATTGTAGCCTATGGGATACTATAATGCACCAATCCTCCCTATGTGCTCTATATCCTATCCATCTCGGCCATTTTTTCTCAATTATGGAACAAATTCACTCAAAAGAATGAATCCCTTTTCCTCCTAGCGACCCAGTTATGACATAGCTCTATAGCCTATTAATGGTTAGGTTTGACTACCTCAACTCAATAATCAGAGTTACAATATAGACTCTTCTATGGTATTCTAAATCATACATGGCTAGCCCATTTTTCATGAATAACGGGGGATGAATTGGCATCCTATCGAATTATGGCAGTGAAAACAGGACATCAACTTCTGAGTGGCATAGCTTTTGCATACAGAATTTGATTGATGAAATTCTTGCACCATTGGAAAGGTCTATGTGTGTAGAATAGGGAAAAAGGGTGCCACACTAAAGTAACAAATATTTTCCTCCAAAAAACATCATTTGATGACTCAAAATGCTCTTGGAAGGTTTCAGACCCTGATTTGCTAAATTGGGTCTCATCGGTAAAAATGGTCCTGAGAGCTGATTCCTCCACTTTTTCCACTCTAAAAGCATTTATATGGATGAAAAATAATATAATGATCCAATCCATATCACGCCTCCTCATTTTAGGAGGATTTTTTTCCCTAAAAGCTTCCGTTGAATGAGGTGATGAAATTTTTCCTCCACCTTCTCTCGGGTGTACCATTTAGCTTTGCCTAGAAGTTGTCCTTTCAACCCAATCTACCAAAGGTCATGCTTCCCATGTCTTGTAGTTCTGGACCTCTTCTACAAAATTTCATATTCTGTAAACTCTTCCTAAGCATCTGGTGTCGAATCCTCAACAAAAGGTAGGACATGTTCCTCTTCCTGATAAAGTTTTGAAGGCTCGTAGAGTTTTAGATTCTCTACATTCAAAATTGAGTAAATCCACATATATGGTGGTAAATTGAGTCGATAGGAATTATCGTGCACCTTTTCCAGTATCTTGAAGGGACCATACCGTAGAACCTTGATTTTATTACTAGGCCCATGTAGCCTCTCCTTGTTCACTTATAGCCATACTTTGTCTCCCACCTTGAAATATTTCTATGTTGTATGTTGATCATGCCTGACCTTGTATTTCTCCTATGGCTTCTGCAGTGTCTCTTGTACATGTATATGGATCTGCCTAATTTTCTCTATAAATTTTTTAGCCCTCAAGGTGTCTCCTATAATATTGTCCCTCACTTCTCCTTGTTGCCCATATGCAATATCCAAAGGTGAAGGTGACAAATATCCAATACAAGTTTCAAATGGTAAGTTTCCAGTAAAGGTGCGGAATACTATATTGTAAGAATGTTGTTTATATACCATTTTTCATCCCAAGTCTTCAGATGCTACTCGTTGTATCCCCTCAGAAGCTGCACCAAAGTATTGTGGAGTAATTTTATCTTCCCATATATCTATGGATGGAATTTTATAAAACTCTTCAAACATGTTCTCACACAATGTAGTTCAAAATGCCCTGAGAAATCTTGTGACCCTGTCTAAAATGATGCTCCTTCGTATCCCAAAGTGCACCCTTACCTGTCTAAAGGATAAATTGTTGGCATTATGATACAAGTGTTGTCCTTGATGGCAACTCACACAGATGACAGATCATAGTGCAGCAGGTCTGTAGCAAAGAGTTGATGATCCGACTACAAAGAATGAAGAAAGAAGAGTATATACGTAGGTTCACTATATACCAAGTCGCGTACATATGCAGGTTATACGCAGGTTCACTATATACAAAGGCGTGTATACATGCGGGATTGCTGATCAAAAGTCGCGTATACGTATGCACGCACTTTCATGCACGGAAAAGCGCGTACATGTGGGAAAGCTTATTTTTGGGTCCGTGGTATTTAGACCTATGGTTTTGGTCCTTGGTATTGCGTTTGAAGTATTGAACCTAGGTATTGGGTCCCTAGTATTGGTTCTCAATGGTTTTGGACCATGGTATTGAGTAAGGCCTAAGACTATAAAAGGAGAAGAAGATCATTAGGCAAAGGGATTGAGAAAGTCTTGAATATCTGATGATGTATGAGATCTAGTATGCAGGTTATGGGTTCATGATGCTTTGCTTAATCTGAGCTAAGGAGGAATCTCAGCAGTTGATGGAGAACAAGATCTAAGGATAGATGGGGATCAAATGGTTTGGAATGAATCATCTCTATATGGTTTGATCATGCTTGTTCTAGATCGGTATACTGATGCATGTAATGTTCTGATCTAGGTATAACTTAAGATTGAAATAGCTGCAAAACATGAATGAATATTTACAAATGTATACACTGGTTGACTTTGATAAAAGTGTGTACATACGCAGGTTAGATACATCTAAGTAGCGTATACAATATGAACTATGATGTTTGAAGTTACAGGTGGTTCTGGTTGTTGATGCAAAGTCTGAGTTCTGGTGACTGTTTACTGGTGTCAGTATTCTGCATATTCAGTTTAGTTGATTGTGAGATCTATAATGGATGAGGATCATAATGACTTATCTTTATGTGATATGATGGACTAGATCTGGTTGCTAACATATGTATTATCCTTGTATATATAATGATCTGGGTATGTCTAAAGTCAGGAAGTGCAGTGAAGTTATCAGTAAGTAATTGTTGACATATACGCTGGTTCACTTTGGTGAAGTTGCGTATACACACTGGTTTGGCTCTTCCAAGTAGCGTATGCATGATTTTTGATGATATAGTTGGTTCTGAATATTGTTACAGAGTTCTGTGTTCTGCTCTGAGTTCTTGTGATTGCAGTTTGTTGACTAGGTTTCAGTAATTCAGTATTAGGTGATTCAGATATTGTTGATGCTAGTGTTAATTGATTTTGTGCTTCAATGATATTGATGGGTCTAGTATGAAAATTGGATGAAACTTGGCCTTTTAGATTATGGTGTTGTGCTTCAGGGGTATCCAGTCTGAAAATTTATGAAACGTGGTACCTGGAGGATGAAAGAGAAGGTTGTAGCCTTCTGTAGGTTGGCACCTACGTACTAGTACATCAGCTAGTACAAGAGCTAAGGGGGTGGTAGCTCCCTTCCAGTAGCAGCTAGAAAACGAGTGAAGGTTGGAGCATTCAGTAGGCTGGCACCTACGTACTAGTACATCGGCTAGTACAAGAGCTAAGGGGGTTGTAGCTCCCTTCCAGGAGAAGCTGAAGAACAAGAGAAGGTTGTAGCCTTCTGCAGGAAGAAGCCTGTGTACTGGTATAAGACTGCACCAGTACAGAAATATTGTAAAAATAAGTTTCTTATTAAAAGAAGATAGAGACGACTTGCAGCAGGTGGTTTTCACCCACATTGGGTTTCCACCTTACATCATGGTGTTCATGTGTGCTTCTTGTGTGTGATGATCTGTTCTGTTTTACTGTACCTGTTTACTGTTCATATGGTTAATAAAAGTTCTGATGCACTAACTAAAGATCAACATTTAATGGATTAACTGAATCATAAGTTTACTGGATATACGTTAGTTGCATTAGACATAGTTGCGTGTACACGCAGGTTCCCTTCATTGAAGTAGCGTATATGAATTTGAGTATGGAAATGAAAAAGTGTTTGATTTGATAATACTGATTCACCCCCCCCCCCCCCAATATTATTTCCAACAATTGGTATCAGAGCAAGTCCTTTGGTAGAAGCTTGATCGCTTGAAGGAGATCCGTAGATCAATGGGAAAGAAGCTTAAGAAGAAAGCGCCTAAGAAGAAGAAGACATCTCAGAAGAGCTATGACAGTGGGAGAATCGATTGGGGAATATGTGGAAGAAGCACTTCAGATTCATAATCACTTCAGAATGAAGATGAACAAGCAAAATAACTATCAGGTATGAATTTGTTATCCTCTTGTGATACATTTATCCATCCATTTGAAGATGATGAAAGTGATAGCGAAACAATTGAATTTTTTCTCATGGGTGAGCAAGAAAGATATCAAATAGAGGCAGAATTTAAAAGGCTTACAGACAAAATTAGAGATCAACAAGATCTATTGAACAAAAGGGAATGTGCCTTCAAAGAAGAAGCTACCAAATTAAAAGCTCAACTAGAGGAAGGAAACAAGGTAAGGAATTTATTCAAGGACAAGGAAGATCAATGTCAAAAGTTGCAGGATGAAGTGACATCATTAAGAAATGAAGTCAATGAAAGGAGCACAACAATCAAGAAGCTCAGAGATAGATCCAGTTACTATGAAAGTCTTGAAGCTACGATCCTCTCACGAAAAGAGGATCTTGAAGAATCAAATAAGCAGAATAAAGAACTACTCCAAGCTCTTGAAAAACAAGAAAACGAAGTTCTTGAACTAAGGCATCAGTTGGAAGAAGGAAGAAAAACTGAAGAAAACATGAAGAAGCAGTATCATGAAAAGGAGGAGCAACATCAGATTGAGGTAAATATTCTAAAAGATAACTTAGAAGAAAAGGATAAGCTCTTACGGTTTCAAGATAGTACTAAGATCTTGGATGATATTCTTAGTAGTCAAAGGTCTCCTGCTATCAAAATTGGCCTTGGTTTTTATGAATCTATTGAAGATGAATCTAGCTCACAAGGAGAGGCAAGAAATTCTAATGATAAATATAAAATAATCAACAAGTAGATGAGAGGACAACCCCATCAATAGCCAAGGAAGGAAATTCTTCAAAGAAAATCTTTTACTCCTTCGATGAATAATGTTGAATGTTATGTATGTCATAATCTTGGACATGTTGCAGCCAAATGCAGAAGAATAATGGTTCAAGACGATCACACAGAAAGACCATCACGTTCCAGGTACTTTAAGGGATATTGCTTTGCTTGCAATATGTTTGGTCACAGAGTTGTTGATTGCTACAGAAGGAATATGAAACATGTGAGATGTTATGTATGTAACAAGCTTGGACATATAGCTAAGGATTGCAGAAACAAAGTATGGGCACCATACCAAAAGGAGAAAACATCATCACACTTGAAGATATGGAAGAAGAAGGAAGTACAGTCAGAAAGATGTGGCACAACACAATATACAGACATAACAGACTCAAAGGGAGCTGAAAGTGTAAAACTTCAGTGTCCTAAATCTCATACACAAGTTTCATAAAGGGAAGTCGCGTATATATGCGAGTTAGTTACTGCACAGTCACGTATATGTTAGTTTGAGGAAAAGCAATAGGGAAAGGCTCAGAAAAAGGGTCTAATATGATTTAGTCCATTATTTACTCTGTTTGATAATGGTTACAATCTGCTGATGATGTGTGGAAATGTCTAGATACTCATAAGATGTTTAGAAGTGTTTTTGATCCTAACTTGATGATGATGATGTCTTGATACTTCTTGCTGATATATGCATGATCAGATCTGACAGTGAACAGATGGCACAAGTTCAAGGGGAGCATATGCTTTTAATAATGCATTGTTGGCATTATGATGATGCATATATGGTGTTTACATGGTGATCTTCATAAGGATAAGGAGAAGTACAAAGCTTGAATACACATCTTCATTACTTGATGAGGAGTCACTCATATGCTGCTGTCATCATATGCATAAAGATCATATAATACAGTTATGATGCAGGATTCCTATAGTTCTTGGCGCTCATGTGGATGAGGATTGTTGTTGTTGATGATATCAAGAAGTCTTGACAAATGATCTTGAGCTCAAGATACATAGTGTTGGATACATGAATGATTACTCAAAGTTGCATTGTTGGAGACATGATGATGATGATTTCTTTCCTATATGATGATAGGTTGATACTTACATATTTTGATTGATGCAGATGTTCCCAAGTGATGATACTTGGATCATGCAAATCTTGATGTTGATGAGATGGCTATGGTGTTTTTCACATATGATATAATGTGAATGACTCTGTATGACATATGCAGAATTCTGTTCAAAGGGGTGTGTTGGGTGTGGAGCCTGATTATCTTCTATATTCAAAGGTATCGCCACATAGGACCCCAGTTCGAAATGGGGGCGGCAACGCCGCCCGTAAAATATTCGCTGCAGGGGGGGTCCTTGTAAAAGTATAGTAATTTCTAGTCAATCTGAGTCGTTCATTAGACAGATGATCTGACGGTAGAACTTATGTTTAGTTTAGGGTTTTTTGCCCTAGAAGGCAACCCCTCTCTTTGTATGAGGGTATTATATTTGAGGCTGTGAAATAGATGTGTATTCTGTGAGCGAGAAACAGAGAGGTGAGACTGTGAGAGAAAACAGAGGATATTACAGCGGATTTGCTGTAGCTTGTGTCTCTTCATTTTGCTGGATAATAGAAAGGAAGGACTGGCTGTTCGGGGTGGACGTAGCCCAAATTGGGTGAACCACGTATATCTGTGTCTCTCTTGTTTTGTGCGTTTTCTCTGTTTATATTTCTGTAATATTTTATGTGTTCCATTGCTCTGTAATATATAATTTTCTAACAGGATGAATTGATGCAGACATACCTTATTATAGGTTGATGACTTATACACTAATGAACATATACAGGTTGTTGGTCTAGATGCTGTTGTTAGATGCTTATGGAGCAGATCATACATTATGTACGATAATTTCTGATGACTATCATGGTCTTATTTAGATGTTTGGTCTCTGTTATAAATGTCATGTAAAGGTCATATCAAGACTCTTGATGTAATAGTTTGTCTCTATCTATTTTAGTCATTTGATGAATCCCTTTTGTAATTTGTAACCCCACTATGCATGGGAAGGATGATGTAATATTTCAGTCATGTTTAAACATTTGATATCTGGTGTATTCCCACTTGGTTGGGATGATGAGTCAATATTGATATATCCCCGCTTGGTTGGAGATGGATGTATGTATGAGTCTTTGGTGATAGGAAGGTCGCTTATGATGTATAGAGTCATGTTCTTTCTTATAGAACATCTTTTTGGAGACCTTGTTTATAGTCAGGGGGAGCATGAACAACACACTTTAGCAGAGCAGAGATTTCAACATGTACTCAGAGGGAGCATGGACAGATTGGTACACCTTGGCATAAACAAAGGGGTAGCACATTCAAAGATTTCAGCAGGTACTCAAGGGGAGTATGGACAGTGGAATGTTTATCAAGGAAAGAGAATATCTTGGTCCACCCTTTGCCCTTGATGTCAAAGGTGGAGAGTGATTTGGTGTTTTTGCCATCAAGTCCAAAGGGGGAGATTGTTGGCATTATGATGCATGTGTTGTACTTGATGGCAACCCACTCGTAGAAGAACAATTCACTTATATATAACTAGATGAATCTACAAAAGAGATATCAGATGTGACATAATACATGGGATGCAAGACAGCTCAAAGGAATCAGATGACAGTTCTCAGTACGACAAGTTAGCTTTGCCATCAAGTCCATGGGGGAGATTGTTGGCATTATGATACAAGTGTTGTCCTTGATGGCAACTCACACAGATGACAGATCATAGTGCATCAGGTCTGTAGCAAAGAGTTGAGGATCAGACTACAAAGAATGAAGAAAGAAGAGTATATATGCAGGTTCACTATATACCAAGTCGCGTACAGATGCAGGTTATACACATGTTCACTATATACAAAGGCGCGTATACACGCGGGATTGCTGATCAAAAGTCACGTATGCGTATGCACGCACTTTCATGCACGGAAAAGTGCGTACATGTGGGAAAGCTTATTTTTGGGTCTGTGGTATTTAGACCTATGGTTTTGGTCCTTGGTATTGCATCCGAAGTATTGAACCCAGGTATTGGGTCCCTAGTATTGGTTCTCAATGGTTTTGGACCATGGTATTGAGTAAGGCTTAAGACTATAAAAGGAGAAGAAGATCATTAGGCAAAGGGATTGAGAAAGTCTTGAATATCTGATGATGTATGAGATCTAGTATGCAGGTTATGGGTTCATGATGCTTTGCTTAATCTGAGCTAAGGAGGAATCTCAACAGTTGATGGAGAACAAGATCTAAGGATAGATTGGGATCAAATGGTTTGGAATGAATCATCTATATATGGTTTGATCATGCTTGTTCTAGAACTGTATACTGACGCATGTAATATTCTGATCTGGGTATAACTTAAGATTAAAATAGCTGCAAAACATGAATGAATATTTACAGATGTATACGCTGGTTGACTTTGATAAAAGCGCGTAGATACGTAGGTTAGATACATCTAAGTAGCGTATACAATATGAACTATGATGTTTGAAGTTACAGGTGGTTCTCGTTGTTGATACAAAGTCTGAGTTCTGGTGATTGTTTACTGGTGTCAATATTCTGCATATTCAGTTTGGTTGAAATTGATATCTATAATGGATCAGGATCATAATGACTTATCTTTATGTGATCTGATGGACTAGATCTGGTTGCTAACATATATATTATCCTTGTATATGTAATAATCTGGGTATGTCTGAAGTCAGGAAGTGCAGCGAAGTTATTAGTAAGTAATTGTTGACATATATGCTGGTTCACTTTGGTGAAGTTGCGTATACACGCTGGTTCGGCTCTTCCAAGTAGCGCATGCATGATTTCTGATGATACGGTTGGTTTTGAATATTGTTGCAGAGTTCTGTGTTATGCTCTGAGTTCTGGTGATTGCAGTTTGTTGACTGGGTTTCAGTAATTCAGTATTGGGTGATTCAGAGATTGATGATGCTAGTGTTGATTGATTTTGTGCTTCAATGATATTGATGGGTCCAGTATGAAAATTGGATGAAATGTGGCCTTTTAGATTATGGTGTTGTGCTTCAAGAGTATCTAGTCTGAAAATTTATGAAACGTGGTACTTGGAGGATGAAAGAGAAGGTTGTAGCCTTCTGTAGGTTGGCACCTATGTACTAGTACATCAGCTAGTACAAGAGCTAAGGGGGTGGTAGCTCCCTTCTAGTAGTAGCTGGAAAACGAGTGAAGGTTGGAGCATTTAGTAGGCTGGCACCTACGTACTAGTACATTGGCTAGTACAAGAGCTAAGGGGGTTGTAGCTCCCTTCCAGGAGAAGCTGGAGAACGAGAGAAGGTTGTAACCTTCTACAGGAAGAATCCTGTGTACTGGTATAAGACAACACCAATACAGAAATATTGTAAAAAGAAGTTTCTTATTTAAAGAAGATAGAGATGACTTGCAGCAAGTGGTTTTCACCCACATTGGGTTTCCACCTTACATCATGGTGTTCATGTGTGCTTCTTGTGTGTGATGATCTGTTCTATTTTACTACACCTGTTTACTATTCATATGGTTAATAAAAGTTCTGATGCACTAACTAAAGATCAACATTTAATGGATTAACTGAATCATAAGTTTACTGGATATACGCTAGTTGCATTAGACATAGTTGCGTGTACATGCAGGTTCCCTTCACTGAAGTAGCGTATATGAATCTGAGTATGGAAATGGAAAAGTGTTTGATTTGATAATACTGATTCACCCCCCCCCCCTCTCAGTATTATTTCCAACATAAATTCAATGTTTCTTACCCACTGATGGTCGGTATATAGGGCATAATAACAAACATATTCTAAACCTGTCAACTACCATTAATAGGTAGCTATATCCCTTCCTGGTTGTTGGTAAACTCCCCACAAAGTCCATGGAAATTTCCTCCCAAGGACAAGTTATTACAGGTAAGGGATGATATAAATATTGTTTCCTATTGCTAGGCATGTTGGTACAACAAGCATGCATCCTCTTATGAACCTAACTAATTTATCTTGCATCTTGGGCCAATAAATATACCTCTACAACTTCTCCACTTTCTTTCCTACATGAAATCACCCTGAGCCTCTCTAACCAACTGCAATCATTCACCTTAAGGAACACAGTTTATCCTTGAGATTGGTAAAACCAAGTTGGAGAAACAAGTTAAGGAACTTACATGGAATTTGTAGTTGGAGAAGTAGTTAGAAAGCATATGGAATAGATAAATTCACTCTAGTGGTTGTTGTGCATTCCATAAAGCTCAATATTCTCACAAGGGAGAATGAGAAATTGAAGGATTTGGTAAATTCAGTCAAGAAAAAATTAGATTAGGCTAAGAAAAAATATGTTGAATCTGAAAAGTTGGGTGAAGAAATAATGAAAAAGGCAAAGGATGTAGAGATAAACGTTGAGAAACTAATGGGATATTTATAAATACTTTGTCTATAGACTAATGGGCTCCTTCATCAATAAAATTTGGTCAAGTCCCCTATAAATACTTTCTTAGAAAGCTTCATAACTATAGTTACTCAGACTATGGACTTTGGAGAATGGCCACCATGATTCTAATGAAGTTACTACCATAAAATATATACCAAGTGATGTGCTTGCGATCAAGGCGTATGTTCAAATAGAAAATAAGCCACCAAAAACCTTTGCATGATAGATATGAAAAAATAGACACACTTATCAAGTATGTCTCACAAGATATGGTCTTCAACCAAGGAAGGTCTGTTGTTGCATGCATTATATACAAATCAGTTTTTCATTGGTATAGTTAGCACCCAAGACTACTAATTGAAATTATGCATAAAAAGGAGAGTGATTATGAGATTCAAGGTTCAAATAGCATGAATAAGATATAATAACCCTTATAGGAGCCATTTTTATGCAAAATAAATTCATGGTGGCAAAATCCTTTGGAGATACTTGAACCAAAGGTGATGGTTAGTCCACCACTTTCTATAGGAGGAATGTTGGACTCTTTAACTGAAAACATGGGGATAATGAGCATTGTATTTAGGGATAAGCCTATAGAATCACCTTTTGAAACTACTAACAATGTCAGTATAGGAACTACATCATCAAATATTCTTGGTAGTCAATGGTAGCTCAAGAATAGTTGATAAATATTCTCTAAGGAACCTCATCAACAATTTCTAGTACTCCTCTGGGCCTTGGTGTCGTTATGCTTCCGCTAAGAGACTGAATGGAGTTTCATTGGACATACCTCATTCTGATCTAAAAGAGGAAGTGTTGTATCTACTCATTCAAATGTTTTAAGCCTTATCTTCAGGAAGGATTGAAAAATCTTCTTATAATTGTGATCCCACTACAAGTATTTTTTCTTTTTTTGCCAAAATTGTGAGCATGGTGATCACCAAGACTGCACCTTTCGTAAAATATTGATTTATATTGGAGAAAACATTTTTTATTATAAGTATTATCTGCTACTTTTCAATCAATTTGCCAATTATTTAGTCAATGAATAGAAGGAAATGGGCTATTATTAAAAAAAATCTACAATAACTAAGACTAAACATTGCCAACTATTAAACATTGTACACTGAGAACACAGGAGAAGTAGATGCAGGTGGAGTTATTTCTTGTCATTTATGTCAAAGGGGGAGAAAATAACTAGAGTAAAATACGCCATCAGTTGAGGGGGAGTTACCATTAGATGTCGGGGATGTTTTACTCATGTTGTTGCCATAAATGCCAAAGGGGGAGATTGTTTAGATGTTGTCATTGATGGAAAAGCAAGGATCAACTATGGTTGGCAATATCTTGGCTCATGAGTACTGAATGATATGAATTACTCATTTCCAGAAGGATGAAGCACATGTGCATCGACTCTTCCAACTGTACTAATGTAACAACCTTTTCTTGTTGGGTAAAGAAGCAAGCTTTGTGACTTTCTCCTTGGAAAAAGGTTTAATATACTTAAAATCCAATTTAAACTTGAGAGGTACACAAGAACATTTCAAAAATACAACTGTAAAGCGTCGTCATTGAAAGGAATAATTTCACAAATCATGGCTTGAACTATTCATTTGTCATTAATGGTCGACTAGCTAAGGAAACTTATATTTCAAATGTAGTGTATATTTCCTATAAGACATTGCAATTAAAATAAAAATACATTTGAGGATTTGTTACATGTTTGTTGGATGCAAAAAAGTAATTAAACTCAACAATAGAAAACAATGCAATAACAATTGGCATTTGAGTTTGAATATGCTAATCACCTACATGACTTGTGAGCTATATCCACGAAAATTAACCTATTAAATTTGTAATTAAATTATCGAGAAAGTTGGCTTATGCATAGGTCATCTACAATAATGATAACACGTTGTCCCTTCACCAATAGACATGGCATTTTATTTTATGTGATTGACCAGTATAAATGGAAGGCATTTCAACCTCATTCGTGTTGGGTTGTGTTATATTATTTCCATGATTAACCGGGCATAGCGGGGGGTGGCAGCCCACCTGTCGGGGGGTTTGAGGGGGGCAGTAGCCCCCTCTATGGGGTCCGAGGCAGCGCCCCGGGGAATTTTTTTTGGACCCTATATTACATGGGCAGACCTACCTATGGTTTTGTGCATGGATTCCACACATGGTTTTCGGCATGATGGTTTTCGGTACATGGTCTTTTATAGATCCAGTCAAGGGAACTACAGTTATGTTCTAATCCATGGTTAATGGATTCAGGTTTATGGATGCTTCGACATGTATATATATGTATTGTAACACTGAAAGGAACATAATGAAAAATCAATTTGGTAGTCCTAGTTTTGGGATCCAGGGGAAAATATCTGTGTATATTTGTTTTATGCGTTATGCTATCACTGTTGTTTATTTTCTGTTTTTTAGAATTCGTATACAGGTAATTTCTGTATGGGGTTAAAACCTACAATTTGGAAATCAACTCGACCAAGCTATTAGAGGAAGAATTCAGCCTTGAGGGTGAAGATTGAAAAGGTTCATATCTCATGAACCTATGAGTATATTAAAGAAGTAAAATTGTTGTTCTTGGTTATGTTCTAGATTAAAGGTTAGTAGTAAGTTTTCTAATAAGATTAGGGACATCTTCGAAGTTATCATTTGTTTCAAATTCGATATCTTTTTTAGAAAAATGCTCAACCTTTTGTAGAACGGAACTTAGGTTCCTCCTAGAGTAATTTTTGCCACCTTTACTACTAAAAAACATTGCCCTATGAAGAATTCAAGAACTCAACCCCTTTTTAATAGTTTGAACCTATGAAAAATGGCATACCTCGCCCTTATTAAGGAGAGTAATTTTTTCTCAAATTTGGTCTAGAATAAAGAACATAACCTTGTCTTGTGAATGATAATCGTAGAAGATAAGACTGAAGAAGTATGTTGGAAATAATACTGAGAGGGGGGGTGAATCAGTATTATCTAACTCTTTTAATAATTCTTCCTTATTTGTTCCTTGAATTATTTTTGCATGTCAGTACCATAAAATAATGAACATGAACAAAGAAAACAGATAGTCACACCAAAGAACACAAGATGTAAGGTGGAAACCCAGTGTGGGTGAAAACCACCTGCTGCAATATGTCTCTATCTTCTTTCAAATTAGAAACTCCTTTTACAATGGTTATGTACTGGTGCAGTCATTTACCAGTACGCAGGCTGCAACCTGCAGAGAGCTACAATTCTCTCTCTCGTTTTCCAGTCTCTCCTGGAAGGGAGCTACAACCCCCTACTTCTTTTCTTACAAGGACCACTTTTCATAAATTTTCAAACTGGATCCATAAGCATCAAATGATCATCAAGTATAAGCGAATCACCCAGTCAACTGTATAAACCAGATCAACAATTATAGGACCAAACCCAGAACACAACAATGATAAACAAAGATTTTAAGAGAAGTAAGCAGCTTCACCCATGTACTGCCTGCTTATAGTAAGCACCCTGCTCAACTGCTCACCTGCTTACGTACGCACCCTGCTCAACTGTTCGCCTGCTTACGTACGCACCCTGCTCAACTGCTCACCTGCTTACATATGCACTGTATCCATTGAACTGCCTGCGGACCTCCACACCTGCAACCCTTCTATGCCTGCGTACCGGCGCACCTGAAACGCTTCGTTCCTGCATATGTACGCACTTTTCTTTCACTTTACCTGCGTACCTTCGGGCATAGATGATTTCAAGACTTCAGAAATAACCCAGACAGTCAGATCTACAGATCTGAACATGCGCCAAAGAGATCTCAATCCATCAGTAGATTCGCCTTATTTAGATCTAGACATTACTCCCAAGAGATCATAATATTTCAGATCTAGCCCTCATAAGATATTCAACACAAAACATGCTCAAGCCAAATGATCTCCTTTGCTTTATATAGGAAATCTCTTCCTTAAATCATGGATCAATACCACGGGCCGACACCATAATAACACAAAACCGTCAGCTAAATACCAAAGGTTAAACATAAGAAACCCCACGTGTGCTTTTCTCTGCCTTGAAATGTGTGCACTGGGGGTACGCACCTCCTGAACGGGATAACTGCGGGTATGTACGCACTTTATGTAACACCGACCTACGTGTACGCACCTTATGTAAGGTATATCTGCGTACCCCTTATTTTCTTCAATATTTGATAGCTGATCATCAATCTCTGCTGCTGACTTGAAGTACTGTGATCTATCACCTGAATGGGTTGCCATCAAGGACAACACTTTAGCCATAATGCCAACAATCTCCCCCTTTGGACTTGATGGAAACCTCAAAACTTCAGCTTCATTCTCCCCCTTTGACATCAAGGGCAAAGGGTTATGCTCCCCCTAAGAACATGCTCCCCCTGAATATGAACCAGATCTGCAATGAAGAACCATAATCCACCATGAAAGAGATAGAGACATATTGCAGCTACTTCCAAGATCTCCTTCTGCACATCCTCCATAATTCCAACAATGCATTATATGCTCCCCCTGAACCTGTACCATCAATCAGAAGAGGTTCAGCAATAAGATGATGCATCAACAACCCCCAGCTTTTGCCTGAGGTATTCAAAAGTGTCCCTGGGCAATGGTTTGGTGAGAATATCAGCAACTTGTTCCTTAGAAGGAACATACTCCAACTTGACCTTCTGTTCAAGCACTTGTTCCCGGAGAAAATGATACTTGATTGGTATGTGCTTGGTTTTTGAATGCATAACAGGATTCTTTGAGATGCTGATTGCACTTGTGTTATCACATAAGATGGGGATTGGTGGTGTACAAGTGATTTGAAAATCCTGCAAAGTCTGCATCATCCAAAGCAGTTGGGTGCAACAAGATGCAGCAGCAACATATTCCGCTTCAGCTGTAGACAAGGCAATCGAACTCTGTTTCTTGCTGAACCAAGATACCAGTCTGGAACCCATAAAGAACGCACCACCACTTGTGCTTTTCCTGTCATCCACGCTTCCGGCCCAATCTGCATCTGTATAAGCATGAATTGTAAGATCTGTATCTCTAGGATACCATAAGCCATAATTTTGAGTCCCTTGAAGATATTTGAAAATTCTCTTCACTGCCTGAAGATGAGTCTCCTTCGGATTTGCCTGAAATCTTCCAACTATTCCAACTGCATGCATGATGTCCGGTCGGGTACCTGTCAAATAAAGTAAACTTCCAATCATAGATCTGTAGGTTGGTTGATGTACTGCTACAGATTCATCATTTGCACTGAGGCTACATCCTGTGACCATGGGTGTACATACTGGTTTTGCATCTTCCATACCATATTTCTTCAAAATCTATTTGAGTTACTTGGTTTGAGATAAAAAGATTCCTCCTTCTTTTTGTTGGATTTGCAAACCAAGGAAATATGTTAGTTCTCCTAGCAAGGACATTTCAAATTCTTTCTGCATGACCAAGGCAAAGCTTTGACTCATAGCTTCTTCATTGCTCCCAAAAATAATGTCATCTACATACACAACAAGTATTAGCAATTTGTCATTTTCAAATTTTATATAAAGATTGCTATCTGCTGATCCTTTTGAAAAGCCTTGTTGATGAAGATATTTGTCCAAACGGTAGTACCAAGCCCTTGGAGCTTGTTTGAGACCATAGAGAGCCTTTTTCAATCTGCATACAAGATTTGGATCATTTCCAAGAATGAACCCATCTGGCTGTTCAATGTACACTTCTTCTTCCAAGTCTCCATTCAGAAAGGTTGATTTCACGTCCATTTGAAATACTTTGAAGTTTTGAAAACTTGAGAGAGCAAGGAACATTCGGATGGCCTCAAGTCTTGCAACAGGAGCAAAGTTTTCTTCAAAGTCTATTCCTTCTTGTTGCGCATACCCTTTACAAACAAGTCTGGCTTTGTTTCTAATTACTTCTCCATTTTCATTCAATTTATTTTTGAAGACCCATTTTGTTCCGATAACATTCTTATCTTTTGGTCTAGGAACCAGCTCCCAAGTGTTGTTCTTTTCGATCTGCTCACGTTCTTCATCCATTGCTTTCACCCAACATTCATCTTTGCATGCCTCTTTCACATTTTGTGGTTCAGTAGAGGAGAGTAATGCCAAATAGCTTGAAGCTTCTGCAACTGTTCTTCTTGTTTGTACACCTGCTTCTTTCTGCCCCATAATCTGAGATTCTGAATGATTCTTCTGAACATATCTGGATGGAGTCTTTTCTTCTATTCTTGTTTGCTCCTCTGGTTCTTCTTGAGGTTCTTCTTCTTCATCATTCTGTCGTTGGGGGTAGCCTTCATCTTCTTCGATGTCTTCATGATGTACTTGCCTAGGAATGTATCCCTTCTCATCAACCACTACATCAATGCTGTCAACAATTCTGCCAAGTCTTTTATTGTAGCATTTGTATGCTTTGCTATGTGGAGAGTAACCAAGAAGAATGCCTTCATCTGCTCTAGGTTCAAGTTTGCCAAGCTGTTCATCAGTATTCTTGATATAGCATTTGCTCCCAAAGATTTTGAAGTGCTTTACCGAAGGAGTCCTACCACTCCAGAGCTCATGAAGAGTTTGAGTGCTGTTCACCCGGACATTTGTTTTGTTGAGAATAACAACCGCAGCATGTGCAGCTTCACCCTAGAAAGTTGCGGGAGTTCCTGACTCATCAAGCATAGCACGAGCCATTTGTTGGACTGTTCTGTTCATTCTTTCCACAACTCCATTTTGCCGAGGAGTTCTTGCTGTAGAGAATTCTCTTCTTATCCCATGTTCTTCACAGAAATCGAAAAATTCATTTGAAGTAAATTCCCCACCTCTGTCGGATCTGAGGCACTTAATTTTGTGACCTGATTCATTTTCAACCAAGGCTTTGAAGGATTTGAATTTTTCGAATGCTTCATCTTTGTGCTTCATAAGTCCTAACCAGACAAACCTGGAGAAATCGTCAATGAATAATATCAAGTATTCTTCTCCTCGAGGTGTTCTTTTCCTGAAAGGACCGCATGTATCTGTATGTACTAGCTCAAGAGGCATGCTAGCTGATCCTTCTTTCTCTGGAAAGTTAGTTCTGGTTTGTTTTCCAAACTGACATGATTTGCATATGGTGTTGTCAGGAATTTTGATATCTGGAAGGTCGCGAACTGCCTGATATTTGCATGCTTTCCTTATTTGTGAAAAGCTTAGATGTCCCAACCTCCGATGCCATAACCAGTGCTCATCATCCTTGCTCAGATAGCATTGTTGTTGTCCTTCTTCAAATATGTACAGATTATTTGGAGTTCTTTTGCCTTTGATCACTGTTTTACCTGTATCAAGATCACGAACAAGACATCCATTTGATCTGAATATAACCTCGGTTCTTTGATCACACATCTGGCTGACACTTAGAAGATTATGCTTCAATCCATCAACATACAAAACATTTCTAGCCTTGACCTTTTCTTTTAACTGAGCAATGCCTTTTCCTTTTATAGTTGCAGGAGTATCATTTCCAAAAGAGACTTTCTTTCCTTTTTCTAGAGCAGAATATGACTCAAGTTTTTCTTTATCACCTGTCATATGCTTTGAACATCCACTGTCAATGTACCATAGATTTTCCTGTCCCTCTGCATAAAATGCTATCCCACATCTTTCTGTTTGTGGTTCCTTTATTCTCCATGTTTTGGTGCTTGAGGCTTGTTCCTTTTTCTGCTGAAACCTGCTCCTGCATTCAGAGTCTTCATGACCAAAGTTATTGCAAATAGAACATTCAACTTCATTTTCAAGAACCGAAAAGTTGTTATAGGTCCTTTTTGTAATCCCGGTCATACTTCTTTGTTTTTGAGCTTCCCTAGTCATGATTGTTTTATATGCAACACATTGAGCTGCTTTGTGACCAAAGTTATGGCAAGAAAAGCATTATCCATTGAAGAAACTTCTGCGGTTATCGAATCTACCAGCCAATTGATTGTAATTTCTATTGTCATCTATTCTTGAACCAAATTGAGAAGATTTTACCTGTGGCTGGTTGTAGCTTTTGTTCACCCTTAAGATAGTTTCTGTTTGTAATTCGTCCCTGCTTTACCTGATGATCTTCATTGTGCTTTTTCTCATTTCTTCTTGCTGCATCAAGATAACTTTTTGAGGTGGATGCTTGAGAAGTTTCTCCATTATAGCCCAGACCTGTCTTGTTTAGTGGAGACCGCTGCACATTGATAATCTCATCCAAAGTTTCAGATCCTTTGAAAAACTTGAGATTAATAGCTTTTGTTTTCTCAATCTCTTTTCTAAGACCAACAATTTCACCTTCTAATTTTTCAAGATGTTTTTCCTTTTCATCAATTTGAAATTGTAGAGTATCAATGATCATGTTCTTTTCTTCTATACATCTCTTGAGTCTAGTAATTTCATCATAAAGGTTATCCACATCTATAGCATCCATATAATCATCATCTTCAAATGCCATTAACAACTTATATTCATTAACTTGTTCATCTTCATCACTGTTTGATAGACCATCACTATCTTCATGAGTGTAGTAGCTTTTCTTATTTGCGTTCTGTTTCTTGTTCCATCTAGCAGGTTCCTTTCCTTTATCCTTATAAGGACATTTTGCAGCATAATGACCTACTCTTCCACAAGCAAAGCATTTAAAAGGTAACTTACCTCTGAACCTTCCAGAACCCCTTTGAAGATTTCTGACAAAATTTGATTCTTCTTCCTCTTCTTCTGGGACGTGGCTTGCTTCATAATAATCTCCTTTGCCTGATGCCTTGAAAGCAGCTTCTCTTCTGTCTGATGGACCTCCCTTTCTCATTTCATAAGCAGTTAGAATTCCATGTAGCTGAGACATAGTAAGAATTCATAGATTTTCCTTTTCTTCTATTGCAGATACTTTAGATTCAAACTTGGGGGACAATGATCTTAGAACCTTTTCAACCACAATAGCCTCTTTTATTTCTTCACCCAAATTTTTCATACAATTAACAACCTCATCTACCCGAAGAAAATAGTTAGCCACACTTTCATCATTATACATTTTGAGAGTCTCATACTGAATTCTGAGAGTTTGAAGTTTAGCATGCTTTACCTGTTCATCTCCTTCATAGCTCGTGACAATTTTGTCCCATATCTCTTTTGCGGATTTACAGTGCATTACCTTCATGAATTCTGATTGAGATATACATCCTAATAGAGTACTGACTGCTTTCGCATTTGTTTCATACTTTTTTTTCTCGGCTACATCTGTAGGAGTAGCTGAAGGAAAAGCGTAGCCTGTCTCTACGATGTCCCAAACTTCTGTACCAAGAGATTGAAGATAGGCAGTAACTCTTACCTTCCAATAATTGAAGTTTGTCCCATCAAAAACCGGTGGCCTGATTGATGCTTCTCTCTCATAGTTGCTCATGATGAACGATCTACCTTCAAGCGATTAAGCTTCTCTGAAGGACCTGCTCTGATACCAATTGTTGGAAATAATACTGAGAGGGGGGGTGAATCAGTATTATCTAACTCTTTTAATAATTCTTCCTTATTTGTTCCTTGAATTATTTTTGCATGTCAGTACCATAAAATAATGAACATGAACAAAGAAAACAGATAGTCACACCAAAGAACACAAGATGTAAGGTGGAAACCCAATGTGGGTGAAAACCACCTGCTGCAATATGTCTCTATCTTCTTTCAAATTAGAAACTCCTTTTACAATGGTTATGTACTGGTGCAGTCATTTACCAGTATGCAGGCTGCAACCTGCAGAGAGCTACAATTCTCTCTCTCGTTTTCCAGTCTCTCCTGGAAGGGAGCTACAACCCCCTACTTCTTTTCTTACAAGGACCACTTTTCATAAATTTTCAAACTGGATCCATAAACATCAAATGATCATCAAGTATAAGTGAATCACCCAGTCAACTGTATAAACCAGATCAACAATTATAGGACCAAACCCAGAACACAGCAATGATAAACAAAGATTTTAAGAGAAGTAAGCAGCTTCACCCATGTACTGCCTGCTTACAGTAAGCACCCTGCTCAACTGCTCGCCTGCTTACATACGCACCCTGCTCAACTATTCGCCTGCTTACGTACGCACCCTGCTCAACTGCTCACCTGCTTACATACACATTGTATCCATTGAACTGCCTGCGGACCTCCGCACCTGCAACCCTTCTATGCCTGCGTACCGGCGCACCTGAAACGCTTCGTTCCTGCGTATGTACGCACTTTTCTTTCACTGTACCTTCGGGCATAGATGATTTCAAGACTTCAGAAATAACCCAGACAGTCAGATCTACAGATCTAAACATGCGCCGAAGAGATCTCAATCCATCAGTAGATTCGCCTTATTTAGATCTAGACATTACTCCCAAGAGATCATAATATTTCAGATCTAGCCCTCATAAGATATTCAACACAAAACATTCTCAAGCCAAATGATCTCCTTTGCTTTATATAGGAAAGCTCTTCCTTAAATCATGGATCAATACCACGGGCCGACACCATAATAACACAAAACCGTCGGCTAAATACCAAAGGTTAAACATAAGAAACCCCACGTGTGCTTTTCTCTGCCTTGAAATGTGTGCACTGGGGGTACGCACCTCCTAAATGGGATAACAACGGGTATGTACGCACTTTATGTAACACCGACCTGCGTGTACGCACCTTATGTAAGGTGTACCTGCGTACCCCTTATTTTCTTCAATATTTGATAGCTGATCATCAATCTCTGCTGCTGACTTGAAGTACTGTGATCTATCACCTGAATGGGTTTCCATCAAGGACAACACTTTAGCCATAATGCCAACAAAGTAGTCTTGAAAATATTTGAAGTGTTTTTTAGTAGTCCTGTAGTCACCTTTTTTAGGATACATAGGGCTGGTCTGGAATCATTTTTGGGAAACATTTTTGAGGAATCCTAAATATTTCTTGGCATAAGGTTTTGAAGTGTTTTTAGAGCAGTTTTTGGAGAACGTGTTGAGTAGCCTGAGAATATTTCCTTCAAGCAAAGTTTGAACTAACACTTGAAGCAGAGTATGAATTGTTTAGAGAATACTTGAAGCACATTTAGGACCAGACACTGAAGCAACCCTTACAGTGACCTTTAAAGCATTCTTGAAGCCTTTTGAAGCATAATTTGAGTTAAAAATGTAGTGTTGTTGAGGTCTCTTGAAGCATTTGTTTATGAGTAGACCTAGAGATATCTTCATATAACATACTTTGAAGAATTATTTGAAGGGTCTCATATAGACCTGTTGTCATTTATACAACACCCTCCAAAATTTTGGTCTGCACCAAATTTCGGAGCCTACCTTGGTCTTGCATATTGTCATCGCAAACATTGAAATCCATTATATGTGTTTTCTCTAAGTGTTTTGGTCACTTTTGCAAGAAAGGAAAAATGTCCTCTTTTCGCATGTTAAGTGTCACATATTGTATAGGAGATTTTTTTAGTGGTTTAAAGGAGTTACCCTTGTGAAAATGAGTTGATATTACCATGTAAACATCCGTCGCACTCATTTCCAAAGTTGTAAGCATTATCACACAAGCGTCATCACGGTCGTCCCAAAATTTATCTTTAGTGCCGCACTTGTTGTGAGTTGTCATAAAGTTGTCACACTGAGGGAAGTATGGTTTTCATGTGTCTTGTATGATCTATTTTGTTTTGTTGTCAAGTGTTCTAAGTATGTGATCACAATCGATTCTTATCATTATTCACATCAACTTCACAAATCCCACAATTAGTCAAATTACAAAGGAGCTTTGACCAAGCAACTTAGCCTCAATTGTCCCTCTTGAACTACGCATTGCATAGTCTCATCCCTCTAGCTACAAACCTACCTCTTTAAACCATGCAAATCGCAGTTCCTACCTCCCAGGACTGCACACTACACATTTTTAGTGCTCAATCCCAGACCTTGGCCTCCAAACTACACAAATCATTCCTCAAGCCTAACCTCAACTGCACATTGTGCAATATTTGACCTCAATCCCAACCCTTGAGCTCCTAATTTACACAATTTTATAAGCACCCTTCCTGATCTGCCTTCCAGAACTGGGAAGTAGGTAGAAATAGTGCTAAACCCTTAAGCCTGGCTAATTGACCTCCAAAACTATGCAATCTACTTTGTTAGCCCAGCCTAAACTACACATTGCATAGTCATAAGGCTCAAGCTTCACCCCTGACCGCCTAAGTTGCGAAATTACGTAGTCACTGAGCCTCTCCCTCATACTGCCACCTAGTTCCAACTCAATCAATAGATCAACATGCAACATATTAGACTGATTTCATCTTGTCATGAGTGAATTATAGATGCAGGTACTTTATCATACCATGACAGGATGATGAAGAAGGAGATGGAGAAGGGAAACATGTTGGAATACATGTTTGTAGCTAATTATGTAAGCCAATCAATCAAGAGAAAGAAAAAGGACACCAATTTGTGACCACAACTCAAGACCTAATATCACTGAAGAATCCTTACCTCTAAGCCATATGGAGGTGGAAAAAATAATATTCCCAATAAGAAACATAGGAAGGAGCAACAAGAATGGCTTTACATTTCCATGTCATCAATAAGTCCATGTCAGCAACGTCATGTCATGTCTAGCCAGGAAATAATTCCTGAAAAGAAATAACCCAAAGAAGGTAGGAAACAACTACAAAAATTTCCCCGGTTGTTTATTTAAAAAAAAATAAAAAAAATCTAGAACAATTTTGCAAGTTTTTCCTTGATATTGAAACACTTTTCTCATGTATGCAAACCTAAAGAGGTAGGGGATTTGTTGAGAAATGGAAATAAGAATTTCGAGTTTAATTTGTCCTTGAATTAAACTGAGAATTAAAATCAAATTCTACTCTCATACCAACTTGTAAATAGTTAATTAAGTTTAATTAACTTAATTAGCTTAGGAATTTAAAGTTGGAAGTCTTTATGTAGTCATGTATATGTTCTCCCTAAATTTTATGGGTCTAGTATGAGTTTAAATTGAGTTGGAAATTAGATCACTTAGTTTACTGAGTTAAGTTCAGTTAAATTAGTTCCAAACTGTTTAAGGAACTAATAGAGGACTAACTCTCAATTGATGCACTAGTGCATCCACTAGTCCTACTCCCGTTAACTAAATATTCCCTCATGAGAAACTCATGCATGTCAATTATTAGAAAGACCTAGTTGAGACTAGAGTGCAGGGACAATGTACTATCAGTTGTATTATTTACTAGAGTGTAAATATCATGCATGCATCAAAGATTGATCCTATGTTTGGATTTCGCAGGTTTGTAAGCATGAATTCCATTTAAATATGGGCTATTCATCTTAGGAATTACAAAAGATATTAGGGGCTTGGAGAGCTGTAGAATTGGCTAAGTGTTGGCCAAGAGCTAGCTTGTGAGCTGAGAGAGTTGAGCATACTTGTGCAGAATTGTTCTAGTGAGAACAAGCTTTGTATCTTCACCCATATTTATGATTTAATGCAATACGTATAGGTGAGGTTTTGAGCAGTGGTTTCCCCTAGGAAAGCTTATTGTGTTATGTGCCATTGATTTATCTTCTTCTTGCTCATATTATTTTCATCGATCTATTGGCTTCCACCGATTGAAAGTAGAAGTAGATTCTTGTCCTGTGCTTTAGTAAATTGCATGAGTTTGTGAATATACAGGATTTTCTACATGGTATCGGAGATGAGAACAGTATACTAGAGGAGATTTCAAATTTTTGAGTTTTGGGCTATAAGTGAAATTCGAATTTGCATTACATACTTCATGATTGGTAGATGGCGTTCTATGGTTTACGACTCGAGTATGACTTGGAAGGTAGCTCAAGTTTTATATCCTAGAGGGACAAAATGGAGGCTATACTAGAGGATAATGGCTTGAAGGAATTCATTGATTAAGAAATTCCTAATCCAGCAGCATCGAATGCACAGAATTTGGCTGAATGGAAGCAATGTGTGGCGAAGGCGAGGCGGATAATCCTTGAGGGACTTCGAGACCACATTGTCTCGAGTATCCATGGCAAGGAAACTCTGTATGATATGTGGAAAACATTGATAGACTTGTATCAGAACAATAGTGACCAAAGGAAATTGGCACTAAAGGACAAACTTCAAAAAATCAAAATGGAGAAAGGCGAGATGATTCTAAAATACTTGACCAAGTTCACTTAGTGCCGTGATGAATTTGGAAGTGTTGGAATCACTGTTACTAAGGATGATATTGTGAGTCTTACTCTTCTAGGACTCCCAAAGAGTTGGTATAGTTATCAGGACTCTATCAATGGTTGGCTGAAGCTGTTAGATTGGGAACAACTGTGGTTATATTTGATGCAGAAGGAGATTAGGAGGAACTCTAGGGATGGCTCTTCATGAAAGATTGATGATAAAGAGAACCGTGCCTTAGCAATTAAGTTGAAGAAGGGGAAAGGGAGAGATTCCCATTCCAAATCGGATTCTTATCATGGAGGTAAGAAAAAAGACATGATGAAAGTTAAGTGCTTTCATTGTCATGAGTTGGGCCATTTTTCTACAAGTTTTCCACCCAAGAATTCCAATAAGAAGTCCTCAAGAGGAGTGGTTGGTGAGGATTTGGCCTCCCAATTCGAATTGGAATTTTCCCTCATTGCATGAATGGTGTAATCAATGATGGGAAGTGTATGATACTTAGACAGTGGAGCTTCATTCCACATGACTGGCAACAAAGAGTTATTCAGTGACCTGGAGGAGAAATACCTCTAGATGCATATCAAGGTGGGTGACAATGGGAAGTATAATGTTACTAGATTGGGAAAGATTACTTTTTATAGGGAGAATGGGGCTCCACTCACCTTAAGAAATATTGTGTATGTGCCCAGGCTGAAGAAGAACTTGGTATCTGTTTCCATGCTTGAGGATAGAGGATATGATGCGATCTTCTCAAAAGGAAAGTTGTCCCTTTGACACATAGCCATGGGTCAAGTAAAGAAGAGAGGGATTTAGGTGAAGAATATCTATAAGTTGGAGGTAGAATAGTGTGCTTCTTTGAGCACAAAAGTAGAAAGGGTGCAGAGCCGAGACATTGGCGAGTTGTGGCACAGATGATTAAGACACTTGCATCATGGGGCTTTGAAGATATTGCAGCAGATCTCTACCGGTCTTCCCAAAGCTACGCTTGATCAAGTTGATACATTCAAGGGTTGTACTTTGGGAAAATACACCAAGTATTCCTTTCACAATAGAGGCTATTATATAGCGAGTCCATTCAGATTTGTCTGTACCATTCGCAACAACATCCATGACCAAACACAAGTATTATGTTATATTTGTCGATGACTATTCTCATAAGTGCTGGATATTTTTCATGCAAAAAAAGGATCAAACTTTCACACAGTTTTGTGAGTTTAAAGCATTGGTGGAGAAAGAGTTGGGAAAGAAGGTTAAATATCTACGTAGTGATAACGGTGGGAGTATGTTTCAAACGCATTTAATAACTTCTGTGCAGCGGAAGGATTAAACGGGAGTTGATGGCACCCCATAGCCCTCAGTAGAATGGGGTGGCCAAGAGGAAGAATAGAAGCATAATAGGGGTAGCAAGCGTGATGTTGCATGATCAGGTCCTACCACTACACTTGTGGACTGAGGGATTCCACACAATGGTTTATGTTCAGAACCATAGCCCACATCGGATATTGGAGATGAAGATAACATAGGAGGCTTTTTCCGGTAAGAGGCCAAATGTTGGTCAGTTTAGGCTTTTTGGGTCATCGGTATATTGCCCTGTGACCAAATATTCATGGATCATCTAGTGAAAACATATATATTTAATGGTGTGAACTGTTTGAATTTTGTACTAATCAATTCAGAGGAAATCACCTATAGTTCTGCATGTTCCGTTCTCCTCCAGGAAATCAAAAAAATGTCTACTACTCCAGTTGTTCGGCGTCTTTAAAATTCGATCTATTTTCCCCATGCCGTCATGAAGTGTAAACAATAACTTCTATATGATTTTCCATTCATTGTCGTTTCGTCGCTTCTCACCCCCTTATTTTTGTTCACTTCATCATTATACTTCTCTTATTTATGTTTATACACCTATGATACATGTTGCAGCTTCCACCTTTGCATATTTCTTCATATTTTACTTTACATATAGTATATATGTTTTTTTTTCTTCTTCCTTATAAACAAAATAGAATATTTACATCCTTTTATAGTGTTCTTTGTGCACCTAAATACAAACACTGGATTCTTACAAAGGGTTGTCGTTTGGTTTCCTTAAATCTACTTGGTAAATGAATTATAGATATATATCCATCACCACAAAAATACTTCGCTGAAATAAGTTTGATTCTAATATTGTTCTACGCTGCAAGATAGCTTTGACAAAGTTCCAACAACAAAATTTGAATTGGATGACATTAGTACATAATATCAAAGAAACATGAACTCTATTATAAGAAATGCCTTTTCGGCCACTAAACTTCAGCTACTTTGTCAAAAAAAGCATCTACTTTATAAGCTAGAAGGAACTACTTCAAAAGTATACCCACTAATGAAGTTTTTTCTTTTCCAGGCTATGTACTCTATCTTTGCGCTTAAGACAACTCTTTCTGGTCTCTTATAATCACTTGAAATTGTCTCCCCATGTTTGTATCAGGATGGACATGCCAAAATATTCTGAAAACCCCACAAGAAATGATCAGAAGAGACTCCTTTATGCAATAATAAAGATGACTTCAACAAACAAAGATGCCTCAAATATAAAGTTGATTTAAACACCCAAACCTTTTGAGCTATACCCTCATCTAATGTTTCTCTTCCGCAACATCCTGAAGCTTCACTTGCAAACCCACTTCCTTCAACATTCCCCGCTCTGACTGTACCTACCCTTCAACTTCCTCCATTCACTGCCACTTCTTGCCCATGTACGTCGCACACCCCACCATTAACTCGTCCTCCTTCACCCTCCCATCCTCATATTTTGGTCAACACTGACCTTAACCATGCACACTAATGATTCCGTGAAAGGATAGATGACCTCTCTCCCTTGCATATTTGCTCCATATGCAATAATCTTACCCAAATATGAAAAAAAAAATCTTACATGGTAACCTCTATTTCTCCCAATGTGCAACTACAAAATTCACCCACCACTTCTCCCTTGCGAACAACATGGACCTTGGAAACCAACCATTTGTCCTTGCTGCTCTAACACAAATAGAAGAAATTCTCATATCACATGTCAACCCAATATTTCAAGTTACCCATGCACGAGGTGTACAATACAAATACATTGGTCATACTATTTGTTTCCCACAAGACATCACTGCCATCACCAACATTTTACCGCACTTGGTTTCCAAATTGGACATCATCGTTGTTACTAGGCATGGTTGTGACCACAAAACATATGATTTCATTGTTAGCGAGACACGTGTTCTTGTGGCTTTAGAGTACAAACTAGTCCATGATCCCTACTACAAGGATGTCCAATTGGACCAAGTTGCAATATCTGCCTTGCCGACTCACCCTACCGATATTTCTACTATCGTCTGTCACATCTCCCCATCCTCTCCTAAACCACAACTTGACTTCCCTACTTTCGATGATAACATTCTTGCACACCGACCTCCACAAACCTCCAACCATCATCTTTTGTATCAACACTCCTTAATTCCCATACTGAGCTTGAAGAAATACGCAAGTACCTGCAGTCTCCCCATCCTAATTCCACTACTTCAATTTCCCGGCCCTCTGTTTCCCCCTCTACTATCAATGAATATACCATAAAAGGCCTCCTTGCTATGCCATTCCCCACACTCTTCCCTGTAGGAGATGCTATGATTGGTTAGCCACGTCTTAGAAAAAGTTGAAATGCAAGAATATGTTGTTCACCTCATACGCTATTATGATAACCATTTTTCCCCACATCCAAGATTCTTGTATTACTTGTACGCTATTATGTTGCGGCATCATAGTCACGAAAATGTTGTTTTGAAGAAGAAAAAACTTGAAGAGGGCTTTCCAATGACCGTTGCATACCTTCGTGCTTGCCTCCATGGCATGCTTGATTCCATGCTTCCTGACCAAACTAAGTGCTTTGGATCAAGCCTTAGAGGGACACCAAATGGCATGACATGCACATGGTCATGTCTCATAGGCCCCCCCCCAAAAGATTCATTTGAGTTATTTTGATGGAAATTCAAGAATATAATCAACAATCCACATCTTGCAATGTAGTACATTCATTGTTGATTCACAATCTTCCTCAAAGAGGTGTTGCAAAAAGGTTTATATGCAAAGGAATTCTGGTGTAGGTATTTCCCTCACCATCCTTCTCCTTTTTGTTTCATTATCTGGATGTGCAGGCGCCTTACAAAATTTCCTTTTCCATCTTTGCAAGTATGAGTCACAACATAGGGGCTCTGCACACATATATCATTTCCTTTGGCTCGAAAACGCACCTGATATGGACAACCTC
This sequence comes from Pinus tabuliformis, assembly GCA_031772625.1. NCBI lineage: Eukaryota > Viridiplantae > Streptophyta > Pinopsida > Pinales > Pinaceae > Pinus > Pinus tabuliformis. The sequence goes on along the minus strand of CM062811.1, from coordinate 122,931,731 downwards.
AATTGGGATGACCAAGTTGCAATGGATAGAGCCAGGTGTTTTTTCGATGAACACATTTCTTCTTGGAATCCTCGCACTCCTGAAAAATGTGGACATTATGTAAAGATCTCTACAGAGAATGACCCATGCATCCTCTCGCCTTCAGGACTATGAGAATCTTCTTAATTTCGTTCATTGGCATACGAAATGCCACCCCTCTTTATGTCTTCACAAAAAAGGTCCTACTCTTGTTTATCTCTATGGAGTTCCATGGGATTTGAATCCCACATCCTCTTTGATCATTGATGACAGTGGAGGAAATAAATATGTCCCCGCATGTAATCATGAAATGTTAAATGTACAGAACTTTGACATGTTATACATCTAGAGAGAAAACATCAATTTCCAACTGGTTTTGTCTCGGCATGTTGTTCTACACTACATCGCGAAATATGCATCAAAACTAGAAACAAAATCAAAAAGTTATTGACAAATGTTGTCATGTGTCTCCCAGGCTATCCACACCAAAACATCTGTTGATAGTGTTTTTTGAAAAATTTTAATAGAAACAATTTCCGATAGGGACATCAACACACAAGAAACATGCCACATGCTAAAAAAACTGCCCCTTTCACTTTGTAGCTACTCATTTGTTTCCCTCAATGTTACTCGAACTATTTTTCGACATGTTTACCATGGTTTAGGTTCCCCCTTCTGAACACCACCCTTCATTGTAGAATACATGAATACACCTGCTTCGCTTGAAACACTAACTCTTCTTGAAGCTACATGTTCTTGGTCCTTCTCTGCTCACTGAAAACATAACCAATACAAAAAAATAAATCCTTGCAATATTGTTCATGTCCTCCCTTCCTATTCCTTGATCCCTTCTCCTGCTGATGCAACCTTCAATTCTTTCTGCTGGAGTGAACTACTTCTATACTTCTCTTTCTGCACACTCCCATCAGATATAAGATCCACTGATGAAGCAATCATTTCGCATTGGGAATGGAAAAATATATGTGTATATTCCATGGCATGTTCATCAAGCCCCTAAAACCCCCCTTTCCCCTTGCTCTGATGACATCTCCACTAATGATATGTTGAATCCCCCTGAATTCATAGACATCGATGAATGGCAATTCCTTTCTCAGCTACACGTTGGAAACAACATGGAAATAGATGGCATTGACATGATTGGACATCACGACTTTGACTGTAACCACAATTGGGCCCATACCATGATCCCTCTCCCTTTGCAAGAGACAGAAATATGTTTCATAGACTTTAGTCGCTCATCCACCCAAATCCATTATACCCTGTCTCCAGTTCCTCACTCATTCAAATCACTATCGCCCACCCAACAAGTTTCTTTCACCATTGTCCTCACCCACTTTAGGACCACTTCCTCCATTCCTCCAATTAGAATTTTCATCCAAGGCACTATTGGCATGAGGAATTCTCATTTAATTGATTGCCTAAAAGATACATTTCTTGTTGAATCTCTTCCCAATTCAAGTCCATTACTCCTACTTGCTCCAACAAGTGTTGTAACGTTTAACTTAAAGGTGCTTACAATCCATTCTTCCCTTCACATTCCTTTAGTGTTAATGCATCCTCTTGAGGGCCAACCACTTCTACATCTCCAAGAAAAATTCGTCACGTCAAATACATTTTAATCGATGAAATGAGTTTTATTGACCATAAACTTCTTTCGCAGATAGACGATCGCTTAAGGGAGGTTTTTCCTTCGTATTAGAATGTGACTTTCCTCAATCAGTCTATCATACTTGTTGGTGATATTGGGAAACTACCTCCTATGAAGGACATCCCCATGTATGTCAGTACATCACTCAGAAATTCCCTATGGCGTAGCTTTGACATGATCGTCACACTATCTATCATCTTTCATCAACAAGGGACGAACCCTCTTCAAATTGAATTATGATAATTGCTCATGAATCTTAGAAATGCAACACCAATAGTCGAAGATTGGAACCTTCTCATGTCAAGGAAAAATTCACTTTTGTCAAAGTATGAGTAGCATGAATTTGACAAAGCAATCCACCTATATCCAACCAACCTACCTGTCGAATTGCATAAAAAACAAATGCTCAAAAAATTGAATATTCCAGTTGCACGCTGCTACGCAGAAAAAAGGAACCACCATCTTATTGGTGCACACAAAGACGCTGAATAGTTGGATGCAAAATTTCTTATTTGCAATGAACAACAGGTTTTCCTCACATGTAACTTGTGGGTTAAAGTAGGTCTTGTAAACAAAGCACTTGGAAAAGTAATTTCCATTTTCTATGTAGTTGGATCAAAACCCCCTCAATTACCATCATTTGTTGATGCTGAGTTCTTCCAATACAAAGGTTCGCCATGGGATGCCTTCAACCCATCTTATGTTCCACTTTCCCCGATAACGGCGGGGTCTTGTAGGAAATTACCCTTCAAATGGAATGGGGTTTGACAATACATAAATCACAAGGAATGGGATTACGAAAGGAAACATTGGACATTGGCAACATAGACTGACACAACTTAACATTCACTGTTATCTCCATAGTTCAAACGTTGGCTGATCTTCACATCTCTCCACCATTTTCCTTCAACTGCTACTCCCGCATGCAAGGAAATGCTTACATCAAGCATAGGCAGGAAGAGGAATCGGTACTTGTTATAGACATTTTTGGGCACTGCAACCCCAATCATACATGTCCATAAACCAAGGCTCCTAAGTCCCTAAGAGTTTTTTTTCACACCCTAAAGGAGCAAGGTCAGCTGATTACATCATCTCCCAGAAGTTCTCCACAGTAAACTACTCAGAACTGGTCAAAGTTGGACCATACAAACTGCCTAGTGCAGAGGATGCGATGCATCTCACCTGCCCAGTGAAAAGGGTGTGATGGATACTGTAAATCCCTTCTGTAGGGTGCGATGGGCGAGAGTAGACAAATGGCAGAGACAGTTTGCAAGGTGGATCGTCATGGAATCTTCCAGAAACTTCTCCTGTGACACTTGCCTCTCTGAATTCGCCCAGGGATGAGTAAGGGATCATCAATCTCCAAGTGGAATCAAGAACTATCAGAGAGAAGACACTAATCAAAATCCCAGAAGCTGACTCACCCCCCTACAATCATCTATATAGGGATCCCTCATCCAAGAGATCCAGGGTCTGGAATTCTGTATCTTGTAAGGAAGTGTTGTTGGTTTCTTGGTGGAATACCATAGTTTTCGGTGATCTAAACTTTCATGAGGTGAAGAAGGGCTTTCATGCTGGGAGGATGATGCTAGGTCAAAACAATTGGTTGTAATCCTCTTTGCTATTCTTGATATTAATAAAGCTATTCAAGTTTTCCTCCACATTCTTGTGTGTTTGACGATATATGCATTTGTGTGGTCAATATATATCTGGTCCTATATTGTTTATGATTGTAGATCTCTGTTCTTTGATAGTATTATGCTGCTTTGATTCCACAGGTGCTCTTTGAAGCTGGGTAGACGAAGGCAAAGCGGCAAGGATCTGTCAGAAGGGAGAGGAACTAAGCAAGGAACTAAGTGCAAGACTGAGGTGGGTGTCCTTTGTTCCCCTCTTATCTACTTCTCATAAAGGAAAGCGAAAGTAGCTTTAGTTTGTTTGTTTCTAAGATAGCTACCAGTCTTAGTGGGACTAGCAGCTCCGAGTGGACACTAGATTTCCCGATAACAGTACTAGCATCAAAGTATTTATAGCCACCTCCAGTAAAATACTTTTAAAAACACTTGAAAGTGAAATAGAATCTAAAATATATGTTCTCACTTGCTACCAAATATGTTTCTAGCTCTCCAAGGAGTGACATACCACAAAGGTTTGCAGTGTTTTTTCCAAACAAAAAAAGGACTCAAAATGAACAAACTTTCCAAACTGTTGTGGTAAAAAAGACAACACTCCCAACTTGAATTTATTGTTACCATATTGGTAATGGGGACCCCTATGATTTGTAACTACCTTTTGGATCATTTTTTCTTCCACTTTTTCATATCTCGTCATTTTGTTTTATTTTTCAATTTGACTTAATTTTTTTTTACAACTTCTTTTTATTATTCATTAATTAGAATAAATTAAACAAATAACCCCCAAGTCCAACACTTTTATTATCTTGTGAATTTATCCCTTTTATATTCAATTAACCCCTTCCTATTTCATTTCAATAATCATACTTTTGATTCAATTTTAAAATAGAAAAAAATGGACAAATTTTACAAGGTCGCATTTCAACGATTGATATGAACATGGCTTTACAACTCTAATCCAAATCAAATACTTTCAAAATTTTTGACAGCGAAAAGAAAAAGAAAAAAAGAAACGGCTCTCACTTACTCGCAAATATCTTTTCATCCTTTAAGGCACCGGTTCCGATATGTGATTGCCTCTGACCTCCGATATGGGGCAACCTACAAGATTAGCATATCACAATATCGAAATCCAACCCTTTATCGCATATCGAAGAGCGGGCATTTTGAATCTTGTCACATAACAAAAGCTGTCGATAGGGAATCTCTAATTTGCTAAAACAGAGTCTAATATGGCATGTGGCCTCCTCCAATAGTGCTTATTATAATACGCCGAAAACTTTTAAAAGAACTATCACTTATGTGTTTCAGAGTTTAGATATTTTCTTGTTACTATAAATAACCAATGTTATATGTATTAGATTTTTACTATCGAATACTTCTAAAATAATTCCTCCAATGTCATACCTCTGATATAACTCTATTATCAAAAGATTCCTCTCACCAATAGACTACAACCACTCTATGTCTTTCGTTCCCCGTCATTCCGACCAATCACATGAGGTGAAATATGGTTCCACCAATTAGAAACCTCCCTTGACTAGGGTTTTGACCATCAAAAGTATAAGGTTATCCCAAAATTTTCCTTAAGTTCATAGCCTCGCTCCTATGCACCGGAATGAACCCTTCTCTCTGATTCTTGTCATGACTTGACTAATGGACCTTGCTTATGCATTGTGCAGTGTCTTAGCCTAAGATCTCTAGAATCTCTGCGGCTGTAAACTATTATTGCAAAGGGTTCCTCGACCCTGTCTTGTCGACTATGTCTCTCTTAGGAATATCATACACTCCTGGACGTGCTTCACGGTTTGATGATGATACCTTTGGTTACTTAGGATGATCTATGGCGTTATCCCTCCTAACCTTGGGTGATATGATCTCCAATGGATTTGTGGTCGGCGAGTCTTCACTTCCTACTGAGAAGGAATCCTACCAATGGCGGCATAGGCGCTCTTGTGTCGCTTACCTACAACGGGTTTGGTATGGACTCCTGAGATCTTCCTACCTCTCTTGCTACACACCGACGGTGCCAGACCCTATGTCGAACCTGCAAGCAACTCCATGGCACTTGAAAAAACCTTCCAGTGCCTCGAAAACCATCCTAAGACACCAATAATAGGTATCCAACCTGCTGAGAAGGCCAAGGTGAAGGCCATTTAGGCAAAGCTGGTTCCTCGTCTGATCGCAAGGGGAAACTCCCCTTGACATTAATCCAATGCTTCCCATGCAACACAACAACTTGTAACTTGGAAAACAAAAGGCACGCAAGTGGATAAGGAACCCATGTAATCTTCATATTAATAAAAGGATCTCACAACCCACTATCTTTCACGTTTGATCAAACCTCTTAATGGGAAACCATGACATGTAATGAGTTCTGTCTCTTCCTTAATAAGTTATTACTCTTTGTTGTCATGTGGTTTGTTATAGCATGTGGTTTCTTATGCTGCCTAATCTTTGTTATCATGTGGTTTGTTATAGCATGTGATTTATTATGCCTCTTAAGCATCAAGCATTCTATGTTTACCTTTGGCAGTCATTACACATGGATGTACCACATATGCAAACATAATCATGATAATGCAGTCCTTTAATCTAGAACCAGTAGTGGATTGAGAGGTTTACTCATCGAAACATTCAAAATGACACAACACAAAATATTTGTGATATGGGTACCTCTGATCTGAAATTCATTTTTCTTTCTAAAGGTTGCCCGAACCAAGAGATGCCCATGCATCAACATGTCATGTGCCAAAGTCAAACACTAAGAACTTAAATTCTAGATTGGAGTATTTGGTTGGCATGAAATTTTATTAGTTTTGTAAATAGGTTTCTTTCAATTTTTTACATACATAGTTACATATGTATGTGCTATGAATAAAATGCATTATTTAAAACGGGAAGAAGTGTGAAGGTAGATTTGATCACTTCTTTCAATTGTGTTTACATGGAACTCAATACTTGGTTGATAAATTATAGAAAAATGGACTCTAAAGTTTAGGACCTTAGGTTAGATTATTTTGCTTGAGTATAGAAATGGTTTTTTGGTCAACATTCTTTTTATGTCAACATTTTTCTCCTCGATTAGTTTATATGTATTATATGTAATAGTTTGTATTATATGTAATAATTCGTATTATGTGTGATATTTTAGTAAACATTATTTTCTTGGATTAGTTTATACGCATTATATGTAATATGCAGAGGCATCTCATATACGTGCCCCAATTGCAGGCCATCGCAGTGTGAGGGGATCTATTATACATGTTCGGGCTCGTGATAGATCACGTAACCCACCCAGAGTGTGCATTCGACTTATAGATTCCACCTCCGATGCCAGTACGAGCGTTAGAAGAAATTTTTTTATCCCTTTTGATGATCATCATACTTCTAGTGGACCTTCTTCACCTATTTTAGGTACACTTCTTGCATTTTTAAACCCTCTTTAAACTTTATGTATTTATGTCTTGAAATTGTCTTTAATTTTTAAATTGTCTTCAACATATATGTTTAAATTTAATGTATACATCATTATGCTTCTAGTTTGTTAACTATATATGTTAAATTATGTTTATTATTTTCAATCCCTTAGCAGGTCGAATCTGAGGATAAGAGTGCATCACCAATCCCTCCATGGGATGCTGCTACAACTCATATCACATTAGAGGATGTTACAACCCGTCATATGTGGATCACACAAGAGAGACATAACATTCCTACCAATTTGCCGACTATTCATAGTTTTTCTTTGATGCTGGATAACATCAATAGGTTTATTGAGACATACTAGAGATCGATCCCATAGAACCAACTCCTACAATCCATACAGAGGATTAGGAGGCATGAGGTTGGAGGCTTAGATACATGGGAGGTGGTGAAAGAGGCCACAAAGAACATTGATGTTCATGGGGAGTTGTTCGACATCCATTTGGATCGCCTTACTAGACGTAAAAGTCTGATTCAACTAAAATATTTTAGGAATGTTGATGCAACCCCTTTTGTGTATAATAAATTCATTGGAACTTGGGGCCAGTTCCCTCACCATGACCATGTCATCATTTATTTCTCTAAGAATTTATATGTAGAGTTCATGTTACATATGAGGTCGGACACTAATACCGGATCTCGTTATTATGGACCCAGCATAAGACATACCTATGATCACGAGGGGGGTCAAAGGGAACCTAGGAATGTACCACCACTTGTGAGATTCTTTCCACTACCGTCTCAGTGCATGGTATTACTGACAGAGCTAGAGGAGTTGTCGCAGCTTGGTGCTAAGACCAGGGAGGCTATTGCAGATAGCATGTAGGCATCATTGGTTAGTGCATGTGTTGCATTGGATGAAGAGATTAGGATACCACCACCATTGCTTCATCACTTTCCAATTCATTTATATGATGATCCATTTCTCGTGAGTTTACTTGTTGACCAAATTTTGGCATATAAATGTATGTATCGTGATGTCATTTGTCACCATTGGAGGGTGCATGGCCTGCGTGACACATACCAGGTACATATATATATAAATGAGTCTTTTTGTCAAATTGTGCATAATTATTTATATTAATTTCTAGTTTGTATTGGATTGCATTTATATTAGTAAGTTCATGATAACATGTAGACACAACCCAACTACATGGATGAGCTTATGAGGTTATCCGAGATGGAAGTTGATTAGCTAGGCCATCCTCGACCAAAGCATATTTCCATGGATTCTCCTCCACCTCCACCTCCACCTCATAACACTAATGTGGAGGAGAGTCATTATGTATAACCACATGGACCAACTGTTGAAGTAAACTTTTTTTTCCTAAGATTTCAACAAATTTTTATTGTTATTTTTATGCATATATGCTAATTAATTTGTAGACTAATTATAATTCGTCATTTTTATTGTGTACACATGTTCATATGCAGAGTGTCGTTGATGTCACTATTATGTGGACACATGAGTGGGATGTTGTGTTTAGAGGCACAGATGATTTGGGTCCATCGACGCAGGCCCCAATCATTGAGCCACAAGCATAGGAGCACCAAACCCAGATTCATTAGACCCCCATCCTATCTGACTTGCCTTTGGACTCGACTGAGGTTAATAGATTCATGTATATGTAATTAAAAATGTGGTTCAAAATAATTTATTTACATATTGCTTATTTTGTATAAATAATTATCTAATTAGTTTGACTTTGAATGTGTTATATTTCACTATCAACTTATGGACAACGTATCGACACTTACTTTGCATGAGAGAAATCACATAGGAGTCCTAGTGGTACTTAGAGTGGATAGTTTGTATATTTTCAAGCTCATTTCATAGAGCACATTCACATGTGATACAAACTTTGTATATTTTCATACATGGAGAGTTTATGGATGTACATGAACAATATTTTGGTTTATGAATGCTTATTATTTCAGTTTATGGAGGTTCATGTGATATAAGTAATTTGTGTATATTTATATATGGATAGTTTATTGATACATGTACTCACTATTTCAATTTATAGATTTTTATTAATCTTGTTTATAAATGTTTATTAATTTTTTAAATTTATGGATCTATTAAAATTATTTAACTAATTTTAAAATTAAGTTATATATTATAGCTTTTATTAGTAAAATATAAAAATTTTAATTTCCATTTTTATAGACTAAGAAAATAAGTACAAGCTTAAATTATGATACAAGTCACTTTAAACTTAAAATGAACGAACATATATCATGTATGAATTTAATATTAAACATGGAAAGAATTACAAACATCTTTCATATTGGTTTGTAAAAAATATCTTTAACCGCAATGAACATATATGTTATTACAATTCAATTTTATAAATAAATTATTGAATTATATAAAATCATTTATGAAAATTTTTGTGACACATCCGGATACCATTGCATGGACAACAACCTCCTGCAAATTCGTCATATTCCAACATGCATTTTGTCCCTAAATCTTCCCTAAGCGTCCTACAGTAGGGCTACGAAGACTCTGCCCCAGGCCTCTGCCCCCACACCAGTAATCCTCAGCACGTCGCCCGACGATTTTCCTAGCAATTATCCAGTATCTCGTCTGCGACGTTGTTGTTGGGCTTCCCAGGAACGTCGTTGCCATTGATGTCGTTCTGATGCTCCGTTGTAATTGAGCTTATCTCCGTTCTTGAAGTCATTCGAATGAAATCCGTTCGTCATTTCTGGACTTGAATGGGAATTGAACTCGAGACCTGTTGGCGGCAGCCGGGGGATTTGAACATGCAATCGTGCGATCATGGGGAATTCAGAAACCATGTGATAAATCACCGCGGGGAATCAAATTCAAAGATGCATGAGCATTAGTGTATAATAATGATAGCTAAATTCCAGGATTTTACACTTGTGTGAGATATTTTTATTGATTTCAAATTTCGGCATGCCATGAGAAATCAGATGAAAATAAATATTATTGAAAAAGAGAAGCTAGCCTTATCAATTTGCATGGCATAAATTTTAAAATGGTATAATATTTGATAAAATAAAAATAATTTGGTTTTTATGAATATTATGCTTTTTCTAACCATATAATATAAGTTCTGATTTGTTCCATGTGTTATAATTATGTTTCACTAGTGGTTTGGAAAAATATACTATATATATGAATATGAATGAGATGTTTTATAAGTATGTTGGAAATATATTATAGGATTATAAAATTTTAGTTGGTTGTTTTTTGAATTCTTTTTTAATAAAACTATAAAATTATTTCCATAATAACAATAAATAAAATAATTATATTTAATTATAAGTGTGAATTTAATATATTAATTATAAATTTCATTTTTAAAAGAAAATTTAATAATAAATTCTAAATTATATATATATATATATATACTTATTAAAAGATTATAAAATTTTCTAATAATAATTTTATAATCTTGAGTTTGAGAAATAAAATAGCGTAGGATTTTATATCTCGTATAATAATAAATATGTTTGATTTTTTTATAAATGTATCTATAAAGATTTGTTTATAATTTTTTTTATTTTATTTAAAAAAAATATTTTAAATTAATAAACAAAAAAATAGGTTAAAAAATTAAAAAACAATATTAAATATTGTTGGCTTTGTGAGGCTTGACTCAGGTTTAACGTTAGTTAGCCAAACAAATCCCTACACTATTGGCCCTTTCGACATCACTCCACGGAGCGCGGACCGAAGTCTCACCCGAAGTAGTATGGGGGAATGCTAGAACCAAGTTTCTGCACGCTGAGATGGTCGTGATATCAGTTTATATCCTCTGTTCCTACTTTCGCGCATATTATTAAGCTTTAGGGCTCTGTCAGTCTACTCTTTATTTCACCTTTTGGTACCTCTGCAAAGGTGTACAATTGACTTTCGTGCAGCCTTAACCCGTAGTCCGGCTACTTTTGTGCTGTTATGACAGCGTATTGTATAGGTTTCCAAGTTTATCTTAAGTGTTTTACTTGTCTTATTAATCAACCACAGTTAGTGCCGCATAAACTGATATTCTTACTTGCATTCAGTTAACCCAAACAATCACATACATTTGTGCATCACATTAACGTTGTAAATTAAACCCAAAACACAATATAACTAGATGCATTAACAAGATATAAATACACAGAATTTGCAGAATACTTCTCTTTATTGATATCTTCGTATTAATACAGACTCTATCCGCCCTATGCGCACAACTACAGGGGTCCGCACACTCAGCGGTGGACTTCCACCCTAGGCCTCTGCGCACTCAGCTATAGAGCCTCTACCTATGCTAAGACCGGAAACACTTAGACTTCTCTACCAAGACTCCAAGACTTGCCTACCAACTCAAAACTACTTAGCGCTTACTTGCTTAGCTCCTTTTTATACAATCCCATAGTCAGCGAACCATGGGTGGATCTTTACAGCCGAATTTACACTTTATAAAATAAGGGCGGACAACCCTTTATGATTCTTGACACCTTCGCACAAAGCAATCACAAAATGCAAAGACTTTATAACTTTATTACAAAATTTGTCTCAAAACATGGGCTTTTAGCCTCAAAACTGTCTTTAGGGGAACCCGTTCCCAATAGGCCCCCAACACAAACATGGTGACTCACCCTCGAGTCACTCCGCGAGTGCAGAGATCTTGGCACGAAGACTTCCCAGCTCGACCTGTATGACAGCAACCTCAGCAGTGCATTGTGCGGTTGCCTGCTTCACTTCTTCAACCAACTGCTCGGTCGCTAGTCTTGAACTGTCAGCCTAAAGCTTCCGCTGAGTTGCTTACAGATTCTCAAGCTTCCCTTCAATAGAGGTCGTGACCGAATAAGCCTCATCCAACCAGGGCTTCAAGCACGCCTTCAGCATTGCCTCCTTGTGTTGTGTTGCATCTACCTATTCTTTCAATTTCTTGGCCTCTTGCAACTTTTCTAGTCTCTGCGTGAGAGCGAAAGTTCACATTGTACCTTTTACTTTGTCATAGCACTACTGCAGTTCTCGTGCTTCTGTCTTCAGCTGCTGTACATTACGGTTCTCCTGCAGGCTCGTCATGACATTGAACGACTGTTCAAAAAGTTGTGTGCAGTCCGCTACTGCACTGTTGACTACTGCTATCACCTTTGTGACAGTGGTTGCACGCTGCTCCTTTACTTCTAGCAGAGTTGAAGGCTGGGGCTTCAACTATAAATCTGCAATCTGTAGGTTCAGATCCGGCTAAACCCTAGCTAACTCTATGCGAGTGTCGCGCACCCCTGTAGCAAGCTTGCAGACACGCACCTCGACCGATTCTTCTTGAGGAATAGCCAACTCCAGGACCATTTAGAATGCCTCCTCCACAATCTGAACTATACGCTTGTTTCGGTCGGTTACCTCAGCTATGGCAGTGATGGCAGAGCCTCATTGTAGAGCCATCTGTTCATTATTAATCCTCTGCTCACTGATCACCTGCAAAGCGCAATGTTCGCAGGCCCTCAGCTCCGCGATCACTCCATATTTCAATAGGTGGAGCGTCTCGCAAGGTAGTGCTGCTAAGTTCAACCCTGCTCCCTTGAGGGCACTCACAGTGGGCCTGTCAACTTCATTCTCTGTGGTCAGTGCTCAATCTGGCAGCACTATCACTCAGAAGACAATCTCTCACAGCATCTCAACAGCTTCTGAAGCACTGATAGGGTGATTGGGAACAGTGATGCCTTAGTGGCCTTAGATTTCTTCCTCGACCCCACTTTATCTTGTTCCCTTGGATGCTTGATGCGGTTTGACGTCATCTATGGGTCCGCTCCATGCTGCTTTGTTTGGTTGTTTGTTTCTTCCTTTATGTCGGGCGAAGGCAACCTCACGCCTTTGTCAGAACCATGCTCTATTTCGCTTGTCTGTTTATTCGTCTGCTAGGCGGCATCATGCTCCACCTGGGCCTTGTCAACAGCCTCCTCCTTCCTCTTCTCGGCCAGCAGCACCATCTTGAGCTTGGACTCCTCCTTTTTGTGCTGCGCGGCGGACTTGCTTGCCCCCACCACCAAGTCTGAGGTAGTGCACCACTCCGTCGGCCAGTGATCAAGTACTGCATCAATTGCGTCATACGTTGCCAAGTAAGGAAAGTCATATAATTTCTGCGCAGGGTCCTTTCGTGCCCTAATTGACACACGATGAAAGTTTTCTTTGAACTCCGCGTACCCGAGCAGGTTGCAAACACATTAAGCGACAGCCGCAGTTTGCGATTGATAGCCATGCGAATGTTAATTTCCATCAAGATCTAGAATATCTTATTATCCTTGATGCACTGAGCGTCCTTGGTCACCCACAGCGAAGCGTACTTCATTGCTTCTAGCAGGTGCCACGCGACCGAGGGGAATTGACTGTCTTCTGGTAGCTCCCATGCTACCAGCACAATAGAAAACAAGAGTCATGCATAGTGGAAGGTCTTGCTGAGCTCCAGTACCTTGCGGCAATTCGCAAGGAACTCACCGCAAAAATAGTGCGCCCAATTGAACTAGACACCTTCAGCGCATTGGGTTGCAATAGCAATGACTGGTGCAGGCACTTCATATGCACGACACTTCCTCGTAACCTTTCATGCCAAAATCTGCATGGCCACCTCGAATGCAGGGTCGCAGATACTCAAGATAGCATAACCTCGTGGCTTCTTCACGAGCTTAAATTTCTCCTTCATCGCCTTCACAAGGGCCAGCTCGCCACCTTTTCCGCCAAACATCATGGCCGAATTTTCCCCTGTGTAGGGTAGCCATGTGATCCTATGGATCAATCTGTCGATGATAGGTATTGGATCCTCCAGCCACAGACACCCATCGTGCACTAAGCATAGCAGCTGCTTCATGACCAATACTGTAATGGGGGTGCGACTGTAGTGCAACGCCCATAGCAGGTTGAGAATAGCTGCCTTGTCTACTCCCCTGAGCCACTTCCGTGGTTCTAATGCAGTCATTCCAGTGGTTGTGTCAATAATGTGGCACATTAGCTTCTCTGTCGCTAAGTGCGGGAACTTCTCATGGTCAGCTAAGTCCCAATATTCTAGTTTTAACAGAGGAACCCACCCCAAGCACGGTCCTTCAAAGGAATTCTCATCTGGTAGCAGAGGGGTTTGTAAGGGGACCTTGCTCTCATCATTGCCTTTGGCACCTTGGTCTTGCCCTTGCGCAGAGGGACGTACTCAGGCAACTTAGTGATAGGGTCAGCACCTTGGACTTCAATTTCCTCCACTTCAAGCCCCAAGTCCTCATCATCCATCGGGATGTCCTCAATTTCTTCCTCCTCCGGCTTTAGGTTAATGGCTTTTCCCTTTTCCTGTGTGGTAGGCTTGTCCTTCGATGGATTTCTTCTCAGTGACGCATGCACCAGTATCACAACATTATTGCCCTTCTTATCCTTCGCATTCTCCTTGGTTGGGGCCAGCTTCAGTCTAGGTGTCTGTGGTGATTTGAGAACTTCAGCTAATACCTCTACAACCTCTGGAACAACTTCCTCAGCCTCCCTAACAACCTCCGGCACAACCCCCTCGGCTATCATTGCTTCAATGTCCATAGATTTAGCGGGTGTCGACATGCCACTAAGCAATAACTCCTGTGTCTCCTTTGGCAATGTCTCAAATACTGAACTGGCTAGCAAAGCTTCGAAGTATTCTGAGAGCTTAACAACTCAATTCTCAAAATGCCAAGTGTTTTTCGTTGGGACTCCACCTGTAATTTATAGGGCATTTGTAATTCATCTCCGACCATTCTCCCCACATTCGTTTCATTAATGTCGGATTGGCGACAGATTTCCAAGGATCTTACCCATAAATTTTGTCGTAAATGTCGGTCGCCTGCTCCATTTGGCCGCATTCCTACCGTCAAATCATGAACAATGACTTTAATGGTCACTTTCCGGCTGACCTGCATGATTTTTCCCTAGCTAGCACAACTCCCTTCGCGCTGTCGCGAAACCTGTGACATTTCTTTGTCTTGCACAATTTTCCAATCACGCAGTTCCCCAACCCAGGTAGTGTAGTTTATAGTCTCGTGCCTCTTTTCAGTTGCCTGGAGTGCTAAGACTATGCTACCCTCATATAGTCACTTGGCTGGATCATCGGTGTATGGCTTCAATCGGCTGCCATTCACCTTTCCTGGGAAAAGATCTCCATTCAATTTAACCAACTGAACTGCTCCACCATCGGTAATCTCCTTAATGACATAAGGCTTTAACCATTGCATTCTCGATTTCCCTAGAAATTTATCCAACTTGCTGTCATATAAGAAAACTTGATCATTTACCTTAAATGTGCACAACTTAATGTGTTGATCATGCCATGCTTTTTTGCACTGCTTTTGGACCTGTTGGTGAAATCCAGCTATAAATCTCTCTTCCTCAAGCTCAGCCAGTTGTGCGAGCCTCTCTTCCAAGGCTCCGCAATCCATGATACCCATTAGTGCCCCTATGTGCAGACTAGGCACAATGTATTCCATGGGCATCACTGCTTCGACACCATACACAAGCCTAAAGGGTGTCTGTCGAGTCAACTTTTTGCATGTCATCCGATAAGCCCATAGTACTACTGGTATGCGTAGGTCCCAATCGCTTCGCTGAGCATTGTCAACCTTGGTCAGCGTGTTCTCTAGCACCTTATTGAATTCTTCCATCGTTCCATTAGCATGTGGGTGATAAGGCATGCTTTTCTGGTGATATACTTGAAATTTCTCCATCAATGCGCTGATCTTCTCGTTCAGAAAGTGCATACCGCGATCGCTCATCAAAATCTTTGGACACCCAAATCGCATCAGTACATACTCAAAGAGAAACTTTGCAGCATTCATGTCCATACAATCCTTCACAGGTTGTGCCTCCGCCCATCGAGTCAAATACTCCATCGTGGTGATAATGTACCTCACTCCCGTCTTCTTCCCTTGGGGTTGAATGGGTCCCACAAAATCTATTGCCCATTTCTCAAAGGATTGTAACGTCATCTGTGGATTCAGAGGCAGCTCATCCCTCCACGATGGTCTGCCAATCCTTTGACATACATCACATGCCTTGCAGTAAGCTTTTGAATCCTGATGGAGGTTTGGTCACCACAACCCTGCGCGTATAATCTTTTGCGCGGTCACTCTTCCTGCATAATGGCATCCTATGGCACCCCCATGAGCGTCCGCGAGGATACTGCTTCTTTCAAACTCTGGTACATATCATCGTAATATTTCATCAGACCCCATTTTATACAGATGTCTGGTAATGACAAAATCCTTTATGCAAAATATCGTATTCACCTGTACCATGGTGGAGCTCTATCTCCAAGTACCAATTCATCGAGATGACATCCAAGGTGTGACAGAACAACTGCACCCATTTAGGTTGGTGCTTCGCTCCATAAGCCTTAGCCCATTTGGGCGAGTGTGCACACGGATCATCCTTCTTGTCATATTTGTCTGCCATTCATACCTTCAGCTTCCCAAATCGTGTTCTCTTCATCCTCCTACACTTGTGCCAATCATCAAAGTTACCCTTGTGCATACCCCACCATCTTGTGGGCGTAGCGTGCAGTGCCCAATCCAAAGCCTGGAAGCAATGCTTTTCTGGTACTTCCCTCTTAAATGCATCCAAAAATACATCTACATCATTCAAGCCATCGTAAGTGGGCAAATTTCTTACTTCTAATGACATACAGTATAGTGATCGGGTCATCATGTTATAGCTTAGTGTGGTTACTTCATGTAGCTGATTCTGCCAGCACTCTAATTCTTCATCAGATTCTGAGGTGCAGGAACTCTCACGATCCCATGTAATTCGTCCATCCGCCATTGGATTCACCCAATCATGGTCTCGCGCTATTACTTTATATATGCAGTCCAAATCGTCATCGCTTTCATAATCGCGGACTGTTTCAGTATAACGCGATCCTTCAGCAGGATCTAGGGGTACTATTACACGAAGCGATTTCTTTTCAAATATCATCTTTCGATTCTTTAGGTTGATTACCCCATTCATGTCAGTAGCCCAATTAATGCCAAGGAGCGCAGGGTAGGGATTGATGTCATCCACAATTTCTATTACTTCAAATTCAGCCAATGCACTCGCACCTTCAATATCTACAATCACTCCTTGCAGCCATTCCATGGGGATGATCTTCTGTTGATTTTCCATCCTTAACTGAATCGGAGACCATTGTAGCGCGGGTCTTTCCATCCACTCCCAATTCTTCTTTGGTAAAACGTTCATGTATGACCCTAGATCTAGAATAACCTGATCCATTTCATATACTCCTATCTGCGCGGTCAGTCTCATCTTTTGTCTTGTCCTTGATTTATGCTTACCGATCTTCCGTACCACGCGCAATTCACCCAGAGTGTTTCTAGCACATCTATTTATAAGCTCATGTAACTCCTTCACAGCCTTGCTATCGTGCAACAGCTTCATGTAGATCTCGAAAAAGGTCATAAAAATAGAAGGGCCCATTGTCTGACTAAGCTTATCCTTGCTGCTTGAGGTAGAGGCCTCAATAAAGCTCTTCTTTGCTTCCATGAATGTTTCGTTTGCACGCTCCAAATCAAATTAAGCCTCCTTCACCGGAGGTTTGCGAACCCATGCGCTATCTTCGGGCTGTTTCCCCTTATCATCGCCCATCAAAATTTCACTTCGGAGCACTATATTCACATTCAGATCCTCTTCACGAGGCTCAGACCTCATTATCGGCAGGTTCTGAGTCGGCTAAGGTGGTAGCACCCCCTTGTCACATATCTTCGCTATCAGCGTAGGACAGTCCTTTGTCTCATGATCAAACTGAGTATAATATTTGCACGATGGATGCGTCAAGTTAGTGCATTCACGGGAATAGTGTCCTCGTCCTCCACAGTTGTAGTAGATTAGCTATCCCTGACCTCTGTCAGGTCCTCCACCGCCTCGACCTTGTCCACGCCCCTGAAAGCATGTTCGCACCATCCCAACACCCTGATCAGGGGGTCACGTTTCTGCCTGAACCCTATAGGTGGGTTTTCTATCCATCATTAATTCATAACTTTGGTAGTTGCACTCATCATGTCCTACCGACCTACAGAAGTTGCAGAACAGTTGTTGCGGTGTTTGTACAAACTTTTGCAGCAAATGACAGCTATCTGTCATATGTTTTCCTGCTACCTGACATATAGCACACCACAACGCAGGCCCCGCGCTCAGTCCTGCTTGGGCTTCCAGCCTCAAAGGCATCGGTCCTCCTCCTACAATATAGTTCGCAAAGACCGGGCAGTGGTCTTTGTCATACCACTGACCTTTACATTTCAGGGACCATATCTCTTC
This sequence comes from Pinus tabuliformis, assembly GCA_031772625.1. NCBI lineage: Eukaryota > Viridiplantae > Streptophyta > Pinopsida > Pinales > Pinaceae > Pinus > Pinus tabuliformis. The sequence continues at coordinate 122,913,649 of CM062811.1, read as the reverse complement.
ACGCACCTCTGGTCGAACTGTTCTGTCCTGCTTCAAAATTTGCATTTCAAGGAAAAGGTTTTACAACTACGCATAAATCTGTTGAACCCCCAAATTCGGATCTTTCATTGACGTTTCATGCAGTCTTATAGCAATCTCCAAGGCCTCTACCTGAGTCGTAATCTTCTGTTGTGACATTGCAACCCTTAGGTGAGGGAGGAGCGAAGCCACGAACCACTCGCGGTGTCCATCTGTTAAGTTCATATTAACTTTGCAGATTTTACACTTCAACCTCTAATCCAATTCCCAAGGTTTCTCCCCTGATTTCATCGCGACTTCCTTGAACTCCACAATCCACTGTGCCTCGGATTTAGGCCTGTTGAACTCCTTATTCAACGTAGTCTAGATCTCTGCCAATCCAGAATTTGGATTATCATTAGAGTACTTGATATACCAAGTTAGCGCGCGATCCTGCAAAGCACTATCCAATGTTGCCTTCTTCATGTAATCATCTGTGATGCCATGAGCTTCCCATACAGCTTTCACAACGAACCAAAACTGGTCTGGGTGCTCATTTCCCAAGCCCTTAAACAAAGGTAGCTTCAATGAATTTTCCATATTGAACTGCGGTGGAGGTGGTGGTGGTATGTGTGAAGTCGCAGGTGACGGTGGTGAAGTTGGAGGTGGTGTAGGTGGAGGTGGCAATCGCGAGAATCCCTGTTTTATTAACTGAACTGCACTTCGCGGAAAATCCTGCGCTACTCCCTCATCGTCACCCAATGGAGGTGAAATCAATGGACTATGTTCAAGACCCTTTCTTCCATCATTTCTATAAGTCTTTCCACTTTGTGGAGCTCCGACCCTTTCTAGCTGCATAACCCGTTTTTCGCACAATAACATCTTAATCCGAGTATTTAAAGACTTCAAGTACTTACCTCGCAAACCTTTGAAAAAGTGCCACTCTGCCTCACTGTAACTAATTGAGGTATCAACCGCGAATTCAGTCAAAAATCCTCCTATGATGCGATCGAGCCAAATATCGACAACACGAGTGATCTTATCCTTAAAGGCTTCCAGTCTCTGTACTAGCTCCGGGGTCCAGACAATAGGACCGTCAAGTCTCCACCTTCCTTGGCTGTCTGCTAGCTTCGCGATCCACTCATATAACTCAACCGGAAAGGAACAGAAAAATATCTCATGGATCTCTGTATATAGGTACCTGTTTAGCTATTATTCCTTTGTTAGCCGTGGATTTTTGTTCTCCTGTGCCACAAATTCGTGGATATTACTATACAAACAGTCTTCGATCTCTTTCTTAGTTGGATTCCGATGATACGACATCACTCATCTCTTATGCAGATTCTGGTCCCAGCAACAGAACCATTTGTTGGCTTTGTGGGGCCTGACCTAGGTTCAATGCTAGTTAGCCAAACAAATCCCTACACTACTCGCCCTTTCGGCATCAGCCCGCAGAGCGCAGACCAAAGTCTCACTCGAAGTAGTATGCTAGAACCAAGTTTCCGCACCTTGAGATGGTCATGATGTTGGTTTATACCCTTTATTCCTATTTTCGCGCAGGTCACTAAGCTTTAGGGCTCTATCAGTCTAGCCTTTATTCCACCCTTCGGTACCTCCGCGAAGATGTATGATTGAACTTCGCGCAGCCTTAACCCATGGTCTAGGTACTTTCGCGCTGCTATGACAACGTATTGTATAGGTTTCCAAGTTTATCTTAAGTGTTTTACTTGCCTTATTAATCAACCACAGTTAGCGCCATGTAAACTGATATTTTTACTTGTGTTCAATTAACCCATACAGTCACATACATTCACGCATCACATGAACGTTGTAAATTAAATCCAAAACACAATATAACCAGATGCATTAACAAGAAATAAATAGACAAAAATTTCATAATACTTCTCTTTATTGATATCTTCATATTAATACAGACTCTATCTGCCCTGCGCATACCGCTGCAGGGGTCCACGCACTCAGCTGCGGACTTCCACTATAGGCCTCTGCGCACTCAGCTGCGGACTTCCACCCTAGGCTTCTGCGCACTCAGCTGCAAAGCCTTTACCTACGCTAAGACCTGAAACACTTGGACTTCTCTACCAAGACTCCAAGAATTGTCTACCAACTCAAGGCTACTTAGAGCTTACTTACTTAGCTCATTTTTATACAATCCCATGGTCCGTGGATCATGGGTGGATCTTTACAGCCGAATTTACACTTTATAAAATAAGGGCGGACAACCCTTTATGACTCTTGACATCTTCGGACTCCGCGACCACAAAATGTGGAGAATTTACAGCTTTATTACAAAATTTGTCCCAAAACATGGGTTTTTAGCCCCAAAACTATTCTTGGGAAAACTCTTTCCCAATAAATATTTAAATTACATTTTCATATTTTATCATTAAGCATAGAGTGAATAGTGATAGGGTTGTTATATTAAGTTTTGATGAATTTGATACTTTAGATGCTCTTAGGTCATGGTTATTGAAGACACAAGTTAAATATAGTTATGTAAGACTCACATAACCACAAATTTAATGTAATCATCTCAAAATTCACAAATTTTTTTTTACATATTTTACTTAATAGTATAAATTTTACTTTTATTTTTAAATTGTTAATTTATTTTTATACAATGAAATAATTATGAAATTAAGAGAGCATCAATTATAACGTTTTGATATAGATATTCCAAAAATTCACATCAAAATATTAGTTGTCAAAGAGACACCAGTCCAAAAATTCACATCAAAATATTTTGTCAAAAAGACCAATTTAACGTTTGTCGAAGAATGCGTGGGATTTATTTTAAACGACGAACCCCCCGAATGAGAACTCAAATTCCCAACGAATATCTTGCAGCGGCTCCCTTCGGCCAACTGAAAATCCCTCGACCTCCTCACTGTTCCCAAAACACTTCAGCTCCTCGTGACAGTGTGGCAGATAACTGTATTTTTCTTTGGGGACGCGGTTTATAGGCTGCTCGCCTCTCTCACAGAGATTTGAGGCACTACTCTGGTGGTGACAGTGTGGCAGATAACAGTATTTTTCTTTGGAGACGCGGTTTATAGGCTGCTCGCCTCTCTCACAGAGATTTGAGGCACTACTCTGGTGGAGCTTTCCTTCGCTACGGCTTCTGTGTGTAATTATTTTGGGCTCCTTGGGTTTAAATGGCTGTGAGAGACCACCGCTCTTGAACCCTGCATGCGTTCTTTTCCATCTGTCATTATCAACCATCCTTCCTACCTTTTTCTGTTCAAATCCCTCGACCTCCTCACTGTTCCCAAAACACTTCAGCTCCTCGTGACAGTGTGGCAGATAACTGTATTTTTCTTTGGAGACGCGGTTTATAGGCTGCTCGCTTCTCTCACAAAGATTTGAGTCACTACTCTGGTGGAGCTTTCCTTCGCTACGGCTTCTGTGCGTAATTATTTTGGGCTCCTTGGGTTTAAATGGTTGTGAGAGACCACCGCTCTTGAAACTTGCATGCGTTCTTTTCCATCTGTCATTATCAACCATCCTTCCCACCTTTTTCTGTTCAAATGTAAGAAGCCCATCATTGTTTTTGATACCATAAAGATCCTCAACGATGCCATTTGTATTTTCTTCGCTATTAGGCTTCAACCTACTTGTTTGGATTTTGTATGACAGGTTTTCATATGTTTATTATTTTTTACTTTCGATTAATTTTTTTTATTGAAGTTTTAAAATAAACTAAAGAGAATATTTGAAACTAAAAGTAAATAAAATATTGTATTTAAATTTTATGGTTGGTTAAAAATATTTATTTTCTTAATTTTTAATATATTTTCTTAATTTAAAAATAATTATTCTTTATTTTATTATTATTTTTAAATTATTTAATTTAGACATATTTTTAACATAAATATATTTCTTTAGTTGAGAAATTCAAAACAATGTGTATATTACTCAAATATTCTTATTTAATTGAGTGTTGGCTTAAAAAAAAAAAAATTAACTTAAATTAACAAAATAAATGTTTTTAGATATTCTTCTTATACTTGGTAAGTTGTTAGTCACAAATCCCCAAAAACACTCGAAGTGAAGACTCAAAGAACCTTTGTTACTTCCCAATAAGTAGAGGTGATGACTTCTTAGAGAATTACTCTTTGTTTTCAGGAAAGATAGTTATTCAAATTAATTTCATTAATACTCTCTGGAAATGAAATTAGACTATTGTAGCATAACTTAATTGTAAAGTCATATGGAATACAAAGTAATATGGGTTCTTTGAGAACAAAAAGATAATACTTATACTATATCACAGTTGGTAAGCAACTTGCCACAAAACTCCCAGAAAAATTGGGGTGTATGGGTCTCTGGATTCTTCTAAGGAGTGTTTGGATCACTATTTTGTAGCAATTGAAGTGCTTGCTTTAGTATTTGGGTTCTTAAGGAGACATATTGTTAAAAAAAATTGGAACTTTAATATATATGGAATTGTTGGGAATTCGTGTTGCAATTAACCAACCTCCGAGCCCATTCAACTAGTCAACCCCCAACCGCCAATGACATATTAGAAACCCTTATATTTCTAATGTATATATATATATATATATATATATATATATATATATATATATATATATATATCAAAAGGGTACAAAAAAAATCCAAAACACCAAATGTTAGTTTTATATAATGCTATCAATTTTCCTAAATTTACAAGTAGTTATCCAAGTATTTGAATCAATTCTTTATGATTGAAATAAGGTATATTCATTTTTAGAATATGTAGGTTATCTACAAAAGCTTAATCATAATGCATGTCACAATAATTTTTTTGTCCTTAGTGAAATCAATGCACAATGTTCAACTAATTTCCTTGAAATTAATGTACACCATAGATCTAGTTACATCAAATCAGAAATCAACATCTTCACTAAAATTAATGCATCTAATGCAAGCAATCATATAGGATGAGAAATAAACGTCTACACTAATGCAAACAATCAAATAGGATTAGAAATCAACATCTACACTAAAACCAATGCATCCAATAATGCAAGAAATCGAATAAGATTAAAAATCAACATCTACACTGAAATCAATGCATCTAGTGCTAGAAATCAAATAGAAATAGGAATCAACATCTACACTGAAATCAATGCATCTAATGCAAGTTCAATCAAACAAGATTAGAAATCGACATCTTTAATTAAATTAATGCATCTATTGCAAGCAATGAAATAGAATTAGAAATCGACATCTACATAGAAATCAATGCATCTAATGCAATAAATCAAATAGGATTAGAAATCAACAACTGTAGCCTGAAACCAATACATCTATTGCGAGAAATTTTCTTCCCTTTCTCTACCCCCTCCATATATATCAATATCTCCCTCCATCACTCCTTATTTGTCTCTTTATCTCACCCACCCTAGATATACATGATCTCTCTCTTCATATCTATCTGCCCCTCCCTCCATCCCTCTATTTCTCTCTTCTTTCCTCTCTCCCACTTCCATCTATATCTCTATCTCCCTATGTTTTGCCTTCTTCATCTCTCTATATCACCCCAAAAATATACACATTGTTTTTCCATATCTATCTATATCTCCCTCCTTATCTCTCTCCCTCTCCCTCTCTCTCTCTCTCTCTTCCCCTTCTCTCCCTCTGTCTCCCCTCTTATCTCTCTTCCCTCCTACTCTCCTCTCTTCCTCTCTCTCCATCTCCCTTGCCACTCCCTCTCTCTCTCTCTCCATCCTTCTCTCTCTATATGTATTTCTTCTTACCTCCCTTCCTACCCCCTTCCAACTACATCTCTCTCTCTGCATCCCTCTCAAGTCTTCTCTCTCTCCCTTTCTCTCTCTCTCTCTCTCTATATTCGTCTTGCAACTTTGACTATCTCCTTCCCTCTCTCAGTCTCTCTCCCTCATCTCTCCATATCCCCTTATTTAACTTTCTATCTGACCCCCAAACATACACACTCTGTCTCCATCTCTCCCTTGTCACTCCATCTCTCTCTCTCCACCTTTCTCTCTCTACATGTCTTCTTCCTTCCTTATCTTTTCATCCAACTCCACTTCTAAAGCTCCCTCTCTTTCTCCTCCAATCTCTCCTCATCTCCCTCCTCTCCATCCTTGTGCCCCCCCTCTCTATATCTCTTACCCTTCTTTCTCACTCTCTCTCCTCTATAGTTCAAAAAATTTAAAATACTTTGACAATTACAATATTACGTTTAAATAAAAACATTATTTTGATGTCATATGAAATTTTAATTTTTTAATATAATACATATTTAAAATTCCATATTTCAAATGTGTGTTGTACATTCACCAAGATGGAAAATGATAATTTTCCTTGGAAATATTATGTAAAATTTTCCAAGATATTAATGTTCCAATGACACCCATCAGAAATACATAGAATGCTTTGTCTTCCAATTGAAATTGTTTAGGCTTTATTTATTTAGGTATCCTTAGGTTATGATTAATTAAATATTTTAAAAATATTATATATTTTATTATTTTAGATGTATAAAAAAATAGGTTAAATAAAATTAACATATTGATTCAACTTGTATCACTCTTTTTTTACGCCTACTGCCTATATCAACCACATTTATTAATATGGTTGTGCTAGTATATATTATAATATAACAAATTTTATATTATATTAAAGCTAATAATATTATATTAATCCGAAATTAATAAATTTAATATTAAAATTAAATATATTAATATTATTTTAGATTAATATCAAATTTCATAATATAATTTAATAATAATAATTTTTTAGTATTAATATTTAATTTAATAAGGTTTCTACATGACATGATAACACAAATTATAATAAAATTTGAAATTTTTAGAATGTGGTAAAAACATAAATTATAGATCTTTATTGATTCTAAAATCTGAATTATGGTATTCACATTTATTTTTATAGAAGCTAGATCAAGCAATATAGCTCTATTGCACCATATTGCTCAATCGATCCCCTCTTAACGATGTAAATGGATCGATCAAGGGTTTACAAAAACCTCTATTGAGCCATTTGAATTTGAAATTCAAATTCTTAATCAAGCGATTTAAGTGCTCGATCTAGCCTCTGAAGCTCTAAAATCCACAATTTTAGCATCCCTTCCGCAAAATTTCCTCAAAACCATTTTGTACCGTAGCAAAATTAGGAGAAAAATTGTTTTTAGGTGGCGGGGTTGATCATGTTGGATTCATGAAAGAATCCGCTATCCAATCGCATATGGCTTTAACATTTTCGAATTCATGTGATATTTTTAATCAAATTTCTTTTAAACGCAATGCTTGAAATTTTTTGAACAATTTTAAAGAGTTAAATAAAAAATCAATATCATAAAATATACACAACGAATTTTTTCAAAAAATACCAATATCTTCATTTACAAGTCCTCTTCAAAAGGGTACACTTGGTTTTTCAATTTATTTAAATGGTTGAAAAAAGCCCTAGACAAACACGTGTCTGAAAATGCAATAGAAATATTACTTCCTTAATTTCAAAAAAGAATAAAAAATATAATTTTTCATCAAACTAATTTTTTAATATGAAAAACTTATCTCTCTCTCTCTCTCTCTCTCTCTCTCTCTCTCTCTCTATATATATATATATATATATATATATATATATATATATATATATATATATATCTATATATATATATATATATATATATATATATATATATATATATATATATATATATATATATAGATTAAAAATTACATATTTTAGACCAAGTTATGTTATGTGTGCATATGCATACCTATTAAGATTTGTGAAAATGTGAAAGGGAAAACATTTCATTTAATGGAAAATTGACATATTACATAATTATCCATAATTTGTCTTTTTACTCCGAATCATAATTCACAATGCTCATATGAATTTTGACAGTTTAAATTGGATAAAAGAGGAAAAACTTCAAATTTCATTGCGGAATTTGGCCCAAAATTGTAACCCATCTTCATGCATTCACCCATATGCATTAAACATATATACATTTTAAAAAACATGTAACAATATTCTTAACTGTAGGTTCTAACCCCGTACAAAAATTACTCATCCAACTGACTACACCTCCAAATAGGTTAAACACATACCCACTTGTAGATCTTCTCTGATCTAGATCTCTAGCCCATGTAGAAATTTTGAATTATATAACACTTATTCATAGAGATTATCCTAATTATACACTATTTGTGGAATGCATGCATAATACATAACCTCCTCTACGTTGATCATCAATTTGCAGAATTAAAGAAACAATCGCATGCGCAAATTGAAACATCAATCACACATATCAACACAGTATGTAATGGGGAAAGCATACAGCTGAAAACCCCCAACTATCTGTATATTATAATGATAGAGAACATGTAACAATACATAGTACAATACTCCTCACAAGTACTCAGTACTATCTCCACTTGCTACACACAAACTAGCTCAGATCTGAACAAGTCACGGGTTCAAATCTCCTCCACTGTTTGCCTGCCTCTACTGCACAATCCAAGTTGAGAACAGATATGATCCAAGTTCTAATTACCTTGGATTGTACTGCGCAATCCTCATTGGCAATCTCAATCAATGATTGTGCAAATCTCATGTGTAGCTATAGTCACAACTGATAGTAGTCTCACCCTTTCACCCACCTCTAACACTTGTCTCCACTGAACTATCCATGCACTGAGTTAACTGATTTATTCTTTAGTTGATTTATGAGTTAATAATTAGTGAATTAATTAATAATTAATTCACATCACTCATCACTAGTGTATTTGGCAGTTAGACTAAATACAACTAGTTCAACTAAGTCAAACTGAACACAACTCCATCAACTCCTCAACCAACTCCACCAAACTCAATTACTTGAGTTCTAACTGAAGTCCATCATGCAATAGCTCAACTAACCCATAAGAAAATCGTATTTCCTTCTGGCAGTTGCATGTGCCACATCCGTAGCTCGAACTGAAGTGCTACAAGAGGATAAGATAATATTTATAGTCCAAATATTATCGAGAGATAATAATATTTGACTGTTCTATTTTTAGACTGGCAGTCTAAAAGTAGACTCCACCCATATGTCTAAAAATAGAATTCCATATATTTTTACCAACATGACCAATCATCCATAAATAGCATCCTGCAACTCATATACCATGATCCATATGTCTAAAAATAGACATAGTCTAAAAATAGACTTTGCGCCAAAAATAGCCTGCGGGCCCACTTAGTGTAGGCGAATTCTTTTCACTAAGCTCCATCATCTTGTTGCATTTTCAACACTCCCTCTCAACAAGATATGGAGTATCTGCAACCCCTATCCTGCCTCTGTGGTATTCGAATTTTCTCCTGGTGAGCGCCTTCGTCAAGATATCAACATCCTGATCCTCCGTGGGAATGTATGAAAGTAACATGATTCTCCGCTGCACACAATCTCTGATATGATGGTACCTGATGTCGATGTGCTTGGATGACCCAAACAACCCGACCAGGATCTTCCTCATCCATACAGCCTCGCATGCAGCCAAACTTGCTGCCATATACTCGGCCTCTGCTGAACTGAGTGCCACGGATATCTTCTTCCTGTTGTACCAAGAAACTGTTGTCGACACGATACTGAAGATCCCTCTAGATGTGCTCTTTCTGTCTGTTGGTCTCCCTGCCCAATCTGCATCCTTGAAGCCACATAGCTTCACCTCATCCTCCTGTCTCTACCACAATCCATATCCCAATGTGCCTCTGAGATAACGCAATACATGCTTGCCTCCATGCATGTTGAACTTCTCCAGTATCTCCCAAGCATACTTACCCTGAGAAATAAATAGTCCATCACTGCGCTGCCAAATTTTGTAGATCCATCTCGAACCCACCACTGATTTCCCCTCCGGTCTTCGGACAATCTCCCATGCACTGTTTCTGACAATCGAATCATACTCTTCCACCATGGCATCTACCCATGCGGGATCTTCCACAGCTTCCTCGAAAGAGGATGGCTCAATCACGAATCATTTTCTCACAAGATCCATGTATCCAATTTACCGATCAGGTGATTGTCTCTGTCTGCGTTGTGATGTAGGTGGTCCTACAACCTTCTCTGCATCTTGAGCCAGTCGCTCAGCTTCTATACTATGCTTTCTCCCTCTGATGGTTCGCGTTGAATGAGTGATCTCTTCCACTCCATGAACTTCATCTTGTGGTTGATCCACATCCTGAAGCTCATCCTTAGGAACTAATAGCTCCTCATCTGCATGCAAGTGTGGCCCCCTCTCAAGCGAACACTTCATGGCTTATTTGATATCCCGTCGCACAATAGTCTTGCGACTGTCTGGAAAATACACATGATAGTTGTGGGGCGTATCAGTGTACCCCACAAATATCCCAACCTCTGCGGTTGGCTCCAACTTCTTTCTGGCATCCTTTGTCACATGCATGTAAACAGGAGAACCAAAAATCCTCAAATGGGAAATATCAAGCCTCTTACCAAAATAAGCCTCCTCGGGTGTACTCATGCCAAGTATCTTGTGAGGACAATGGTTCTGCACATATACTGCAGTATTGCATGCCTTCACCCACAAGTGAAGGGGTAGCCCTGATCATGAAACATCGCCTGTGCAGCACCCACGATCGTTCTGTTTTTCCGCTCAGCAACCTCGTTCTGCTGTGGGTTATGGGGAGCTATGAGCTCTCTTCGAATCCCTTCTACGCTGCAGAAGTCCTTGAACTCTCCAGAGATGAATTCACCACCATTTTCACTCCTAAGAGCCTTCACCTTCTTCCCTGATTCCTTCTCGACCAGTGCTCTGAACTCATAGAACTTTGAGTATGTCTCGCTCTTCTTCTGCATGAAGAAGATCCAGCATTTTCGAGAGAAATCATCAACAAAGATCAACATGACTAATAATCCATAAATAGCATCCTGCAACTCATAGACCATGATCCGTATGTCTAAAAATAGACGTAGTCTAAAAATAGACTTTGCGTCAAAAATAGCTTGCAGGCCCACTTAGTGAAGGTGACTTCTTTTCACTAAGCTCCATCATCTTGTTGCATTTTCAATAGCCTAGTCTGCATCAACAAAGCCATGAATATCCAACACTCCGTCCAATCTAGGTCTTCCTTGGTAGCAAAAACCATAATCACTAGTGCCACGCAAATACCTGAAAACCTGCTTCACTGCTGTCCAGTGCTCCTTCCCTTGTTTTGACATAAACCTGCTCAATACTCCCACTGCATGTGCAATGTCTGGTCTAGTATAGACCATCACATACATCAGGCTACCGACTGCACTTGCATATGGAACATGGGGCATGTCCTCTTCCTCTTCTTGTGTCTTGGGACATTGTTCAGCAGATAACTTTACACCTACAGGAATAGGAACCTTCACCGGTTTACTATCCTGCATATTAAACCTCTGCAATATTGTCTCAACATACTTCCTTTGGTTTAACCAGAGCTTCCTCTTTGTCCGATCTCTTTTAGTTTCCATGCCCAAAATATAGTTTGCAGCACCAAGATCTTTCATGTCAAATTTGGGGGAAAAATGGGTCTTCAAATCCTAGATAAATTCTTTGTCATTTCCAACCAGCAACATATCATCCACATACAAGACCAGGTAAATAACATGGTCACCAATTAAATTAAAATACACACAATGATCTGCTTTGATTCTGGTGAAGCCAAGTCCCCGTATAAATGTAACAAATTTCTGATACCACATCCTTGGTGACTGTTTTAACCCATACAAAGACTTCTTTAACTTGCATACCAATTTTTTCTTACCCTTCACCACAAAGCCTTCAGGTTGCTTCATGTAGATCTCCTCTTCCAGATCCCCTTGAAGAAATTTTGTCTTCACATCCATCTGTTCTACCTTAAAATTAGAAGCAGCAGCAACATATAAAAGTAATCTAATAGAAGTTACCTTGGCAACAGGAGAAAAAATATCACCAAAATCAATACCTGGCACCTCGGAATAACCTTTTGCTACCAATCGAGCTTTGTATTTCTCCACCTTTCCTTATGCATTTGTCTTCTTCTTGAAAACCCATTTGCTGCCAATGGGTTTCCTTCTAGCCGACAAATCCACCAAATCCCAAACCTCATTTTTGTGCAAAGATGCCATTTCATCAACCATGGCCTCTTTCTAGAGTTTTCCATCCTCTAAATCCACTGCTTCCTTGATAGTTTTGGGATCATCATCAGTAATAGGTAAACCAAAATTTGAACAGAAAGCAGATGGACTATACCTTTCTGTCTCCCTTCTTTCTCGAACTGATCTTCTCACACCCAGAGTTTGTGGCTCTTCATCTTATGATTCCTCCTCTATTGTAGAGTCTGATTCTTCCTCCTTTAGTTCAAACTCTATCTTCTCAACTTTCTTTGGTTGGAATTCATGTTTAATAACATCTTTCACCTCTCTAAATACCACCTCGGTTGTACACAACCTTCCTTGTTATTGGGCTCCAAATCTTATAACCCTTTAAACCATCCTTATACCCAATAAAGATGCACTTTTTAGATTTACTATCCAACTTGGTTCATTTCTCCTTTGGAACATGTACATATACATCACATCCAAATACCCTCACATGCGAAACAGAGGGTTTCTTACCGGTCCATACCTCTTATGGAGTTTTATCCTCCAACGATGATGAAGGTGATCTGTTGACCAGGTAACATGCTATCTCCACTGCCTCTGCCCATAATTCTTGTCCTAACCTAGCACCACTGAGCATGATTCTTGCCCTTTCCATCAATGTCTTGTTCATTCTTTCTGCAACTCCATTTTGCTGAGGTGTATATGGAGTAGTCTTCTGCCGTGCTATACCACACTTCTTACAGAATTCTTCAAATTCCTTACTGCAAAACTCTCCACCGTTATCTGTCCTCAGCACCTTTATCTTCTTCTTTGTCTAGTTTTCCACTAGAGCCTTGAATTCTTTAAACCTGTCAAAGACTTCAGATTTTTTCTTAAGGAAATATATCCATGTATTCCTTGAGAAGTCATCTATAAATGATACATAGTACACAGACTTACCCAGTGATGGAACCTTCACAGGTCCAAACACATCATTATGCACAAGCTCTAATATATGTTTCTCCCTCTTACCACTAGAGGGGAAACACACCCGATTCTGCTTCCCATATACACAATTTTCATAGAAATCAAAATCCAAAGAGCTATTACTCATACCTTCTACCATATCTTTACCATGAAGTATTCGAAAGCCCTTCTCTCCAATATGTCCAAGCCTTTGATGCCACAACATGGTCTTCTCTCCAGAGACCACTAGATTTCTGTTCCACTTTCAGGAACCACAGAACTATTGCACCCATCAGCAATCGTGCTACCTTGTAGCTTGTACAGAGTTCCAACTTGAACTCTCCGCATCAATATTAGTGCTCTCCGAAACATCTTGCAGATATCCTTCTCAAATACTGTTTTTACACCTACATCATCCAACTTGCTTACAGAAATTAGATTTCTGGCCAATGCAGGAATATGTAGAACACCCGGAAGTGTTCTAACCCTTCCACCTTGCAACTTCAACTTTACTTTTCCATGACCAACGGTTCTAGCTTTCCTATCATCCCCTAAGAAGTCATCACCACCATTGTATTCCTCATACTCGCAAAACCACTCTCTATGGGGAGTGAAGTGAAAGGATGCACCTAAGTCAATCAATCATGCCTCATGATATACATGTGTACTTGAAGAAGCCAAGTACACATCCCCACCTTCATCTAAGGTGGTTTTCGCCTCTGCAGAAAGAGCATCATTAGATCCCTTTCCTTTATCAGGAGCTTTAGATTTACAGTCCCTTTTGTAGTTCCCTTCTTTTCCACATTTCCAGCACACCACCTTTATAGGTTTTCCTGGAGATTTAGATCTCCCTCTAGATTTAGGTCTCCCACATGATGACTTATTTTTGTTTCTGTTCTGGAACCGTCCATGTACAGACAAGGCATCACCATTCTGGCTCTCCATATTCTTCCATCTCATCTCCTCTGTCAGCAAGGATGAGACTATTTCATCAAACTGCAATGCAGTTGCATTGCTACCTATTGCAATAACCAGACTATCCCACGAATTTGGTAGAGAGCACAACAAATTGATGCACTTATCTTGATCTGAAATTTTAATATCAACATATGCTAACTGACTTACCACAGTATTAAATGTGTTCAAATTCTCTGTCACTGAGTCTCCATCTTTCATCCTCATATATAGCTTTTTCCGTAGGAAGAGTTTATTCACCAAAGACTTAGATTGGTAAAAAGTCCCTAACTTGTCCCACAAAGCCTTTGTTGTAGCTTCCCCTGATACATTCAGCAATACTGAATCTGAGACACATAATCGTATCGTGCCCTTTGCCTTCTGATCCAAGTTCTTCCATTCTTCATCGGACACTCCCATTGGTTTAGTACCCAGATCTACCGTGATCCATTGATCTTTATCCACCAATAGATCCTCCATCTTAAGTTTCCACAACTCAAAATTCTGACCATTAAATTTCTCGATCTCTATCTTTCCATTGCTCACCATCTTTTTTCACCACCAGAATCGATCTCACAGATCTCCCACTGAATAGGGTTTACCACAAGCCCGAGCAAAACCCCTCAGCAACAAAGGCGTCCCCTTAAAGCCAAAACAACGCTGATACCAAATGTAGGTTTTAACCCCGTACAAAAATTACCTGCATACGAATTCTAAAACATAGAAAATAATCAATGCGAGAGCATAACACATAAAACACATATATACAAATATTTTCTCCTAGATCCCAAAACCGAGACTACCAGCTTGATTTTTCATTATGTTCCTTTCAATGTTATAATACATATTTAGACATGTTGAAGCATCCAATACCATGGACCAAAAACCATCGCATCCAAAACCATGTGCAAAAATCATGCACAAAACCATAGGTGGGTCTGCCCAACCTAACATGGGTTCCAAAACCAAAATTTTCCGGGGCGCTGCCCCAGACCCCATAGAGTGGGGTTACCTGCACCCCTCAAACCCCCTGTGACTCCCCCTGCTATGCAATCGGTGCAACAAAGGGGGGGCTCCGGCCCCCTTCTAATCCCCCAGTTAACTACATGGGCTAGTCGTGGAAAGAATATAACACAACCCAACATTAACCATGGAGATTCACCTCCATTTTACCCTTTTATAAATATCTTTGGTCACAATACCATGGGTCAATATCATGCCTTATCAATAGTGCATGTCCACTACGACACATGTTGATATGAAATTTTTTTAATCAGTTAATTTTAGATAAATTAAATAAAAGGGAATAATTAACTTGGATATAAATATTAACCCATGATCTATAAATATTATTATAAAAAATTTGGCATATTCCAAATATGTTAAATCTCTACCATCCACCTAATAACAAATAATAATTAAATTAAAATTATTGAAGTCCTATTCCAAAATAGAGATGTCTAATAAATAAATAAATGTGTTATGAATTGTGAAGCCTTTATGATGCTCTTAAAAAAGTTTTATTGCACGAAGAAGCGATGTACAACCCAATATGGGTTAGATGTTAAGGATAAATGTTTAACATTTTAACATTTAACAAATTTAATCTAATATCAATGTCAGCCCTAATTAAAAATAAATATAATTACTATGTATGACCAGAATATAAATTCAACATTGACTTTATGGAATTCTCCTATGAGAAAGGGTGAAATAATTAAAGTAAAATAGTTAATTTAACGTTGGTGGACTCTAGATTTTGGATATAATATTTTAAAAAATAATATTTTTATTTTAAAACATAATATAATAATAATTTTTTTTTTTTTTAATAAAATTACTCATTTTTATAGGGGTGAGAGATGCTCTCTAGCCCAGGATGCTAGAGATGTGTAAATTTAATATAAACATTTTGACTTGGTAAAAATAAAAATAAAATATGATAGACATATGTAACTTAATGTAAAGTAATATAATGTAAACATTTTAACTTGGTGACATTAAAATAAAATAAAATAAAAATAACCCTATAAAAATTAACAATAAAAGGAATAAAAATGACCCACGGTATTCATGTGGAATATGACCTATTTAATTGGGAAATTAAATTAGCTTAGATCCATCTTAGTTTGACTTTATATTAGATACATAATTACCTGTAGAAAATGATGGCATTGAATCCATCTAGCTTGTAAAGGTAAAATGTTTTTGGTATGTTTTGTTTCTATCGTTGAATGGATTAAATAATGTGTATATATGCACGAAGCTTCCTGGAGGCTATTATGTGATTGTAAGGTTAAACAAGATTGCACAAAGTACAGAACAATAGTTACTTCTTCATTCTAATGGCTTCTTTGATAATCGCTTTAATATAATAAATGTAATATATTCTCTTAATTTATGTGTAATAATATGCTATAGAAATAGAGCTTTAATAGATCTAGGATGGTAAGTCTAGAAATGAATAAGCTTAACTATGAAAGTGAGTTGGGGTGAGGTGGCAGAAATATTAGGTAAAATGTAATAATTACATTTTATCTAATATTTATGCCTACCTTCATCCAATTTTTACTAGACTGCTAGAAATATCAGGGAAAATATAATACTATAATATTATATTTTGCCCAATATTCCCCCTCAATTGGTCCACTTTTTATTGTAACTTTTCTTTATATTTGAAGTTTAAAAGTAAACAAACTCAACTATAAAATTAGTAGGGGCTAGGGGAAATATTGAGTAAAATGTAAAATTTAAGTTAGGGGTGATAGGAAATATTAGGTAAAATTTGATAAAGTTACATTTTAATTAGTAACTCCCCTCACCTTCCTCGTCATTTTTTACTCGGTGGTACTAGTAATAAATATTGGGTAAAATATAATACTATAATATTATATTTTATTCAAGATTTCCTCCTTCACTTTTTATTAAAAAAATTCTTTATATTTGAGGTTCATAAGTAAATTTAACTCCTATGTAAACATTTGATCCCAGTATGGTAGAGATGTAGTAATGTTTAATATTTTGACTCAGTCAAAATAAAATAAAAATAAAATAAATAAAATAAAAACATAAAATTAATAATTATAATTATAATTCATTATTAAACTAGCTTAAATCCATCATAACTCTGGATTTACCAAGCGCCCAAAGGGATTAAATTTCTTGAGATGAAAACCTCTTTTAAAGTGAAAAGAGATTTGATCCCTCTCGGCTCTTGATAGATCGGAGTTAAGATGGATCTAGGTTGATATATATAAAAATGAGAGAGGTTTTGCTCTATATAGTCTTTAGAGAGTATCATTGGCCTAAAATTGTTGCCATTGTTGGATTATTTTAAATATATATATATTTTTTATTTTTATCTTCTTAATTGGTTGTTTTTCCATGAAGCAAGAATAATTGTTAGGGTGAGATGCACCTTATGAAAATTTCCAAAACTCGGATTTTTATAATAAGGTGATCTTATCAATATTTTCACATGGTATTTTGCTTGCTCTAGAAACTTCAACATGACTTAATTGCTTACCTTAAGCACCCCTAGCATCTAGGGATTGTTTTCGTATCTTAGATACCCCTAACGTCATGTGATCGATGTCTCGCCCCAACCTTAAGATGAAGTCCCAACATATAAGGCTAAGAAAATTAATTATTTTTTACTACTCAAATCTATCTTGCATAAAAAATTTGTTGGATTATGTACAATCTAAAGGTTGTATGACAAAAAAAATAGAATATGTTGAAAATAATGAGATATTGCCAAGTATGGAGGGTAACCTTCTGTAGTTTGTTAAACATAGAGGTTTATGAGTAAGAAATTTTGAATTTGCAATTCTCAATCCTAATGAGATAGGAATTGTATTGTAGAAGTATATATGAATGGAGCGTGTATAAATATGATATATAATCATTTGATCTAATACAATTTTTGAAGGTGTATGAACCTAATTGAGGAGGAGGATGGCGATGGCGTTGGCGTTGGCTAGGGTTTGCGCAGTCGCATCGGCCCCAAAGCCAGTATCAGAACCTGAAAGAGATCCAGGGCATGGGTTAACAGTTTTCGCTGCTGGGAAGTCGCCTGCGCCCTCAGAGAAACGACAAACTTTGCCTCAAATATGCTCAGTTCAGGGCGGCCGTGTACCTGCAGGGCTTACGACCACAAGGAAACTAAAGCTATCGGATTGGGAGCAAAATACAGTGAGCCATCGCGACTATGTGGCAAGGGTTTCAACGGAAACACACCGTCCTGCGTGGATCCGCGAGGAGGATGTTCTCTGGCGAGAGATCGAAGGCCCAATCAGTGCCTGTGAACAAGAAAGCCGTCGATATGTATGGCGTTTAGGGGCCAGGCCTCGACAAATTCCAGACGCATGGAAAAACTGCAGGAGGGGCTTGCATGCTGCAGTTACATGCCCATCTTCATTGCATGGACCTAAAATTTGCAGTTCTGGTTTGGATCTGCAGGATCTAGCCATTACTCGAGTATTGCAGAGAGGAAAATCTGTCTGCGATTATGAAGGAGAGAGGCGTATGCCGCTTTCGCTGCCTCTTTCCAGTGCGCCGTGGATTGGATCGGCCGTCCCAGGGCGAATTTTAAAGGGGAAAGTTGTAGATCTAGATGAAACCCCTTTTTCCTCGGCAGTGAAACAAATTTTCATCAGATCAACAGAAGGCAAACATGTGTGTCTGCAGATCTGGGGAAGCATGAAGGTTCTGGAGCTTAAACAAAAAATCCAGGACAAACTGGGAATCCCAGTTGCATTTCAAAGTTTAATATATTCTGGGAAATGCATGCAGGAACATCACACCCTCCAGCACTACAGGGTTGCAAAAGATTCAAATGTTATTCTCAATCTCCGGTTGCGAGGTGGATCAAAGGGATCTACATCAAAATCTACAGGATCCTACAGAGATGCAGCAAAGGGGACAGAAAATCAAACGGGGAAAGAACATGCAAATGTAAATACCCCTCCAGGGCAGTATATCATAGATGAAGCACCAGAGAGTCCCTCTATTCTGTTGGACATCCCAGAGGTAAAGGGTATTTTCGCAGATCTACAAACAAATGCAGTCATTTGTAGATTTAACGGCTTCTGGCCTAGATCGGATGCTTTGTACCAATGGATACACAAGACATGGACAAAAAACTGCCGGATTCACCTATGCTCGAAAGGATTTTTCATAGTAGTCTTTCGCGCCGAAGAAGAGAGGGATAAAGCTCTTACCGAAGGACCATGGTTCTGGGGCAGTGCCGGATTATTTGTCACTCCCTGGTTCCCGGATTTTGATCCAAACACCATGGTGGTATCAAAAATGCCGGTATGGGTAAGGCTGCATAATCTTCCGATGCATTTTTGGCACTTTTCATCTTTAGCAGTCATAGGAAGTACTCTCGGAAGAATGTTAAAGATTGATACAGAGAGACATCTAAAAGGGATTTTTACCTTTGCTAGAATTTGCGTCGAGGTAGACCTCAGCCAGGGGTTACCAGAAAACATCATCCTGAACTTCAACAATACTCAATGGAAACAATCTTTGGACTATGAGAACACAGCATTCAGATGCAGGGGATGTCAACAAACAGGTCATCTGTTCAATGCATGCAAAAGCCACAACAAGAACAAGCCACAACAAAGGAAGCACAAAGGATGGCAGAACATAGACAATGTCATAAAGAAAAGAACCGAGGAAAAGAAAGTCCCCATAATACCAGAAGATGCAGAAACAGAAGCAGAGGAGGACGATACAAACATAGAGGAGGCTGAACTAGAGACCCAAAAGGAAAATACAACAGTAAACAAGGAGCTACAGCCACATTCTTTCCAGGCAGAGACCCAGCAACAGATGACAAGCGTGGATCAAAGCATGGGAGGCATCAAGCGGCAGCATCATTCAGATACATCAGATTCAGATAAAGAAATAGGGCAACAAAATGAAACAACCCAGTTAGTCATTGCCTCGACCGAGCCCACTGTGGGAGAGTGGCGCAAGGTTGAAAAGAAAAAGGGGCGAAAAACCTGAGGAAGACAGGTTTTTTCCCATTTTTTCGTTCTTTTTCTCTTCTCTTTCTTATTCTTTTGGCACGTTAGTTCACTAACGCTGCGAGCCCAGGTGGCAACATACTGAATGCTTCATTGCATATGATTGTGTAACTTTTCATTAAATTTTTAATAAAAGGTTACCGCTTTTTTCCATGGGAAAAAAAAAAATTTGAAGGTGTATATAACTCAAAATATTTGATTTGGTGTGATACTTTCATTCAGAAACAATTTTGCACATGACTAATAAAAAAGAATGGTTTGAAAACCTAAGGGTGCAATATATGTGTTAATAATTATGTTTAGCCAAGATCATAGTCTTGAGATAAATAGTGAAGGGATGCTTCATTAATAGTAAAAAATATCAAAAGTATAAGATGTAAGAAGTGTTACATATATCATATTTGAAGAACTATTATTTCTTTTTTGATAAGGATAAATGACCCAACAACTATTTCTAAGGGTTCTCTCGAGTATGAGGTCTCAATTAGACCTCACACCATTTCGATAAGAGAGTCATCTAGATTTTGACCCGATAGTCATTTTTTGTTTTAATAATGCTATGATATATGGATGAATCTCATAACACGGGGATGTAATTTCTATGCCAAAAAAAAAATCAACTAAAATAAGATTACTAACAATCAAATGAACATAACGATTAAGTAATGATGATTTCATAAGCACATAGATGCACAATCAAAAAAATAATTAGTTGACATTCCGAACAAAAATGAATGCTTAACTTACAAAAACAAATCCAAAATAGTAAATTATTTTGATATAATAAGTGCACATTAATCAAATTGGAAAAAAATAAATATTAAATGTGTGAGAAGAGCCTATCTAACCCATAGATTAGTTTGTGAACTTGCAAGAAAACATCTCACAAAATACACACACAAATGAACTTGTTTAATAAGATTCCAAAAAGAAATACATCATGCATATGGAAATAATGCTACGACAATGGCCTTCGAGGATTATTAATATTATAGCATTTAATTCAAAAATACCAACCTCCTAGCTTTGTTCAACAAGAAAACCAAGAAATTCAAAAAATTTGGAACCGCTCATACTAAGAGTTTTAACACAATATTTATAGATTGAGTTAGTAGATGTACATTGTGATTGTTGAGCTTCTTTGAAGTCACTTAAAACTATTCAACATCTCATCATTTGCAAATCTAATAAATAAAATGATTTAAACTTTTAGATGAAGTTGACAGTTGTTACAATTTGATTGGATCTTCCATTGGGAGCTCCATGATGTTTTGAAGATAAACCACCTATATTCATAGTGTGATGGAACCGTATTCAACATACAGGGAAACAAGCTCTATGTGAATGTTGGGTAGCGAAGGCCCCGCGTAACGATTTTGGGGCTTAAAGCCTAGAAGTTAGGGAAATAATATTGTAAATCTCCGAAATGAGCGGTCTCGCGAAATGTAATAGGTCGAGTCAAGGCGTTGTTCGCTCAAAAATAATATAGAATAATGAAAAGTAAGTTGGTCTGCCCATGGTCCGTGGACCATGGGAATGTATAAATAGAGTGAGGCTCTAAGGGTAGAAGGCAGTTAAGTTTTGTTTTGGATCTAGATGGTTATGGGTTTGTGAAGGAAATATTCTCTGCGTCTGTAAGTTCGAGTCAAGAGGGTTAGTAGATAGATAGAGGCTCTGTAGATGTGTGCGTAGAGGCCTGATAGAGTCCGCAACTGTGTGCGCGGACCCTTGTAGCTGAGTGCGCAGAGGCCTGATAGAGTCTGCAACTGTGTGCGCGAACCCTTGTAGCTGAGTGCACAGGGCGGATCTGGTTGTAGTGACGGAAGATATTAATAGAGATAAGTTGTTTTCTCTATTGCGGATCTATTGTGTTTTGGTTTATGAATTTGCTAGATGAGGTTGTATCTTTTATGTGCACATTAGGTTTATTGTTAAATGTTTGCTTAAAGACTATAAAAAGAAGATCAGATTGATAATAATTTCCTTATTAAGAAAGTACACTTACAGTCTGATAGTAGTACATAAGTGGTGCAATGCCACAGAAAGGTTTACGACCCCCTCCAAACCACATCAAGACATCCCAAGGGTGCGGAAACCTAGTTCCAACACCCTCCCCTGCTACCTCAGGTGAGACCTCAGTCCGCGCTCTACTGGTTGTTGCCGAAAGGGCTAGCAGTTGTAGGATTTGTTCGGCTAAAAACTCTTCCGAACCTAGGTCAGGGCCCAATAAGCCAACAAATGGTTTCGTTACCGGGACCGAGATCTGCCTAAGGGGTGTTTTTATGTCGGTAGCTTGGAATCCTACGAAAAAAGATATTGAAGATTGATTGGATCAGAAGCAATACAAGTTCGTAGGTGACCTTAGCACACCTGTGCGCAAACTAGAAGTTCAGCATGGCGAACGCGATTAAGTTGCCTATATTCAAAGGAGTAGGAAGTGAAGATCCAGAACAGTTTTGGTTCGTGGTAATGGCAGTGTGGGAAACGCATGGAGTTATGGATGATAATATTAAAAAGGCTACCCTGGTGAGTGCATTGCAAGATTGGGCGCCGATATATTAAGTACTCTAGCGATTACCCTAATGCCAGAATAGTAGAGATTAGAGATGCGCTAAAAAAGGAGTTTAGTTGGCTAAAATCAGAGACGCAGTCAATTATCGAGTTCAAGGAAATCCCGATGCTACCTGGTGAAACCCTGTGGGATCTGGATCAGAGACTGAAGAGTACGATCCGAGAGGCTAACATGACGCTAACAGATGCGTAGCACTGCACGTGGTTTGTGGCATCTTTGACACCACCCCTGAGGACGACGCGATCACAACAAAAGATCTCAACCCAAGCTGAAGCATTAGAAACAACAATGAGGCTGCATGAGACTCCAATACAGGATCCTGGGTTGGGAGTTCAACAGATCCATGCATAAATACAAAATCTATGCTTGGAAATGCAAAGTTTGAAATATGAGAAGGTGCCCAAGCCGGAAGTGCATGAGGAGGTGTGGTGCGTAAATTGTAAAGGCTCGGGCCACGATAAGGATCATTGTCTGATATTCAAAAACTACTTAACAGTGGGGGGACCAACGCCGTTGCGACCAAAGCCACAAACGGGGCCAAGCGCGGCGCTCTCGCTCTAGTGTGCAATTTGTATGGTGGGAGGAAAGCACAACATGGATAATTGTCACCTATTACAAAAGTTTACCCAGACCCCCTAGTAGCTATTTTGCAAGTTTTGCAGATCAGTGGGCCATGAAGAACGAGATTGTCATAGTTATGAGTTATTGATGGATCGAACACCGGCCTATAGGATGCAGACCGAGGCGTGAGGTCAGGATCCAGACGCAGCGATAGCGCGTGGTGGGTTCCAAGGTTGAGTATGAGGACGGGGAGGAATGGGGCTAGGAAGGGGCCGTGGGCAGCTAATTTGTTACAACTGCAGAGGACCAGGACACTACGCGTAAGATTTTACTAATCCAACCAGAATATCATGCCCCTATTGCGAGCAATTCGATCACGAAATGATAGATTTCCCCACATTGATAGCATAGATCCGTGAGAAAAGGGCAACACAACCCACGGTGATGCAGAATGTCCAAATGATGAGGTCCAAACCACGCAAAGAAAACCCAAATGTGAATATGATGCTTAGAAGTGGCATGGCCACAAGGGAGGATAAAGGGACACTAACTAAGGAAGACACATGGATTCTCAAGGAGACATGTCTGGAAGCAAGGAAGAGCTTCGCGAAGTTCTCTACCCCAGGTAGTAGGGATCAATCCGAGCTGGAAAGGGATCCCTCGATGCTAACTACCTTTTTAGAGACATGCATGAAATTTCTTTGTGACAATAGGGCGGTTAAAGGCTTACAAGAATTGATAGCTAGGTGCGCAGGATTGGGTGAACCACGTGTGATCCAAAAATTGGGGAAACATGCTTCGCGTACTAGAAGGGAAATGCGATTAACGGCACAGATTGGCGACTATGAGATGGATCAAATCATTCTAGACTTAGGCTCGGATGCAGACGTGCTACCTAAACAAACTTGGGAACGCATGGGCAAACCCACACTACAATGGTCTCCTATTCAATTGCGGATGGCAAACCAACAGAAGATCCTGCCCATGGGAAGATTGCAAGGAATTACTGTAGATATAGAAGGCGTGAGCACACAAACAGACTTTGAGGTAATAGAAATTGTGGATGAAAGTAGCCCTTACCCTGCATTTTTAGGGATAAACTAGACCATAGATATGAATGGGGTCATTAATTTAAAGAAGCGGAAAATGATATTTGAGAAGAAGTCACTCCGCGTAGTCATTCCGCTAGACCCAGCTGAAGGACTGCGTTACACTGAACCCGTGCGCGATGAAGGAAGTGATGATGAACTGGATTATATTTACAAGATTACTGCACGCAATCAAGATTGGGTCAATCCAACTACAGAAGGCAACATATCGTGGGAGCATGCAGAGTCCTGTACTACAAATGCAGATGAGGAAGAAGAGCAGTGGTATAATCGGCTGAACGAAGTAACAAAATTAAATTGCAATATGGTGACTAGGTCGCTGTATTTCATAAGAGCTTAGGATAGTGAACTGTCGATGTATGATGGGTTGACCATGGTAGATGAATTCCTGACCAAGTTTGAAAGCGTGGTACTAGTGCACCAACGGTTCGATGCGTTAAAATGGGCATTGCTCGCGATGCCTACATGTTGGTGGGGAACACATGAAGGAACCTTTGAAGACTAGTGCGACTGCAGGCAGATGATGCAGATAAGGTTTGGCCAGCCGGAACTACGAATAACTGAAAAGTATGATGGGCATGATGACCCGCGCAGGCATCTTACCAGATGGACCCAGGCCTATGGAGAAGAACCTCAACTAGAGTGGGTACACTTATTTTATCACACCCTGGACGTCATCCTAAGGAATTGGTACACTGAAACAGAACTCCGACATGGTACAGGTGAATGGGATATCTTGCGCGAAGGGTTTTTATTGACATTCTTGCTTGAGGACCAATGGATGGACACTGTTGATGATGCATTGCAAGTGGTGAAGACCGCCATTTTCAAGGTACCACTAGAACCAAAAGAAATAGTGACGCCAGACTGATCACGTCATTTGAGCCAAGCCCTAGAATGTTACAATACGTAGATAGAAGATGAGGAGGACGATCCCAAAAATGTTAATATTCCGGAAATAGAGGGTAGTCGCAAGGTTCACGAACCAACGATTAAGGACCCCGACATCACCGTGCTACTGAAAACAAAACAAGTGAACATTGGTATGGAGGAGGAGCCGAAGTATGCAATGCTTGGGGACTATTGGGATGATTCCACGGTGGAGAAGGTCGTCGAGTTATTGCGAGAATATCAAGATTTATTCCCGACCAAAATCACAGAGCTAAAAGGGATCCTCGACAACCTAGGAATAATGAAGATAACTCTGAAGCCGGACGCGAAGCCAGTCAAGCAGCAGCCTTATCGTTTGAATCCAAAATATAAAGCAAAGGTCCGCAAGGAGTTGGAAAAAATGCTTGTAGTAGGAATAATTGAACTAGTGGAGGAATCTGACTAGGTAAGTCCAATGGTTGTACATGAAAAGAAACAGAAGGGAGAGATTCGCATCTGTGTGGATCTCAGGAAGCTCAATGATGTAGGTCTTAATGATCCATTCCCGATGCCATTTACAGATGAAGTACTGGAAAATTTGGGTGGACAAGGAGCTTACTCCTTTACGGATGGTTTCTCGGGGTACCACCAGATCAAGATTGTGCCGGAGGATAGGAGTAAAATTACTTTCGCAACCGATGGGGTTGTTTTTAGTATAAGGTGATGCCCTTTGGACTAAAGAATGCATCGGCGATATTCTCGTGCGTTGTGGTAGCTGCATTCAAGGAATTTATACATAAGTTCTTAGAGGTGTATCTTGATGATTGGACTGTATTTGGGCTAGTTAAGAAACATACTACCAATTTACGGTTAATGTTGGATACGTGTCGATGACATCAGATTGCGCTAAATCTAAAGAAGTTCCTCATCCCCTTCGGGAACTTGCTCGGCCATGTGGTCTGCAGGTAAGGCCTCATGGTGGACCCGGCAAAGATTGCTATTATACTCAATCTACAAGCACTGCGAAGTGTCAAGCAACTGCGTGCCACACTGGGACACACTGGTTACTATCGAAAGTTCATCAAGAGATGCGCACAGATCACGACATCGATGTAACAGTTGTTGAAAAAGGATGCTACTTATTGCTGGAATGAGGAATGTAACAAAACTCTGGAAACACTCAAGGAAAAGATGGCATTAGCTCCTATCTTGGTCATTCCAAAACAGGACATCGAATTTCACGTGCATGTTGACGCGTTGTGTATCGCATTGGGTGCGCTACTCACACAGGAAGGCACGGAAGGCATTGATCACTTGATCACGTTCGCAAGTCAACAATTGTCCAAAGCTAAGAAGAAGTACTCCACTACAGAGCGAGAGGGACTGGCGATGGTGTACGCACTCCAGAAATACTACCACTACCTACTTGGAGGACACTTTAAGATGTATACTGATCACTCTGTGCTCAAATACCTGGTGAATAAGGCTGTGTTGGGGGGGCGCATTTGTAGATGGTTGTTATTATTTCAGGAATATGATTTTGAAGTCATCGTAAAACTAGGACGTCTAAACGCAGGCCTAGATCACTTGTCCCTAATTGAGAATGGTGAAAAACCCACAAACCTAGAGGAGGGGCTACCTGATGCACAACTCTATTCAGTGCGCGTCGCAGATGACCACTTTGAGGATATCATCCACTTCTTAACCACTAGAACCGCACTGTAGGGATATTCAGTTCAGCAGAAGAAAGAATTGGTGAGCTAAATGCTTTCTCTAAAACATAGTCTTTCTAAAATCTACTTGTTGGGACCAAATTGCTTGTAGAAACATACTTTGTTGATATTCCTGTTGAGACATCTAGGTAAAGTGACATCCTTTGCACCTGCTTATGTTGATGATACCTTCCATTTTATTGAGAAAATAAAAATAATACTGCATTTCTCATGAAAACAGGTAGATAGTACTTGAACTCCAAAACTCATATAATGTGGCTTTAGGGATATAAACTTTATAATACTTTAAAATACATTATTTGTATTATAACAATCATTGAGTTTGTTGAAAACAATTAGAAACTACTTGAATTCCAAAAATCACATGGTGTAGGTTTGGGGATCTAATCTCTTAATTCTGCGAAATATACCATTTACCTCATGACCACCATCTGGTTGAAGGTTAAATATCTACTATTAGGTTAGACCTAGTTGAAGGTTATATATCTACTATTAGGTTAGACCTAGTATGTGGAACTAAAACACTCAACCTTGTAAAAAATATTGGCTTTTAGGAGGTAAAATCCTTTTTGTTGGAGTAATTGAAGGGAGAAACATATAGGATAATGACTTGGTAGCATCGTATAGCATTTTTAAGGAATCTTGAAACAAGTGGTAGTAAAGAATATTTAAAAATATTTTTGGTAGTAGTCATAAATTAAAAGTTAATATTTATCTCAAAAGTAGTTATGCACCTTTATGGCATTAGCTCATGGGAAAGTGAGAGTGAATCTACATGGTTAATAGTCTTGTTAGATGTCAGTTTTAAATGTATATATATTTATCTCATATATTAATACTTTCAATAATAATAATAATAGGAAGAAGAATGCATAGAACTAACATGGGATCAGTTACAGATAAGGGGGATGCAAGGACATTCCGCTTGCTGCATATGTGAAAGACAAACACAATCGATGGAACACTTACTAAATATTTGCAGTTACAGTGAGGATCTATGGCAGCATCAAGTTCAACGTTTCAGCCATAGAGACAAGGATCAAACAAGTACAAAATTAACATTGGAAAAATGGAGAAGGAAGCCTTATCAGAATCCCATCCTAAACAGAGCCTGGCAGATATCCCTTGGATTCCTGCTCTAGGCAGTGTGGAAGGAAAGAAACCGAATAATTTTTAAAGGGTAAAAGAGAACAACAATAGAATTATGGGGAATGATAGTCCAGAACATCCGAGAAATGATTCTTGTGACTCCCCAACCCTCTTCGTGTTCCTCCAGAAAGAGTTCATAAAACTAAACTTCGACGGGGCAGCTAAAGGGAACTCGAGGGTTGCGGGCTCAGGAGGGGTGTTCCGAGACCGTCAAGGCAACACCATTTTCCTGTATGCCATGGATTGTGGAATAGGGAGTAATAATGAAGTAGATCTCCATGCGTTAAAGTGGGAGCTAGAAAATGGGCTGGATGCAAACCCTTAGTACAACGTCGAAGAAAGACCTAGAATGGGCTAGTAGAAGTGGGTGCAGTATTTGTCCCCGCGATCGAGGAGAGGAGAAAGTCCAAATTTGGTTTTGGCTAAGTTTCACTGAGGGGATTCACTAGCGAAGGGTAGGAGTTTCGCGGCCTAGAGACAAAACTGTCCTCTGGTGGGATAGGGTAAATCTTTGTCTTGCTCTCTGGGTTGGTGAAAAACAAGAAAGAAAGAATTTTGGGAGACCGATTGGCAGGGTTGGTAGCATAGGACGCTGGAGACGTAGGGTGGTCTTGCGGGAGTCGGGCAGAGGGGCAATTCAACTGCTCATGGGAAGCAACCTGGAAGATGGATTTGTCTCTATATTGCAAACCTATTAGGGAAGCGAGTGGAACCTAGGAGTCAACTAGGGTAAAAGAAATAAAGAGGGCATGGAGTGGATGAAAGAGACTGCACCTGAGCAGTCTCATCCAGAAATGGGAAAACATGTTGGGAATTTGGGAATGAACAAGGCCAATTCTCAGGGCAAGTATCAAAGCAAAAACATAAGGAATTATGTCAAAACCAAGACGAAAACCTAGATCATAAATTACTATGTGTTCACCATGGAAAATTTAATTACCGTTCATAATTTCTTAATTTTGGTTTCTGTTATAGGTAGCTTAAACACTAATGTGCATAAGACTCTAACGGCACAACACTTGAACCACACCAGTGAGTACCAAGCCCCGGTCCATGATTGTCATTCGAATATGAAAGAAAGGAGCAGTGAGAAGACTCAGATGGTGAAGGAAGGAAACCAACAGGGAAGGAAGAGGAACAGAAGATCGAGAAAGACAGAGAAAAAGATGAAAGGCCTGGCATCGTCTGCAAGCAAAGATGCGAGGAAAAGAGGAAAGGAAAGCATGCAGAATCTCATCAACGCCTACTATGTAGGAACCCCAACCGAGTTGAAAGTTGTCATCTCTGAATGGGAAAGAGAACTAAATGCTAACATCGAAAATGAAGAGATTTGGGTAGAGAAATGGGAGACAATAGTCAAGGATCCAAGCAATACCAGACGTCGCCAAACTTTGTTTCGGTAGACCATCCAACAGTATTAGGTTATGAAAAACATCCTGGCTAGAGCAATGACCACCTACAAGGAAAGAGAAGAACCAGAAGAGGACATGCCAACAGAACCAAGTCTAAAGGATCTTCAGAAGGAGATAATGTTTGTTCAAATGTAGTTGTATCATAGAAATCTCTGTCTAAACCGAATCTCCAGACTATGATGTAAAGTGAAGTACCGGGGTCGAGTGCGAAAGCCTCGACCCCAGTTGATTCTTCAGATGAATGAAGCAATTATGCTAGTTAAATTTTGTTTTGATGACGGTTAGCAATTACTTTTTCAACATGAAGCATATAGAATATAAGGTAGGCAATGTAGCATGGATGATTAGGATCACATTATTTAAATTTTGGAGAATGTTTGATGCATAGAGGTGGGCAACAGACCTGGTTTCCCATGGGCTAGTTTTTTGAAACCAAAAACATTATTATGAAATATTAATAGAAAAGGAGATGTGCCAAGCTTACACAAAAAAAAGGAAGAAGAATAAAGTTTGGAGTTAGTTAATTTTTATGTTTATTTTTAATTTTGGCATCGTGAAATCTTTCATGAGGTATGTGGTTAGATTCCCATCCTTATTTATTACCTATTTAGCTTATATGTCTCCACTGATTTATATGAATGTACTAGTGTTTTAATGATATAAAATTTGATATTTTAAGAGTATAATAATTGATATTACCTTTTAATTGGATTCATATTACATTGAATTTTATTTATTTTAAGATTAATCTTATAATTTAGAATTTGATATTAATTATCATACATTGTAATACTTGATATTTATTTCTAACTTACCTTAATATTATTTTATCTTTTATTTATTTTCAATATAATCTTATATAGTTAACAAATTTTAAATTTACAATGCATATAAAAAATTTACCTGAATGTAAACTTGTTTTTAAAGTATTTGTCGATCATTCTAATACTAATTATAATTTATTAAAAACCTTTAAAATCTCAACTTGAAACCATAAAATTTTAACCATTTAGACTTTTATTTTTCTATATATTTTACATATATATATATATATATATATAAAACCCAAATCATTTCATTTTTTTTATGATTCCTTAACTCAAAATCATAAACTTTTTTAGTTTACCATTTTATTCTATAAATTTTAAGTGTGTTTTTCCTTCTTTTTTTTTTAATTGTCTTTATCAATACAAGTGAAAACAGAAATAAAAAATTACAAAACAATATTTTATAAAATAACATTATTATTATTATTATTAAAACTGAAATTTTTCCTTCTTAACAAATTAAATAATTTATGCTTCATAAATGAGACAGAACACTTTATCTTTTACGCTTCATTTCACATATATAAATTTTATTTAATATTTTGTTAGTGAATATATGGAAACTACTTTTCATTTAACATTTAAGGTGTTCAGCAAACTACTTTTTAATAATAAGATTTAAAATGAAAAACATAAATACATTTAAGGTATTCAGCAAACTACTTTTAAATAATAAAATTTAAAAAGTTTGATATATTTTAAATTGTTACACTAATTATAACTAGTTTCCTTGCCAAAAAAAATTACAAAAATTATAATGATATAAAAAAACTAAAAAATAACATATTTTCAATTTCCTTCACTATTTTTTTCCCAAACAAAAAACTTAACTTATATTAAAGGATCACTGCACAAAACAAATATTAAAGGATCACTACACCGAATTAACAAAAATAGAAGGAGATAGCATATAAAGGAATGTTAAAGCATCACTACTCAAAACTAAGAAAAAATACAAAGTACATAGCACATAAAATACTACTCAAAACTAAGAAAAAATACAAAGTACATAGCACATAAAATTGGAGGTTCACGCGCTTGAGGGAGTGGAGAAAAATGAGAGTAGCTCTCTTCTAAATTCAACAAAGAATGAGACTAGGTCAACAAACAATAAATTATTTTTTTTCAGAAGGCACGACCATGGATTGACTTTGGGTCCAGTCTTCTTCCCTGGCGGCATATTCATCAAAATTGAAAGCGCCAAGTGGATCAACCATCATGGCGTCATCATCAAAATGAAAATTAATATCATCATCTAAATCAAGAAAAACATCTGCAAGTGGATCAAAATGATCATCTAAAGCGAGAAAAACATCTGCAAGTGGATCAAAAGCATCAAGCGGATCATGGGTTTGACTGTTTTGTGCTATAAGATGGTGATCAAAAGCATTAAGCGGATCATGGGTTTGACTGTTTTGTGCTATAAGATGGTGATCAAAAGCATCAAGCGGATCATGGGTTTGACTGTTTTGTGCTATAAGATGGTGATCAAAAGCATCAAGCGGATCATGGGTTTGACTGTTTTGTGCTATAAGATGGTGATCAAAAGCATCAAGCGGATCATGGGTTTGACTGTTTTGTGCTATAAGATGGTGATCAAAAGCATCAAGCGGATCATGGGTTTGACTGTTTTGTGCTATAAGATGGTGATCAAAAGCATCAAGCGGATCATGGGTTTGACTTTTTTGTGCTATAAGATGGTGATCTTCATGCGTTGCTGAAATAATCTTGTGGACGGAAGCTGATGCTTCATTCGACCTAACTTCCTCCTCCAGACCTGTTAATTTCATTTTCTGTTTCTGTGCCAACTTATGTTTGTTGCCGTTGGGCTTTCCATTTGCATGGGTTATATATGGCATACTGTCAGGCAATCCAAAAGTGATGGGCTTTCCTTTCTCCGGCGTGATGATCATAGCAACCTGTGCTCCACACAGGATCGATAGCTCACGTGCCTTCTTTATTATTCCTGCGCTTCTTTTTTGAAAACATGCTTGTCTTCTGCTACTATTCTCTATTTTCTTTATCTCCAGCTTTTTCCGACCCATTTTTATTTTTACTGTATCGTATACAGATCTGTCAAAACAACAAATTCAATAAAGATTTGCTACCATATTTAAAAAAAAAATATCACCAAATGTGATACCCTCCTCTCCTTCAAAAATGTTCAACAAAAATAAAAGCAGTAAAATAAAATAAATGTAATGTGTAACCCAACCAGAGAAAATAAATTAAATTAAATGTAATGTGTAACCCAACAAGAGAAGAGAAGAAAAGAAAAGGGAAGGCTTAGCATGATAATACAAAATTAGAGAAGAGTGATTCAGCACATACCTGGTATCAAGCCAAGAGTAATGATGAAATAGTTATAAATCCAATCCACTTCTAGCGAGCGATATAAGATTGTTGACTGGCCTCCAGGGTCCGGTCATGTGAGTAACTGCATCGATAGAATACTTTATTTCATTTAAATCTACCAGAAAAGATAATATGGTATAGTATAGGAAGCACAGACAAGTAGAAGTAATTGAGAAATAAGTGATTGCACAGACCACCAGAATTGCAAAACAAACAAGTATTAGAGGGAGGAAGAAGGCTAAATTGGGTTATAATATTTGTCTTTTACCTCAAAGACCTTGGATGGATGGAGGAAAGAAATAAGTGATTGCACAGACCACCAGAATTGCAAAACCCGTGTTGTGTCCAGCACCTAACTCTATTTAATGGTCAAGGTTGGTCAACTCTCCAGAGTACGAGTGAATCTCTCAAAATTTCAAATTTTGTTCACTGTCATAACATTTTTCACGTTCAACCCAAAATTTACGCGATTAACCATGCAGTTGAAGTGTCATAACATTTTTCACGTTCAACCCAAAATTTACGCGATTAAACATGCAGTTGAAGTGGCAAATAGATGGCGGAGGTCGTTCAAATTAATTAAGCAAGTTGGGGATCTGTAATTTATTTATTTATTTTGGGAAGTATTAATTTTATTTATTAAAAGGAAGAAGAACGATTTTTTATAATAATAAGAGGTTTATTATTAATACTATTAAAATTGTTTTACAAAAATTTAATTTTCCTAGGTACTAATGATGAATCACATTTATTAATTTTGTTGCTAGTGATTGCACAGACCACCAGAAAAGAGTGATTCAGCACATACCTCAAAGACCTTGGATGGATGGAGGAAAGAAATAAGTGATTGCAAAACCCGCCCGCCTGCGTTCTTCCAGTATCAAAAACTTAACTTATTTGTATTGAAAGCCCGGGTTAATAAACACCAAGGCAAGTGAGAGGGACTCTGTGGCGCATGCATGCATCAAGGCTCCTGACTGACGGAATTAGCATTCGCATCAACGCATGAAATTGAAAACACACACTTGGGCCACTATACTATCACCTCGGAGAGGTGAACCACGCTTGAAACCTCTTCAAGTGTTTTCCGGTGGATCGTTAGCAACATCCAATAATCTGTCAGCAACAAAAATTCAATAAATATTTGCCCTTACCCTCCCTCCTTCAAGAAAGTTCAATAAAAATAAACAAAAGCATTCTATCGTGTCGTGAGTTCATAATATAATATAATATGGAAATGAAAGGCACGCACACATACAAACTAATTTAATTTATACCTCAAGAACAATTTTAATTGGTCTTACCTCGCAGAACTTGGATGGATAAGGAAAGAAATAAGTGACTGCAGGTTGCAAAA
This sequence comes from Pinus tabuliformis, assembly GCA_031772625.1. Taxonomy (NCBI): domain Eukaryota; kingdom Viridiplantae; phylum Streptophyta; class Pinopsida; order Pinales; family Pinaceae; genus Pinus; species Pinus tabuliformis. The sequence goes on along the minus strand of CM062811.1, from coordinate 122,879,664 downwards.
CCCTCACGCAACTTATTTGTTTGTACAGGAAACCCGCGTTGATAATAAACACCGCAAGGCAAGTGAAAAGAGTCTCTGGCTCAGGAACGAAGGTGCCGCTTAACGTAACACTCACGCACACCTGAAACGTACGTTCAGAGCGTTCCTGTTTTATTTATCTTTCCACCTCAAACAACTGCGGTCAGGTCTTTCTTTTATTTAACCTCAAACAACTGCGGCCTCGTGTTTTTCGGGTGGAATATATGCAACTGCGCATATAAAAACTGAAAAGAGGCCACTGCTCGCAGATATGAAACTGCGCCCTCCCTCCTGGTGATAAATAATAATGGAATGCCACCCCCTAAACCCTAGGATAACAAATGCCACCGCCTTCCTGTTTCTCCCACCGTTGGGACAATACTTCAGTTAGCACTGAGACAGACTTCGTATAACTAGCAGTGGGAATTTGTTTGCCCGTCGGAAGCCATTTTGCCCGTAAAATACGTTGAAATTTTTTAAATGACCGCCGAGCATGACGTATTTGGAAGAGTGCACAACGTATTTTTGAAAACGTTATTAATATTTTATATAACAACTGACACCTTTTCACTTCAATCTGGAACATACCCTCTAATAAGTCCATCATGATCTTATCAACCAATAAAGTTTAATTTCGAATCCTGGCCTGGAGATTTCAAAATCTGAAAATATTTACTACAAAACATTGGAATTCGAACCAAGTGTTACTGCGACACTTAATGTTGAAATACAGAAAGCTTTCCTTATCAGATGTGACTTGCATTGTAATTTTATCTTCTGAAGTATAGGAGCTCCTAGTTATTCAGTCTTGCCGTTATAACCATAATATTTGTAGAGTTGTATAATGCAGAGAGCCAGAGGACTCTTAGTATGAGAGACAATTCTGTGAGTTTCGGCATAAGACCATGGCAACTTCCCGATCTTCGAATAGATTATAAGTCTCGATCCTGAAGAAACAATTGAGATATGATTGTTTCTATACTCTGAGCAGAGTTGCTTTTGATCTTCAGTGGATGTGATAATCTAACATTTAAATTTGAACCCGAGCTTTTATGATAAATAAACTCTTCCAACCGTTTGAAGAGTAGACACCATTGTGATAAATTTCCATTTAAATCAATTAGTTTGCATTTTATCTAATTTAAACAACTCTTTTTTTTAAATGTATTTTGACTAATATTTATTAAAATAATTAATTTTTTTATTAATTTAAAATTAGAAAAGTGTTATTTTTATATTAATTTTATAAAAAAGTATTAGTTTTGGTTTTAGTTTATTAATAGATATAATTATTATTATTTTGTTTTGTTTTCATGGGATATAGAAAAGTGTTATATATATATATATATATATATATTTTGTTAATGTATAAATTAATTTAGTATGTTTAAAAATCTCTTCAATTTTAAATAATTAAAAATTAATAAATACAATCTTTTTAAAAAGTTTAGTGTTTTCTTTATGATGTTTTAGTTATTTACATTGGGGACAATCATCACTAGAAGCTATCCATAATCCACATTGACTTATCATAGTTATTCAAGAAACACTGAGTCTGAGTCTAGATTTCACTCTTACCAAATGTGTCTTGGGCTATTAACCTATTTCCTTACATTCCATGAAATCAAACTCTTACCCAAACAAAAGCAATTTTAAGACACACTCTAGAACTAAAAAGAAAATTGTCAACAATTCCAATTTATATTTATAAAATTTGTAAGAAATGTCTATATATTTAACTATTGCTCTCGTTTATGTTTTACTCTATCTATCACCAACTAGGTGTGTTACTTAAACACATACTTGTAATAGTTTAAGTGGCTTAAGCAGTCAAGTAAACCGAAATCTAATTTGTTAATTGTACAATTTGACCATCAAAATGAAATATGTTTTACTCTATCTATCACCAACTAGGTGTGTTACTTAAACACATATTTGTAATAGTTTAAGTGGCTTAAGCATTCAAGTAAACCAAAATCTATTTTGTTAATTGTACAATTTGACCATCAAAATGAAATAAATCTAAAACATTACTGGAAACTATTTATTAACTTATTAAAATTAATAAATGGCGTTGAAGAACTCAATTGTAAACATGAAAATAATGTAGATATCTTACCTTGCAAACCATTTTTGACAAAATCATCTAGAAAGGGCCTTTCTTTGGATCTTTTATGCTTTAGGAATTATTACAAATAGAAACTAGACTTATAGATAACAATTTTGCATATTTCTATTCCTAGGCTTCACATTCTTAGTCTTTCTCTATTTTCTTTTGTGACCTTAATATTGCAAGCTTTCAATTTTCCATGGGTAAATCTATTTAGGCCCCTTTTCACCTTTGATTGATTTGTTTTCTTGTTGATGTAGCTTGAGGTGCATGTGAGTGGACCATGTCAATTGAAGAGAGCTCTCGAGTGAATTCAAATATGCACACACATAGAAAGAAAAACATATTTTTATTAAAGTAGGAATTAAGATACTTACAACTTGCACAAAAGCACCTATAGCCTAAGGAAAAACAACCATGGAAAATGGATATGAGACCATTCAACAAAGGTTATTACCTAGTTTCCTTAAATATATGTCTACAAAACTAAGTGATCAATAAGCATCTAGTCTATAGAGACTTTATATCAAATAATGTCATTCATATATATATATGCCCACAAAACAACAAATTTGGCTTGGTTTAAAATGTCTTGTTCATGATGAGATCTCATCAGATGCTCAATCTAGTATGATTGAATTCTCATAGGTGTCACCTAGAAGGGACAAGGGGCAGAAAACATATCTATTTCATACTCCTTAGAAGGAATGTCATTCAATAACTCACAATTCGTTCATTTGATCAATGTAAGTTGGATTAGAATCCAAGTTAAATTAGTTTCCTTGAAATCCAATGAATATGCATCTATCTCTTATCCAAAAAACATTAAAATTCTCACTTGAATGAAACAAACAAACAAACAATCATTCCACGAGTGTGCTAGTGCATATCGAACCTACTTAGCTGAAAGAAAAAAACCTCTTCCTTGTCATAATAAATTTGGACCATATTTCTTGTTGCCACTTGCTCTCCCTGAATGTAAATTCCCACTTGAATGAAACAAACAATCAATCCATGAGTGTGCTAGTGCATATCAAACCTACTTAGCTGAAAGAAAAAAACCTCTTCCTTGTCATAATAAATTTGGACCATATTTCTTGTTGCCACTTGCTCTCCCTAAGTGTATTGGCCACCCACCTTTATTGGATTATTTGGGCCAGAGGCTTGTCACAGTGTCACTGACTCACCACTCACTTATGAAAGTTATCCTATGTCACAATGTCATCTGTGGAATAGATGAAGTGTCACTTCGACTACAATCTGCACCATATATTGAGTGTCTCAACATATCACTTAAAAGTTGTGAAAGATATGGCTCATGAAGAATGACATCTACCGCCACTTATGAAATATTAAAACACTTTAATACATTGTACTTTATTCACTACAAACTCTCTATGGTGGACCCCCACATTGATTCCATGTGATTATGATCATGGAGAGGATGCAGAGGATAGTCCATCTTATAGTTTTACTTTGTTGGTCATCTTATACGTCCCATAAGATCTCCTTAGTAATATTTCATATATACAAATGCTATGGCATGTATGAGTAAGGGACATTTGATTTCAGAATTATGGAGATTTTATTGTGAGTGTTCCATACAATTTTCAAACAAAATTGAGAATTCAATAGTCATTTTGTTTTTTTTTTTCCTTATGATAGATATGTGTTTTTAATGAAACCTTTATTAGTGAAGGGTTAATTTCTTATCAAAACATCACCCTTGAAAGGCAAAATTTTAAACATACGCTTTTTGAAGGGCAACATAATGACCTAAAACGTCAAAAAAAAATTGTATGATGGGTAAAGAGGAATCCAAATTCCAACCCTGATTGGGACAATACTTCCATTACCAGTCAAATGAGACTTCATTAACTAGCCTTCCTGTTTCTCCCACCGTTGGCACAATACTTCCGTTACTAGTAAGACGAGGACTTCCTTAACTAAGTGTTAACGAATTGAAAATAGCAAAATTATATCATAATTAAGTAGTGCAAAATTAGATTTTAAATATAAACAAAACGCCTACAATTAAAATTCCGAGTAACAACACTAACACTCGAAAAAACATATATATATTTATAGCCTTTCTAAATTTTATTCCGAAAAAACATATATATATTTATAGCCTTTCTAAATTTTATTCCGAAAATAACTATGTATTATCATGAATTACATATTTTTTTTTAATGGTATATGCATTAGTTATTATATAGTTCTATCTTGCCAAAGTAAAACACCTTATGGATTTTCCACTTACTTTATTTGTCTCGTGCATCAAGTAGTATTATATTCTCTTTGCATTCTTCTTTCTAAAGATTTGGGCATGACACCCAACCTTGGTTGATCATGGGTTGAAGCCACTTGTGTATTACCTTGTTATACACCTTCAAGTTCATTGTTATTTCTTTATATATACATATACATATACATCACAATCTAACTTCTCCGTATTATTATGCAAACACTTATTATATGATAGTGATGGTGTTTGATTAAATGCATGGGAAAATTTTAGAGACTAATATTCATAGGTGCGTCAATTTTGCAAAATAAAAGATTCATAAATTTCCATTTTTTTTAAATGATTAGACCAAATTTTAAAGTGTAATAATGTTTTACTTGAAAATTCACCAAATCCTATGTCTAGGGAAAATTTTAGGGGCTAATATTAGCAGGTTGGCTAATTTTGCATGCTTTTGAAATATAAAAGATTCATGAATTTCTATTTTTTTCTAAAAATGATTCGCCCAAATTTTATAGTATACAAATGTTTTACTTGAAAAGTAACCAAAATTTTATAGAGGTTGTATAAATTATAATGAATTTGAATAATTTTAAAGAAATATCACCAAACATTTTACAAATGGAATATTAAGGACTCGTAATATTCACCAAGGTTTCAAAACTTCAATATGAGTTTCTATCATTAAAATTTCCCTTACCTATGCCTCTAAGTTTCGCGCATTATATATATACATGTATATAAAAATGTATCCATCCTGAGTGTTGTATCTTTCTATTGGAATTGTTTATAAGGTTGTGCAATGAATGTTCTAGACATGGGGTCTCCATGGCACCATATTCATCTACGGACGCCCCATGTAATTCAACTCACATGATGCCTTTATATGGATGAGGGGCTCACTATGCCAGATTGAACCCTAGAAAATTGTTTGTATTGACGATGGCGATCGAACGAAGGTTAATTGATGGTGATCATTGGCTTGATTTCACTAGATTAACTACCTTCATTTGCCCCTCTCCTACTTTAGTCTCATTTGGTGTTCGGTCTAGTTAAGAGTTAAGCTCTACAACCTCATGGTAGCTTTGGTGAAGAACGAGGGTTTTCCCTATATTTGAGAGAGTTATCATCATGATTTCGATCCTTCTGCTTCAAAATTGTATCTAGAATGAATGTTCATACTAGCAGAGACAAAACATGCATAACAGGTCCTATTTCACCTTATAAAACTCTAATTCTTTATTTCTTCGTGGCTTTATATAGTTTTTGGCTTCTTGACATTTTTTTTCATGGATTCCATTCACTAATGGTTTGATTGATATACTTTTAGTTCAAACCCTAGCTCTTCTTCAAAGGTTTGGTTATGATGACCATCTTCTATAGGGATTCAACCATGATATGCCTCCTTCATGGCTTCCTTGACAAGCATTTATTAGTGGTAATTCTAATCTCGAAACCCTAACTCTATTAATTCAAGAGTAGTTTTCTTCAAATTATAATTTAGATATTGAGGCATTCTTTCTTCTGTAGCAAGGTGTTGAGGTCAGGACTTTGTTCTTCCTTATCAAAGGTGAGAATTCAGGTTGTCATTTAGATTTATATGTCCTTCTGACAATTTCTAAAAAAATTGAAGGATGGACTAAATAATTCCTTCTTGTTTTTCCACAAGTTAGTTATCGACTGTGCTTAGGTTTTATTCTGAGCTTCTATAAGAGTTTGATAGTTAAAATTTCACTTCTTTTCGCTACAACTACTATAGGTGCTCATTTTCCTCTATCCTTTATAGGTTTTTGATGCCATTATGAGGCTTCAACTTGTTTGTGGTTCGCATGAAAATTATTTTTGTTTAGGGTTTTTACTGAGAGGGAATTAATTGGCCAGAATTATAATTTCAATTGTTAAATTTATGTCTAGAGGGTTTTAATATGAGGCAAGTTCTAGGTCATAGTGGACAAAATTATATAATAATTATGTTTTATTTTATTGAGGGTTTACCCCTTCTATTAACTTCAAATTTTTTACTTGTAATTTTGAGATATGTTTGATACCCATATGGCCCAGAATATAAACTTCCTTTATTTATTTTCAAGAACATTAAATGCATTTTATTTTCTTGTGGTTACTTTGCATGTTTATATACCTATATATATACCCAGCCATGGTTTTCCTTAGCTTTTTTATATAATTTGCAATCAAAGCTCTTATAGTTGGAATTTGTATAAATTATGGTGTAGATTTGCAACTCTTCATGAAGTTTTAATCAAAATCACAAGACACAAACCTCTAATGCCTTGCAGAAGTTAATTCATAATTTAAAACAAAAAATTGAGACATGCAATAAGAAATAACACACATGCACAAAGTATTTTCCTTGGGAAATCAATCTGCTAAAAAATCCCAATGATTGCTTGTGTTAATCTAATGAATATAGATGTATTCCAATTTCTTTTCTCAACTGAGCATAACCTGCAAGTGGATAACCTATCTCTCTTCTCTCTAAGAAGCTCTGACCCAGACTTAGTCAATTTTTGCCTCTTCTTGAGCCCCTATTTCCTTTCAAAAATCCTTGCAAAATTAGGCCCCTATTATTTAGGAATTTCTCCAAAATGTTTGCGCAATTCCTCAGGGTTGATCACTTGACCAATACTATAGCTATACAGTCAATCTAGTATATAATTAATTGTAGAATGCCTTGGAAACTACACAAAAAACTGGGAAACTCGTATTCTTTACATTCATGCGATAACTATTATCTTATTTATCATTTAACTAGATGATCTCTGAGTTATACCGATGTCCCACTACTTAACTAACGACGCACTAGTTTTATTAACAATTAGAACTAGTTAATTGATTAAAACTTAAATTAACTCAACCTAGGCTCGTAAAATTTAGGAATCACTACATACAACTGAACTTCATGCCCGTAACTCAAATTAACTGAGTAAACTGAGTGACAAAAGCCATGCCGCACTATTTAATTTCATGCAAGTTGTCTGCTGATGTGGAAATTCGAATTTTGTCAATTTAAACAAGGCAAAATCAAATTGAGAATTTCTCTCTGCATTTTTCAACACTCTCTCTCCTCTCAACAAGAAAGGGATTATCAACCACCCTTATCCTACACCTCTAGAATGTACTGCATGCAACAAATCTCATTGTTTTTGTTGCTACTGTAAAATATGCAACTGAGAAGTATAAAAAAAGAACAATGAATCAACTATGTATGCAACTGTCTACTAGGGAAGTTATTGTGTTGTTGACTCTGCTACTGGGCCTTCTACTTTGCTATCAACACTCCTAAGCACTCCTTAGTATCTGACTAAAAATGATTCTCCTGGTACTTGATACTGTGGGCACCCGTAGTAAGGTAATGATCCATGAGGAGAATTCCTCAATAGACCCTGCCCAAATTTGTGCAACTCTGGGACTAAGGATCTACATCACTCCACCTTATTCAAGGAGGTATAGATGCATGCATGGCGAAATATGATCTACGCATAATGTTATTGCTTCCACACCGCTACTACAAGTACTACAGTAATGAGTCTAAAATACTCAGATCTTGAAATACAAGCTTCCATAGGGCTTCTCCCTCTGAAACTAGACTCCCTCTAAGTCTCAATCTCCCTATGGGAAATATCTCTACTCCTCAATCTTCCAATATCAATGATCACAACTCATTTTTTTTATCAATAAACATTGGCTCACTGATCTGCCCACTAGCATCCTTCTAGCTCCATTAACAATTCTTCACATATGATCTTCTATATCTGCCTTGAACTAGGGCTCCATAACTCTGCCCCCTAACAACTCATTAGTTCTTAAATAATAATTGTACATCAGGACTTCAATGACTAGTTTCTAATGTGAATCCAACTCTGATACCATGCAGAAATCATGGTGTAGGTTTGCAATTGCTCATGAAGTTTTAATCAAAATCACAAGACACAAACCTACTCTAATGCTCTGTGGAAGTTAATTCACAATTTAGAACAAAAATGTCAGACATGCAATAATAAATAACATGCATGCACACAATATTTTCTTGAGGAAAGAAATCTACTAAAAAGAAACAATTCTTTCTTGCATTAATATGATGAATATAGATGTATTATGATTTCTTTACTCAACTGAGCATAACTTGCAAGTGAATAACCCATCTCTCTACTCACTAAGAAGCTCTAACTGAGACTTAGTCAATTTCTTCCTTTGCTTGCACCCCATTTTCCTTGCGCAAATACTTGAGAAATTAGGGCTCTATTATTTATGAATTTATCCAAAATGCTTGCGCAATTCCTCAGGTTTGATCACCTGACCAATAAAATAGCTATACACTCAATCTAGTATATAATTAATTGTACACTTCCTTGGAAACTCCACCACAACTAGGCAACTTGTATTCTTCACACGCATGAGTTAATTATTAGATCACTGGTTAGTTAACTAGATCATCTACAAGTTAGACATATGTACCACTACTTAACTGGCCACCAACTAGTTCTATTAACAATCTAAACTAATTTAACTAATTACAACTAAAATTAACTCAACCTAGGCTCCTAAAATTTAGGAATTATTACATTCAATTGAACTTCATGCCCTTAACTCAAATTAACTAAGTAAATTAAGTGACATAAACCATGCCACACAAGTTAACAACATCCAAGTTTTTGTATTCAAGCTTCTGTGATACATAATGAATTAAGCAAAGTTTTTCGGTAGAAATCACATAAGAGAAATTTTTGGCCGACGCGTTTCGAACCAACTTCAAAAACTAGCCGTTTAATATAGTCGTTACCTATTAATATTTTTAATAAATTAATGAAATAATATCATTATTTAAATATTTTTTCAAAAAATAGTCGTTTAATATAGCCGTTACTGAATAATATTTGTTTTTAATATATTAATAAATTAATATCATAATTTAAATATTATTGTTCAAATATGGCCATTACTTGAAATTATATCTCTACATTGCTCTCTATTTAAGCCTTTTCCATGGTCTGCCTCTTCATCTAGTCTTGGTGAGGAACAACAAATAAAATCTACGCAATTAACAACAAAGAAAGACTAAACCCTTGATTGTGTATTTTGAGTTGGGAAAAGAAATACTGCACTTTTAAATTATATTTCAACAACCATGCGCAATCATGTAAACAATTAGCATATTAACATATTTAAAGTAACCATTATCTATCGCAAAAAAAAAACACATAACAGTTAAGACCGTTTCACAGCATTAAACTAGATCAAAATAATCACAGGAAATATGCTTCGTACTATAGCTGGTATATATATAATCCACATTTTGAACTATGTATCAAAACAGAAAACAAGGGTTGTGTCGTAGGTCTCTAGAAACCTTCTCATAACACTGTAGCCGAGAGGCACAGTACTTGGGAGAAGATTATTTAAAAAACCCTCTTAATTTTCAGTCTAACAACTAGACCCTAGGGTATACGAAAACAGTTAGAGCTATGTATTTGAGCCTCAGCTACAACACCCCTCATTTCCATAGAACAAGCCGGAGGAAAGAACCTAGAAAAAAGAAAGGGGGCATATGAGCATCAATCTCGCACTACCTGAGAAATCAACGTGAAGAAATTGCATAGGGTGTACCCGTGAACAGAAAATAGAGTCAAGTTAAAACTTAAATCAAAGGGCTTGTGAACACTAGAATGTACAGGGTTTGGAAGTGATGAACTTACCTGAGAACAACCATGCAGACTCTCTGGAAAAGAAATTAGTTTTTCCATAAATTTAAAAACACTAAAATGTAATTTCCTTGTGAATATTTAGGAGGGAGGCGATGGTCTAGCGAACAGGTAGGGTTTCAATGGATTCAATCTAACAACCTTGCAGACATACCAGATTGAGAAGGGATAGTTGTAACATTCTAAAATGGACCTGCTGATAGGTGCCATGACTACAATGGCAAGGGGGGAGATCCCCTCCTACCGTAATATTGCAGCAGGAGAATCTAGCTAGCACGGTGCAGTAGGTAGCAACGGAGGCCTTGGAAAAGGACCTCCGGTCTTGGCAGTTAAATGGGAAGCGAGACTGGGTGGTAAATGTCTACCAAGGGTGACTAATAAATGAAGATTTTTCATACCAAATAATAAGGTGTAAGAATACCGAAAATACATGAAGGACCATGTCCTTATATGCAAAATTATCGGGACTTGGCCAACAGAAAAGGAACTAATCAAATGGATCCAACAATAATGGCAACCGAAAGGTCACAACGATCTCAAGCTAGTGGCGAAAGGGTTTTTTATAGTTGTTTTCGCTAACCTAGAAGACAAAGAGAAGGTGTTTGAGGATGGGCCCTATTTCTTCAACAATGAAAGATTCTTCGTTCGACATTAGGAGGAATGTTATAACCCAGATCAGGAACAAATACTCGTAGCCCCAATTTGGGTTCAGTTGTTTGGCTTACCAATGGATTTCTAGGATCCAGTAATCTTGGAAGGGATTGGTAATTCTATTGGAACCTTTGTCAAAGTTGCGGACTCTACACGAAAAGGCAGGTAGACCTCTTATACTAGAATCTCTGTATACATGAATATCATTGAACCGCTTCGAGACTACATAGAACTGGAATACCATGACGAGATCTAGCAGCAAACCTTAGACTATGAGCATGCCCCTTTTAGATGCCACTGATTCCATGAATATTGTCACCTGTACTGAGCTTTCCCATTAAATCTGAATGAAAAAACCACTACAGAGAAAAGAGCAGGGGAAACGAGGGCAAGAGAAGATGGGGAAGGATTCCATAAGGTGCACATGAGGAAAAGGAACCAGAGGCAGATAAGTAATCAGAGAGAAAATTGAAATGAAAAAGATCAATGAACCCTCAACCGGTTTTCAGCCCTTCAGTAGGAAGAAATAGGTGAGATAATCCTCGACAATACCATGGAGACAGAAAGTCTGCAAAAAAAGGACCCAGAAGGAAACAAGATAAAGAGAAAGGAGGCAGTATAAATCCCAAAAAGGAAATACCTATGCACATGCTAGAACAAAACCCAATGGAGATTGATAACCCGAAAGAGGACCTCAGCGTTGAAGAACAAGTGATGAAGTGTTTATTGCAAGAATGGAGACACCTGGATGAATGCTTCATCCCAGAGGATCATAAACAACTCTATAAGGAAACATTCCAACGATAAAAAGCTAAACATGGCTCAGTTATCATAATCCAACCGGACCATCTAGGTTCCCAAATCAGCTAAGGGTAAGAAACAGGGACTCAAGGAAAAGGAGGGAAGAAGTCAGGAAGAAGGACATTGAACGAATCCAAACAAATGGTTGGGGAGCTACTAATACACTATTTCAACACAGCGGAAATAAAAATCGTTTGCGAAATACGTTGTTTCAGCAACGCGGTTTCGTCAATTGCTGAATGCAGTGTTTCAGCAACGGTGTTTTAGCAACGCTGAAACTGGTGTTTCAGCAACACTCTGTTTTGACGCCGAGAAACTATTTTCTGCTTACGGTGTTTCAGCAATACATAAAGAAAAACTTGTATTCATTAACAATAAACCAACTGTACAAAAATGTCTTCCTCACATAGAGGGATTTTCACAAGATATTATTTTGAAGAGCATCTTCCTCTTGACAGAGGGATTACAATAGGAACGCTTCAGTTCCACAAACCAATTTTTCACTATTTCAGAAAATTACAGTTTCAGCACTGCTGTGCGTTACAAAAAAAATACTCCTTATCATTCTTCTAACATAGAAAAAAAAGAACTGTTGTTCATTACATTTATATGTTAAAAACATATTTGACTTTAAACAATAAGATAATAAAAATATCTTCTAAAGCTTATTTTTGTATTGAATGCAGCGAGCGGTGATGCCTTTTGAAGAAATTAAGTCGGCTGTTACAGGGGAATTTAATTCTGAAAATTTAATGCGCAGTAATGTGCAAAATATCAAGCACGACTTTGAGGCATCCAATAGTCTGGAATATCTACAACAAATCGAATTTTTTTCCAGCTGTTTATGTTGTAGTTGGAATTAAATTCCAACACTCCCCCTTAATTTCAACTGCTGGGTTTTTCTGCATACCCAGGCATTTCCTGAAATGATCAAAACTTTTCTTTCCCAATGGTTTTGTCAAGATGTCAGCTAACTGATCCTCTGTTCTGCAGTGCGGCAAAACAATCTCACCATTGTTTAACCAATTCACGTATGAAGTGAAATTTGGTGTCTATTTGTTTTGTCCTTTTATGAAAAATAGAGTTTTTAGACAATGCTATTGCCGAGCTATTGTCACAGTAAATGGTTGTGCCCTTTTCTTGTTCATGACACAAATCTCTGAGAACTCTTCTCAGCCACACTGCTTGGCATGCTGCTGCTGTTGCTACCACATACTTTGCCTCTACTGTTGACAAAGACACAACTGGTTGCTTCTTAGAAGCCCATGAGATGGCTCCCAATCCCATATGAAACACATAGCCCGATGTGCTTTTCCTATCATCAACACTTCCAGCCCAATCACTGTCAACGTAACCTGTCAACATGAAACTTTCAGAAGAGGAGTATAAAATACCAAACCCCTTTGTTCCATTCACATACCTTAGAATCCTCTTGGCTGCCTGCCAATGAGTCTCTTTCGGTCTTTCCATAAATCTGGAGATTAAACTCACAGCGTGCATAATGTCCGGCCTAGTTGCAGTCAAGTACATAAGGCTGCCAACTATGCTCTTGTACAATTTTGGATCAAAATCCTTGCTGCTGTCTTGTTTGGTCAATTTCAACCCCATTACAGTTGGAGTCACAGCTACCTTGGTGTTCTGCATGTTAAATCTCTTCAACACTGCTTCTACATTTTTAACTTGAGAAATGAAAACACCATTTTCACTTTGGTCTACTTCAATTCCAAGAAAATATCTTAAGAAGCCCAAGTCAGTCATTTCAAATTCACTTTTCATGGCTGCTTTAAAAACAACAATGAGAAAAGCATCATTGCTAGTAAAAATCAAATCATCTACATATAAAACAACAATAAGAATCTTACCGTCATTCTCCTTTATGTAGAGTGTAGGCTCACCATCACACTTATCAAATCCATTCTCAGTCAGATAAGCATTTATTCTGTTGTACCATGCTCTTGGAGCTTGCTTCAGCCCATAAAGAGCCTTCTTCAATTTGCAGACTTTATGCTCTTGGCCTTCAACTTCATAACCTGGAGGTTGTTCAACATAAACCTCTTCTTTTAACACTCCATTTAGGAATGCAGATTTAACATCCATCTGATAAATCTTCCATTTGTGTTGTGCCGCAATAGACAACACTGTTCTGACTATTTCCATCCTTGCTACTGTTGCAAAGGTTTCATCATAGTCTTTGCCTTGTTGCTGCTTGTAGCCTTTCACAACAAGTCTTGGTTTGTCCTTGTCAATCTTGCCTTCAGCATTACTTTTGGTCTTATAGACCCACTTAACTCCAATGACATCTTTTCCTTCATGGAGGTCCACTAACTCCCATGTTTTACTCTTCTCAATTGCACCAATTTCTTCATTCATTGCTTCAATCCATTTATCTTCATTTACAACATATTCAAAATGAACTGGGTCATCAACATGACAATACAAAGCGAATAATGAATTCAGACCGATATTGTTACTTACCTCTCCTTGTTCATAAATCTCATTCAGATTTCTGAATCTTGGTCTTCTTGGTGTGCTTGGAGTTCCATCTGAACTTGAGGGTATTTCTGATCCCTATGGTGTGCTTGGAGAAGCACTTCCTCGACTTCTCAAGGTTGTTCGAATTCCAGCTTGTGGTGTGGTTTGTTGTACTTTCTGTGGTGGAGGAGGAGCCACCAAGGAAGGATTATTTGCTGCTGTCCCTTCCTCTTCTTCTTCGTGCGACACAATTGTCTTCACATTCACTGTTTTCTCTAAGCTTCCATCCCAAGCTTCATCTTCAATGAACTACACATCTCTGCTTACTATCAATTTCTTGGTGGATGGATTATAGAGTTTGTATGCTTTTGACTCATCACAATAGCTAATCAAGACACACTTCTCCCCCTTACTGTCAAGCTTCTTCCTTAGCTGATCTGGTACATGTGCATATGCTACACAACCGAATACTCTCATGTGAGTGACAATTTGCTTTTGACCACTCCATGCTTCTTATGGTATTTTGTTTATGACAACTTTAGTTGGGCATCTATTCAAGATGTAAACTGCGCAAATGACAACTTCTGCCCAATACTCATGCGGCAAGTGTTTTACCTTCAGCATACTTCTGACCATGTCAAGAATGGTCCTATTCTTCCTTTCAGCAACACCGTTTTGCTGAGGTGTATACCTCGCAGTGAACTACTTTTGTATGCCATTCTCTCTGCAAAATGCAGAAAGTCTTTGGAGATGTACTCTCCTCCTCTATCTGTTCTGAGCACTTTGATATAATTCCCACACTGCTTCTCAACAAGAGTTTTGAAGTGGCGGAATTTCTCAAACACTTCACTCTTCTGCTTCAACATATACACCCATGTCTTTCTGGTTTAATCATCAATGAAAGTTAAAACATATTTATTTCTGGAAAATGATGGTATTTGCATCGGTCCACACACATCAGAGTGAACAATTTCCAAGGGTACTTTTGCCCTTATACTCTTTCCTGCTTGAAAGCTTTCTTTGTGTTGCTTGCCCAAGATGCAGCCTTCACAAAGGCTGTCCGGTTTCTCAATCAATGGAAATCCCTTTACCATTCCCTTTCTGTGCAACAGATTCAAGCCTCCGAAATTGAGATGTCCAAATCTCATGTGCCACAACCAATTCTCATCTTTCACTTGTTCCTGAAAGACTTCTTGTGTTACAGCTCCAATAGTTCTTCCTTCCTTCAAATCTACCCTGAGTTTGAGAGGAAACATTCTATTGCTGGTCATCTGCACCTGTGCAATGATATTCTTACTTGGAGGTATGTCTCTGATTGTACACATATCATCTTTGAAGAACACATTGTAACCTTTGTCAATGAGCTCTCCAATGCTCAAAATATTACATTTCAGACCAGGTACATATTATACCTCTGGCACAATCATCTGTTCTCCATTTCTTGCTCAGATACTGACTCTGCATAGCATAATAGCATAATAGAAAATTATTAATATTATATTAATGGGAGAGAAGTGATTAACCATACCATACCTGGTATGAAGAAGCCAACAGGAATGATCAAATCGTTATAAATCCAATCCAGTGCGAGAGATATATGATTGTTGACTGGCCTCAAATCAGTAACAAGTGAATAACTGCATCCATTCCATATAATATTTTATTTTATTGAAATATACCTGATATGATAAGATAATATAATATAATATGGAAATGAAAGGCATGCACACATACAAAATAATTTAATTTATGCCTCAAGAACAATTTTAATTGGTCTTACCTCGCAAAACTTGGATGGATAAGGAAAGAAATAAGTGACTGCAGGTTGCAAAACCCTCACGCAACTTATTTGTACAGGAAACCTGCGTTGATAATAAACACCGCAAGGCAAGGCAAGGCAAGTGAAAAGAGTCTCTGGCTCAGGAACGAAGGTGCCGCTTAACAATAACACTCACGCACACCTGAAACGTACGTTCAGAGCGTTCCTGTTTTATTTATCTTTCCACCTCAAACAACTGCCGTCAGGTCTTTCTTTTATTTAACCTCAAACAACTGCGGCCAGGTGTTTTTCCGGTGGAATATATGCAACTGCGCATATAAAAACTGAAAAGAGGCCACTGCTTGCAGATATGAAACTGCGCCCTCCCTCCTGGTGATAAATAATAATGGAATGACACCCCCCTAAACCCTAGGATAAGAAATGCCACCGCCTTCCTGTTTCTCCCACCGTTGGGACAATACTTCAGTTAGCAGTGAGACAGACTTCGTTAAGTAGCGTTTCTATTTCTCTGACCGTTGGGACCAGGGTTGGAATTTGACGGCCATTTTGCCCGTCGGAAGCCATTTTGCCCGTAAAATACGTTGAAATTTTTTAAATGACCGTCGAGCATGACGTATTTGGAAGAGTGCAGAACGTATTTTTGACGGCCAAGTTATTTTTGAAAACGTTATTAATATTTTATATAACAACGGACACCTTTTCACTTCAATCTGGAACATACCCTCTAATGATCTTATCAACCAATAAAGTTTAATTTCGAATCTTGGCCTGCAGATTCAAAATCTGAAAATATCTACTGCAAAACATTGGAATTTGAACCAAGTGTTACTACGACACTTAATTTTGAAATACAAAAAGCTTTCCTTATCAGATGTGACTTGCATTGTAATTTTATCTTCTTAAGTATAGGAGCTCCTAGTTATTCAGTCTTGCCGTTATAACCATAATATTTGTAGAGTTGTATAATGCAGACAGCCAGAGGACTCTTAGTATGAGAGACAACTCTGTGAGTTTCGGCATAAGACCATGGCAACTTCCCGATCTTCGAATAGATTATAAGTCTCGACCCTGAAGAAAAAATTGAGATATGATTGTTTCTATACTTTGAGCAGAGTTGCTTTTGATCTTCAGTGGATGTGATAATCTAACATTTAAATTTGAAGCCGAGCTTTTATGATAAATAAACTCTTCCAACGGTTTGAAGAGTAGACACCATTGTGATAAATTTCCATTTAAATCAATTAGTTTGCATTTTATCTAATTTAAACGGCCTTTTTTTTAAATGTATTTTGACTAATATTTATTAAAACAATTAATTTTTTTATTAATTTAAAATTAGAAAAAATGTTATTTTTTATATTAATTTTATAAAAAAGTATTAATTTTGGTTTTAGTTTATTAGTAGATATAATTGTTATTATTTTGTTTTGTTTTCATGGGATATAGAAAATTTAAATTTAGAAAAGTGTTATATATATATATATATATATATATATATATATATATATATATGCCCACAAAACAACAAATTTGGCTTGGTTTAGAATGTCTTGTTCATGATGAGATCTCATCATATGCTCAATCTAATATGATTGAATTCTCATAGGTGTCACCTAGAAGGGACAAGGGGCAGAAAACATATCTATTTCATACTCCTTAGAAGGAATGTCATTCAATAACTCATAATTCGTTCATTTGATCAGGGTAAGTTGGATTAGAATCCAAGTTAAATTAGTTTCCTTGAAATCCAATGAATATGCATCTATCTCTTATCCAAACAACATTAAAATTCTTACTTGAATGAAACAAACAATCAATCCATGAGTGTGCTAGTGCATATCGAACCTACTTAGCTGAAAGAAAAAAACCTCTTCCTTGTCATAATAAATTTGGACCATATTTCTTATTGCCACTTGCTCTCCCTGAATGTAAATTCCCACTTGAATGAAACAAACAATCAATCCATGAGTGTGCTAGTGCATATCAAACCTACTTAATTGAAAGAAAAAAACCTCTTCCTTGTCATAATAAATTTGGACCATACTTCTTGTTGCCACTTGCTCTCCCTAAGTGTATTGGCCACCCACCTTTATTGGATTATTTGGGTCAGAGACTTGTCACAGTGTTACTGACTCACCACTCACTTATGAAAGTTATCCTATGTCACAATGTCATCTGTGGAATAGATGAAGTGTCACTTCGACTACAATCTGCACCATATATCGAGTGTCTCAACATATCACTTAAAAGTTTTGAAAGATATGGCTCATGAAGAATGACATCTACTGCCACTTATGAAATATTAAAACAATTTAATGCATTGTACTTTATTCACTACAAACTCTCTATGGTGGACCCCCACATTGCTTCCATGTGATTATGATCATGGAGAGCATGCAGAGGATAGTCCATCTTATAGTTTTACTTTGTTGGTCATCTTATACATCCCATAAGATCTCCTTAGTAATATCTCATATATACAAATGCTATGGCATGTATGAGTAAGGGACAGTGGATTTCAGAATTATGGAGGTTTTATTGTGAGTGTTCCATTCAATTTTCAAACAAAATTGAGAATTCAATAGTCATTTTGATTTTTTTTTCCTTATGATAGATATATGTTTTTAATGAAACCTTTATTAGTGAAGGGTTAATTTCTTATCAAAACATCACCCTTGAAAGGCAAAATTTTAAACATAACGCTTTTTGAAGGGCAACATAATGACCTAAAACGTAAAAAAAAAATTGTATGATGGGTAAAGAGGAATCCAAATTCCAACCCTGATTGGGACAATACTTCCGTTACCAGTCAGACGAGACTTCGTTAACTAGCCTTCCTGTTTCTCCCACCGTTGGGACAATACTTTCGTTACCAGTAAGACGAGGACTTCCTTAACTAAGTGTTAACGAATTGAAAATAGCAAAATTATATCATAATTAAGTAGTGCAAAATTAGATTTTAAATAAAAACAAAACGCCTACAATTAAAAGTCCGAGTAACAACACTAACACTCGAAAAAACATATATATATTTATAGCCTTTCTAAATTTTATTCCGAAAATAACTATGTATTATCATGAATTACATATTTTTTTTAATGGTATATGCATCAGTTATTATATAGTTCTATCTTGCCAAAGTAAAACACCTTATGGATTTTCCACTTACTTTATTTGTCTCGTGCATCAAGTAGTATTATATTCTCTTTGCATTCTTCTTTCTAAAGATTTGGGCATGACACCCAACCTTGGTTGATCATGGGTTGAAGCCACTTGTGTATTACCTTGTTATACACCTTCAAGTTCATTGTTATTTCTTTATATATACATATACATCACAATCTAACTTCTCCATATTATTATGCAAACACTTATTATATGATAGTGATGGTGTTTGATTAAATGCATGGGAAAATTTTAGAGACTAATATTCATAGGTGCGTCAATTTTACATCATTTTGGAAAATAAAAGATTCATAAATTTCCATTTTTTTTAAATGATTAGACTAAATTTTAAAGTGTAATAATGTTTTACTTGAAAATTCACCAAATCCTATGCCTAGGGAAAATTTTAGGGGCTAATATTAGTAGGTTGGCTAATTTTGCATGCTTTTGAAATATAAAAGATTCATGAATTTCTATTTTTTTCTAAAAATGATTCGCCCAAATTTTATAGTATACAAATGTTTTACTTGAAAAGTAACCAAAATTTTATAGAGGTTGTATAAATTATAATGAATTTGAATAACTTTAAAGAAATATCACCAAACATTTTACAAATGGAATATTAAGGACTGGTAATATTCACCAAGGTTTCAAAACTTCAATATGAGTTTCTATCGTCAAATTTCCCTTGCCTATGCCTCTAAGATTCACGCATTATATATATACATGTATATAAAAATGTATCCATCCTGAGTGTTGTATCTTTCTGTTGGAATTGTTTATAAGGTTGTGCAATGAATGTTCTAGACATGGGGCCTCCATGGCACCATATTCATCTATGGACGCCCCATGTAATGATGCCTTTATATGGATGAGGGGCTCGCTATGCCAGATTGAACCCTAGAAAATTGTTTGTATTGATGATGGCGATCGAACGAAGGTTAATTGATGGTGATCATTGGCTTGATTTCATTAGATTAACTACCTTCATTTGCCCCTCTCCTACTTTAGTCTCATTTGGTGTTCGGTCTAGTTAAAAGTTAAGCTCTACAACCTCATGGTAGCTTTGGTGAAGAACGAGGGTTTTCCCTATATTTGAGAGAGTTATCACCATGATTTCGATCCTCCTGCTTCAAAATTGTATCTAGAATGAATGTTCATACTAGCTGAGGCAAAACATGCATAACAGGTCCTATTTCACCTTATAAAACTCTAGTTCTTTATTTCTTCATGGCTTTATATAGTTTTTTGCTTCTTGACATTTTTTTTCATGGATTCCATTCATTAATGGTTTGATTGATATACTTTATTTCAAACCCTAGCTCTTCTTCAAAGGTTTGGTCATGATGACCATCTTCTATAGGTATTCAACCATGATATGCCTCCTTCATGGCTTCCTCGACAATCATTTCTTAGTGGTAATTCTAATCTCGAAACCCTAACTCTATTATTTCAAGAGCGGTTTTCTTGAAATTATAATTTAGATAATGAGGCATTCTTTCTTCTATAGCAAGGTGTTGAGGTCAGGACTTTGTTCTTCCTTATCAAAGGTGAGAATTCAAGTTGTCATTTAGATTAGTTTACATTTCCTTCTGACAATTTCTAAAAAAATTGAAGGATGGACTAAATAATTCCTTCTTGTTTTTCCACAAGTTAGTTCTCGACTGTGCTTAGGTTTTATTCTGAGCTTCTATGAGAGTTGGATAGTTACAATTTCAATTCTTTTCGCTACAAATACTATAGGTGCTCATTTTCCTCTATCCTTTATAGGTTTTTGATGCCATTATGAGGCTTCAACTTGTTTGTGGTTCGCATGAAAACTATTTTTGTTTAGGGTTTGTACTGAGAGGGAATTAATTGGCCAGAATTATAATTTCAGTTGTTAAATTTATGTCTAGAGGGTTTTAATATGAGGCAAGTTCTAGGTCATAGTGGACAAAATTATATAGTAATTATGTTTTATTTTATTGAGGGTTTACCCCTTCTATTAACTTCAAATTTGTTACTTGTAATTTTGAGATATGGTCGATACCCATATGGCCCAGAATATAAACTTCCTTTATTTATTTTCAAGAACATTAAATGCATTTTATTTTCTTGTGGTTACTTTGCATGTTTATATACCTATATATATATACCTAGCCATGGTTTTCCTTAGCTTTTTTATATAATTTGCAATCAAAGCTCTTATAGTTGGAATTTGTATAAATTATGGTGTAGATTTGCAACTCTTCATGAAGTTTTAATCAAAATCACAAGACACAAACCTCTAATGCCTTGCAGAAGTTAATTCATAATTTAAAACAAAAAATTGAGACATGCAATAAGAAATAACACACATGCACAAAGTATTTTCCTTGGGAAATCAATCTGCTAAAACATCCCAATGATTGCTTGTGTTAATCTAACGAATATAGATGTATTCCAATTGCTTTTCTCAACTGAGCATAACCTGTAAGTGGATAACCTATCTCTCTTCTCTCTAAGAAGCTCTGACCCAGACTTAGTCAATTTTTGCCTCTTCTTGAGCCCCTATTTCCTTTCAAAAATCCTTGCAAAATTAGGCCCCTATTATTTAGGAATTTCTCCAAAATGTTTGCGCAATTCCTCAGGGTTGATCACTTGACCAATACTATAGCTATACAGTCAATCTAGTATATAATTAATTGTAAAATGCCTTGGAAACTACACAAAAAACTGGGAAACTCGTATTCTTTACATTCATGTGATAACTATTATCTTATTTATCATTTAACTAGATGATCTTTGAGTTATACTGATGTCCCACTACTTAACTAACCACACACTAGTTTTATTAACAATTAGAACTAGTTAATTGATTAAAACTTAAATTAACTCAACCTAGGCTCGTAAAATTTAGGAATCACTACATACAACTGAACTTCATGTCCGTAACTCAAATTAACTGAGTAAACTGAGTGACAAGAGCCATGCCGCACTATTTAATTTCATGCAAGTTGTCTGCTGATGTGGAAATTCAAATTTTTTTAGTTTAAACAAGACAAAATCAAATTGAGAATTTCTCTCTGCATTTTTCAACACTCTCTCTCCTCTCAACAAGAAAGGGATTATCAACCACCCTTATCCTACACCTCTAGAATGTACTGCATGCAACAAATCTCATTGTTTTTGTTGCTACTGTAAAATATGCAACCGAGAAGTATAAAAAAAGAACAATGAATCAACTATGTATGCAACTGTCTACTAGGGAAGTTATTGTGTTGTTGACTCTGCTACTGGGCCTTCTACTTTGCTATCAACACTCCTAAGCACTCCTCAGTATTTGACTAAAAATGATTCTCCTGGTACTTGATACTGTGGGCACCCGTAGTAAGGTAATGATCCATGAGGAGAATTCCTCAATAGACCCTGCCCAAATTTGTGCAACTCTGGGACTAAGGATCTACATCACTCCACCTT
This sequence comes from Pinus tabuliformis, assembly GCA_031772625.1. NCBI lineage: Eukaryota > Viridiplantae > Streptophyta > Pinopsida > Pinales > Pinaceae > Pinus > Pinus tabuliformis. The sequence goes on along the minus strand of CM062811.1, from coordinate 122,857,258 downwards.
ATTCAAGGAGGTATAGATGTATGCATGGCGAAATATGATATACGCATAATGTTATTGCTTCCACACCGCTAATACAAGTACTACAGTAATGAGTCTAAAATACTCAGATCTTGAAATACAAGCTTCCATAGGGCTTCTCCCTCTGAAACTAGACTCCCTCTAAGTCTCAATCTCCCTATGGGAAATATCTCTACTCCTCAATCTTCCAATATCAATGATCACAACTCCTTTTTTTATCAATAAACATTGGCTCACTGATCTACCCACTAGCATCCTTCTAGCTCCATTAACAATTCTTCGCATAGGGTCTTCTATATCTGCCTTGAACTAGGGCTCCATAACTCTGCCCCCTAACAACTCATTAGTTCTTAAATAATCATTGTACATCAGGACTTCAATGACTAGTTTCTAATGTGAATCCAACTCTGACACCATGCAGAAATCATGGTGTAGGTTTGCAATTGCTCATGAAGTTTTAATGAAAATCACAAGACACAAACCTACTCTAATGCTCTATGGAAGTTAATTCACAATTTAGAACAAAAATGTCAGACATGCAATAATAAATAACATGCATGCACACAATATTTTCTTGAGGAAAGAAATCTACTAAAAAGAAACAATTCTTTCTTGCATTAATATGATGAATATAGATGTATTATGATTTCTTTACTCAACTGAGCATAACTTGCAAGTGAATAACCCATCTCTCTACTCACCAAGAAGCTCTAACTGAGACTTAGTCAATTTCTTCCTTTGCTTGCACCCCATTTTCCTTGCGCAAATACTTGAGAAATTAGGGCTCTATTATTTATGAATTTCTCCAAAATGCTTGCGCAATTCCTCAGGTTTGATCACCTGACCAATAAAATAGCTATACACTCAATCTAGTATATAATTAATTGTACACTTCCTTGGAAACTCCACCACAACTAGGCAACTTGTATTCTTCACACGCATGAGTTAATTATTAGATCACTGGTTAGTTAACTAGATCATCTACAAGTTAGACATATGTACCACTACTTAACTGGCCACCAACTAGTTCTATTAACAATCCAAACTAATTTAACTAATTACAACTAAAATTAACTCAACCTAGGCTCCTAAAATTTAGGAATTATTACATGCAATTGAACTTCATGCCCCTAACTCAAATTAACTAAGTAAATTAAGTGACACAAACCATGCCACACAAGTTAACAACATCCAAGTTTCTGTATTCAAGCTTCTGTGATACATAATGAATTAAGCAAAGTCTTTCAGTAGAAATCACATAAGAGAAACTTTTGGCCGACGCGTTTCGAACCAACTTCAAAAACTAGCCGTTTAATATAGTCGTTACCTATTAATATTTTTAATAAATTAATGAAATAATATCATTATTTAAATATTTTTTCAAAAACTAGCCATTTAATATAGTCGTTACTGAATAATATTTGTTTTTAATATATTAATAAATTAATATCATAATTTAAATATTATTGTTCAAATATAGCCATTACTTGAAATTATGTCTCTACATTGCTCTCTATTTAAGCCTTTTCCATGGTCTGCCTCTTCATCTAGTCTTGGTGAGGAACATCACATAAAATCTACGCAATTAACAACAAAGAAAGACTAAACCCTTGATTGTGTATTTTGATTTGGGAAAAGAAATACTGTACTTTTAAATTATATTTCAACAACCATGTGCAATCATGTAAACAATTAGCATATTAACATATTTAAAGTAACCATTATCTATCGCAAAAAAAAAACACATAACAGTTAAGACCGTTTCACAACATTAAACTAGATCAAAATAATCACAGGAAATATGCTTCGTACTATAGCTGGTATATATATAATCCACATTTTGAACTATGTATCAAAACAAAAAAGAAGGGTTGTGTCGTAGGTCTCTAGAAACCTTCTCATAAAATTGTAGCCGAGAGGCACAGTACTTGGGAGAAGATTATTTAAAAAACCCTCTTAATTTTCAGTCTAACAACCAGACCCTAGGGTATACGAAAACAGTTAGAGCTATGTATTTGAGCCTCAGCTACAACACCCCTCATTTCCATAGAACAAGCCGGAGGAAAGAACCTAGAAAAAAGAAAGGGGGCATATGAGCATCAATCTCGCACTACCTGAGAAATCAACGTGAAGAAATTGCATAGGGTGTACCCGTGAACAGAAAATAGAGTCAAGTTAAAACTTAAATCAAAGGGCTTGTGAACACTAGAATGTATAGGGTTTGGAAGTGATGAACTTACCTGAGAACAACCATGCAGACTCTCTGGAAAAGAAATTAGTTTTTCCATAAATTTAAAAACACTAAAATGTAATTTCCTTGTGAATATTTAGGAGGGAGGCGATGGTCTAGCGAACAGGTAGGGTTTCAATGGATTCAATCTAATAACCTTGCAGACATACCAGATTGAGAAGGGATAGCCGTAACATTCTAAAATGGACCTGTTGATAGGTGCCATGACTACAATGGCAAGGGGGGAGATCCCCTCCTACCGTAATATCGCAGCAGGAGAATCTAGCCAGCACGGTGCAGTAGGTAGCAACGGAGGCCTTGGAAAAGGACCTCCGGTCTTGGCAGCTAAATGGGAAGCGAGACTGGGTGGTAAATGTCTACCAAGGGTGACTAATAAATGAAGATTTTTCATACCAAATAATAAGGTGTAAGAATACCGAAAATACATGAAGGACCATGTCCTTATATGCAAAATTATTGGGACTTGGCCAACAGAAAAGGAACTGATCAAATGGATCCAACAACAATGGCAACCGAAAGGTCACATTGATCTCAAGCTAGTGGCGAAAGGGTTTTTTATAGTTGTTTTCGCTAACCTAGAAGACAAAGAGAAGGTGTTTGAGGATGGGCCCTATTTCTTCAACAATGAAAGACTCTTCGTTCGACATTAGGAGGAATGTTATAACCCAGATCAAGAAAAAATACTCGCAGCCCCAATTTGGGTTCAGTTGTTTGGCTTACCAATGGATTTCTAGGATCCAGTAATCTTGGAAGGGATTGGTAATTCTATTGGAACCTTTGTCAAAGTTGCGGACTCTACACGAAAAGGCAGGTAGACCTCTTATACTAGAATCTCTGTATACATGAATATCATTGAACCGCTTCGAGACTACATAGAACTGGAATACCATGACGAGATCTAGCAGCAAACCTTAGACTATGAGCATGCCCCTTTTAGATGCCATTGATGCCATGAATATGGTCACCTGTACTGAGCTTTCCCATTAAATCTGAATGAAAAAACCACTACAGAGAAAAGAGCAGGGGAAACGAGGGCAAGAGAAGATGGGGAAGGATTCCAGAAGGTGCACATGAGGAAAAGGAACCAGAGGCAGATATGTAATCAGAGAGAAAATTGAAATGAAAAAGATCAACGAACCCTCAACCGATTTTCAGCCCTTCAGTAGGAAGAAATATGTGAGATAATCCTCAACAATACCATGGAGACAGAAAGTCTGCAAAAAGAGGACCCAGAAGGAAATAAGATAAAGAGAAAGGAGGCAGTATAAATCCCAAAAAGGAAATACCTATGCACATGCTAGAACAAAACCCAATGGAGATTGATAACCCGAAAGAGGACCTCAGCGTTGAAGAACAAGTGATGAAGTGTTTATTGCAAGAATGGAGACACTTGGATGAATGCTTCATCCCAGAGGATCATAAACAACTCTATAAGGAAACATTCCAACGATAAAAATCTAAACACGGCTCAGTTATCATAATCCAACCGGACCATCTAGGTTCCCAAATCAGCTAAGGGTAAGAAACAGGGACTCAAGGAAAAGGACGGAAGAAGTCGGGAAGAAGGACACTGAACGAATCCAAACAAATGGTTGGGTAGCTACTAATACACTGTTTCAACACAGCGGAAATAAAAATCGTTTGTGAAATACGTTGTTTCAGCAACGTGGTTTCGTCAATTGCTGAATGCAGTGTTTCAGCAACGGTGTTTTAGCAACGCTGAAACTGGTGTTTCAGCAACACTCTGTTTTGACGCCGAGAAACTATTTTCTGCTTACGGTGTTTCAACAATACATAAAGAAAAACTTGTATTCATTAACAATAAACCAACTGTACAAAAATTTCTTCCTCACATAGAGGGATTTTCACAAGATATTATGTTGAAGAGCATCTTCCTCTTGACAGAGGGATTACAATAGGAACGCTTCAGTTCCACAAACCAATTTTTCACTATTTCAGAAAATTACAGTTTCAGCACTGCTGTGCGTTACAAAAAAAAGACTCCTTATCATTCTTCTAACATAAAAAAAAAAAATGAACTGTTGTTCATTACATTTATATGTTAAAAACATATTTGACTTTAAACAATAAGATAATAAAAATATCTTCTAAAGCTTATTTCTGTATTGAATGCAGCGAGCGGTGATGCCTTTTGAAGAAATTAAGTCGGCTGTTATAGGGGAATTTAATTCTGAAAATTTAATGCGCAGCAATGTGCAAAATATCAAGCACGACTTTGAGGCATCCAACAGTCTGGAATATCTACAGCAAATCAAATTTTTGTCCAGCTGTTTATGTTGTAGTTGGAATTAAATTCCAACACTCCCCTTAATTTCAACTGCTGGGTTTTTCTGCATACCTAGGCATTTCCTGAAATGATCAAAACTTTTCTTTCCCAATGGTTTTGTCAAGATGTCAGCTAACTGATCCTCTCTTCTGCAGTGCTACAAAAAAATCTCACCATTGTTTAACCAATTCACGTATGAAGTGAAATTTGGTGTCTATTTGCTTTGTCCTTTTATGAAAAATAGAGTTTTTAGACAATGTTATTGCCGAGCTATTGTCACAGTAAATGGTTGTGCCCTTTTCTTGTTCATGACACAAATCTCTGAGAACTCTTCTCAGCCACACTGCTTGGCATGCTGCTGCTATTGCTACCACATACTTTGCCTCTGCTGTTGACAAAGACACAACTAGTTGCTTCTTGGAAGCCCATGAGATGGCTCCCGATCCCATATGAAACACATAGCCCGATGTGCTTTTCCTATCATCAACACTTCCAGCCCAATCACTGTCAGCGTAACCTGTCAACATGAAACTTTTAGAAGAGGAGTATAAAATACCAAACCCCTTCATTCCATTCACATACCTTAGAATCCTCTTGGCTGCCTGCCAATGAGTCTCTTTCGGTCTTTGCATAAATCTGGAGATTAAACTCACAGTGTGCATAATGTCCGGCTAGTTGCAGTCAAGTACATAAGGCTGCCAACTTTGCTCTTGTACAATTTTGGATCAAAATCCTTGCTGCTGTCTTCTTTGGTCAATTTCAACCCCATTACAGTTGGAGTCACAACTACCTTGTTGTTCTGCATGTTAAATCTCTTCAACACTGCTTCTACATTTTTAACTTGAGAAATGAAAACACCATTTTCACTTTGGTCTACTTCAATTCCAAGAAAATATCTTAAGAAGCCCAAGTCAGTCATTTCAAATTCACTTTTCATGACTGCTTTAAAAACAACAATGAGAAAAGCATCATTGCTAGTAAAAATCAAATCATCTACATATAAAACAACAATAAGAATCTTACCGTCATTCTCCTTTATGTAGAGTGTGGGTTCACCATCACACTTATCAAATCCATTCTCAGTCAGATAAGCATTTATTCTATTGTACCATGCTCTTGGAGCTTGCTTCAGCCCATAAAGAGCCTTCTTCAGTTTGCAGACTTTATGCTCTTGGCCTTCAACTTCATAACCTGGAGGTTGTTCAACATAAACCTCTTCTCTTAACACTCCATTTAGGAATACAGATTTAACATCCATCTGATAAATCTTCCATTTGTGTTGTGCCGCAATAGACAACACTATTCTGACTGTTTCCATCCTTGCTACTAGTGCAAAGGTTTCATCATATTCTTTGCCTTGTTGCTGCTTGTAGCCTTTCACAACAAGTCTTGGTTTGTCCCTGTCAATCTTGCCTTCGGCATTACTTTTGGTCTTATAGACCCACTTAACTCCAATGACATATTTTCCTTCATGGAGGTCCACTAACTCCCATGTTTTACTCTTCTCAATTGCACCAATTTCTTCATTCGTTGCTTGAATCCTTTTATCTTCATTTACAACATCTTCAAAATGAACTGGGTCATCAACATGACAATACAAAGCGAATAATGAATTCAGACCGGTATTGTTACTTACCTCTCCTTGTTCATAAATCTCATTCAGATTTCTGAATCTTGGTCTTCTTGGTGTGCTTGGAGTTCCATCCGAACTTGAGGGTATTTCTGATCCCTGTGGTGTGCTTGGAGAAGCACTTCCTCGACTTCTCAAGGCTGTTCGAATTCCAACTTGTGGTGTGGTTTGTTGTACTTTCTGTGGTGGAGGAGGAGCCACCAAGGAAGGATTATTTGCTGCTGCTCCTTCCTCTTCTTCTTCGTGAGACACAATTGTCTTCACATTCACTATTTTCTCTAAGCTTCCATCCCAAGCTTCATCTTCAATGAACTGTACATCTCTGCTTACTATCAATTTCTTGGTGGATGGATTATAGAGTTTGTATGCTTTTGACTCATCACAATAGCTAATAAAGACACACTTCTCCCCCTTACTGTCAAGCTTCTTCCTTAGCTGATCTGGTACATGTGCATATGCTACACAACCGAATACTCTCATGTGAGTGACAATTTGCTTTTGACCACTCCATGCTTCTTCTGGTATTTTGTTCATGACAACTTTAGTTGGGCATCTATTCAAGATGTAAACTGCGCAAATGACAGCTTCTGCCCAATACTCATGCGGCAAGTGTTTTACCTTCAGCATACTTCTGACCATGTTAAGAATGGTCCTATTCTTCCTTTCAGCAACACCGTTTTGCTGAGGTGTATACCTCGCGGTGAACTACTTTTGTATGCCATTCTCTCTGCAAAAATGCAGAAAGTATTTGGAGATGTACTCTCCTCCTCTATCTGTTCTGAGCACTTTGATATAATTCCCACACTGCTTCTCAACAAGAGTTTTGAAGTGGCGGAATTTCTCAAACACTTCACTCTTCTGTTTCAACATATACACCCATGTCTTTTTGGTTTAATCATCAATGAAAGTTAAAACATATTTATTTCCGGAAAATGATGGTATTTGCATCAGTCCACACACATCAGAGTGAACAATTTCCAAGGGTACTTTTGCCCTTATACTCTTTCCTGCTTGAAAGCTTTCTTTGTGTTGCTTGCCCAAGATGCAGCCTTCACAAAGGCTGTCCGGTTTCTCAATCAATGGAAATCCCTTTACCATTCCCTTTCTGTGCAACAGATTCAAGCCTCCAAAATTGAGATGTCCAAATCTCATGTGCCACAACCAATTCTCATCTTTCACTTGTTCCTGAAAGACTTCTTGTGTTACAGCTCCAATAGTTCTTCCTTCCTTCAAATCTACCCTGAGTTTGAGAGGAAACATTCTATTGCTGGTCATCTGCACCTGTGCAATGATATTCTTACTTGGAGGTATGTCTCTGATTGTACACATATCATCTTTGAAGAACACATTGTAACCTTTGTCAATGAGCTCTCCAATGCTCAAAAGATTACATTTCAGACCAGGTACATACTATACCTCTGGCACAATTATCTGTTCTCCATTTCTTGCTCGGATACTGACTGTGCCCTTACCCTTGACAGATATCTTACTATCAGTTCATGTTGTTACCTCAGATTTCACATTTTTATCCAGATTGGCAAACATTGCAATATTTCCAGTCATGTGATTACTACAACTTGAGTCTAAGAACCAAAAATCTTCTTGTTTGTCTTGTGCAATGTTACATGCTAACAACACAATCTTTGGATTCTTATCTTCTTCATTTGCAAAATTAGCATTCTGCCTAATATTCATGTCATTTTGTTATTTCCTACACTCATTGGCATAGTGCCCATATTTCTTACAATAATCACATTGTACTTGGGATTTGTCATACCTTTGTCCATGAGCTTGCTATTTACTTGAACCTTTATCTTGGTTATGATTGCAGCTCCTTCCACTTGTGCTTGCAGAATTATTTCTGCCTTTGTTTTGGCTTCTTCCATGACCTCCGTTATTTGCTCTGCGTCGACCTTTTCCTTGGCCAAAAGACATCTGAGTCTTCAATGCTTGCTCAAAAGAGGAATCTGTTCCTCTACTCAGTCTGTGTTCATGAGACATAAGAGAAGCACTCAGTTCATCTACTGTGAACTATGAGAGATCCTTTGTTTCTTCTATTGCTACCACAATAGCTTCAAACCTTGAGGGTAAACTTCTCAAGATCTTCTCTACAATCCTTCTTTCTTCAAGAATCTCACCATGAGATCTTATCTGGGTTATCAACCCAATAACCTGAGTTAAGAATGAATCTATTGTATCAGATTCCTTCATGCTGAGTGTTTCAAAGTCTCTCCTCAACATCTGCAACTTTGCAGTCTTCACCTTCTCCATGCCTTGATAGGTAGTTTTGAGAATATCCCATGCCTCCTTGGATTTTGTTGCTGCTGCAATCCGTGGAAAAACATTTTCATGTACTGATTGGAAGAGAAAAAAGAGGGCTTTGGCATCCTTCTTCCTGTCGCTCTTCAACTGGTCTATTTTTGCTACTGTCAAAGCAGCCAATGCTGTTGCATCTGCAGGTTCAATATAGCCAGTCTCAACCAGCTCCCATATTCCTTGAGAAGCAAACAATGCTTTCATTGTTATGGACCAATAACTATGATTTTTCCTATTAAACTGTGGCAGTTGGGAATTTGTCAAACTAGTTCCAGCATCTGCCATCTTAACCTGTATAAGTAAAGAAGAGATACTGACTGTATAATTAAAAACAAGCTAAAAATTTTCTCTGCTGGAGAAAATCTGCTCAATAAGCTTCTTACAGCTCCTACAGTGAAAAAACAAACTCTGTTTTTGACTCACTGAGTGCCTAGACCAGCTCTGATACCATGTTGGTAATTTCTGATAATTCCAAACAAAACTGAACAAAACAGAACAATACTCTGTTTCAACACAGCGGAAATAAAAATCGTTTGCGAAATACGGTGTTTCAGCAACGCAGTTTCGTCAATTGCTGAATGCAGTGTTTCAGCAACGCTGAAACTGGTGTTTCAACAACACTCTGTTTTGACGCCGAGAAACTATTTTCTGCTTACGGTGTTTCAGCAACGCACAAAAAAAAACTTGTATTCATTAACAATAAACCAACTGTACAAAAATGTCTTCCTCACATAGAGGGATTTTCACAAGATATTATGCTGAAGAGCATCTTCCTCTTGACAGAGGGATTATAATAGGAACGCTTCAGTTCCACAAACCAATTTTTCACTATCTCAGAAAATTACAGTTTCAGCACTGTTGTGCGTTACAAAAAAAAGACTCTCTATCATTCTTCTAACATAAAACAAAAAGAACTGTTGTTCATTACATTTATATGTTAAAAACATATTTGACTTTAAACAATAAGATAATAAAAATATCTTCTAAAGCTTATCTGCATATTGAATGCAACAAGCGGTGATGCCTTTTGAAGAAATGAAGTCGGCTGTTACAGGGGAATTTAATTCTGAAAATTTAATGCGCAGTAATGTGCAAAATATCAAGCACGACTTTGAGGCATCCAACAATCTGTAATTTATGTCCAGTTGTTTATGTTGCAGTTGGAATTAAATTCCAACAGCAACTGCTCGCAGATATGAAACTGCGCCCTCCCTCCGAGTGATAAATAATAATGGATGTTTATCGAATGGTAACAACAATGACAACAACACCACTGGATAAGGAATGCCACCCCCCTTCCTATTTAAAAGGATAAGAAATGCCACCCGCCTTCCTGTTTCTCCCACCGTTGGGATAATACTTCCGTTACCAGTAAGACGAGACTTCGTTAACTAAGTGTTAACGAATTGAAAATAGCAAAATTATATCATAATTAAATAGTGAAAATTAGATTTTAAATAAAAACAAAACGGACAGGAAAGGAAAATTAAGGTACATATTTGTACTTTAGATTTAAATATAGGCCACAGAAGGAAGAAGCAGTGTAGATCTAAAAATAAAAATAACCCACTGAAGCAACAACCTACAATTAACCCACCCGCCTTCCTGTTTCTCCCACCGTTGGGACAATACTTCCGTTACCAGTAAGACGATACTTTTTTAACTAAGTGTTAACGAATTGAAAATAGCAAAATTATATCATAATTAAGTAGTGAAAAAATAGATTAAAAAAAAAAACAAAACGCACAGGAAAGGAAAATTAAGGTACATATTTGTACTTCAGATTTAAATATAGGCCAGAGAAGGAAGAAGCAGTGTAGATCTAAAAATAAAAATAACCCACTGAAGCAACAACCTATAATTAACTCACCCACCTTCCTGTTTCTCCCACCGTTGGGACAATACTTTCGTTACCAGTAAGACGAGACTTTGTTAACTAAGTGTTAACGAATTGAAAATAGCAAAATTATATCATAATTAAGTAGTGCAAAATTAGATTTTAAATAAAAACAAAACGCACAGGAAAGGAAAATTAAGGTACATATTTGTACCTTGGATTTAAATATAGGCCACAGAAGGAAGAAGCAGTGTAGATCTAAAAATAAAAATAACCCACTGAAGCAACAGCCTACAATTAACCCACCCGCCTTCTTGTTTCTCCCACCGTTGGGACAATACTTCCATTACCAGTAAGATGAAACTTCGTTAACTAAGTGTTAACGAATTGAAAATAGCAAAATTATATCATAATTAAGTAGTGCAAAATTAGATTTTAAATAAAAACAAAACGCACAGGAAAGGAAAATTAAGGTACATATTTGTACTTTAGATTTAAATATAGGCCACAGAAGGAAGAAGCAGTGTAGATCTAAAAATAAAAATAACCCACTGAAGCAACAGCCTACAATTAACCCACCCGCCTTCCTGTTTATCCCACCGCTGGGACAATACTTCCGTTTCCAGTAAGACGAGACTTTGTTAACTAAGTGTTAACGAATTGAAAATAGCAAAATTATATCATAATTAAGTAGTGCAAAATTAGATTTTAAATAAAAACAAAACGCACAGGAAAGGAAAATTAAGGTACATATTTGTACTTTAGATTTAAATATAGGCCACAGAAGGAAGAAGCAGTGTAGATCTAAAAATAAAAATAACCCACTGAAGCAACAACCTACAATTAACCCACCCGCCTTCCTGTTTCTCCCACCATTGGGACAATACTTCCGTTACCAGTAAGACGAGACTTCGTTAACTAAGTGTTAACGAATTGAAAATAGCAAAATTATATCATAATTAAGTAGTGCAAAATTAGATTTTAAATAAAAACAAAACGCACAGGAAAGGAAAATTAAGGTACATATTTGTACTTTAGATTTAAATATAGGCCACAGAAGGAAGAAGCAGTGTAGATCTAAAAATAAAAATAACCCACTGAAGCAACAACCTACAATTAACCCACCCGCCTTCCTGTTTCTCCCACCGTTGGGACAATACTTCCGTTACCAGTAAGACGAGACTGTGTTAACTAAGTGTTAACGAATTGAAAATAGAAAAATTATATCATAATTAAGTAGTGCAAAATTAGATTTTAAATAAAAACAAAACGCACAGGAAAGGAAAATTAAGGTACATATTTATACTTTAGATTTAAATATAGGCCACAGAAGGAAGAAGTAGTGTAGATCTAAAAATAAAAATAACCCACTGAAGCAACAACCTATAATTAACCCACCCGCCTTCCTGTTTCTCCCACCGTTGGGACAATACTTCCGTTACCAGTAAGACGAGACTTCGTTAACTAAGTGTTAACGAATTGAAAATAGAAAAATTATATCATAATTAAGTAGTGCAAAATTAGATTTTAAATAAAAACAAAACGCACAGGAAAGGAAAATTAAGGTACATATTTGTACTTTAGATTTAAATATAGGCCACAGAAGGAAGAAGCAGTGTAGATCTAAAAATAAAAATAACCCACTGAAGCAACAGCCTACATTTAAAAGTACGAGTAACAACACTAACACTCGAAAAAAGGCCCATTAGATGGGCATGCACGTTGTGTAAAACTACAAGACTGAGTAACACTAGATCCATGCACGTTACATCTAAAAAGTTGTCGCATCCTAAATTTACAAGTAAAAACAACACTGGAAATGAAATTTAAAAGTAAAAACAACACTGAAAATGAAATTTACGAGTAAAAGCAACACTGGAAATGAAATTTAAAAGTAAAATCAACATAAGATTCTATGAACAGTAAAGGAAAAGGCAAGGCCGTGAAAGGGTACTGGTTAGCCTTGCTCCAAGAGGACGGGAAACCCCTTCCTAATAGTCCAGAACCATAGCCATACCTTTTACGCCTCTGGGTGCAAGGGTTTTGGTTAGCCCGGGGCCAAGAGGTCAGGAAACCCCTTCCGAACAGTCCAGAACCATGGCCATACATGTTACGCCTCCGGGTTGCGATGCAATAGGAGCCGACAATGGAGTCAGCTACCTTGCAACCAGGCGTGTGCCCCTTTTATAACATCCTTAAAACAAATACTGAAGAATAAATGCTGAGGGTAGCCGCATGCAATGTGAAACTCATGAAAACAATTCGTCAACTTAACAGTTTTAGAAACACACAGAAGCACAATCTATTACTTAACTATGGAACACATGTGGGATTCTGTGAGGAACAACACATAAAATCTATGCAATTAACAACAAATAAAGACTAAACCCTTGACTGTGTATTTTGAGTTGGGCAAAGAAATATAGTACTTTTAAATTATTTCAACAACTATGCGCAACTGTGTAAACAATTAGCATATTAACATATTTAAAGTAACCATTGTCTGTTGCAAAAAAAAAACACACATAACATTTAAGACCATTTCAAAGCATTAAACCAAATCAAAATAATCACAGGAAATATGCTTCGTACTCTAGCCAGCATATATATAATCCACATTTTTAACTATGTATCAAAACAGAAAATGAGGGTTGTGCCATAGCTATCTAGAAACCCTCTCATAACATTGTAGCAGAGAGGCACAGTACTCGGGAGAAGATTATTGAAAAACCCTCTTAATTTTCAGTCTAACAACCAGACCCTAGGGTATACGAAAACAGTTAGAGCTATGTATTTGAGCCTCAGCTACAACACCCCTCATTTTGATAGAACAAGCCGGAGGAAAGAACCTTGAAAAAAGAAAGGAGGCATATGAGCATCGAACCTACACGGCGTGAGAAATCAACATGAAGAAACTGCATAGGATGTACCCGTGAACAGAAAATAGAGTCAAGTTAAAACTCAAATCAAAGGGCTTGTGAATAGTAGAATGTACAGGGTTTGGAAATGATGAACTTACCTGAGAACAGCCATGAAGACTCTCTAACGCTGTCAAACAAAGAAGTGGAAAAGCAATTAGTTTTTCCCTAAATTTTAAAAAAGTAAAATTAAATTTGAAAACCTGAAGAGTTCTACTCTGGAAAATGGTGAGTGAGAGAAGGAACAATAGGCTGGAAAATTTTCATGAGAACAACTTCGATGCATTTCCTCAGCTAGTAGGGAGAAACATTTGCTGAGATGATGGACGAGACTTATCCTTGGGCATTCATTCTTTGTAGTGCGAGCTACCTTATTAACATGATCGAAGGCGCGATGGTGGCTTGGGTGTATGATAAGGCAGATGAGTGGATATCAATACGAAATTGCGAATCCTTAGGAAAAGCCAATGAGTGGAGGCCATTTTGCGCCTGGAGAGAGGGCCATGGTTGTTCGTCTCACTGGAAGCTCTGGCAACAACCTCTGGACCTTGAAGAATGGGAAAGGAACTCGGTGAAACCTTTCCAGACCCCATCTTCCCAAAAAACTAACTGAACCAGTAAGAGAAGAAGTCTTACAGGTTAAAATTGCAGTGTACCAGAAAGAAAATTCGCGCCTGTAAATTACCTGTTGTACAGCAGGAGTGAGCACGAGAATGAGGAGAAGCCTCGCCAACCTAGGCGAAGGTAGTTAGTGGAATGAAAAAACCTGGGCGAAGGTAGTTAGTGGTCAGATCAAGAAGACCCGTCGATGGTGGGATGTTAGGACATCGAATCAAATGAATTAAGACTTTAATTTCACATTGTAACATGTGCAAGTATCCAAGGATAGAACCAAGTTATAAACCCTAATAATAATGTAGGTAACTCATAGTTCCATAATAAATAAATAAATCCATAATGTGACCATGTCATTCACGATATGATGGGTAGAACGTAGTGGATATAGATAAGATAAGATAATTATATTTATGTCCAACTAATGACTGCAAAGTAGGTCAAAGGGACTGTTGAGTACTCATGTATATACAAAGCGGGAGAACCAAACGGTCTCCTATAAAAGATACAATGCATGAAGTAAATCAACATCTGGCCCTAGCGGAAAAGATCCAGGACCTAATAGGTCTGAGGATTAGACCCATCTCTCCTAACATCTGAGGTTGAATGAATAACGTTGAAGAAACTCAACAATGTCTGTTGGCCCGATGAAGAGTCGATGGAAAGTGCAAACTATCCACTAAATCGTGTCCTGGGGGGGTTCACACGTCGCTAAATGCTGGAGGACCTAGTCTGTCTCTGAGGAACGGATCTGAGATGGAACTGCTGTTGAGATCTCGTGTGGCAGGTTGAGGTCCCACAAATCCTCATTGATCTGGAGTCTGGATACATAATGGTATCAATCAATCTCTTGGTGCCCCTGTCTGAAGGTAGTACCCTGAAAAATGTCGTGATCCTTTGTGTGGGGTCTGGTCTAATGGGAGGCTGAAGAATATGCGCTCGGAACCTAAGAGCCGCCTGCATATATAGGGTCAAACATATCTGATTGGGGTACCTGAAAAAGTCGACGAGGGTCCGAGAATCTCTGAACAAGCAATGAAACCTTCCTCTGATCTCATAGTAGACAGGGCATCCAAGGATGATGTGCACCTCGGTCTCCACTTCCTGTAAATGACATACCTGGCAGAGTTTGTCTAGTCTATCCACCTGGTGGTCTGTCTCTACCTGAAGTCTATGAGAACCTACTCTGAACTGGCCTAGAGGAATGCGATGAGCATGCATCCAGTGGTGAAAGGTATACTAGGGTCGAACAATGAGCCCATCTCTCAACTCCAAGAAGTGCTCAACATAGAAGGCCATATTTGGGCGCAACCCTCCTGGAGGATTGACCCAGGTGACCTGGACGAACTGCCTGTAGATGTCCTCCTTGATGATCTTGTTTAGCTCCTGCCTAGTAGGTAAAAGGTGACCATGAGCATCTAAAGAATATCGGAGAGGGAGACAATCCAACTGAATTCCCACTGACTCTAAGAGGTTTGAAACTCCTGTAAACCAACATCTGGCTTGGCCTGAGGGAGTAGAATGGGCAGTAGTCTCAAAAGAGCAACATGCCAAGTAAGGATAAAAATCCTTTCTCTTTATCGAGTCTGCCAAGCGCTGGACACGATGCAAGAATGAAACCAATCTGAAGACCGTCTCAAGCCGAAAGGGCTGAGCTCCAAACTCTGCAAGGATGATGTGTTGTAGCACTATCAGTTTGCACCTAATGATGCGGCAGAGAAGAAGAATCTGGACTCTTTCAGCTGAAGCCCAGTCTGGCTCAAGTAAAGACGGTCCCCAAATCTCTGAGCCATATAGAATAGTGGGACGAACCAAGGTGTCCATGAGGCTCATCTTGGACGAGATGTCCTGGAAGTGATGTTGAAAGCACTGTCTCTCGAGAAGCACTAAGGATCCATATCCTTTGTTGATCCGAGGCTGAAATTTTGGTCACAAACTGAAGCGGGGACCTGAAAATTGCACCCCCCAAGTAAGTACACATGCTGGTGATCTCAATCTCCTCCCCTCTCAATAGAAAGTGAAGGTCTAAGGTTTTCTTCACCCCATTGAAGATCATAACCTTGGTTTTACCCAGGTTGACCGTCGACTATCGATGGTCACAAAACATAGCTAAGGCATCCAATTGCCTCTGTAACCCTTCTGGGGATGAGAAGAGGAGGACCACGTCGTCAGCAAAGAGTAGAATAGATATCAGAACCTGGTGAAGAAGGCAACCATCAGTGTCCTGGATATGCTCATGTAGAAATGCTTCCAACTCATACCATTATAGATTATAATTATCAACCATTATGGAGAAATGCTCTTTTTCTTTGTTAGTTATATCTTTCTAAGTTAAATTTTTGTCACACTATTTTAAAATAGTGGTGTAACTTTGACAGTTAATGGTATAAATATTATAGGTTTTGTTTTGTTTTGCTTCTTGATTAGATATAGTAATTTTTATTTTTTATTTTTATTTAACATATATATATTTATAGCCTTTCTAAATTTTATTCCGAAAATAACTATGTATTATCATGAATTACATATATTTTTTTTAATGGTATACACATTAGTTATTATATAGTTCTATCTTGCCAAAGTAAAACACCTTATGGATTTTCCACTTACTTTATATGTCTCATGCATCAAGTAGTATTATATTCTCTTTGCATTCTTCTTTCTAAAGATTTGGGCATGACACCCAACCTTGGTTGATCATGGGTTGAAGCCACTTGTGTATTACCTTGTTATACACCTTCAGGTTCATTGTTATTTCTTTATATATACATATACATCACAATCTAACTTCTCCATATTATTATGCAAACACTTATTATATGATAGTGATGGTGTTTGATTAAATGCATGGGAAAATTTTAGAGACTAATATTCATAGGTGCCTCAATTTTGCAAAATAAAAGATTCATAAATTTCCATTTTTTTTAAAATGATTAGACCAAATTTTAAAGTGTAATAATGTTTTACTTGAAAATTCACCATATCCTATGCCTAGGGAAAATTTTAGGGGCTAATATTAGCAGGTTGGCTAATTTTGCATGCTTTTGAAATATAAAAGATTCATGAATTTCTATTTTGTTCTAAAAATGATTCGCCCAAATTTTATAGTATACAAATGTTTTACTTGAAAAGTAACCAAAATTTTATAGAGGTTGTATAAATTATAATGAATTTGAATACATTTAAAGAAATATCTCCAAACATTTTACAAATGGAATATTAAGGACCGGTAATATTCCCCAAGGTTTCAAAACTTCAATATGAGTTTCTATCGTTAAAATTTCCCTTGCCTATGCCTCTAAGTTTCGCCCATTATATATATACATGTATATAAAAATGTATCCATCCTCAGTGTTGTACCTTTCTATTGGAATTGTTTATAAGGTTGTGCAATGAATGCTCTAGACATGGGGCCTCCATGGCACCATATTCATCTATGGATGCCCCATGTAATTCAACTCACATGATGCCTTTATATGGATGAGGGGCTCACTATGCCAGATTGAACCCTAGAAAATTGTTTGTATTGACGATGGCGATCGAACGAAGGTTAATTGATGGTGATCATTGGCTTGATTTCACTAGATTAACTACCTTCATTTTCCCCTCTCCTACTTTAGTCTCATTTGGTGTTCGATCTAGTTAAGAGTTAAGCTCTACAAGCTCATGGTAGCTTTGGTGAAGAACGAGGGTTTTCCCTATATTTGAGAGAGTTATCACCATGATTTTGATCCTCCTGCTTCAAAATTGTATCTAGAATGAATGTTCATACTAGTTGAGACAAAACATGCATAACAGGTCCTATTTCACCTTATAAAACTCTAATTCTTTATTTCTTCGTGGCTTTATATAGTTTTTTGCTTCTTGAATTTTTTTTTCATGGATTCCATTCACTAATGGTTTGATTGATATACTTTTAGTTCAAACCCTAGCTCTTCTTCAAAGGTTTGGTTATGATGACCATCTTCTACAGGGATCCAACCATGATATGCCTCCTTCATGGCTTCCTCGACAATCATTTATTAGTGGTAAATCTAATCTCGAAACCCTAACTCTATTAATTCAAGAGCGGTTTTCTTCAAATTATAATTTAGATAATGGGGCATTCTTTCTTCTGTAGCAAGGTGTTGAGGTCAGGACTTTGTTCTTCCTTATCAAAGGTGAGAATTCAGGTTGTCATTTAGATTAGTTTACATGTCCTTCTGACAATTTCTAAAAAAATTGAAGGATGGACTAAATAATTCCTTCTTGTTTTTCCACAAGTTAGTTCTCGACTGTGCTTAGGTTTTATTCTGAGCTTCTATGAGAGTTTGATAGTTACAATTTCACTTCTTTTCGCTACAACTACTATAGGTGCTCATTTTCCTCTATCCTTTATAGGTTTCTGATGCCATTATGAGGCTTCAACTTGTTTGTGGTTCGCATGAAAATTATTTTTGTTTAGGGTTTGTATTGAGAGGGAATTAATTGGCCAGAATTATAATTTCAGTTGTTAAATTTATGTTTAGAGGGTTTTAATATGAGGCAAGTTCTAGGTCATAGTGGACAAAATTATATAATAATTATGTTTTATTTTATTGAGGGTTTACCCCTTCTATTAACTTCAAATTTGTTACTTTTAATTTTGAGATATGGTTGATACCCATATGGCCCAGAATATAAACTTCCTTTCTTTATTTTCAAGAACATTAAATGCATTTTATTTTCTTGTGGTTATTGTGCATGTTTATATACCTATATATGTATATATATATATATATATATATATATATATATATATACCCAGCCATGGTTTTCCTTAGATTTTTTATATAATTTGCAATCAAAGCTTTTATAGTTGGAATTTGTATAAATTATGGTGTAGATTTGCAACTCCTCATGAAGTTTTAATCAAAATCACAAGACACAAACATCTATTTCCTTGCAGAAGTTAATTCATAATTTAAAACAAAAAATTGAGACATGCAATAAGAAATAACACACATGCATAGAGTATTTTCCTTGGGAAATCAATCTGCTAAAAAACCCCAATGATTGCTTGTGTTAATCTAATGAATATAGATGTATTCCAATTGCTTTTCTCAACTGAGCATAACCTGCTAGTGGATAACCTATCTCTCTTCTCTCTAAGAAGCTCTGACCCAGACTTAGTCAATTTTTGCCTCTTCTTGAGCCCCTATTTCCTTTCACAAATCCTTGCAAAATTAGGTCCCTATTATTTAGGAATTTCTCCAAAATGTTTGCGCAATTCCTCAGGGTTGATCACTTGACCAATACTATAGCTATACAGTCAATCTAGTATATAATTAATTGTAGAATTCCTTGGAAACTACACAAAAAAATGGGAAACCCGTATTCTTTACATGCATGCAATAACTATTATCTTATTTATCATTTAACTAGATGATCTCTGAGTTATACTGATGTCCCACTACTTAACTAACCACGCACTAGTTTTATTAACAATTAGAACTAGTTAATTGATTACAACTTATATTAACTCAACCTAGGCTCGTAAAATTTAGGAATCACTACATACAACTAAACTTCATGCCCGTAACTCAAATTAACTAAGTAAACTGAGTGACAAAAGCCATGCCGCAATAGTTAATTTCATCCAAGTTGTCTACTGATGTGGAAATTCGAATTTTGTCAATTTAAACAAGGCAAAATCAAATTGAGAATTTCTCTCTGCATTTTTCAACACTCTCTCTCCTCTCAACAAGAAAGGGATTATCAACCACCCTTATCCTACACCTCTAGAATGTACTACATGCAACAAATCTCATTGTTTTTGTTGCTACTGTAAAATATGCAACCAAGAAGTATAAAATAAGAACAATGAATCAACTATGTATGCAACTATCTATTAGGGAAGTTATTGTGTTGTTTACTCTGCTACTGGGCCTTCTACTTTGCTATCAACACTCCTAATCACTCCTCAGTATCTGACTAAAAATGATTCTCCTGGTACTTGATACTGTGGGCACCCGTAGTAAGGTAATGATCCATGAGGAGAATTCCTCAATAGACCCTCCACAAATTTGTGTAACTCTGGGACTAAGGATCTACATCACTCCACCTTACTCAAGGAGGTATAGATGCATGCATGGCGAAATATGATCTACGCATAATGTTATTGCTTCCACACCGCTACTACAAGTACTACAGTAATGAGTCTAAAATCCTTAGATCTTGAAATACAAGCTTCCATAGGGCTTCTCCCTCTGACACTAGACTCCCTCTAAGTCTCAATCTCCCTATGGGAAATATCTCTACTCCTCAATCTTCCAATATCAATGATCACAACTCCTTTTTTATCAATAAGCATTGGCTCACTGATCTGCCCACTAGCATCCTTCTAGTGCCATTAACAATTCTTCACATAGGGTCTTCTGTATCTACCTTGAACTAGGGCTCCATAACTTTGTGTCCTAACAACTCATTAGTTCTTAAATAATCATTGTACTTCAGGACTTCAATGACTAGTTTCTAATGTGAATCCAACTCTGACACCATGTAGAAATCATTGTGTAGGTTTGCAATTGCTCATGAATTTTTAATCAAAATCACAAGACACAAACCTACTCTAATGCTCTGTGGAAGTTAATTCACAATTTAGAACAAAAATGTCAGACATGCAATAATAAATAACATGCATGCACACAATATTTTCTTGAGGAAAGAAATCTACTAAAAAGAAACAATTCTTTCTTGCATTAATATGATGAACATAGATGTATTATGATTTCTTTACTCAACTGAGCATAACTTGCAAGTGAATAACCCATCTCTCTACTCACTAAGAAGATCTAACTGAGACTTAGTGAATTTCTTCCTTTGCTTGCACCCCATTTTCCTTGCGCAAATACTTGAGAAATTAGGGCTCTATTATTTATGAATTTCTCCAAAATGCTTCTGCAATTCCTCCGGTTTGATCAGCTAACCAATAAAATAGCTATACACTCAATCTATTATATAATTAATTGTACACTTCCTTGGAAACTCCACCACAACTAGGCAACTTGTATTCTTCACACACATGAGTTAATTATTAGATCACTAGTTAGTTAACTAGATCATCTACAAGTTAGACATATGTACCACTACTTAACTGGCCACCAACTAGTTCTATTAACAATCCAAACTAATTTAACTAATTACAACTAAAATTAACTCAACCTAGGCTCCTAAAATTTAGGAATTATTACATGCAATTGAACTTCATGCCCCTAACTCAAATTGACTAAGTAAATTAAGTGACACAAACCATGCCACACAAGTTAACAACATCCAAGTTTCTGTATTCAAGCTTCTGTGATACATAATGAATTAAGCAAAGTCTTTTGGTAGAAATCACATAAGAGAAATTTTTGGCCGACGCGTTTCGTATCAACTTCAAAAACTAGCCATTTAATATAGTCGTTACCTATTAATATTTCTAATAAATTAATGAAATAATATCATTATTTAAATATTTTTTCAAAAACTAGTCGTTTAATATAGCTGTTACTGAATAATATTTGTTTTTAGTATATTAATAAATTAATATCATAATTTAAATATTATTGTTCAAATATGGCCATTACTTGAAATTATGTCTCTACATTTCTCTCTATTTAAGCCTTTTCCATGGTCTGCCTCTTCATCTAATCTTGGTGAGGAACAAAGCATAAAATCTATGCAATTAACAACAAAGAAAGACTAAACCCTTGATTGTGTATTTTGAGTTGGGAAAAGAAATACTGTACTTTTAAATTATATTTCAACAACCATGCGCAATCATGTAAACGATTAGCATATTAACATATTTAAAGTAACCATTATCTATTGCAAAAAAAAAACACATAATAGTTAAGATTGTTTCACAGCATTAAACCAAATCAAAATAATCACAGGAAATATGCTTTGTACTATAGTTGGTATATATATAATCCACATTTTGAACTATGTATCAAAACAGAAAACGAGGGTTGTGTCGTAGGTATCTATAAACATTCTCATAACATTGCAGCCGAGAGGCACAGTACTCGGGAGAAGATTATTAAAAAAACTCTCTTAATTTTCAGTCTAACAACTAGACCCTAGGGTATACGAAAATAGTTAGAGCTATGTATTTGAGCCTCAGCTACAACACCCCTCATTTCCATAGAACAAGCTAGAGGAAAGAACCTAGAAAAAAGAAAGGAGGCATATGAGCATCAATCCCGCACTGCGTGAGAAATCAACATGAAGAAACTGCATAGGGTGTACCCATGAACAAAAAATAGAGTCAAGTTAAAAATTAAATCAAAGGGCTTGTGAATACTAGAATGTACAGGGTTTGGAAGTGATGAACTTACCTGAGAACAACCATGCAGACCCTCTGGAAAGGAAATTAGTTTTTCCATAAATTTAAAAACACTAAAATGTAATTTCCCTGTGAATATTCAGGAGGGAGGCGATGGTCTAGCAAACAGGTACGGTTTCAATGGATTCAATCTAACAACCTTGCAGACATACCAGATTGAGAAGGGATAGCCGTAACATTCTACAATGGACCTGCTGATAGGAGCCATGACTAGAATGACAAGGGGGGAGATCCCCTCCTACCGTAATATCGCAGCAGGAGAATCTAGCCAGCATGATTCAGTAGGTAGCAATAGAGGCTGTGGAAAAGGACCTCCGGTCTTGGCAGCTAAACGAGAAGTGACACTGGGTGGTAAATATCTACCGAGGGTGACTAATAAATGAATATTTTTCATACCAATTAATAAGGTGTAAGAATACCGAAAATACATGAAGGACCATGTCCTTATAGGAAAAATTATCGGGACTTGGCCAACAGAAAAGGAACTGCTCAAATGGATCCAACAACGATGGTAATCGAAAGGTCACATTGATCTCAAGATAGTGGGGAAAGGGTTTTTTATAGTTGTTTTCGCTAACCTAGAAGACAAAGAGAAGGTGTTTGAGGATGGGCCCTATTTCTTCAACAATGAAAGACTCTTCGTTCGACATTAGGAGGAATGTTATAACCTAGATCAGGAACAAATACTCGCAGCCCTAGCTTGGGTTCAGTTTTTTGGCTTACCAATGGATTTCTAGGATCCAGAAATCTTGGAAGGGATTAGTAATTCTATTGGAACTTTTGTCAAAGTTACGGACTCTACACGAAAGGGCAGGTAGACCTCTTATACCAGAATCTCTCTATACATGAATATCATTGAACCGCTTCCAGACTACATAAAACTAGAATTCCATGACGAGATCTAGCAGCAACCCTTAGACTATGAGCATGCCCCTTTTAGATGCCACCGATGCCATGAATATGGTCACCTATACTGAGCTTTCCCATTAAATCTGAATGAAAACCCCACTATATAGAAAAGAGCAGGGGAAATGAGGGCAAGAGAAGATGGGGTAAGGATTCCAGAAGGTGCACATGAGGAAAAGGAACTAGAGGCAGATAGGTAATCAGAGAGAAAATTCAAATGAAAAAGATCAACGAACCCTGAACCGGTTTTTAGCCCTTCAGTAGGAAGAAATAGGTGAGATAATCCTCAACAATACCATGGAGACAAAAACTTTGCAAAAAAAGGACCCATAAGGAAACAAGATAAAGAGAAAGGAGGCAGTATAAATCCCAAAATGAAAATACCTATGCACATGCTAGAACAAAACCCAATGGAGATTTATAACCCGAAAGAGGACCTCAGTGTTGAAGAACAAGTGATGAAGCGTTTATTACAAGAATGGAGACACCTGGATGAACGCTTCATCCCAGAGGATCATAAACAACTCTATAAGGAAACATTCCAACGATAAAAAGCTAAACAGGGCTCAGTTATCATAATCCGACCGGACCATCTAGGTTCCCAAATCAGCCAAGGGTAAGAAACAGGGACTCAAGGAAAAGGAGGGAAGAAGTGGGGAAGAAGGACATTGAACGAATCCAAACAAATGGTTGGGGAGCTACTAATAAATTATGGAAGGGTAGTTCCATTGCCAAAGGTATTTCAAAAACCCCCAAAACTGTTGAAATGATAATTACATCATGGAATATAAGAGACCTTGATAGCATAGGCAAACAGAGGTACCTCAAAAAATATCCTCATGTCGCAAAGAAGTTCCAAACATTTTTGTGGATGTCGTAGGCACTGGTTTTTCTTTAGCTAGAGAACTATCTCCAGGAAACAACATTCCAAAATCATATCCTCAAGTCCCAATAAACATTGTTAGAATTAGCACTCAACAACTGACATACGAATATATTTCTATCATTTGAGCTGTAAAGATACAAGAGAGAGTATAGAATGATATAGGTAGGTCAATGGTATAATAATAGTAGCAATATTCCTTGGTTTTAAGAGTAATCAAAATGAATATAATTCTATTAATTGGGGTCTAGGAGAGGCCAAGAAAAATGACAAAGAAACTAGATAGTTAGAGGAGTTCCTAAATGAAAAATAACTATCTTTTAGTGTATTCACGAGCAAGCTCGGTAAAGGAAACCTACAACAACACCTTTCTAACCTTGCTAAGCAATAGATGATCTTGAACTCCTTCCTAGTTTCAATAAATAAAGGCATGTTGATTGTCTCCGAGAACATAAAAAAATATCATGTATTCATTGTTGGCTTATTGGGCCCTGACCCAGGTTCAGAAGAGTTTTTAGCCAAACAAATCCTGCAGCTACGGCCCTTTCGGCAACAGCCCGCAGACCGTGGACTGAGGTCTCACCCGAGGTAGCAGGGGAGGGTGCTGGAACCAAGTTTCCACACCCTTGGGATGTCTTGATGTGTCTGGAGGGGGTCGCGAACCTTTCTGTAGCCCCGCACCACTTCTGTACTACTATCGGACTGCAGGTGTACTTTCTTATTAAGGAAATTATTATCGATCTTATCTTCTTGTTATAGTCTTTAAGAAAACATTTAACAATAAACCCAATGTGCGCATAAAAGATACAACCTCATATAACAGATGCATAAACCAGAACACAATAGATCCGCAATATAGAAAACAACTTATCTTTATTAATATCTTCTGTCACTACAACTAGATCCACCCTGTGCACTCAACTGCAAGGGTCTGTGCACACAACTGTGGACTCTACTAGGCCTTTGTACACACAGCTACAGAGCCTCTATCTATCTACTAACCCTCTTGACTCAGACTTATAGACACAGAGAATATTGCCTTCACCAACCCATAACCATCCAGATCCAAAACAAAACTTAACTGCCTTCTACCCTTAGAGCCTCGCTCTATTTATACATTCCCATGGTCCACAGACCATGGGAAAATCGACTTACTTTTTATTATTTTATATTATTTTTGGGCAGACAACCCCTTGACTCAACCTATTACATTTCGTGCTCTGCTCATTTCGGAGATTTACAATATTATTTCCCTAACTTCTAGGATTTAAGCCCCAAAATCATTACGAAGGGCCTCTACTACCCAACAGGCCCCCAACACAATCATCATGACTCGCCCTGAGTCACCCATTGGTGCGGCGATACGCGCTACCTAGGCGTCGCGGTCCACCATCCCTATGAGTGACACACTTCGTGCTACTGCTCCCTCTTTATCGCCTGCAACTCTTCTGCTAGCTCCTGCTCCATTGCCTTCACTAATTCGCGCAACCGATGATGCTCATTCTGCTCTGCTCAGTTAACATAGAGCACCCCCTCATAGGATTTTAGCTCTAGCTGGGGTGCCACATACGAGAATTCTTCGTGCCAATGCAGCACGTCTCCAATTTCTGGTTGCCTATACTCATTGTTTGTTGTAGCTTGTGTTGTAATTTTGCAAGACAATTGTTGCTATCCATGAGATCCCAATCTTCAAGGTGTATAGGAGATGAACTATTAACCGCAATTCCATCGTTTGGCTCCGTATTCACAGGCTTTCCCTTATCTTTGATGGCTCACTGGCTATCCCATGGGGTGGGCAACGACATCCAGACCAGTTCTGCTTCATGGCTAAGACTTTTCGGCACATCCCCTACCAGTGGTGCTAAATTCTTCATGGTTCTCGCAACCATTGACACCATACGATCCAGAAAGTCTTGCATCTCCATTGGCCATATCACAACCCTTGGGCTTACTCCTTTATCGTAAATAATGAACAACTCCATCTCAGTGGGGAGACACAATAGCTTACTTTCCTCAAAATCGCAGATCATTTGGCGGATTCCCCCCCTGTGATTTATAAGCGTTTCGAAATTCAAATTCGTTGGTTCCCTCCTTTTTTTGTGCCATAACGTTAAGCCTGTGGTAGATCGTTCCAGATCTGGCTTGTATCGCATCTCCTAGTTGCCCGCCGCCCGCTCTTGTTTTCCATAACTCAGACATCTTGTCATGAATAGTGGCAGCAATGGTAACCTGTCTACTTGTCCACGCAGTAGTGCAGCACCTTCTGCGCAACCCCGACCCTGGTGACACACCAATTCTACGTGCCCCTTTATTTTTTTGCAGCTTCCCCACAGACTGCTTTAACTTCTCACACTCTCTTTCAACTACCTGGAGCGGTGAGACTATCCTTCAGTCGGTTAGTCATGCGGTCAACACACATGTGTAGAGCTTTAGGTGAATGCTATTTACTCTAACTGGGAAAGGCTCTCCGTTCAGCTTGGCAAGTTGGACTGCGCCCCCATCTATGACTTCTTATACTACATAGGGTCCCAACCAATGCATTCAGAGTTTTCCAGGGAATTTCTCAAACTTGCTGTCGTAGAGTAATACAAGATCATTTTCTTTGAATGCACGCATCTTGATATGGCCATCATGCCAAGCTTTTTCCTACTGCTTCTGTACCTGCTGATGGAATCCTGCCAGAAACCATTCCTCCTCAAGTTCTTCCAATTGCACGATCCTTTCTTCCAAATTTGCGTGGTTTTCCATGCCTATCGTTGCTGCTATTCGCAAACTGGGTACAATGTATTCCATTGGCATGATGACTTCCTTTCCATAGACTAACCAGAAAGGCGTTTGGCCTGTCAAATTCTGTTCGATATACTCATAGCACAACGAGTATGCGCAAATCCCAATCATTCCATTGTGCATTACAAGCCTTTGTCAATGCAGTCTCCAAGATCTTGTTGAAAGCTTCAACGGTTCCGTTTGCCTGCAGATGGTACGGTGTGCTTTTCTGATGATATATCTGGAACTCCTCAGTGAGCACGCTGATAGTTTCATTCAGGAAGTGTGTTCTGCGGTCGCTCATTAGGATTTTTGGACATCCAAATCGTGTTAACACATTATCGAACAAAAATTTCACAGCTGTAGTGGCCGTGCAGTCCTTAATCCGCTATGCTTCCACCCATCGGGTCAAGTACTCTGTCACGGTGGTGATATATGGCACCCCCGTCTTTCCTGGAGCTGTGATAAGCCCCACAGAATCGATTGCCCATTTCTCGAATGGTTGCAGCGTCATCTGTGGCTTGAGTGGCATTTCATCCCTCCGCGAAGGTTTCCTAGTCCTTTGACATACATCGCAGGCCCGACAATACCCTTTGGAGTCTTGATGTAGAGTTGGACACCATAGTCCTACACGAAGAATCTTCTGTGCTGTGGCACATCCTGCATAATGTCCTCTTGCAACCCCCCTGTGTGCTTCGGCAAGAATCTGTCCTCGCTCAAATTCTGGTACATAATGGCGTAATATTTCATCGTTGCCCATTTTGTAGACGTGCCCTGCAATGATAGTAAAGTCTGTTGCGTATCCCAATTCTTTCTTCTGTTGAACTGAATATCCCTACGGTGCGGTTCGAGTGGTTAAGAAATGGATTATATCCTCAAAGTGGCCATCCGCGACGTGCACTGAATAGAGTTGTGCATTAGGTAGCCCCTCCTCTAGGTTTGTGGGTTTTTCACCATTCTCAATTCGGGACAAGTGATCTGGGCCTACGTTTAGACGTCCTAGCTTTACGATGACTTCAAAATCATATTCCTGAAATAATAACAGCCATCTACAAAGGCGCCCTCCCAAAACAGCCTTATTCACTAGGTATTTGAGCACAGAGTGATCAGTGTACATCTTAAAGTGTCCTCCAAGTAGGTAGTGGCAATATTTCTGGAGTGCATACACCATCGCCAGTCCCTCCCGCTCTGTAGTGGAGTACGTCTTCTTAGATTTGGACAATCGTCGACTTGCGAACGCGATCGGGTGATCAATTCCTTCCATGCCTTCCTGTGTGAGTAGCGCACCCAATGCGATACACGACGCGTCAACATGCACGTGAAATTCGATGTCCCATTTTGGAATGACCAAGATAGGAGCTGATGCCATCTTTTCCTTGAGTGTTTCCAGATTTTTGTTACATTCCTCATTCCAGGAATAAGTAGCATCCTTTTTCAACAACTGTTACATCGATGCCGTGATCTGTGTGTAGCTCTTGATGAACTTTTGATAGTAACCAGTGTGTCCCAGTGTGGCACGCAGTTGCTTGACACTTTGCGGTGCTTGCAGATTGAGTATGACAAAAATCTTTGCCGAGTCCACCATGAGGCCTTGCTTGTAGACCACATGGTCGAGCAAGTTCCCAAAGGGGATGAGGAAAGTACACTTCTTTACATTTAGCGCAATTTGATGTCATCGACACGTATCCAGCATTAACCGTAAACTCGCAGTATGTTTCTTAACTAGCCCAAATACAGTCCAATCATCAAGATACACTTATAAGAACTTATGTATAAATTCCTTGAATGCAGCTACCACAATGCATGAGAATATTGCCGGCACATTCTTTAGTACAAAGGGCATCACCGTATACTAAAAACAACCCCATCGGTTGCGAAAGTCGTTTTACTCCTATCCTCCGGCACAATCTTGATCTGGTGTGTTGTAGGGAAAAGTATCTGACTCAGATGACCCTATCCCACTCTAAGGGTGATAGTACCTTAGCAACAACTGTAAAACAAACTACTTAAGGTTTACTTCTTTATGAAAGCAAAAGAGAATGGAGAAATGCACTAACCGTTGCCTTGCGCTTAATGTCGAATCCAAACTCTTCTCTTTGGCCGCTTGCTCCTAGCTCCTTGTTCTTTTGCTTGCCCAGCTACAATGAGATCCTGCAAAATAACAAAGAAGGAAACTACAAGAGGCATGCAATCATAACTGGTTCATGGATTAGTGTAAACCAAACATGCAATCATCACAATATATTATTGAAACAAGAGCACATAGAAGAACCTCAATAGCTTTTATTAATGAAGAAGTAAAGGTTCTGAGAGTATTACAACCATTGAAGGCTCCAACCCAGCAACACCTCCCAGCAGAAAGAATTTCTCCTCTTCACCTCTCTCAAACAATCACCCAATAGCTCAATAGTGAAACCAACAGCATATCATTACTTTGCACAAAATTCCAGCCTCCAGAGCTCATAGGAGAGAGCTCAATATATAGATGAATTGAGAAAGGATGAGTCAGCTTGCAACTGATGTGTAGCTGCCTTGTGTCCTCTCTCTCTTCAGTTAATCTTTAGTTGATCTTCAGTTCTTGAGTCCACTTGGAGAACTTTGCTTCCACTTGGAGAAACAGAGCCTCTGACTCATCACAAGGTGAAATACCTGATCCAAGTGTCATTTTTGGAAGATTCCAAAGCAATGACTCACTGTGCCACTTGTCCCTTCTCGCTCAGCGCAGGTGGCCTTTGTCCCACTTGCTTTGCAACGCAGGTACACCATGGAGCAACTGAGTTTCAGCGCAGAAACCTAGTGGAGCACCTGCTTTGATTTCAGGATTGCTTGTTTTTGAGTGTTTTCAGGTGGAGAACTGATCTGAGAGCTGTTGGTTTGCTGACCTTGTTCCTCTAGGGGTAGGAACATCATGTTTAGGGAACTTTGGATCCCTTGGATTATTGACAATTCATGCTTGTTGCTGTAAGGCACAAAATTGTCTATAACAGATGCCCCCTAAAGTATGAGGTCGTTTATCGGGTGAAATGCTTTATTGAGAGGATCCGAAGTTCATTCAATCTGCTGAGAAGTGTCCTGTAATAAGATACAATACAATACATTATTTTTCATACATTTTTCATGATCTAGCTGAGGCGGGCATTCCCATGCTCAGCTTTATAAATACATTTTGGTACATAGAACAGACGATCGTCTGATTGTAGACTGATAATTCTCTGCTGAAATTATCATCCTTTGAGAAGGATGATCATCTGCTGTAATGGTGTACATATCAAATGTCTTTATGTCCTGAATATATATCGCAGCCCGGATGGATGAAACTAGATCCGGGGTCTTCAATCTCTTCCGATCTTCACTCGATGTACAAGTCGATCCATGTGAGAATTTCTTGAAGTCGAACATGGAAAGACATCGCTTGATTACCGGTCAATGATGTAAACCGTTAACAAGCGCGAGAGGAGTCACCGATAAGGATGATGACCCTCAAGGTACGGCAGTACAATCCACATGGTGGGAATAAAGGACTTGGCGTCGACCACCATGCAAAATCTTCTGGTCGAAGGTCATTGATGTATACCTGTCGCCGGAAGTGAGAAACTTGCCATTGAGGCATGCAAGCTTCAAAGTACTGAGGGGGGGTGTTCCTAGATCAACTCCTTGGATAATGAGCTGATGTTGACAAGGAGCGATCTGTCAAAGGAGGGCCTTAATGAATCCCACATCAGTGACACCGAACGGAGCTAGTGATTGTGATGAGGTGAAAACAAACTGTGATGTATGATTCAGGGTGGCGGTCATGAAGTGGATGAAGGATAATGTATGGCAGTGGGTGGAACACGGTTGACTCTTTACAGAACCACATCTCTTGAACATATAACGACACTGATGTGATGGATTGGTAGCATTACCCCAATTGTGGATGGTGTGGCGAAGACCATGGTTATGAGACCAGTGAATGAAACAACCCAACCCGATGTGATACGGAGGACAAAGTGTCATGTTCAAGAGCGACTTGCTACCATTAATGCTGTGAGGTTCTCCCAATTTTTCCCCAGTCATTGCTGACCAGTACCTCTTTATTTTTGTCAAGATTGAGGAGGATAACATATGCTTGTTCTATAACCTGCCCTTCGGGCAAGCCCATCGCTATGTTTTAACGAGCCTAGCGATAGGGAAACTCGTTCTCGTCTAAAGACAAGTTTGTCGCTATTTAATCATTTTAACGAGTCTAACGACAAAGAAAACTCGGTCCTTTTCATTTTTAGAGAGTCTGAAAAGGTACGAAAAGTTAACTCCAAAATTCCTTTTTCGTCTTCTAATCCCTTAAGTCCGAAAAAGTATAAAACAATACAGAAGGGATGAATTTTCGATTTCTTTAACGAGCCGAACAAAACAAGCGCTCGATCTTTTTGTGTAATAATCCCTCAGGTCCAAAAAGATTAAAATCAAGAGGAGGGATAGCTCTTCTTGTCCTTTAACGAGCTGGAAGGCCAAAACTCGGCAAACTTTTCATATTTTACGAGTCAGTGAAAAGAGCTCAAAGAAGGCTCGTCTTTTGAGGAACGAGTGATGAACAGGGATAGCAGCAGATTCCAGGTACAGGTTGGAATTCTCCAATCACGGCAGTGTCACAAGGATGGCTAAGTGAAATCACTCTTCGCAGTTGTTCCTCAAAATGGGTAAACAAACATATGGAGGTGAACGATTGGCCAAATGAACGGATGGAGGTGATGGCATATAAACACGACCAAGGGCTTTTAATATGGCTTTCAAAGGTTACATTTCTCGAGGTTGTTTACCGGTTCATTTTTTCTGGATGAGCTTGAACTGTAGGGAAAGATTGCTCACAACTTGTGTTTATTTTTTAACGAGCATGAACTCTGTACAAAACTGCTCGATTCTTGCGTTTATTTTTTAACGAGCATGAACTGTGTGCTAAAACTGCTCGATGATATGTTTGCATGCCCCCAGCATAATAACGCAAATCGAGGTGCATGCCCCCCAAGCTTCATTGCATTCAAATTTGTTGGTTGGAATGAAGGTTTACCATTGAGATCTGGAAAGGGGATCGTTTCATTTTTTAACGAGGTTGACATAGTAAAAGAACTATCCTCATTGCCCACTGTATTTATAGTACTCGATAGAAAATCGAAAACTGAAGGATGATAAAGGTTATTTTGAGTATCTTCCCCACAACCCGGGAGAAGGGAGCGATGGTGGGAATCATTCCATGGTGCCCCGTCAATTACCATTGATTGGACTATTCCTTTGTCGGTTCCATGCACTCGCGACCAAGGACTTAAAGGGGTGCCATATTCTCTAGACCTATCTATCCAAACGCTTGATGAGCGTTGATTTGGGGTTGCCCCCCAGGCCAAGAAAATTGATTGCTACAATACTTCCATTGGGTTTGGGGACAAAACCTTTGCATGATCCATGCTGATATCGTTTTCTGACATCTTTTGTGCGGAAGATATCATATTGCAGGTTCCTACTGTCGCCACTTCTTCCACAATGAACGTTGGTGGAAGGGTGAAAGTTCCCATTAATGTAGGATCTTTTAGTAGGCCTACTCCGATATTTTGAAACGAATGGTCGCTTCCATGGATCAGAGGAACGCTTCCTGTAACTTGTGAACCATTAGGGAGGAAATTTTGTTGGTCAATGATCGTAATCTCTCCTTGAAAGGGGAATGCGATTTTCCTAAAATAGGTCGACACAACAGCTTTCGTGGCATAAATCCATGGTCTTCCCAGTAGGATGTTATAGTCAAGATTGCCATCGATGACTTCAACATCTATTTCTACTGTTTTGCCCCCTAGTTCAACTTTCAAGTTACTAAGGATACCGTAAGGGGTATATGTCCTTCCGTCGAATGCTTTTAATGTTGTCGATGATCGCGACAAGGTTGGAGATCCTAAAGTTTTCCAGCAACTCATCGACATAATACATGTCGATGCCCCCTCATCAATAATTGTTCGATGAACAGTTTTGTTGAGGGCTTTCACTTGGACGAGGAAAGCTAGTTGAGCTGGTAACTGAGGATCATATCCTTTGTGATCAAAGGATACAAGATTAGAATCTTTAGGATCCACCCCACCAATTGCTGATAACAATGCCTGCCTTTGGGATGGGCAGTTTTGTAGTACTTCAAGAGTCGACATAGCAGACGGCGATTGCGCCAAATCTTCCACTATATTATAATGTTGTGCCGCTCTGGCATGAGGATTAAATGTCGACTTGTGTACTACTCCCTTTGGCGGTTTTATTGTTAATTCATGTGTGATGGGGGGTACAACTTCTGCTGAAGTTGTTGTCGAACTGCTAGGTTGATCTTTACCTTTATCGTTCGACACCTGTGGATTCCCGTAATCTTTTTTCCTTGTCGAAATCAAAGCATCATTCTGTTGCTTCGATATCGATAACATAAGCACTTGCGACGGTGAAGCATTTCCACTACCAACCAGATTTTTTCCTCGATCGGGAAACGGATCAGTTAACACAGCTGGAGTTTGTGAACTCTTTAAGAATCTTTTTAGATCAGCTTTATATGGACATTCTCTCGTCAAGTGATCCTCATCACATATCTGACACCCATAAGGTGGTTTCCTATCTCGAGGAGGGCTTGAAGAAGTTTTTCGAGGAGATGACTCTCCTTGTTTCTTCTTCTTCCCTTTGTTTTGATTCTTCTTGCCTCCTGGTTGATTGGTTTCTTTGCCCTTATCTGTCAATACGGCATTTACTTCCGAAGCAAGAACTTCTTCATGCGCATTTTGATTCGAATCTTTACGGGCCTTCTTTTGATTGGTCCTTTTCGGATTCGTGTTTGCCCTGCCAATCACGCCATCGCCGACATGAGAGTCACTATTTGATTTAGGAGGAGGAGGGATTGAAAACTCTGGTCTAGGGGCGTCTGGTATTTTGTCATAGAGCGTGCCGGACTGAGTATATACTAAGTCCAAATATTGTGCACGAGGGATAACCTGCTCTTTTGTTACGACTCCCCCCTTTGCCACATCTTCCGTTATGGCCGGAAGTAACGACTTTATAAACCACTCAGCTAAAAGCTGATCAGGGACGTAAGTTTTAACCATTCTTCGTCGACGTCGCCACTCATGTATATGATCTGATATATGAGTTGCGGTTGTCTGTTTGAAGTTAGTCAATATCTCTGTTCCCGTTTCATACCTTATTGGTAATTGAAAGTGGGTTAAGAATGTCGTGGCAAGGGAGCTAAAATTGTCGAATGAAGCTCTAGGCAATTCTATATACCATTTTGCCGCTGGACCTGTCAATGTCCTCTGAAAGAGGCGAAGCCTTATCGAATTGTCATTTAAAGTGTTCGACGAACACCATAGATGAAATGTCATCACATGATTCGACGGGTCTTCACCTGGATTTCCATTGAATTTATGGATGTCAGATGGAAGTTTGTGCGGAATCACTGGCCACCATGGGGCGTAAGCAATTGGATCATTGGTTAACCGATGTAAATCAGGCAACTCTAAAGTCGCCACGAATGGTAACTGTTGATTCAAGTTAGGTGAAGCGTAACCAGGATACGATGGAATCGCCTGAACAGTTGGTCTTTGCATACCAGCATAATGGAGTTGATGTTGGTATGATTGATACGGTTGATGGACTTGACCACTATAAAGTGGTTGATTTTGACCATTTTGGATATATGGTTGTCCCGTATTCGCAAAGATTTGCTGTTCAGAACCCTGGTACACTTGTTGGAATTGCGGCTGTTGGTATTGCACTATCCACGGTTGCGACACCATGGGTTGTTGCGCTATATTAACCATTGGACCAAGATGTGGGGTAGTTGTACCCGACTGTACTTGTGTTGCCCCACCAGTAGGCGATTGTGGTTGGGTCACAGGGTCAAGGGGCTGTTGCATGAGAACCTGAGAAATCTGAGGTTGACATACAACAGGCATTGTTTGAACTTGCGACGCGGTCACAATAGCCGGTGTAGTTGGGATGTTTGTCACAGGTACACACTGTTGCATAGAATATACAACTCTTGGTGGCTGGGATAGCATAGGTACCCAACTACTTGTTGCAATTCCACCATAACTTGAATAAGGTTGAGAACTCCCGTATGGGTACCCTCCCGGAGGGGGTAATGAAAGGGCATACTGCCCCCCATACGGTAGCAATCCAGAACTCAAGGCAATTGATTGTCCTGGAGGACTGGATGGCCTAATTAGATTCCCAAAAGGGTCAATTTGATGAGTCTCACCATGAGAGTTACCAGACATTACTCCGGAACAAACAGGAACAGACCATACTGTCGAGATAGTCTCTTGGTGGACTCCTTCTAGCGACTGAGAGCTAGTTGGGACAGATGGTATGCCGGCGAACATTGTTAGATTCGCAGCAGGTACTTCTGCTGTCGCCGTGTCATTTGACACAGTCCTGGATGTTGACGGTTGTTCAGACATTTTGAGTCTATCCAATTGATTGCCTAGTGATTCTACAGGAACTTCCACTGGTGATGGACAAACTTCTATTGTAGCAGGAAATAGAGTGACCCCTACTCCAAAATGAGTTGGAGTGGATACTTGCGGTTCCTCTATAATTTCCTCTATCGCAATCAGACCAGGTGGAAGAGGAAGACCTTCAGGTCTGTAAAAGATTTCCGGTGCCGAAGAAGGGGTTGTATCAAAAGCGACAGATGTTTGAGGCACAAAACTCTCTGGACCAGTTACAGATGGAACTAGTTCAGTCATACAAGTATTTGCCCCCAGACTAGGATCAGTGTTACTGTCCCTCTGTGGCGGTTGAACTTCTTCTGTGGAAGCAGGGTTTCCGGAAATGTTTGGAGTGACCAGAATCTCAGATGTTGTTGGAACACTTGTTCTAACTTTTAAAGGAGATTTTGAACTGGTTCGACGAGCTCGCTTTGTCCGGATTGTTTTCGATTCCGGAGACAAAGACGGTTGACTCGCAAGCCTCCGAGAACGGCGGATATTCAATTGACTTTCTTCCACGATTGCGGATTACTCGATCAACTAAAATATAAAGGGGAAAATTTGTGTTTCCGATTTGAATGAATTTTATTAGATGCTTTTAAACATAACTTTGCTTTTTCATGTTTTAAGAGTCGAGAAAAAGCTAAAGATGACTCTAGTCTCCTTCGATGTATTAACGAGCCCGAAGTGACAAATGCTCGGTTGGACCTTTTCAGTTATAGAGTTTGAAAAAGGCCAAAAGAAACTGCTCTGGAGATCTAGGCAGAGGGTGTGCCAAACCTTTCGCGAAACCACAGAATACGTTTTACGGTACGGGTGGTCGATCTTCGTGAATGCTGTGTTCACTGCATCGCGATCAGTAGGGCGGTCGACACGGCTTCCTATGGATAAAGGATAATTTCCTATAGGGGTCTCCCAATATATACGCGACGGTACGTGGGAGCACAACTCCGTATTAGTGCCACCGACTCTCAGGAGGAATCACCCACCTTCGTAGAGATCGGTAGTCACTATGTTTAACGACGCCGGAACACGTCTCTACCTAGACCTCTAGATGTTTGCGTTATGTTACAATGCGTTGTTAGGTTCATTCAGTATATTTTAAGTTGATCTTTTTAAAGTTTGCCTTTCAAGGTTCACCACGAGATGTATATGACAAATTCCTAAATGCAGCCTAAGATGAGAAGCAAGATTTTTCAAATCTTTTTGACTGATGAAAATCTTAACTACTGAGAGAGAAGAAAGGCAAATTCTTTTCACACAGTTCATACAGCACAAACTAATGCACTTTCTCCTAAATCATCATGCAAACTTTTTCAAATGCAAAATGCACAATGCATGTATTTTCTTTTCCCTTTCTTAATGTTGATGGATTACAAAAAGAAAGTGGTTATATAACTTTGATTTCAATTTAGAGCGAAAACAAACAAGTTGTCCAAAATCAAAAGACACCTTAAGATTCACTTGCTTAATCACTGGAAATATATGAAATCAAACCATACTGACGAAAGTAAAATGACTAATCAGCTATGGACAGCAAACAAGCTAACTCTTTAGACCAGCAAAATGCCTAACACAGGTTCAGATCTAAGAGGCCAAAAGCAAGACTAGTTTACTCTTCGTTATGGGAAATTGTAAATGAGTAAGAAATACAAAGAACAAGTACAATTTCGTTATATAACAGAGGCAGAATGATGGCAAGTAATATTGGTTTCAGAACAGGTGCAAGACTGGTAACTGGCAGCCAAATCAATGGTGAAAACAGGCAAGAGGAAAGGAGGAAACCCCAACAACACTAGGCAAAATTGGGCCAACGCAGGTGCTGCACAGCCAGTCTGGCTCTCAGTGCAGGTAGCCCCTTCGGGACCTGCGTTGCAAAGCAGGTAGCCTATGTACTACCTGCTTTGGAAAACGAAACTTGCGTTTTCACAGTTTCCGGGTCATAATTTTCTCAAAAATGCACAGTTTTTGCTCAAATCAGAAACAATCAGTCAAGCACACTCAAAGGGATGATTAGAAAGGTGAAAAGCTATCACTAAGAGCTTACAAGGATCCTTGTAGATCAGCTC
Organism: Pinus tabuliformis; assembly: GCA_031772625.1. Classification (NCBI taxonomy): domain Eukaryota; kingdom Viridiplantae; phylum Streptophyta; class Pinopsida; order Pinales; family Pinaceae; genus Pinus; species Pinus tabuliformis. The sequence goes on along the minus strand of CM062811.1, from coordinate 122,819,935 downwards.
TTCAAATCATGAACTTGCTCAGAAATGAGCTAGAGTAGCTGCCCTCTACTTCGCTTTTGATATAGTCGAAAGCTTTTCGATTTGGTACTCTTTTGTTCAGGAAATGAATAGCAAAATACTACAAACACAATCAAACGGATACGATCCCCAGCGGAGTCGCCAGTTTGTTGTAGGGAAAAGTATCCGACTCAGATGACCCTATCCCACTCTAAGGGTGATAGTACCTTAGCAACAACTGTAAAACAAACTACTTAAGGTTTACTTCTTTATGAAAGCAAAAGAGAATGGAGAAATGCACTAACCGTTGCCTTGCGCTTAATGTCGAATCCAAACTCTTCTCTTTGGCCGCTTGCTCCTAGCTCCTTGTTCTTTTGCTTGCCCAGCTACAATGAGATCCTGCAAAATAACAAAGAAGGAAACTACAAGAGGCATGCAATCATAACTGGTTCATGGATTAGTGTAAACCAAACATGCAATCATCACAATATATTATTGAAACAAGAGCACATAGAAGAACCTCAATAGCTTTTATTAATGAAGAAGTAAAGGTTCTGAGAGTATTACAACCATTGAAGGCTCCAACCCAGCAACACCTCCCAGCAGAAAGAATTTCTCCTCTTCACCTCTCTCAAACAATCACCCAATAGCTCAATAGTGAAACCAACAGCATATCATTACTTTGCACAAAATTCCAGCCTCCAGAGCTCATAGGAGAGAGCTCAATATATAGATGAATTGAGAAAGGATGAGTCAGCTTGCAACTGATGTGTAGCTGCCTTGTGTCCTCTCTCTCTTCAGTTAATCTTTAGTTAATCTTCAGTTCTTGAGTCCACTTGGAGAACTTTGCTTCCACTTGGAGAAACAGAGCCTCTGACTCATCACAAGGCGAAATACCTGATCCAAGTGTCATTTTTGGAAGATTCCAAAGCAATGACTCACTGTGCCACTTGTCCCTTCTCGCTCAGCGCAGGTGGCCTTTGTCCCACTTGCTTTGCAATGCAGGTACACCATGGAGCAACTGAGTTTCAGCGCAGAAACCTAGTGGAGCACCTGCTTTGATTTCAGGATTGCTTGTTTTTGAGTGTTTTTAGGTGGAGAACTGATCTGAGAGCTGTTGGTTTGCTGACCTTGTTCCTCTAGGGGTAGGAACATCATGTTTAGGGAACTTTGGATCCCTTGGATTGTTGACAATTCATGCTTGTTGCTGTAAGGCACAAAATTGTCTATAACATGGTGGTACCCCGAGAAACCATTTGTGAAGGAGTAAGCTCCATGTCCACCCAAATTTTCCAGTACTTCATCTGTAAATGGCATCGGGAATGGATTGTTAACACATGCATCGTTGAGCTTCCTAAGATCCACACAGATGCGAATCTCTCCATTTTGTTTCTTTTCATGTACAACCATTGGACTTACCTAGTCAGATTCCTCCACTGGTTCAATTATTCCTACTGCAAGCATTTTTTCCAACTCCTCGCGGACCTTTGCTTTATATTTTGGATTCAACCAATAAGGCCGCTGCTTGACTGGCTTCGCGTCTGGCTTCAAAGTTATCTTCATTATTCCTAGGTTGTCGAGGATCCATTTTAGCTCTGTGATTTTGGTCGGGAAGAAATCTTGATATTCTCGCAATAACTCGACGACCTTCTCCACCGTGGAATCATCCCAATAGTCCCCAAGCATTGCATAGTTCGACTCCTCCTCCATACCAATGTTCACTTGTTTTGTTTTCAGTAGCACGGTGATGTCGGGGTCCTCAATCGTTGGTCCGTGAACCTCACGACTCCCCTCTATTTCTGGAATATTGACTTTTCTGGGATCGTCCTCCTCATCTTCTATCTACGTATTGTAACATTCTAGGGCTTGGCTCAACTGACGTGATCAGTCTGGCGTCACTATTTCTTCTGGTTCTAGTGGTACCTTCAAAATGGCGACCTTCACCACTTGCAATGCATCATCAACAGTGTCCATCAATTGGTCCTCAAAAGAATGTAAATAAAAACCCTTCGCGCAAGATATTCCATTCGCATGTACCATGTCAGAGTTCTGTTTCAATGTACCAATTCCTTGGGATGACGTCCAGGGTGTGATAAAATAAGTGTACCCACTCTGGTTGAGGCTCTTCTCCATAGACCTGGGTCCATCTGGTAAGATGCCTGCGCGGGTCATCACACCCATCATACTTTTCAGTTATTCGTAGTTCCAGCATGCCAAAACTTATCTGCATCATCCGCCTGCAGTCGCGCTAGTCTTCAAAGGTTCTTTCATGTGTTCCCCACCAACGTGTAGGCATCACGAGCAATACCCATTTTAGCACATCGAACCGTTGGTGCACTAGTACCACGCTTTCAAACTTGGTCAGGAATTCATCTACCGTGGTCAACCAATCAAACATCGGCAGTTCACTATCCTGAGCTCTTACGAAATACAACGACCTAGTCACCATATTACAATTTAACGTTGTTACTTCGTTTAGCCGATTATACCACCACTCGTCTTCCTCATCTAAATTTGCATTACAGGACTCTGCACTCTCCCATGATATGTTGCCTTCTGTATTTGGATTGACCCAATCTTGATTGTGTGCAGTAATATTGCAAATACAATCCAGTTCATCATCACTTCCTTCATCGCGCACGGGTTCAGTGTAACGCAATCCTTCAGCTGGGTCTAGCGGAATGACTACGCGGAGTGACTTCTTCTCAAATATCATTTTCCGCTTCTTTAAATTAATGACCCCATTCATATCTATGGCCTAGTTTATCCCTAACAACACAGGGTAAGGGCTACTTTCATCCATGATTTCTATTACCTCAAAGTTTGTTTGTGTGCTCGCGCCTTCTATATCTACAATAATTCCTTGCAATCTTCCCATGGGCAGGATCTTCTGTTGGTTCGCCATCTGCAATTGAATAGGAGACCATTGTAGTGTGGATTTTCCCATGCGTTCCCAAGTTTGTTTAGGTAGCACGTTTGCATCTGAGCCTACATCCAGAATGATCTGATCCATCTCATAGTCACCAATCTGCGTCGTTAATCGCATTTCCCTTCTAGTACGCGAAGCATGTTCCCCAATTTCTGGACCACACGTGGTTCACCCAATCCTGCGCACCTAGCTATCAATTCTTGTAAGCTTTTAACCACCCTATTGTCACGAAGCAATTTCATGCATGTCTATAAAAAGGTAGTTAGCATCGAGGGATCCCTTTCCGGCTCGGGTTGATCCCTACTACCTGGGGTAGAGAACTTCGTGAAGCTCTTCCTTGCTTCCAGACACGTCTCCTTGTGAATCCCTGTGTCTTCCTTGGTTAGTGTCCCTTTATCCTCCCCTATGGCCATGCCACTTCTAAGCATCATATTCATGTTGGGGTCTTATTTGCGCAGTTCGGACCTCATCATTTGGACGTTCTGCGTCACCGTGGGTTGTGTTGCCCTTTTCTCATGAATCTGCGCTATCAGTGTGGGGCAATCTATCATTTCATGATCGAATTGCTCGCAATAGGGGCATGATATTCTGGTTGGATTAGTACAATCTTACGCGTAGTGTCCTGGTCCTCCGCAGTTGTAACAAATTAGTTTCTTGCAGCCCCTTCCTAGCCCCATTCCTCCCCGTCGTCATCTTCGACCTTGGAACCCACCACGCGCTATCACTGCGTCTGGATCCTGACCTCACGCCTCGGTCTGCATCCTATAGGCCAGTGTTCGATCCATCAAGAACTCATAACTACGACAGCCTCGTTCATCGTGGCCCACTGATCTGCAAAACTTGCAAAATAGCTACTAGGGGGTTTGGGTAAACTTTTGTAGTAGGTGACAATTATCCATGTTGTGCTTTCCTCCCACCTGAAAAATTGCGCACTAGAGCGAGGGCGCAGCGCTTGGCCCTGCTTGTGCCTCTGGTCGCAACGACGTTGGTCCCCCCACTATTAAGTAGCTTTTGAATATCAGACAATGATCCTTATCGTGGCCCTAGCCTTCACAATTTACGCACCACACCTCCTCATGCACTTCCGGCCTGGGTGCCTTCTCCTGTTTCAGATTCTGCATTTCCAAGCCTAGATTTTGTATTTACGCGTGGATCTGTTGAACTCCCAACCCAGGATCCTGTATTGGAGTCTCATGCAACCTCATTGTTGTTTCTAATTCTTCAGCTTGGGTTGAGATCTTTTGTTGTGATCGCGTCGTCCTCAGGTGTGGTGTCAAAGATGCCACAAACCACGTGTAGTGCTGCGCATCTGTTAGCGTCATGTTAGCCTCTCGGATCATACTCTTCAATCTCTAATCTAGATCCCGAGGGGTTTCACCAGGTAGCATCGGGATTTCCTTGAACTTGATAATCGACTGCGTCTCTGATTTCGGCCGACTAAACTCCTTTTTAAGCGCATCTCTGATATCTACTATTCTTGAATTGGGGTAATCGCTAGAGTACTTAATATACCGGTGCCTAATCTTGCAATGCACTCACTAGGGTAACCTTTTGAATATTATCGTCCATAACTCCATGCGTTTCCCACACTGCCATTACCACGAACCAAAACTGTTCTGGATCTTCACTTCCTACTCCTTTGAACACAGGCAGCTTAATCGCGTTCGCCATGCTGAACTTTTGGTTTGCGCACAGGTGTGCTAAGGTCACCTACGAACTCGTACTGCTTCTGATCCAATGAATCTTCAATATCTTTTTTCGTAGGATTCCAAGCTACCGACATCAAAACACCCCTTAGGCAGATCTCGGTCCCGGTAACGGAACCATTTGTTGGCTTATTGGGCCCTGACCTAGGTTCGGAAGAGTTTTTAGCCAAACAAATCCTGCAACTGCTAGCCCTTTCGGCAACAACCAGTAGAGCGCGGACTGAGGTCTCACCCAAGGTAGCAGGGGAGGGTGTTGGAACCAGGTTTCCGCACCATTGGGATGTCTTGATGTGGTTTGGAGGGGATCGCGAACCTTTCTGTGGCGTTGCACCACTTCTGTACTACTATCGGACTGTAAGTGTCCTTTCTTAATAAGGAAATTATTATCAATCTGATCTTCTTGTTATAGTCTTTAAGCAAATATTTAACAATAAAATCAATGTGCACATAAAATATACAACCTCATATAGCAAATGCATAAACCAGAACACAATAGATCCGCAATATAGAAAATAACTTATCTTTATTAATATCTTCCGTCACTGCAACTAGATCCACCCTGTGCACTCAGCTACAGGGGTCCGCGCACACAGTTTCGGACTCTATCAGGCCTCTGCGTACACAGCTACAGAGACTCTATCTATCTACTAACCCTTTGACTCGAACTTACAGACGCAGATAATATTTCCTTCACAATCCCATAACCATCTAGATCCAAAACAAAACTTAACTGCCTTCTACCCTTAGAGCCTCGCTCTATTTATAAATTCCCATGGTCCACGGACCATGGGCAGACCAACTTACTTTTCATTATTCTATATTATTTTTGGGCGAACAACCCCTTGACTCGACCTATTACATTTCGCGAGACCGCTCATTTCGGAGATTTACAATATTATTTCCCTAACTTCTAGACTTTAAGCCCCAAAATCGTTACGTAGGGCCTTCGCTACCCAACATTCACATAGAGCTTGTTTCCATGTATGTTGAATATGGTTCCATCACACTATGAATATAGGTGGTTTATCTTGAAAACATCATGGAGCTCCCAATGGAAGATCTAATCAAATTGTAACAACTGTCAACTTCATCTAAAAGTTTAAATCATTTTATTTATTAGATTTGCAAATGATGAGATGTTGAATAGTTTTAAGTGACTTTAAAGAAGCTCAACAATCACAATGTACATCTACTAACTCAATCTATAGATATTGTGTTAAAACTCTTAGTATGAGCGGTTCCAAATTTTTTGAATTTCTTGATTTTCCTGTTGAGCAAAGCTGGGAGGTTGGTATTTTTGAATTAAATGCTATAACATTAATAATCCTTGAAGGCCATTGTCATAGCATTATTTCCACATGCATGATGTATTTCTTTTTGGAATCTTATTAAACAAGTTCATTTGTGTGTGTATTTTGTGAGATGTTTTCTTGCAAGTTCACAAACTAATCTATGGATTAGATAGTCTCTTCTCACACATTTAATATTTATTTTTTTGCAATTTGATTAATGTACACTTATTATATCAAAATAATTTACTATTTTGGATTTGTTTTTGTAAGTTAAGCATTCATTTTTGTTCTGAATGTCAACTAATTATTTTTTTGATTGTGCATCTATGTGCTTATGAAATCATCATTACTTAATCGTTATGTTCATTTGATTTTTAGTAATCTTATTTTAGTTAATTTTTTTTTTTGGCATAGAAATTGTGTCCCCGTGTTATGAGATTCATCCATATATCATAGCATTATTAAAACAAAAAATGACTACCGGGTCAAAATCTAGATGACTCTCTTATCGAAATGGTGTGAGGTCTAATTGAGACCTCATACTCGAGAGAACCCTTAGTAATAGTTGTTGGGTCATTTATCCTTATCAAAAAAGAAATAATAGTTCTTCAAATATGAAATATGTAACACTTCTTACATCTTATACTTTGATATTTTTTACTATTAATGAAGCATCCCTTCACTATTTATCTCAAGACTATGATCTTGGCTAAACATAATTGATTAACACATATATTGCACCCTTAGGTTTTCAAACCATTCTTTTTATTAGTCATGTGCAAAATTGTTTCTGAATGAAAGTATCACACCAAATCAAATATTTTGAGTTACATACACCTTCAACAATTGTATTAGATCAAATGATTATATATCATATTTATACACGCTCCATTCATATATACTTATACAATACAATTCCTATCTCATTAGGATTGAGAATTGCAAATTAAAAATTTCTTACTCATAAACCTCTATGATTAACAAACTACACAAGGTTACCCTCCATACTTGGCAATATCTCATTATTTTCAACGTATTCTATTTTTTTTGTCATACAACCTTTAGCTTGTACATAATCCAACAAAATTTTTATGCAAGATAGATTTGAGTAGTAAAAAATAATTAATTTTCTTAGCCTTATATGTTGGGACTTCATCTTAAGGTTGGGGCGAGACATCGATCACATGACATTAGGGGTATCTAACATATGCAAACAATCCCTAGATGCTAGGGGTGCTTAAGGTAAGCAATCAAGTTATGTTGAAGTTTCTAGAGCAAGCAAAATACCATGTGAAAATATTGATAAGATCACCTTATTATAAAAATCTGAGTTTTGAAAATTTTCATAAGGTGCATCTCACCCTAACAATCATGCTTGCTTCATGGAAAAACAACCAATTAAGAAGATAAAAATAAAAAATATATATATTTAAAATAATCCAATAATGGCAACAATTTTAGGCCAATGATACTCTCTAAAGACTATATATAGCAAAACCTCTCTCATTTTTATATATATTAGCCTAGATCCATCTTAACTCCGATCTATCAAGAGCCGAGAGGGATCAAATCTCTTTTCACTTTAAAAGAGGTTTTCATCTCAAGAAATTTAATCCCTTTGGGCGCTTGGTAAACCGAGAGTTATGATGGATTTAAGCTGGTTTAATAATGAATTATAATTATAATTAATAATTTTATGTTTTTATTTTATTTTTATTTTATTTTGACTGAGTCAAAATATTAAACATTACTACATCTCTACCATACTCGGATCAAATGTTTACATAGGAGTTAAATTTACTTATGAACCTCAAATATAAAGAATTTTTTTAATAAAAAGTGAAGGAGGAAATCTTGGATAAAATATAATATTATAGTATTATATTTTACCCAATATTTATTACTACTACCACCGAGTAAAAAATGACGAGGAGGGTGGGGGGAGTTACTAATTAAAATGTAACTTTATTAAATTTTACCTAATATTTCCTATCACCCCTAACCTAAATTTTACATTTTACTCAATATTTCCCCTAGCCCCTACTAATTTTATAGTTGAGTTTGTTTACTTTTAAACTTCAAATATAAAGAAAAATTACAATAAAAAGTGGACCAGTTGAGGGGGAATATTGGGCAAAATATAATATTATAGTATTATATTTTCCCCAATATTTCTAGCAATCTAGTAAAAAATGGATGAAGGTAGGCATAAATATTAGATAAAATGTAATTATTACATTTTACCTAATATTTCTGCCACCTCACCCCAACTCACTTTCATAGTTAATCTTATTCATTTCTAGACTTACCATCCTAGATCTATTAAAGCTCTATTTCTATAGCATATTATTACACATAAATTAAGAGAATATATTACATTTATTATATTAAAGCGATTATCAAAGAAGCCATTAGAATGAAGAAGTAACTATTGTTCTGTACTTTGTGCAATCTTGTTTAACCTTACAATCACATAATAACCTCCAGGAAGCTTCATGCATATATACACATTATGTAATCCATTCAACGATAGAAACAAAACATACCAAAAATATTTTACCTTTACAAGCTAGATGGATTCAATGCCATCATTTTCTACAGGTAATTATGTATCTAATATAACATCAAACTAAGATGGATCTAAGCTAATTTAATTTCCCAATTAAATAGGTCATATTCCACATGAATACCATGGGTCATTTTTATTCTTTTTATTGTTAATTTTAATAGGGTTATTTTTATTTTATTTTATTGTCACCAAGTTAAAATATTTACGTTATATTACTTTACATTAAGTTACATATGTCTATCATATTTTATTTTTATTTTTACCAAGTCAAAATGTTTATATTAAATTTACACATCTCTAGCATCCTGGGCTGGAGAGCATCTCTCACCCCTATAAAAGATGAGTAATTTTATTAAAAAATAATAAAAATTATTATATTATGTTTTAAAATAAAAATATTATTTTTTAAAATATTTTATCCAAAATCTAGAGTCCACCAACGTTAAATTAACTATTTTACTTTAGTTATTTCACCCTTTCTCATAGAGAGAATTCCACAAAGTCAATGTTGAATTTATATTTTGGTCATACATAGTAATTATATTTATTTTTAATTAGGGCTGACATTGATATTAGATTAAATTTGTTAAATGTTAAAATGTTAAACATTTATCCTTAACATCTAACCCATATTGGGTTGTACATCGCTTCTCCGTGCAATAAAACTTTTTTAAGAACGTCATAAAGGCTTCACAATTCATAACACATTTATTTATTTATTAGGTATCTCTATTTTGGAATAGGACTTCAATAATTTTAATTTAATTATTATTTGTTATTAGGTGGATGGTAGAGATTTAACCTATTTGGAATATGCCAGTTTTGTTATAATAATATTTATATATCATGGGTTAATATTTATATCCAAGTTAATTATTCCCTTTTATTTAATTTATCTAAAATTAACTGATTAAAAAAATGTCATATCAACATGTGTCATAGTGGACATGCCGTATTGATAAGGCATGATATTGACCCATGGTATTGTGACCAAAGATATTTATAAAAGGGTAAAATGGAGGTGAATCTCCATGGTTAATGTTGGGTTGTGTTAGATTCTTTCCATGACTAGCCCATGTAGTTAACTGGGGGATTAGAAGGGGGGCGGAGCCTCCCTTTGTTGCACCGATTGCATAGCGGGGGGAGCCACAGGGGGTTTGAGGGGTGCAGGTAACCCCACTCTATGGGGCTAGGGCAGCGCCCCAGAAAATTTTGGTTTTGGAACCCATGTTAGGTTGGGCAGATCCACCTATGGTTTTGTGCATGATTTTTGCACATGGTTTTGGATGTGATGGTTTTTGGTCCATGGTATTGGATGCTTCAACATGTATAAATATGTATTATAACATTGAAAGGAACATAATGAAAAATCAAGCTGGTAGTCTCGGTTTTGGGATCCAGGGGAAAATATTTGTATATATGTGTTTTATGTGTTATGCTCTCGCAATGTTTATTTTCTATGTTTTAGAATTCGTATGCAGGTAATTTCTGTACAGGGTTAAAACCTACATTTGGTATCAGTGCTATTTTGACTTCAAGGGGACACCTTTGTTGCTGAGGGGTTTCACTCGGGCTTGTGGTAAACCTTATTCAGTGGGAGATCTGTGAGATCGATTCTGGTGGTGAAAAAAGATGGTGAGCAGTGGAAATATAGAAATCGAGAAATTTAATGGTCAGAATTTTGAGTTGTGGAAACTCAAGATGGAGGATCTATTGGTGGATAAAGATCAGTGGATTGTGGTAGATCTGGGTACTAAACCAACGGGAGTGCCCGATGAAGAATGGAAGAAGTTGGATCGGAAGGCAAAGAGAACAATACGATTATGTGTCTCAGATTCAATATTGCTGAATGTATCAGGGGAAGCTACAACAAAGGCTTTGTGGGACAAGTTAGGGACTTTTTACCAATCTAAGTCTCTGGTGAATAAATTGTTCTTGCGGAAAAAGCTGTATAACTTGAGGATGAAAGATGGAGACTCAGTGATAGAGAATTTGAACGCATTCAATACTGTGGTAAGTCAGTTAGCATATGTTGATATTAAAGTTTCAGATCAAGATAAGTGCATTCGTTTGTTGTGCTCTCTACCAGATTCGTGGGATAGTCTAGTTATTGCAATAGGTAGCAATGCAACTGCCTTGCAGTTTGATGAAATAGTCTCATCCTTGCTGACGGAGGAGATGAGATGGAAGAATATGGAGAGCCAGAATGGTGATGCCTTGTCTATACAAGGATGGTTCCAGAACATAAACAAAAATAAGTCATCGTGTGGGAGATCTAAATCTAGAGGGAGATCTAAATCTTCAGGAAAACCTATAAAGGTGGTGTGCTGGAAATGCGGAAAGGAAGGGCACTAGAAAAGGGACTGTAAATCTAAAGCTCCTGATAAAGGAAAGGGATCTGATGATGCTCCTTCTGTAGAGGCGAAAACCACCTTAGATGAAGGTGGGGATGTGTACTTGGCTTCTTCAAGTACACATGTAGATCATGAGGCATGATTGATTGACTTAGGTGCATCCTTTCACTTCACTCCCCATAGAGAGTGGTTCTGCGAGTATGAGAAATACGATGGTGGTGATGACTTCTTAGGGGATGATAGGAAAGCTAGAATCATTGGTCATGGAAAAGTAAAGTTGAAGTTGCAAGGTGGAAGGGTTAGAACACTTCTGGGTGTTCTACATATTCCTGCATTGGCCAGAAATCTAATTTCTGTAAGCAAGTTGGATGATGTAGGTATAAAAACAGTATTTGAGAAGGATATTTGCAAGATGTTTCGAGGAGCACTGGTATTGATGCGGGGAGTTCAGATTGGAACTCTGTACAAGCTACAAGGTAGCATGATTGTTGATGGGTGCAATATTTTTGTGGTTCCTGAAAATGAAGCAGAAATCTAGTGGTCTCTGGAGAGAAGACCATGTTGTGGCATCAAAGGCTTGGACATATTGGAGAGAAGGGCTTTCGAATACTTCATGGTAAAGGTATGGTAGAAGGTATGAGTAATAGCTCTTTGGATTTTGATTTCTATGAAAATTGTGTATATGGGAAGCAGAATTGGGTGAGTTTCCCCTATAGTGGTAAGTGGGCGAAACATATATTAGAGCTTGTGCATAATGATGTGTTTGGACCTGTGAAGGTTCCATCACTGGGTAAGTCTGTGTACTATGTATCATTTATAGATGACTTCTCAAGGAATACATGGATATATTTCCTTAAGAATAAATCTGAAGTCTTTGACAGGTTTAAAGAATTCAAGGCTCTAGTGGAAAACCAGATAGAGAAGAAGATAAAGGTGCTGAGGACAGATAACAGTGGAGAGTTTTGCAGTAAGGAATTTTAAGAATTTTGTAAGAAGTGTGGTATAGCACGACAGAAGACTACTCCATATACACCTCAGCAAAATGGAGTTGTAGAAAGAATGAACAAGACATTGATGGAAAGGGCAAGAAGCATGCTCAGTGGTGCCAGGTTAGGACAGGAATTATGGGCAAAGGCAGTGGAGATAGCATGTTACCTGGTCAACAGATCACCTTCATCATTGTTGGAGGATAAAACTCCATAAGAGGTATGGACCGGTAAGAAACCCTCTCTTTCACACCTGAGGGTATTTGGATGTGATGCATATGTACATGTTCCAAAGGAGAAATGAACCAAGTTGGATAGTAAATCTGAAAAGTGCATCTTTATTGGGTATAAGGATGGTTTAAAGGGTTATAAGCTTTGGAACCCAATAAGAAGGAAGGTTGTGTACAACCGAGATGTGGTATTCAGAGAGGTGAAAGATGTTATTAAACATGAATTCCAACCAAAGGAAGTTGAGAAGATAGAGTTTGAACTAAAGGAGGAAGAATCAGACTCTACAATAGAGGAGGAATCAAAAGATGAGGAGCCACAAACTCCGGGTGTGAGAAGATCAGTTCGAGAAAGAAGGCAGACAGAAAGGTATAGTCCATCTACTTTCTGTTCAAATTTTGCTTTATCTATTACTGATGATGATCCCAAAACTATGAAGGAAGTAGTAGATTCAGAGGATGGAAAACTCTAGAAAGAGGCCATGGTTGATGAAATGGCATCTTTGCACAAAAATGAGGCTTGGGATTTGGTGGAGCTGCCGGCTAGAAGGAAACCCATTGGCAGCAAATGGGTGTTCAAGAAGAAGAAAAATGCATAAGGAAAGGTGGAGAAATACAAAGCTCGATTGGTAGCAAAAGGTTATTCCGAGGTGCCAGGAATTGATTTTGGTGATATTTTTTCTCCTGTTGCCAAGGTAACTTCTATTAGATTCCTTTTATCTGTTGCTGCTACTTCTGATTTTGAGGTAGAACAGATGGATGTGAAGACAACATTTCTTCACAGGGATCTGGAAGAGGAGATCTACATGAAGCAACCTAAAAGCTTTGTGGTGAAGGGTAAGAAAAAATTGGTATGCAATTTAAAGAAGTCTCTGTATGGGTTAAAACAGTCACCAAGGATGTGGTATCAGAAATTTTTTACATTTATACGGGGACTTGGCTTCACCAGAAGCAAAGAAAATCACTGTGTGTATTTTAATTTAATTGGTGACCGTGTTATTTACCTGGTCTTGTATGTGGATGATATGTTGTTGGTTGGAAATGACAAAGAATTTATCCAGGATTTGAAGACCCATTTGTCCCCCAAATTTGACATGAAAGATATTGGTGCTGCAAACTGTATTTTGGGCATGGAAACTAAAAGAGATTGGACAAAGAGGAAGCTTCGGTTAAATCAGAGGAAGTATGTCGAGACAATATTGCAGAGGTTTAATATGCAGGATAGTAAACCGGTGAAAGTTCCTATTCCTGTAGGTGTAAAGTTATCTGCTGAACAATGTCCCAAGACACAAGAAGAGGAAGAGGACATGCCCCATGTTCCATATGCAAGTGTAGCCGGTAGCCTGATGTATGTGATGGTCTATACTAGACTAGACATTGCACATGTAGTGGGAGTATTGAGTAGGTTTATGTCAAAACCAAGGAAGGAGCACTTGACAGTAGTGAAGCAGGTTTTCAGGTATTTGCGTGGCACTAGTGATTATGGTTTGTGCTACCAAGGAAGACCTGGATTGGAAATAGTGTTGGATATTCATGGCTTTGTTGATGCACACTGGGCTGTTGAAAATGCAACAAGATGATGGAGCTTAGTGAAAAGAAGTCGCCTTCACTAAGTGGGCCCGCAAGCTATTTTTGGCGCAAAGTCTATTTTTAGACTATGTCTATTTTTAGACATACGGATCATGGTCTATGAGTTGCAGGATGCTATTTATGGATGATTGGTCATGTTGGTAAAAATAGATGGACTTCTATTTTTAGACATATGGGCGGAGTCTATTTTTAGACTGCCAGTCTAAAAATAGAACAGTCGAATATTATTAGATCTTAATAATATTTGGACTATAAACATTATCTTATCCTCTTGCAGCACTTCAGTTCGACCTACGGATGTGGCACATGCAACTGCCAGAAGGAAATACGCTTTTCTTATGGGTTAGTTGAGCTATTGCATGATGGACTTCAGTTAGAACTCAAGTGATTGAGTTTGGTGGAGTTGGTTGAGGAGTTGATGGAGTTGTGTTCAGTTTGACTTAGTTGAACTAGTTGTATTTAGTCTAACTGCCAAATACACTAGTGATGAGTGATGTGAATTAATTATTAATTAATTCACTAATTATTAACTCATAAATCAACTAAAGAATACATCAGTTAACTCAGTGCATGGATAGTTCAGTGGAGACAAGTGTTAGAGGTGGGTGAAAGGGTGAGACTACTATCAGTTGTGACTATAGCTGTGCATGAGATTTGCACAATCATTGATTGAGATTACCAATGAGGATTGCACAGTACAAGCCAAGGTAATTCGATCTTGGATCATATCTATTCTCAACATGGATTGCACAGTAGAGGCAGACAAACAGTGGAGGAGATTTGAACCCGTGACTTGTTCAGATCTGAGCTAGTTTGTGTGTAGCAGGTGGAGATAGTACTGAGTACTTGTGAGGAGTATTGTACTATGTATTGTTACATGTTCTCTATCATTATAATATACAGATAGTTGGGGGTTTTCAGCTGTATGCTTTCCCCATTACATACTGTGTTGATATGTGTGATTGATGATTCAATGTGCGCATGCGATTGTTTCTTTAATTCTGCAAATTGATGATCAACGTAGAGGAGGTTATGTATTATGCATGCATTCCGCAAATAGTGTATAATCAATATAATCTCTCTGAATAAGTGTTATATTATTCAAAATTTCTACATGGTATAAGAGCGAAGTTGATCATCAGATCTATTATTCAGAAAGTGATTACATTTTATTTCTTGAGGCAGAGTCTGTAATCGGGCCAAGTAGCCTCTGGATTCATCCTTCTTTGGAAGGTGAGATATCTGGTAAATGCCCATACAGTCAATCTCTGTACGAGAAACACTTTGTTCTCACGAATTTTAGATCAGAAGCGGTTGAGTTTTGAGCTGGTGGAAATCGAATTTGCAGCAGTGTTTTCTTGGTATTGGAGTTGAAATGTCTTTCAACGGATTGCGATTGGAGTATGCCCTTGAAGGCAGCTCGAATTATATTACATGGAAATATAGGATGGAGGCGGTGTTAGATGACAATGGGTTGAAGGAGTTCATAGAGGCTGAGGTCCCAAAGCCTACTGATGCTGCTCACGTTGAGGCTTGGAAAAAGAAGACAACAAAGTGTCGAAGGATTCTGTTGGAGGGCGTGAAGGATCACATTGTATCCAGCCTGCATAGAAAGGCTTCTCCATACTTGATGTGGAGAGCGTTGACAGATTTATTCCAAAGCAAGAGTGACTAGAGGAAGTTGGCGCTCAAGGATAAACTCAGAAACATTAAGTGTGAGAAAGGAGACAGTATGCCCAAGTATCTCACGAAGTTCACCCAATGCCGAGATGAGCTGGGAAGTGTGGGGGTGACTGTCGATGATGAGGACTTGGTGAGCTTGGCTCTCCTTGGTCTTCCGAAGAGTTGGCATTCCTATCAGGACTCTGTCAATGGTCAGGAGAAATTGCCAGGATGGGAGAGACTTTGGTCAGATCTTGTGCAAGGGGAGATCAGTCGGAATACCAGGGACGGATCTTCATCAAAGGCATCTGATGAAGAAAATTGCGCTTTGGCTGCCAAAGCAAAGAAGGGGAATAATGAGAAAGCTTCTCATTCCGGTGTGAAAGGCAAGAAGCAGGACATGTCCAAGGTGAAGTGCTTTCACTGTCACCACCACAGACATTATGCCACAAATTGTCCACAGAAGAATAAAAATAAGCAAGCTGCTAGATCTGCAGCAGGAGAGGCCTTAGCCTTGCAGTTTGAGCTGGATTTTTTGCTGATCGCATGCTTGGTATCAAGTGTGATGGGATCGGTATGGTTCTTGGACAGTGGTGCGTCTTTTCACATGACAGGAGATCGAGATTTGTTTTCTGATCTGGATGAGAAAGATCTTGGAGTGCACATCGAGATGGGCGATGATGGTAGATACAGTGGGACCGGTATCGGTACCATTTCCTTTGAGAGGGAGTCTGGTAAACCCTTTGTACTGAAGGAAGTGATGCATGTTCCAGGATTGAAGAAGAATCTTATCTCTGTGGCGATGTTATAAGACAAGGGATATGATGTTGTCTTCAGCGAGGGAAAGGCTTTCCTGCACAGTAAGACAGCTGGAGAAACCCGGAAGATAGGGGTTCGAGTCAAGAACCTTTATCAATTGCATGTAGATGGCTGCGCATCAATGGCATGCAAGGCAGAAGGATTGGTGAGCCGGGATGATGGCGAGCTGTGGCACCGAAGATTGGGCCACCTTCACCATGGAGCCTTGAAGATACTGTAGCAGATTTCTACTGGGCTTCCTAAAGGCACTCTTGCATAGTCAGATCAGTGCAAGGGGTGTACTTTGGGAAAATTTTTGAAAGCCACCTTTCACGAGAAGGATAGTTGCGCCACGACGATCCTTGAGAGAATTCACATAGACATGTGTGGACCTTTCTCAGTAGCTTCAACAGCAAAGCACAAGTACTATGTGATCTTTGTTGATGATTTCTCTCGAAAATGCTGGATCTTCTTCATGCAGAAGAAGAGCAATACATACTCAAAGTTCTATGAGTTCAAAGCACTGGTCGAGAAGGAACCGGGAAGAAGGTGAAGGCTCTTAGGAGCGACAATGGTGGTGAATTCATCTCTGGAGAGTTCAAGGACTTCTGCAGCGTAGAAGGGATTCGAAGAGAGCTCATAGCTCCCCATAACCCACAACAGAACGGGGTTGCTAAGCGGAAGAACAGAACGATCGTGGGTGCTGCACGGGTGATGTTGCATGATCAGGGCCTACCCCTTCACTTGTGGGCAGAGGCATGCAATACTGCAGTATATGTGCATAATTGTTGTCCTCATGAGATACTTGGCATGAGTACACTCGAGGAGGCTTATTCTAGTAAGAGGCCTGATATTTCCCATTTGAGGATTTTTGGTTCTCCTGTTTACATGCATGTGATGAAGGATGCCAGGAAGAAGCTGGAGCTGACCGCAGAGGTTGGGATATTTGTGGGGTACACAGACAGTCGCAAGACTGTTGTGCGATGGGATATCAAATAAGCCATGAAGTGTTCGCTTGAGAGGGGGCCACACTTGCATGCAGATGAGGAGCTATTAGTTCCTAAGGATGAGCTTCAAGATGTGGATCAACCATAAGATGAAGTTCATGGAGTGGAAGAGATCACTCATGCAGCGCCAACCATCAGAGGGCGAAAGCGCACTACAGAAGCTGAGCGACTGGCTCAAGATGCAGAGAAGGTTGTAGGACCACCTACAACACAGCGCAGACAAAGACAGTCACCTGATCGGTACACTGGATACATGGCTCTTGTGAGAAAATGTGTTGTGACTGAGCCATCCTCTTTCGAGGAAGCTGTGGAGGATCCTGCATGGGTAGATGCCATGTTGGAAGAGTATGATTCGATTGTCAGAAACAGTGCATGGGATATTGTCCCAAGACCGGAGGGGAAATCAGTGGTGAGTTCAAGATGGATCTACAAAATTTGGCAGCGCAGTGATGGACTATTTATTTCTCAGGGTAAGTATGCTCGGGAGATACTGGAGAAGTTCAACATGCATGGAGGCAAGCATGTATTGCGTTATCTCAGAGGCACATCGGGATATGGATTGTGGTACAGACATGAGGATGAGGTGAAGCTATGTGGCTTCACAGATGCAGATTGGGCAGGGAGACCAAGAGACAGAAAGAGCACATCTAGAGGGATCTTCAGTATCGAGTCGACAACAGTTTCTTGGTACAGCAGGAAGAAGAGATCCGTGGCACTCATTTCAGCAGAGGCCAAGTATATGGCAACAAGTTTGGCTGCATGCGAGGCTATATGGACGAGGAAGATCCTGGTCGGTTTTTTCGGGTCATCAAAGCACATCGACATTAGGTACCATCATATCAGAGATTGTGTGCAGCGGAGAATCATGTTACTTTCATACATTCCCACGGAGGATCAGGATGCTGATATCTTGACGAAGGCGCTCACGAGGAGCAAATTCGAATACCACAGAGGCAAGATAGGGGTTGCAGATAATCCATATCTTGTTGAGAAGGAGTATTGAAAATGCAACAAGATGATGGAGCTTAGTGAAAAGAATTCGCCTTCACTAAGTGGGCCCGTAGGCTATTTTTGGCGCAAAGTCTATTTTTAGACATATGGATCATGGTCTATGAGTTGCAGGATGCTATTTATGGATGATTGGTCATGTTGGTAAAAATAGATGGACTTCTATTTTTAGACATATGGGCGGAGTCTATTTTTAGACTTCCAGTCTAAAAATAGAACAGGCGAATATTATTAGCTCTTAATAATATTTGGACTATAAACATTATCTTATCCTCTTGCAGCACTTCAGTTCGACCTACGGATGTGGCACATGCAACTACCAGAAGGAAATACGCTTTTCTTATGGGTTAGTTGAGCTATTGCATGATGGACTTCAGTTAGAACTCAAGTGATTGAGTTTGGTGGAGTTGGTTGAGGAGTTGATGGAGTTGTGTTCAGTTTGACTTAGTTGAACTAGTTGTATTTAGTCTAACTGCCAAATACACTAGTGATGAGTGATGTGAATTAATTATTAATTAATTCACTAATTATTAACTCATAAATCAACTAAAGAATACATCAGTTAACTCAGTGCATGGACAGTTCAGTGGAGACAAGTGTTAGAGGTGGGTGAAATGGTGAGACTACTATCAGTTGTGACTATAGCTATGCATGAGATTTTCACAATCATTGATTGAGATTGCCAATGAGGATTGTGCAGTACAAGCCAAGGTAATTCGAACTTGGATTAGATCTATTCTCAACTTGGATTGCGCAGTAGAGGCAGGCGAACAGTGGAGGAGATTTGAACCCGTGACTTGTTCAGATCTGAGCTAGTTTGTGTGTAGCAGGTGGAGATAGTACTGAGTACTTGTGAGGAGTATTGTACTATGTATTGTTACATTTTCTCTATCATTATAATATACAGATAGTTGGGGGTTTTCAGCTGTATGCTTTCCCCATTACATACTGTGTTGATATGTGTGATTGATGTTTCAATGTGCGCATGCGATTGTTTCTTTAATTCTGCAAATTGATGATCAACGTAGAGGAGGTTATGTATTATGCATGCATTCCGCAAATAGTGTATAATCAGGATAATCTCTGTGAATAAGTGTTATATTATTCAAAATTTCTACATGGGCTAGAGATCTAGATCAGAGAAGATCTACAAGTGGGTATGTGTTTAACCTATTTGGAGGTGAAATCAGTTGGATGAGTAATTTTTGTACGGGGTTAGAACCTACAGTTAAGAATATTGTTACATGTTTTTTTAAATGTATATATGTTTAATGCATATGGGTGAATGCATGAAGATGGGTTACACTTTTGGGCCAAATGCCGCAATGAAATTTGAAGTTTTTCCTCTTTTATCCAATTTAAACTGTCAAAATTGTTAATTATGATTCGGAGTAAAAAGACAAATTATGGAGAATTATGTAATATGTCAATTTTCCATTAAATGAAATGTTTTCCCTTTCACATTTTCACAAATCTTAATAGGTATGCATATGCACACATAACATAACTTGGTCTATATATATATATATATATATATATATATATATATATATATATATATATATATATATATATATATATATATATATATATAAGAATATAAGAGAGAGATAAGTTTTTCATATTAAAAAATTATTTTGATGCAAAATTATATTTTTTATTCTTTTTTGAAATTGAGGAAGTAATATTTCAATTTCATTTTCAGACACATGTGTTTGTCTAGGGCTTTTTTCAACCATTTAAATAAATTGGAAAACCAAGTGTACCCTTTTGAAGAGGACTTGTAAACGAAGATATTGGTATTTTTTGAAAAAATTCGTTGTGTATATTTTATGATATTGATTTTTTATCTAACTCTTTAAAATTGTTCAAAAAATTTCAAGCATTGTGTTTAAAAGAAATTTGATTAAAAATATCATATGAATTCGAAAATGTTAAAGGCATATGCCATTGGATAGCGGATTCTTTCATGAATCCAACATGATCAACCCCGCCACCTAAAAACAATTTTTTTCCTAATTTTGCTACGGTACAAAATGGTTTTGAGGAAATTTTGCTGAAGGGATGCTAAAATTGTGGATTTTAGAGCTTCAGAGGCTAGATCGAGCACTTAAATCGCTTGATTAAGAATTTGAATTTCAAATTCAAATGGCTCAATAGAGGTTTTTGTAAACCCTTGATCGATCCATTTACATCATTAAGAGGGGCTCGATTGAGCAATATGGTGCAATAGAGCTATATTGCTTGATCTAGCTTCTATAAAAATAAATGTGAATACCATAATTCAGATTTTAGAATCAATAAAGATCTAGAATTTATGTTTTTACCACATTTTAAAAATTTCAAATTTTATTATAATTTGTGTTATCATGTCATGTAGAAACCTTATTAAATTAAATTTTAATACTAAAAAATTATTATTATTAAATTATATTATGAAATTTGATATTAATCTAAAAAAATATTAATATATTTAATTTTAATATTAAATTTATCAATTTTGGATTAATATAATATTATTAGCTTTAATATAATATAAAATTTGTTATATTATAATATATACTAGCTCAACCATATTAATAAATGTGGTTGATATAGGCAGTAGGCGTAAAAAAAGAGTGATACAAGTTGAATCAATATGTTAATTTTATTTAACCTATTTTTTTATACATCTAAAATAATAAAATATATAATATTTTTAAAATCTTTAATTAATCATAACCTAAGGATACCTAAATAAATAAAGCCTAAACAATTTCAATTGGAAGACAAAGCATTCTATGTATTTCTGATGGATGTCATTGGAACATTAATATCTTGGAAAATTTTACATAATATTTCCATGGAAAATTATCATTTTCCATCTTGGTGAATGTACAACACACATTTGAAATATGGTATTTTCAATATGTATTATATTAAAAAATTAAAATTTCATATGTGTTATAGACATTTTTGTGCCTTACAGCTATAAGCATGAAATGTCCATAATTCAAGGGATCCAAAGTCCCTAAAGATGTTGTTACAGCTCCTAAAGGAACAAGGTCAACCAATGACAGCTTCTCCCAGAAGTTCTCCACCAAAAATCACTCAGAACTAGTCAAATCAGGATCAATTCAGAAGCTCCACTAGCTGCCTGTGTTGCAAAGCACCCAAATGCACTGGCTAGGTGCGTTGCAACGCACTTGGATACACTACCCAGGTGCGCTGAGCGGGAAATGACAAATGGCAAGCTCATTCAACGAGGTGGAAAGACCATGGAAGCTTCCAGAATCTTCTCCAGTGACACTTGCCTCAATGAATTCGACTAGTGATGAGTAAGAGGCTCTCAACCTCCAAGTAGAAGCAAGAACTGACAGAGAGAAGCCACAAGTCAAAACATAAGCTGACTCATCCTCTCTGCTTACATCTATATATGGATCCCTCATCCCAGAGATCCAGAGGCTGGAATTTTGTACTTTGTAGAGAATTGCTGTTGGTTTGAGATTGAGATTAGTACATTGGGTGATTTATGCTTTGTTGGAGGAGAAGAAGGGATTCCTTTGCTGGGAGGTAGATGCTGGATCGGAACTCACTTGGTTGTATCTCCTCTTGGACTTTCTTATTCTATCAATAAACTATTTGAGTTTCTCCTACATGCTGTGTATCAATGATGTTTTGTTATATTTACATGTTTAGCTTAATCTGATCTTGAGATTTTTATGAATGTATATCTGTATCTTCGTGTAGTTTCTCTCTCTTGTGATCTCGCAGGAATTCGGTGAAGCTGGGCCGGTGAAGGAGCAAGGAGCTGGGAGCCACTGAAGAGAGGAGTGATTGGATCAACAAACTAGCGGAAGGCACAGGTTAGTTACATCCTTTCTCCTCATTTACATTTCATAAAGAAGAAACACTCAATTAGTTTTCCTTGTTTGTTGCTAAGGCACTATCACACCTTAGAATGGGATAGGGGCATTCCGAATGGATACTTTTCCCAACAACAAATTGGCGACTCCGCTGGGGAACGTATCTAGTTAGTCTATTTGTGTTTCTATTGTTGTTCTTCTCATAAACTTAGGAGTGCTGAATCGAACTGCATTTGCCATTTACAAATGCAAAGTAGAGATCTGTCACTCTAGTCCACTCACTGGGCCTGTTTATGATCTGAACAAACTGATCCACAAGTGCTCTAACAGCCCTTTGTGATAGATCTTAGTCCTCCTTTAAATCATCCTCCTAATTGTACCTAATTGATAGCTTTTATCCGGCCAAAAACTGTAGATTAAACTGCAAACCGTGACCCAGAACCCAGAGAAAATTCTCGTTTCTGCTTCAGCACAGGCTCTGTGAAGAGGTTCTGCATTTCAACGCAGGTCCCAAGAGGGCTACCTGCACTGAAGTTCAGTTTCTCTGTGCTGGGGGTGCGCTGATCAGCCTTTGCCTTGTGCAGCTGTGGTTCCCTGCTTCCTTTTGCTCAGTTTTGTCTCTGTTTTTGCAGCCTGTTATCAGTGTGTGTACCTATCTGAAACCCCTTTTCTTTGCCTTAATTCCACCTCAGTTGTATAAAGAAACTGTATTTGTTCTTTGTGTATTTGTTACATCATTTGCAGTTTCCCATTACAAAAGTAAACTAGTCATACTGTCGCCCTTAGATCTAGACCTGTCGTAAGTGTCGTTTTTGATCTTAGGAGTGAGTTTGTTTGCTGTTCACAGTTGATTACGCTTTTACTTTTGTCTTTTGGTTTGAATCTATGGATTTCTAGTGTCGAAACAAGTGTTTACTTCAAAATCATAAAGTGTCGTAATCGTCTTTTTGAGTTCAAAAAGAAACTTGTTTGTGTTTTCACTTGAAATCGAATTCAAATTTTGTACAACAGCTTTCTTTTTAGGCATCAATATTAAGAAAGTGAAAAACAAATACATGCATTTGTGCATTTGCATTTTGACAGTTTGTATGTTGATTTAGGAAAAGTGCATTTACAGTGTGCTCTATGCTCTTTGAGAAAAGATTGTGTCTTTCTTTTCCCCTTGTAGCTAGGATTTTCATTGTTGAAAAGATATAAAAGCTTGCTTATCATCTTTAGACTGCATTTAGGAATTGTATCATACATCTCGTGGTGATCCAAAAAGGCAAACTTCTAAGAAAGATCAACCTAAAACAAAATGAATGAACTTAACAACGCTTTGTAACTTAACGCACAACATAAAGGTCTAGGCTAGAGACGTGTTCCGGCGTCGTAAAACCTTGTGACTGTTGATCTCGCTGATGGTTGGGTGATTCCTCCTGAGAGACGAAAAGCGCCAGTACGGATTGTGCTCCCACGTACCGTCGAGTATATATTGGGAGACCCATATAGGCATAAAACCTTTATCCATAGGAAGCCGTGTCGGCCGCCCTACTGATCGCAATGCACTGAACACAGCATTTGGGAAGATTGACCGCCCGTACCTTAAAATGTATTCTGCGGTTTTGCGAAAAGTTTGGCACACCCTCTACCTAGAACTCCAGAGAAATTCCTTTTGGTCTTTTTCAGACTCTATAACGGAAAAATTCCATCCGAGCATTTGTCACTTCGGGCTCGTCAAAACATCGAAGGAGACTAGAGTCATCTTTTGCTTTTTCTCGACTCTTTAAAATTGAAAAAGCAAGTTGTGTCCAAGCGTCGTTAAAATTTATTTTAAATGGAAAATTCGTACCCTTTTTCCTGCGTTGATCTTTAGGTTGAGAAAATGGAGCCCACCAACCAAGGAATTCCCCTTGGTGGAAATCCTAGTCCCTTCTCCTCTTGGGGAGATGTTGGTGCGCCCCATATGGCCACATTGTCACTTCCAGGACTGACAATTGGCTTGCCGGTCTGGCTCTTCTCAACCAATGTCGTTCAGAACACCACTATTCCTGAACAGTCGAATCAGCAGTTAGACCAGTCCAGAGTTACCCACCAGCCTTCTACTTGCTCTAATTCTTCCTCCCCTCCTTCCTCTTCGCTTGACGAGACTGGTAAAGATAAAAACCAAGTTCCTAAGGAGAAGAAGGAAAAGAAGAAGAAAGAGAAGAAGAAGAAGGAGCCAAAAGCGACTGGGGGCAAACGAGTGGCGTCTAACGAAAATCCACACACAGCACTGACTAGGCCTAAATCGCCATGTGTCATATGCAAGGGAGACCACTTTCACAGAGATTGTCCCTGCATCCCTCGGATACTAAGGGACTGATCTCCCCGTTTGCACAATCCGGTGGCATCAACCTCTGATAGCCATGTTGAATGCACACCGTCAACTAGTGAAAGTGAAGTCCCAGGACAAAAAGGGAGAGTTAGATCTCCCTGTAAACTGTGCGAAGGAAATCACGCCATCCACTGTTGTCCCTTCTTAGACGAAGCGAAAAGAGTTTTGGATGATCGTCCGGTTTCACCGTTACGACTTCCTCCTGGATATAAAAAACTCTTGCCGAGTCCTTCGTTAGTTGAAAATCCAGCTAGCCCGCTCAAGTGGTCAGCTGAAGCGCCGGTCATTGAAGATGAACCAGCTGAATCCATACCCGACAAAAGTCAAAAGGTCGAGGCGGCAGTTGACCCGGTCTTGCCTTCAGAGGTTTTATCTTCGAATGATACAGTCACTGAAGAGGATAAAGATGACACCATCCAAATTCTCTTCATCAGCACAGACTCCGACGAGCATGGGGGCAATCCCCCCATTCCTTTATCGCAGGAAGGAAGTTCGTCAGAGCGATACCCGGCCGTCTACTCGGTCCCACCACCAAGCAACCTAGTTGTCTCCTTCGACTGGAACCAACTAGGCAGACCCCGTTTGCCAGCAAGCATACCATTTAGAATCATCGTCCAAATATATAGAATGGTCATGGCTGGCACCATCATTGATGAGGGGGCATCTGTGAGTATCCTTTCCTCTATTGCTTGGAAAGCGCTTGGTTCGCCATCGCTTTTGCCTGAAATGAGAAATCTGACAGGCTTTGATAAAGGAACCAGTCGACCTTTAGGGATCCTCCCCAATGTGCCTATCACATTGAAAGGGAAGACCGTTCAAATGAACGTGATGGTCGTTCAAGGACCCTTGGATTATAACCTACTCCTTGGACGAGACTATATATATTGCATGGGAGCCATCGTCTCCTCACTCTTTAGAGTAATGTGTTTTCCACACGAAGGAAGAGTGGTCAAGCTCGTGGACCAGCTTTCATTTCCCAGATCACGCATCGCAAATAGTCATATACCATCCCTAAATGGTCTCTTCACGCAAGAAATGTCTCAACCCACGGTCCGTCCTCCCGATGAGCGTGAGTAATTCGGAGGGATATGACTGGAACCCAGGGGGCATGCGTCCTGGTCTGCTTCGGCAGGAAAACTTCGAGTATAGGGTAGGTTTCCGGGGAAGAATATGACTAGTCTGTACCCCGTCCGTCTTGGAAGAGGGGTTATTCTAGAATAAGATTATTTTGTCAAAGTTATGTGTTTGGCGCTCGTTGTCACTCACCTTTGTCTATCTCGGTAGACATCGCCGAAGAAGTGTTTTGTTTGCTGCGCAAATAAAACAATCTTTGGTAACCTGAAAGAGGTAGGCCTCTCCCGGTTAAACAAATCTTTTTCCTGCAAATTGAGGGGTAACCTTGAAACTCTACTTTATATCTGGAGGCATGCAACCCTTTTGGAGTGCAAGCAAGGGGCGACTATTTATTTTTTAAATTTTTAGGACCTCTAACCCTTTAAACTCGTAGGATTAGTCGTTTCCGAACTTGCATAAAGAAAGGATTCCAGAGCAGAGCTTTGCGAGGCGCAAGCTCCATAAAAAATGGCATCTTACATGAGACATTCTTATCATATGACTGGATTATCGAGCAGTTTTAGTGCATAGTTCATGCTCGTTAAAAAATAAACATAAGATCGAGCAAGTGTTTCAATCCGCATTTAAGCTCGTTAAAAAATGAACTACCCTCCGGTAAATAACCACCGTGAATGTAACATTATCAGCCATTAAAGCCTTGTTCGTGTTTGCACCGTCACCTCCACTTTTCCATTGGCCGATCATTCACCTCCATTTGATTGTTTACCCATTTTGAGGAACAGCTGCGAAGAGTGATTTCACTAGCCATCCTTGTGACACTGCCGTGCTTGAAAAATTCCAACCATTACCTGGAATCAGCTGCTACCCATTTTATCACTCGTTCCTCAAAAGACGAGTCTCCTTTAAGCTCTTTTCATCTGACTCGTAAAATATGAAAAGATTGCCGAGTTTTGGCCTTCCAGCTCGTTAAAGCGACCGGAAGAGCTATCCCTCCTCTAGATTTTAATCTTTTTGGACCTGAGGGATTATTGCACAAAAAGATCGAGCGCTTGTTTTGTTCGGCTCATTAAAACTATCGAAAATTCATCCCTTCTGTATTGTTTTATACTTTTTCGGACTTAAGGGATTAGATGACGAAAAAGGACTTTTGGAGTTAAATTTACGTACCTTTTCAGACTCTCTAAAAATGAAAAGGACCGAGTTATCTTTGTCGTTAGACTCGTTAAAAACATTAAATAGCGACAAACTTGTCTTTAGACGAGAACGAGTTTCACTATCACTAGGCTCGTTAAAACATAGCGATGGGTTTGCCCGAAGGGCAAATTATAGAACAAGCATATGTTATCCTCCTCAAGCTTGACAAAAATAAAGAGGTACTGGTCAGCAATGACTGGGGAAAAATTGGGAAGAAACTCAAAGAACCTTTATTGGTAGCAAGTCGCTCTTGAACATGACACTTCCACTCCGTGCCAGAGTCGGGTTGGGTTGTTTCATTCACCGGTCACATCACCATGGTCTCGCCATACCATCCACCTTTGGGGTAAATGCTACCAATCCATCACATAAGTCTCGCCGATATGTTCAAGAGAAGTCATCCAGAGAAGTCAACCGTGTCCCATCCACTACCATACATTATCCTTCATTCTTTCATGACCACCACCCTGAACCATATATCATCAGATCGTTTTCACCTCCATCAAAATCATTTGCTCCGTTCCGTGTCACTGATGTGGGATACATCAAGGCCCTCCTTTGACGGATCGCTTCTTGTCGACATCAGCTCATTATCCAAGAAGTTGATCTAGGAACAACCCCTTCAGTACTTTGAAGCTTGCATGCCTCAATGGCAAGTTTCTCACTTCCAGCGACAGGTATACATCAATGACCTTCGACCGAAAGATTTTGCGTGGTGTTCGACGCCAAGTCCTTTATTCACACCACGTGAATTGTACTGCAGTACCTTGAGGGTCATTATCATTATCGGTGATTCCTCTCGCGCTTGTTAACAGTTTACATCATTGACTGGTAATCAAGCGATGTCTTTCCATGTTCGACTTCAAAACATTTCTCACATGGATCGACTTGTACTTAGAGTGAAGATTGGACGAGATTGAAGACCCCGGATCTAGTTTCATCCATCCGGGCTGCGATATATATTCAGGAAAAATAAAGACATTGACATGTACATCACTGCAGAACAGATAATCATCCTACCAAAAGGATGATGATTTCATCAGAATCATCAGTCTACCATCAGACGATTGTCTGTCCTATGTACATAAAAATGAATTTATAAAGCTGAGCATGGGAATGCCCGCCTCAGCTAGATCATGAAAACAGTATGAAAAATAATGTATTGTATTGTATCTTATTACAGGTCTCCTCCCAGCATTGAATGAACTTCGGATCCTCCTAATAAAGCATTTCACCCGATAAACAGCCTCATACTTTAGGGAGCAACTGTTATAGACATTTTTGTGCCTTACAGCTATAAGCATGAAATGTCCATAATTCAAGGGATCCAAAGTCCCTAAAGATGTTGTTACAGCTCCTAAAGGAACAAGGTCAACCAATGACAGCTTCTCCCAGAAGTTCTCCACCAAAAATCACTCAGAACTAGTCAAATCAGGATCAATTCAGAACCTCCACTAGCTGCCTGCGTTGCAAAGCACCCAAATGCACTGGCTAGGTGCGTTGCAACGCACTTGGATACACTACCCAGGTGCGCTGAGCGGGAAATGACAAATGGCAAGCTCATTCAACGAGGTGGAAATACCATGGAAGCCTCCAGAATCTTCTTCAGTGACACTTGCCTCAATGAATTCGACTAGTGATGAGTAAGAGGCTCTCAACCTCCAAGTGGAAGCAAGAACTGACAGAGAGAAGCCACAAGTCAAAACATAAGCTGACTCATCCTCTCTGCTTACATCTATATATGGATCCCTCATCCCAGAGATCCAGAGGCTGGAATTTTGTACTTTGTAGAGAATTGTTGTTGGTTTGAGATTGAGATTAGTACATTGGGTGATTTATGCTTTGTTGGAGGAGAAGAAGGGATTCCTTTGCTGGGAGGTAGATGCTGGATCGGAACTCACTTGGTTGTATCTCCTCTTGGACTTTCTTATTCTATCAATAAACTATTTGAGTTTCTCCTACATGTTGTGTATCAATGATGTTTTGTTATATTTACATGTTTAGCTTAATCTGATCTTGAGCTTTTTATGAATGTATATCTGTATCTTCGTGTAGTTTCTCTCTCTTGTGATCTCGCAGGAATTCGGTGAAGCTGGGCCGGTGAAGGAGCAAGGAGCTGGGAGCCACTGAAGAGAGGAGTGATTGGATCAACAAACTAGCGGAAGACACAGGTTAGTTACATCCTTTCTCCTCATTTACATTTCATAAAGAAGAAACACTAAATTAGTTTTCCTTGTTTGTTGCTAAGGTACTATCACACCTTAGAATGGGATAGGGGCATTCCGAATGGATACTTTTCCCAACAATAGTAGCGAAGGAAAGCTCCACCAGAGTAGTGCCTCAAATCTCTGTGAGAGAGGCGAGCAGCCTATAAACCGTGTCTCCAAAGAAAAATACAGTTATCTGCCACACTGTCACCACCAGAGTAGTGCCTCAAATCTCTGTGAGAGGGGCGAGCAGCCTATAAACCGCGTCTCCAAAGAAAAATACAGTTATCTGCCACACTGTCACGATGAGCTGAAGTGTTTTGGGAATAGTGAGGAGGTCGAGGGATTTTCAGTTGGCCGAAGGGAGCCGCTGCAAGATATTCGTTGGGAATTTGAGTTCTCATTCGGGGGGTTCGTCGTTTAAAAGAAATCTCACGCATTCTTTGACAAACGTGAAATTGGTCTTTTTGACAAAATATTTTGATGTGAATTTTTGGACTGGTGTCTCTTTGACAACTAATATTTTGATGTGAATTTTTGGAATATCTATATCAAAACGTTATAATTGATGCTCTCTTAATTTCATAATTATTTCATTGTATAAAAATAAATTAACAATTTAAAAATAAAAATAAAATTCATACTATTAAGTAAAATATGTAATTTTTTTTTGTGAGTTTTGAGATGATTACATTAAATGTGTGGTTATGCGAGTCTTACATAACTATATTTAACTTGTGTCTTCAATAACCATGACCTAAGAGCTAACAACCCTATCACTATTCACTCTATGCTTAATGATAAAATATGAAAATGTAATTTAAATATTTATTGGGAACGAGTTTTCCCAAGTATAGTTTTGGGGCTAAAAGCCCATGTTTTGGGACAAATTTTGTAATAAAGTTGTAAAGTCTCTACATTTTGTGATCGCGGAGCCCGAAGATGTCAAAAGTCATAAAGGGTTGTCCGCCCTTATTTTATAAAGTGTAAAGTCGGCTGTAAAGATCCACCCATGGTCCACGGACCATGGGATTGTATAAAAATGAGCTAAGTAAGTAAGCTCTAAGTAGTCTTGAGTTGGTAGACAATTCTTGGAGTCTTGGTAGAGAAGTCCAAGTGTTTCAGGTCTTAGCGTAGGTAGAGGCTTTGCAGCTGAGTGCGCAGAGGCCTAGGGTGGAAGTCCGCAGCTGAGTGCGCAGAGGCCTATAGTGGAAGTGCGCAGCTGAGTGTGTGGACCCCTACAGTGGTATGCGCAGGGGAGATAGAGTCTGTATTAATATGAAGATATCAATAAAGAGAAGTATTATGAAATTTTTGTGTATTTATTTCTTGTTAATGCATCTGGTTATATTTCGTTTTGGGTTTAATTTACAACGTTCATATGATGCGCGAATGTATGTGACTGTATGGGTTAATTGAACGCAAGTAAAAATATCAGTTTACATGGCGCTAATTGTGGTTGATTAATAAGGCAAGTAAAGCACTTAAGATAAACTTGGAAACCTATACAATACGCTATCATAGCAGTGCGAAAGTACCTAGACCATGGGTTAAGGCTGCGCGAAGTTCAATCGTACATCTTCGCGGAGGTACCGAAGGGTGGAATAAAGGGTAGACTGATAGAGCCCTAAAGCTTAGTGACCTGCGCGAAAATAGGAATAAAGGGTATAAACCGACATCATGACCATCTCAAGGTGCAGAAACTTGGTTCTAGCATACTACTTCGAGTGAGACTTTGGTCCGCGCTCTGCGGGCTGATGCCGAAAGGGCCAGTACTGTAGGGATTTGTTTAGCTAACTAGCATTGAACCTAGGTCAAGCCCCACAAAGCCAACAAATGGTTCTGTTGCTGGGACCAGAATTTGCATAAGAGATGAGTGATGTCGTATCATTGGAATCCAACTAAGAAAGAGATCGAAGACTTTTTGTATAGTAAGATCCACGAATTTGTGGCACAGGAGAACAAAAATCCACGGCTAACAGAGGAATAATAGCTAAACAGGTACCTATATACAGAGATCCATGAGATATTTTTCTGTTCCTTTCCGGTTGAGTTATACGAGTGGATTGCGAAGCTAGCGGACAGCCAAGGAAGGTGGAGACTTGACGGTCCTATTGTCTGGACCCCAGAGCTAGTACAGAGACTAGAAGCCTTTGAGGATAAGATCACCCGTGTTGTCGATATTTGGCTCGATCACATCATAGGAGGATTTTTTATTGAATTCGTGGTCGATACCTCAATTAGTTACAGTGAGGCAAAGCGGCGCTTTTTCAAAGGTTTGCGAGGTAAGTACTTGAAGTCTTTAAATACCCGGATTAAGATATTATTGTGCGAAAAACGGGTTATGCAACTAGAAAGGGTCGGAGCTCCACAAAGTGGAAAGACTTACAGAAATGATGGAAGAAAGGGTCTTGAACATAGTCCATTGATTTCACCTCCATTTGGTGACAGCAAGGGAGTAGCGCAGTATTTTCAATGAAGTACAGTTCAGTTAATAAAACAGGGATTCTCGCGACTGCCACCTCCACCTACACCACCTCCAATTTCACCACCGTCACCTGCGACTTCACACATACCACCACCACCTCCACCGCAGTTCAATATGGCAAATTCAGTGAAGCTACCTTTGTTTAAGGGCTTGGGAAATGAGGACCCAGACCAGTTTTGGTTCGTTGTGAAAGCTGTATGGGAAGCTCATGGCATCACAGATGATTACATGAAGAAGGCAACAATGGATAGTGCTTTGCAGGATCGCGCGCTAACTTGGTATATCAAGTACTCTAATGATAACCCAAATGCTGGATTGGCAGAGATCTAGACTACGTTGAATAAGGAGTTCAATAGGCCTAAATCCGAGGCACAGTGGATTGTGGAGTTCAAGGAAGTCGCGATGAAATCAGGGGAGAAACCTTGGGAATTGGATTAGAGGTTGAAGTGTAAAATCTCCAAAGCTAATATGAACTTAACAGATGGACACCGCGAGTGGTTCGTGGCTTCGCTCCTCCCTCACCTAAGGGTTGCAATGTCACAACATAAGATTACCACTCAGGCAGAGGCCTTGGAGATTGCTATAAGACTGCATGAAACGTCAATGAAAGATCCGAATTTTGGGGTTCAATAGATTCATGCGTAGTTGCAAAACCTTTTCCTTGAAATGCAAATTTTGAAGCAGGACAGAACAGTTCGACCAGAGGTGCGCGAAGAGATATGGTGCCTGAAATGTAAAGGTCAGTGGTATGACAAAGACCACTGCCCCATCTTTGCAAACTATATTGTAGGAGGAGGACCGATGCCTTTGAGGCTGGAAGCCCAAGCAGGACTGAGCGCGGGGCCTGCGTTGTGGTGTGCTATATGTCAGGTAGAAGGAAAACATATGACAGATAGTTGTCATTTGCTGCAAAAGTTTGTACAAACACCGCAACAACTGTTCTGCAACTTCTGTAGGTCAGTAGGACATGATGAGTGCAACTACTGAAGTTATGAGTTAATGATGGATAGAACACCCACCTATAGGGTTCAGGCAGAAATGCGACCCCCTGATCAGGGTGTTGGGATGGTGCGAACATGCTTTCAGGGGCGTGGACAAGGTCGAGGCGGTGGAGGACCTAACAGAGGTCAAGGATAACTAATCTGCTACAACTGTGGAGGACCAAGACACTATTCCCGTCAATGCACTAACTTGACGCATCCATCGTGCAAATATTATACTCAGTTTGATCATGAGACAAAGGATTGTCCTACGCTGATAGCGAAGATATGTGGCAAGGGGGTGCTACCACCTTAGCCGACTCAGAACCTGCCGATAATGAGGTCTGAGCCTCGTGAAGAGGATCCGAATGTGAATATAGTGCTCCGAAGTGAAATTTTGATGGGCGATGATAAGGGGAAACAGCCTGAATATAGCGCATGTGTTCGCAAACCTCTGGTGAAGGAGGCTTAATTTGATTTGGAGCGTGCAAACGAAACATTCATGGAAGCAAAGAAGAGCTTTATTGAGGCCTCTACCTCAAGCAGCAAGGATAAGCTTAGTCAGAAAATGGGCCCTTTTATTTTTATGATCTTTTTAGAGACCTGCATGAAGCTGCTGCACGATAGCAAGGCTGTGAAGGAGTTACATGAGCTTATAAATAGATTTGATAGAAACACTCTAGGTGAATTGCGCGTGGTACGGAAGATCGGTAAGCATAATTCAAGGACAGGACAAAAGATGAGACTGACCGCGCAGATAGGAGTATATGAAATGGATCAGGTTATTCTGGATCTAGGGTCATACGTGAATGTTTTACCAAATAAGAATTGGGAGTGGATGGAAAGACCCGCGCTACAGTGGTCTCCGATTCAATTAAGGATGGAAAATCAATAGAAGATCATCCCCATGGGATGGCTGCAAGGAGTGATTGTAGATATTGAAGGTACGAGTGCATTGGCTGACTTTGAAGTAATAGAAATTGTGGATGACATCAACCCCTACCCTGCGCTCCTTGGCATTAATTGGGATACTGACATGAATGGGGTAATTAACCTAAAGAAGCGAAAATTGATATTTGAAAAGAAATCGCTTCGTGTAATAGTACCCCTAGATCCTGCTGAAGGATTGCGTTACACTGAACCAGTCGGCGATTATGAAAGCGATGACGATTTGGACTGCATATATAAAGTAACAGCATGAGACCATGATTGGGTGAATCCAACAGCGGATGGACGAATTACATGGGATCGCAAGAGTTCCTGCACCTCAGAATCTGATGAAGAATTAGAGTGCTGGCAGAATCATCTACATGAAGTAACCACACTAAGCTGTAACATGATGACTCGATCACTATACTGTATGTCATTAGAAGTAAGAAATCTGCCCACTTACGATGGCTTGAATGATTTAGATGTGTTTTTGGATGCATTTAAGGGGGAGGTACCAGAAAAGCAGCGCTTCCAGGCTTTGAATTGGGCACTGCACGCTACGCCCACAAGATGGTGGGGTATGCACAAGGGTAACTTTGATGATTGGCACGAGTGTAGGAGGATGAAGAGAACATGATTTGGGAAGCCGAAGGTATGAATGACAGACAAATATGACAAGAAGGATGATCCACGCGCACACTCGGCCAAATGGGCTAAGGTTTATGGAGCGAAGCACCAACCTGAATGGGTGCACTTGTTCTATCACACCTTGGATGTCATCTCGATGAATTGGTACTTGGAGATAGAGCTCCGCCATGGTACAGGTGAATAGGATATTTTGCATAAAGGATTCTGTCATTACCAGACATCTGTATAAAATGGGGTCTGATGAAATATTACGATGATATGTACCAAAGTTTGAAAGAAGCAGTATCCTCGTGGATGCTCATGGGGGTG
This sequence comes from Pinus tabuliformis, assembly GCA_031772625.1. Classification (NCBI taxonomy): domain Eukaryota; kingdom Viridiplantae; phylum Streptophyta; class Pinopsida; order Pinales; family Pinaceae; genus Pinus; species Pinus tabuliformis. The sequence goes on along the minus strand of CM062811.1, from coordinate 122,785,779 downwards.
TCGCACGATGCCATTATGCAGGAAGAGCGACCGTGCAAAAGATTATATGCGTAGGGTTGTGGTGACCAACCCTCCATCAGGATTCAAAAGCTTACTGCAAGGCATGTGATGTATGTCAAAGGATTGGCAGACCATCGTGGAGGGATGCGCTGCCTCTGAATCCACAGATGACGTTACAATCCTTTGAGAAATGGGAAAAAGATTTTGTGGGACCCATTCAACCCCAAGGGAAGAAGACGGGAGTGAGGTACATTATCACCACGATGGAGTATTTGACTCGATGGGCGGAGGCACAACCTGTGAAGGATTGTACTGACATGAATGTTGTAAAGTTTCTCTTTGAGTATGTACTGATGCGATTTGGGTGTCCAAAGATTCTGATGAGCAATCGCGGTATGCACTTCTTGAACGAGACGATCAGCGCATTGATGGAGAAATTTCAAGTATATCACCAGAAAAGCATGCCTTATCACCCACATGGTAATGGAACGATGGAAGAATTCAATAAGGTGCTAGAGAACACGCTGACCAAGGTTCACAATGCTCAGCGAAGCGATTGGGACCTACACATACCCGCAGTACTATGGGCTTATCAGATGACATGCAAAAAGTTGACTCGACAGACACCCTTTAGGCTTGTGTATGGTGTCGAAGCAGTGATGCCCATGGAATACATTGTGCCTAGTCTGCACATAGGGGCACTAATGGGTATCATGGATTACGGAGCCTTGGAAGAGAGGCTCGCACAGCTGGCTGAGCTTGAGGAAGAGAGATTTATAGCTGGATTTCACCAACATGTCCAAAAGCATCGCGAAAAAGCATGGCATGATCAACACATTAAGTTGTGCACATTTAAGGTAAATGATCTGGTTTTGTTATATGACAGCAAGTTGGATAAATTTCTAGGGAAATCTAGAATGCACTGGTTAAAGCCTTATGTCATTAAGGAGATCACCGACGGTGGAGCAGTTTAGTTGGTTAAATTGAATGGAGATCTTTTCCCAGGAAAGGTGAATGGCAGCCGATTGAAGCCATACACCAGTGACCCAGCCAAGTGACTATATGAGGGTAGCATAGTCTTAGCACTCCAGGCAGCTGAAAAGAGGCGCGAGACTATAAACTACACTACCTGGGTTGGGGAACTGCGTGATTGGAAAATTGTGCAAGACAAAGAAATGTCACAGGTTTTGCGACAACGCGAAGGGAGTTGTGCTAGCTAGGGAAAAATCGTGCAGGTCAGCCGGAAAGTGACCATTAAAGTCATTGTTCATGATTTGACGGTAGGAATGCTGCCAAATGGAGCAGGCGACCGAAATTTACGACAAAATTCATGGGTAAGATCCTTGGAAATCTATCACCAATCTGACTTTAATGAACTGAATGTGGGGAGAATGGTCGGAGATTAATTACAAATGCCCTATAAATTACAGGTGGAGTCCCAACGAAAAACACTTGGAATTTTGAGAATTGAGTTGTTGAGCTCTCAGAATACTTCGAAGCTTTGCTAGCTAGTTCAGTATTTGAGACATTGCCAAAGGAGACATAGGAGTTATTGCTTAGCAGCATGTCAACACCCACTGAATCTATGGACATTGAAGTAGTGACAGCCGAGGGGGTTGTGCCGAAGGTTGTTAGGGAGGTTGAGGAAGTTGTTCCAGAGGTTGTAGAGGTATTAGCTGAAGTTCTCAAATAACCACGGACACCTAGACCGACGCTAGCCCCAACTAAGGAGAATGCGAAGGATAAGAAGGGAAAGCATGCTGCGATACTGGTGCATGCGTCACCGAGAAGAAACCCATCGAAGGACAAGCCTACCGCACAGGAAAAGGGCAAAGCCATTAACCTGGAGCCAGAGGAGGAAGAAATTGAGGATATCCCAATGGATGATGAGGACTTGGGGCTAGAAGTGGAGGAAATTGAAGTCCAAGGTGTTGACCCTATCACTAAGTTGCCCGAGTACGTCCCTCCACGCAAGGGCAAGACCAAGGTGCCAAAGGCAATGACGAGAGCAAGGTCCCCTTACAAACCCCTCTGCTACCAGATGAGAATGCCTTTGAAGGACCGTGCTTGGGGTGGATTCCTCTGTTAAAACTAGAATATTGGGACTTAGCTGACCATGAGAAGTTCCCGCACTTAGCGACAGAGCAGCTAATGTGCCACATTATTGACACAACCACTGGGATGACTGTATTAGAACCACAAAAGTGGCTCAGGGGAGTAGACAAGGCAGCTATACTCAACCTGCTATGGGTGTCGCACTACAATCGCACCCCCATTACAGTATTGGTCATCAAGCAGCTACTATGCTTAGTGCAGGATGGGTGTCTGTGGCTGGAGGAGCCAATACCTGTCACCAACAGATTGATCCATAGGATCACACAGCTTCCCTACACAGGGGAAAATTTGGCCATGATGTTTGGCGGAAAAGGTGGCGAGCTGGCCCTCATGAAGGCCATGAAGGAGAAATTTAAGCTCGTGAAGAAGCCGCGAGGTTATGCTATCTTGAGTATCTGCGATCCTGCATTCAAGGTGGCCATGCAGATTTTGGCATGAAAGGTTACGAGGAAGTGTCGTGCATATGAAGTGCCTGCACCAGTCATTGCTATTGCAGCCCAATGCGCTGAAGGAGTATAGTTCAATTGGGCGCACTATTTTTGCGGTGAGTTCCTTGCAAATTGCCGCAAGGCACAAGAGCTCAGCAAGACCTTCCACTATGCGTGACTCTTGTTTTCTATTGTGCTGGTAGCATGGGAGCTACCGGAAGACAGTCAATTCCCCTCAGTCGCGTGGGACCTGCCAGAAGCAATGAAGTACGCTTCACTGTGGGTGACCAAGGACGCTCAGTGCATCAAAGATAGTAAGATCTTCTGGATCTTGATGGAAATTAACATTCGCATGGCTATCAATCGCAAACTGCGGTTGTCGCTTAATGTGTTTGCAACCTGATCGGGTACGCGGAGTTCAAAGCAAACTTTCATCGTGTGTCAATTAGGGCACGAAAGGACCCTGCGCAGAAATTGTATGACTTTCCTTACTTGGCAACGGATGACACAATTGATGCAGTACTTGATGACTGGCTGACGAAGTGGTGCACTACCTCAGACTTGGCGGTGGGGGCAAGCAAGTCCGTCGTGCAGCACAAAAAGGAGGAGTCCAAGCTCAAGATGGTGCAGCTGGCCGAGAAGAGGAAGAAGGAGGCGGTTGACAAGGACCAGGTGGAGCACGATGCCGCCTAGGAGATGAATAAACAGACAAGTGAAATAGAGTGTGGTTCTGACAAAGGCATGAGGTTGCCTTCGCCCGACACAAAGGAAGAAACAGACGAGCAAACAAAGCAGCATGGAGCGGACCCACAGATGACGTTAGACCACATCAAGCATCCAAGGGAACAAGATAAAGTGGGGTGGAGGAAGAAATCTAAGGCCACTAAGGCATCGTTGGACCCAATCACCCTCACCGAGGGCGATTTGCATGACATTAGAGACACAGTGTAGGATGTCACTACGGAGGTACTACAACACTTTGAGCAGCAACAAAAACTACTATTGGGGGCCATCCAGATAGGTCTGTAGGAGTTGCAGACCCGCGCATCATAGGTTGGCACGATGTCCACCAGCCTCGCTATCAGTGCTTCAGAAGCTGCTGAGATGCTGCGAGAGACTGTCTCCTGAGTGATAGTGCTGCCAGATTGAGCACTGACCACAAAGAATGAAGCTGACAAGCCCACTGTCAGCACCCTCAAGGGAGCGGGGTTGAACTTAGCAGCGCTCCCTTGCGAGACGCTCCACCTATTGCAATATGGAGTGATCGCGGAGCTGAGGGCCTGCAAACACTGCGCTTTGCAGGTGATCAGTGAGCAGAGGATTAATAATGAATAGATGGCTCTACAATGAGGCTCTGCCATCGCTGCCATAAGCGAGGTAACCGACCGAAACAAGCGTATAGTTTAGATTGTGGAGGAGGCATTCTAAATGGTCCCAGAGTTGGCTATTCCTCAGGAAGAACCGGTCGAGGTGCGCGTCTGCAAGCTTGCTACAGGGGTGCGCGACACTTGCATAGAGTTAGCTAGGGTTTAGCTAGAGTTGAACCTACAGATTACAGATTTATAGTTGAAGGCCCAGCCTTCAACTCTACCAGAATTAAAGGAGCAGCGTGCAATCGCTGTCACAGAGGTGATAGCAGTGGTCAACAGTGCAGTGGCAGACTGCACACAACTTTTTGAACAGTCGTTCAAGGTCATGACAAGCCTGCAAGAGGACCCTAATGTACAACGGCTAAACACAGAAGCACGAGAACTGCAGCAGTGCTATGACAAAGTAAAAGGTACAGTGTGAACTTTCGCTCTCACGCAGAGACTGGAAAAGTTGCAAGAGGCCAAGCAATTGAAAGCATAGGTAGATGCAACACAACACAAGGAGGCAATGTTGAAGGCGTGCTTGAAGCCCTGGTTGGATGAGACTTATTCGGTCATGACCTCTATTGAAGGGAAGCTTGAGAATCTGTAAGAAACTCAGCGAAAGCTTTAGGCTGACAGTTCAAGACTAGCGACTGAGCAGTTGGTTGAAGAAGTGAAGCAGACAACCGCACAATGCACTGCTGAGGTTGCCATCATACAGGTCGAGCTGGGAGGTCTTCGTGCGAAGATCTCTGCGCCCATAGAGTGACTTGAGGGTGAGTCACCATGTTTGTGTTGGGGGCCTGTTTGGAATAGGTTCCCCCAAAGACAGTTTTGAGGCTAAAAGCCCATGTTTTGAGACAAATTTTGTAATAAAGTTATAAAGTCTCTGCATTTTGTGATTGCAGAGTGCAAAGGTGTCAAGAATCATAAAGGGTTGTCCTCCCTTATTTTATAAAGTGTAAAGTCGGCTGTAAAGATCCACCCATGGTCCGCTGACTATGGGATTGTATAAAAAGGAGCTAAGTAAGTAAGCTCTAAGTAGTTTTGAGTTGGTAGGCAAGTCTTGGAGTCTTGGTAGAGAAGTCTAAGTGTTTCGGGTCTTAGCGTAGGTAGAGGCTCTATAGCTGAGTGCGCAGAGGCCCAGGGTGGAAGTCCACGGCTGAGTGTGCGGACCCCTGTAGTTGTGCGCATAGGGCAGATAGAGTCTGTATTAGATATCAATAAAGAGAAGTATTCTGCAAATTCTGTGTATTTATATCTTGTTAATGCATCTAGTTATATTGTGTTTTGGGTTTAATTTACAACGTTCATGTGATGCACGAATGTATGTGACTGTTTGGGTTAACTGAACGCAAGTAAGAATATCAGTTTATGCGGCACTAACTGTGGTTGATTAATAAGACAAGTAAAACACTTAAGATAAAATTGGAAACCTATACAATACGCTGTCATAGCAGCACGAAAGTAGCCGGACTGCGGGTTAAGGCTGCACGAAAGTCAATTGTACACCTTCGCAGAGGTACCAAAAGGTGAAATAAAGAGTAGACTGATAGAGCCCTAAAGCTTAGTAATCTGCGCGAAAGTAGGAACAGAGGATATAAACTGATATCACGACCATCTTAGGGTACAGAAACTTGGTTCTAGCATTCCCCCATATTACTTCGGGTGAGACTTCGGTCTGCGCTCCGTGGAGTGATATCGGAAGGGCCAATAGTGTAGGGATTTGTTTGGCTAACTAACGTTAAACCTGAGTCAAGCCTCACAAAGCCAACAATATTTAATATTGTTTTTTAATTTTTTAACCTATTATTTTTTTTTATTAATTTAAAATATATATTTTTTTAAATAAAATAAAAAAATTATAAACAAATCGTTATAGATACATTTATAAAAAGATCAAACATATTTATTATTATATGAGATATAAAATCCTACGCTATTTTATTTCTCAAACGGAAGATTATAAAATTATTATTAGCAAATTTTATAATCTATATATATATATATATATATATATATATATATATATATATATATATATAATTAATTAATTTAGAAATTATTATTAAATTTTCTTTTAAAAATGAAATTTATAATTAATATATTAAATTCACACTCATAGTTAAATATAATTAATTTATTTATTGTTATTATGGAAATAATTTTATAATTTTATTAAAAAAAATTCAAAAAACAACCAACTAAAATTTTATAATCCTATAATATATTTCCAACATACTTATAAAACATCTCATTCATATTCATATATATAGTATATTTTTCCAAACCCCTAGTGAAACATGATATAACACATGGAACAAATCAAAACTTATATTATATTGTTAGAAAAAGCATAATATTCATGAAAACCAAATTATTTTAATTTTTTAAATACATATCAATTTCCAATTATTTAATATAACTTTTTTTAAATACCAATTTCCAGTTATTTAGTATCGAACTAATTTTTAAAAGCTACGTTTTTTCACATCTAAAATGACATGCTCACGCATACAATTGTAAATTCCGTACTGCTAATTTTACAACTTTTCGGGTTAGCAGAATTTATGCCATGCAAATTGATAAGGCCAACTTCTCTTTTTCAATAATATTTATTTTCATCTAATTTCTCATGGCATGCCAAAATTTGAAATCAATAAAAATATCTCACACAAGCGTAAAATTCTGGATGATTATACACTAATGCTCATGCATCTTTGAATTTGATTCCCCGCGGTGATTTATCACATGGTTTCTGAATGCCTAGGTTAACCAAAAATTTGCAGCCATTTAAAGCTCCACACTCTGAATTCCCCGTGATCGCACGATTGCATGTTCAACTCTGCATATGAACATGTGTACACAATAAAAATGACGAATTATAATTAGTCTACAAATTAATTAGTATATATGCATAAAAATAAAAATAAAAATTTGTTGAAATTTTAGGAAAAAAAAAGTTTATTTCAACTGTTGGTCCATGTGGTTATACATAATGACTCTCCTCCACATTAGTGTTATGAGGTGGAGGTGGAGGTGGAGGTGGAGGTGCAAGAGAATCCATGGAAATATGCTTTGGTCGAGGATGGCCTAGCTAATCAACTTCCCCCTCGGATGACCTCATAAGCTCATCCATGTAGTTGGGTTGTGTCTACATGTTATCATGAACTTACTAATATAAATGCAATCCAATACAAACTAGAAATTAATATAAATAATTATGCATAATTTGACAAAAAGACTCATTTTTTTTGTATATATATGTACCTGATATGTGTCACGCAGGCCATGCACCCTCCAACGGTGACAAATGACATCACGATACATACATTTATATGCCAAAATCTGGTCAACAAGTAAACTCACGAGAAATGGATCATCATATAAAGGAATTGGAAAGTGATGAAGCAATGGTGGTGGTATCCTAATCTCTTCATCCAATGCAACACATGCACTAACCAATGATGCCTACATGCTATTTGCAATAGCTTCCCTGGTCTTAGCACCAAGTTGCGGCAACTCTTCTAGCTCTGTCAGTAATACCATGCGTTGAGACGGTAGTGGAAAGAATCTCACAAGTGGTGGTACATTCCTAGGTTCCCTCCGACCCCCCTCGCGATCATAGGTATGTCTTATGCTGGGTCCATAATAACGAGATCCGGTATTAGTGTCCGACCTCATATGTAACATGAACTCTACATATAAATTCTTAGAGAAATAAATGATGACATGGTCATGGTGGGGGAACTGGCCCCAAGTTCCAATGAATTTATTATACGCAAAAGGGGTTGCATCAACATTCCTAAAATATTTTAGTTGAATCAGACTTTTACGTCTAGTAAGGCGATCCAAATGGATGTCGAACAACTCCCCATGAACATCAATGTTCTTTGTGGCCTCTTTCACCACCTCCCGTGTATCTAAGCCTCCAACCTCATGCCTCCTAATCCTCTGTATGGATTGTAGGAGTTGGTTCTATGGGATCGATCTCTAGTATGTCTCAATAAACCTATTGATGTTATCCAGCATCAAAGAAAAACTATGAATAGTCGGCGAATTGGTAGGAATGTTATGTCTCTCTTGTGTGATCCACATATGACGGGTCATAACATCCTCTAATGTGATATGAGTTGTAGCATCATCCCATGGAGGGATTGGTGATGCACTCTTATCCTCAGATTCGACTTGCTAAGGGATTGAAAATAATAAACATAATTTAACATATATAATTAACAAACTAGAAGCATAATGATGTATACATTAAATTTAAACATATATGTTGAAGACAATTTAAAAATTAAAGACAATTTCAAGACATAAATACATAAAGTTTAAAAAGGGTTTAAAAATGCAAGAAGTGTACCTAAAATAGGTGAAGAAGGTCCACTAGAAGTACGATGATCATCAAAAGAGATAAAAAAATTGCTTCTGACGCTCGGACTGGCATCGGAGGTGGAATCTATAAGTCAAACGCACACTCTGGGTGGGCTACGTGATCTATCACGAGCCCGAACATGTATAATAGATCCCCTCACACTACGATGGCCTACAGTTGGGGCATGTATATGAGATGCCTCTGCATATTACATATAATGCATATAAACTAATCTAAGAAAATAATGTTTACTCAAATATCACACATAATACGAATTATTACATATAATACAAACTATTACATATAATACATATAAACTAATCGAGGAGAAAAATGTTGACTTAAAAAGAGTGTTGACGAAAAAACCATTTCTATACTCAAGCAAAATAATCTAACCTAAGGTCCTAAACTTTAGAGTCCATTTTTCTATAATTTATCAACCAAGTATTGAGTTCCATGTAAACACAATTGAAAGAAGTGATCAAATCTACCTTCACACTTCTTCCCATTTTAAATAATGCATTTTATTCATAGCACATACATATGTAACTATATATGTAAAAAATTGAAATAAACCTATTTACAAAACTAATAAAATTTCATGCCAACCAAATACTCCAATCTAGACTTTAAGTTCTTATTGTTTGACTTTGGCACATGACATGTTGATGCATGGGCATCTCTTGGTTCGGGCAACCTTTAGAAAGAAAAATGAATTTCAGATCAGAGGTACCCATATCACAAATATTTTGTGTTGTGTCATTTTGAATGTTCCGATGAGTAAACCTCTCAATCCACTACTGGTTCTAGATTAAAGGACTGCATTACCATGATTTTGTTTGCATATGTGGTACATCCATGTGTAATGACTGCCAAAGGTAAACATAGAATGCTTGTTGCTTAAGAGGCATAATAAATCACATGTTATAACAAACCACATGATAACAAAGATTAGGCAGCATAAGAAACCACATGCTATAAAAAACCACATGACAACAATGAGTAATAACTTATTAAGGAAGAGACAGAACTCATTACATGTCATGGTTTCCCATTAAGAGGTTCGATCAAACGTGAAATATAGTGGGTTGTGAGATCCTTTTATTAATATGAAGATTACATGGGTTCCTTATCCACTTGCATGCCTTTTGTTTTCCAAGTTACAAGTTGTTGTGTTGCATGGGAAGCATTGGATTAATGTCAAGGGGAGTTTCCCCTTGGGATCAGACGAGGCACTAGCTTTGCCTAAATGGCCTTCACCTTGGCCTTCTCAGCAGGTTGGATACCTATTATTGGTGTCTTAGGATGGTTGTCGATGCACTGGAAGGTTTTTTCAAGTGCCATGGAGTTGCTTGGAGGTTCGACATAGGTTCTGGCACCGTCGGTGTGTAGCAAGAGAGGTAGGAAGCTCTCAGGAGTCCATACCAAACCCGTTGTAGGTAAGTGACACAAGAGCGCCTATGTCGCCATTGGTAGGATTCCTTCTCAGTAGGAAGCGAAGACTCACCAACCACAAATCCATTGGAGATCATATCACCCAAGGTTAGGAGGGATAACGCCATAGATCATCCTATGTAACCAAAGGTATCATCATCAAACCGTGAAGCATGTCTAGGAGTGTATGATATTCCTAAGAGAGACATAGTAGACAAGACAGGGTCGAGGAACCCTTTGCAATAATAGTTTACAGCCGCGAAGATTCTAGAGATCTTCGGCTAAGACACTGCGCAATGCAGAAGCAAGGTCCATTAGTCGAGTCATGACAAGAATCAGAGAGAAGGGTTCATTCCGGTGCATAGGAGCGAGGCTATGAACTTAAGGAAAATTTTTGGATAACCTTATCCTTTTGATGGTCAAAACCCTAGTCAAGGGAGGTTTCTAATTGGTGGAACCATATTTCCCCTCATGTGATTGGTTGGAATGATGGGGAACGAAAGCCATAGAGTGGTTGTAGTCTATTGGTGAGAGGAACCTTTTGATAATAGAGTTATATCAGAGGTATGACATTGGAGGAATTATTTTAAAAGTATTCGATAGTAAAAATCTAATACATATAACATTGGTTATTTATAGTAACAAGAAAATATTTAAACTCTGAAACACATAAGTGATAGTTCTTTTAAAAGTTTTCGGGGTATTATAATAAGCACTATTGGAGGAGGCCACATGGCATATTAGACTCGTTTTAGCAAATTAGAGATTCCCTATCGACAGCTTTCGTTATGTGACAAGATTCAAAATGCCCGCTCTTCGATATGCGATAAAGGGTTGGATTTCGATATTGTGATATGCTAATCTTGTAGGTTGCCCCATATCAGAGGCCAGAGGCAATCACATATCGGAACCGGTGCCTTAAAGGATGAAAAGATATTTGCGAGTAAGTGAGAGCAGTTTCTTTTTTTCTTTTACTTTTCGCTGTCAAAAATTTTGAAAGTATTGGATTTGAATTAGAGTTGTAAAGATATGTTCATATCAATCGTTGAAATGCGACCTTGTAAAATTTGTCCATTTTTTTCTATTTTAAAATTGAATCAAAAGTATGATTATTGAAATGAAATAGGAAGGGGTTAATTGAATATAAAAGGGATAAATTCACACGATAATAAAAGTGTTGGACTTGGGGTTTATTTGTTTAATTTATTCTAATTAATGAATAATAAAAAGAAGTTGTAAAAAAAGATTAAGTCAAATTGAAAAATAAAACAAAATGACGGGATATGAAAAAGTGGAAGAAAAAATGATCCAAAAGGTAGTTACAAATCATAGGGGTCCCCATTACCAATATGGTAACAATAAATTCAAGTTGGGAGTGTTGTCTTTTTTACCACAACAGTTTGGAAAGTTTGTTCATTTTGAGTCCTTTTTTTGTTTGGAAAAAACACTGCAAACCTCTGTGGTAAGTCACTCCTTGGAGAGCTAAAAACATATTTGGTAGCAAGTGAGAACATATATTTTAGATTCTATTTCACTTTCAAGTGTTTTTAAAAGTATTTTACTGGAGGTGGCTGTAAATACTTTGATGCTAGTACTGTTATCGAGAAATCTAGTGTCCACTCGGAGCTGCTAGTCCCACTAAGACTGGTAGCTATCTTAGAAACAAACTAACTAAAGCTACTTTCGCTTTCCTTTATGAGAAGTAGATAAGAGGGGAACAAAGGACACCAACCTCAGTCTTACACTTAGTTCCTTGCTTAGTTCCTTTCCCTTCTGACAGATCCTTGCCGCTTTGCCTTCGTCTACCCAGCTTCAAAGAGCACCTGTGGAATCAAAGCAGCATAATACTATCGAAGAACAGATATCTACAATCATAAACAATATAGGACCAGATATATATTGACCACACAAATGCATATATCGTCAAACACACAAGAATGTGGAGGAAAACTTGAATAGCTTTATTAATATCAAGAATAGCAAAGAGGATTACAACCAATTGTTCTGACCTAGCATCATCCTCCCAGCATGAAAGCCCTTCTTCACCTCATGAAAGCTTAGATCACCCAACACTATGGTATTCCACCAAGAAACCAACAACACTTCCTTACAAGATACAGAATTCTAGCCCCTGGATCTCTTGGATGAGGGATCCATATATAGATGATTGCAGGGGGTGAGTCAGCTTCTGGGATTTTGATTAGTGTCTTCTCTCTGATAGTTCTTGATTCCACTTGGAGATTGATGATCCCTTACTCATCCCTGGGCGAATTCAGAGAGGCAAGTGTCACAGGAGAAGTTTCTGGAAGATTCCATGACGATCCACCTTGCAAACTGTCTCTACCATTTGTCTACTCTCGCCCATCGCACCCTACAGAAGGGATTTCCAGTATGCATCGCACCCTTTTCACTGGGCAGGTGAGATGCATCGCATCCTCTGCACTAGGCAGTCTGTATGGTCCAGCTTTGACCAGTTCTGAGAAGTTTACTGTGGAGAGCTTATGGGAGATGATGTAACCAACTGACCTTGCGCCTTTAGGGTGTGAAAAAACACTCTTAGGGACTTAGGAACCTTGGTTTATGGACATGTATGATTGGGGTTGCAGTGCCCAAAAATGTCTATAACAAGTACCAATTCCTCTTCCTGCCTATGCTTGATGTAAGCATTGCCTTGCATGCGGGAGTAGAAGTTGAAGGAAAATGGTGGAGAGATGTGAAGATCAGCCAACGTTTGAACTATGGAGATAACAGTGAATGTTAAGCTGTGTCAGTCTATGTTGCCAATGTCCAATGTTTCCTTTCGTAATTACATTCCTTGTCATTTATGTATTGTCAAACCCCATTCCATTTGAAGGGTAATTTCCTATAAGACCCCGCCGTTATTGGGGAAAGTGGAACATAAGATGGGTTGAAGTCATCCCATGGTGGACCTTTGTATTGGAAGAAGTCAGCAACAACAAATGATGGTAATTGAGAGGGTTTTGATCCAGCTACATAGAAAATGGAAATTACCTTTCCAAGTGCTTTGTTTACAAGACCTACTTCAACCCACAAGTTACATGTGAGGAAAACCTGTTGTTCATTACAAATAAGAAATTTTGCATCCAACTATTCAGCTTCTTTATGTGCACCAATAAGATGGTGGTTCCTTTTCTCTGCGTAGTAGCGTGCAACTGGAATATTCAATTTTTTGAGCATTTGTTTGTTATGCAATTTGACATCTAGGTTGGTTGGATATAGGTGGATTGCTTTGTCAAATTCCTGCTACTCATACTTTGACAAAAGTGAATTTTTACTTGACATGAGAAGGTTCCAATCTTCGACTATTGGTGTTGCATTTCTAAGATTCATGAGCAATTGTCAGAATTCAATTTGAAGAGGGTTCGTCCCTTGTTGACGAAAGATGATAGATAGTGTGACGATCATGTCAAAGCTATGCCATAGGGAATTTCCGAGTGATGTGCTGACATACATGGGGATGTCCTTCATAGGAGGTAGTTTCCCAATATCACCAACAAGTATGATAGACTGATTGCTAAAAGTCACATTCTAATACGAAGGAAAAACCTCCCTTAAGCGATCGTCTATCTGTGAAAGAAGTTTATGGTCAACAAAACTCATTTCATTGATTAAAATGTATTTGACGTGATGAAGTTTTTCTTGGAGATGTAGAAGTGGTTGGCCCTCAGGAGGATGCATTGACACTAAAGGAATGTGAAGGGAAGAATGGATTGTAAGCACCTTTAAGTTAAACGTTACAACACTTGTTGGAGCAAGTAGGAGTAATGGACTTGAATTGGGAAGAGATTCAACAAGAAATGTATCTTTTAAGAAATCAATTAAATGAGAATTCCTCGTGCCAATAGTGCCTTGGATGAAAATTCTAACTGGAGGAATGGAGGAAGTGGTCCTAAAGTGGGTAAGGACAATGGTGAAAGAAACTTGCTGGGTGGGCAATAGTGAGTTGAATGAGTGAGGAACTGGAGACAGGGTATAATGGATTTGGGTGGATGAGCAACTAAAGTCTATGAAACATATTTATGTCTCTTGCAAAGGGAGAGGGATCATGGTATGGGCCCAATTGTGGTTACAGTCAAAGTCGTGATGTCCAATCATGTCAATGTCATCTATTTCCATGTTGTTTCCAACATGTAGCTGAGAAAGGAATTTCCATTCATCGATTTCTATGAATTCAAGGGGATTCAACATATCATTAATGGAGATGTCATCAGAGCAAGGGGAAAGGGGGGTTTCAGGGGCTCGATGAACATGCCATGGAATATACACATATATTTTTCCATTCCCAATGCGAAATGATTGCTTCATCAGTGGATCCTATATCTGATGGGAGTGTGTAGAAAGAGAAGTATAGAAGTAATTCACTCCAGTAGAAATAAGTGAAGGTTGCATCAGTAGGAGAAGGGATCAAGGAATAGGAAGGGAGGACATGAAAAATCTTGCAAGGATTTATTTTTTTCCATTGGTTATGTTTTTGGTGAGCAGAGAAGGACCAAGAACATGTAGCTTCAAGAAGAGTTAGTGTTTCAAGCGAAGCAGGTGTATTCATGTATTCTACAATGAAGGGTGGTGTTCAGAAGGGGGAACCTAAACCATGGTAAACACGTCGAAAAATAGTTCGAGTAACATTGAGGGAAGCAAATGAGCAGCTACAAAGTGAAAGGGGCAGTTTTTTAGCATGTGGCATGTTTCCTGTGTGTTGATGCCCCTATCGGAAATTGTTTCTATTAAAATTTTTCAAAAAACACTATCAACAGGTGTTTTGGTGTGGATAGCCTAGGAGACACGTGACAACATTTGTCAATAACTTTTTGATTTTGTTTCTATTTTTGATGCATATTTTGCGATGTGGTGTAGAACAACATGCCGAGACAAAACCAGCTGGAAATTGATGTTTTCTCTCCAGATGTATAACATGTCAAAGTTATGTACATTTAACATTTCATGATTACATGCGGGGACATATTTATTTCCTCCACTGTCATCAATGATCAAAGAGGATGTGGGATTCAAATCCCATGGAACTCCATAGAGATAAACAAGAGTAGGACCTTTTTTGTGAAGACATGAAGAGGGGTGGCATTTTGTATGCCAATGAACGCAATTAAGAATATTTTCATAGTCCTGAAGGCGAGAGGATGCAAATATGAATGGTGATGGGAGGATGCATGGGTCATTCTCTGTAGATATCTGTACATAATGTCCACATTTTTCAGGAATGCGAGGATTCCAAGCAGAAATGTGTTCATCGAAAAAACACCTGGCTCTATCCATCGCGACTTGGTCATCCCAATTGAGGTTGTCCATATTAGGTGCGTTTTCGAGCCAAAGGAAATGATATATGTGTGCGGAGCCCCTATGTTGTGACTCATTCTTGCAAAGATGGAAAAGGAAATTTTGTAAGGCACCTGCACATCCAGATAATGAAACAAAAAGGAGAAGGATGGTGAGGGAAATACCTACACCAGAATTCCTTTGCATATAAACCTTTTTGCAACACCTCTTTGAGGAAGATTATGAATCAATAATGAATGTACTACATTGCAAGATGTGGATTGTTGATTATATTCTTGAATTTCCATCAAAATAACTCAAATGAATCTTTTTAGGGGGGCGGGGGGGGGGGGGGGAGGAGGGCCTATGAGACATGACCATGTGCATGTCATGCCATTTGGTGTCTCTCTAAGGCTTGATCCAAAGCACTTAGTTTGTTCAGGAAGCATGGAATCAAGCATGCCAAGGAGGTAGGCACGAAGGTATGCAACGGTCATTGGAAAGCCCTCTTCAAGGTTTTTCTTCTTCAAAACAACATTTTCTTGACTATGATGCCGCAACATAATAGTGTACAAGTAATACAAGAATCTTGGATGCTGGGCAAAACGGTTATCGTAATAGCGTATGAGGTGAACAACATATTCTTGCATTTCAACTTTTCTAAGACGTGGCTAACCAATCATAGCAGCTCCTACAAGGAAGAATGTGGGGAATGGAATAGCAAGGAGGCCTTCTATGGTATATTCATTGATAGTAGACGGGGAAACAGAGGGCCGGGAAATTGAAGTAGTGGAATTAGGATGGGGAGACTGTAGGTAGTTGCGTATTTCTTCAAGCTCAGTATGGGAATTAAGGAGTGTTGATACAAAAGATGATGGTTGGAGGTTTGTGGAGGTGGGTGTGCAAGAATGTTATCATCGAAAGTAGGGAAGTCAAGTTGTGGTTTAGGAGAGGATGGGGAGATGTGGCAGACGATAGTAGAAATATCGGTAGGGTGAGTCAGCAAGGCAGATATTGCAACTTGGTCCAGTTGGACATCCTTGTAGTAGGGATCATGGACTAGTTTGTACTCTAAACCCGCAAGAACATGTGTCTCGCTAACAATGAAATCATATGTTTTGTGGTCACAACCATGCCTAGTAACAATGATGATGTCCAATTTGGAAACCAAGCGTGGTAATATGTTGGTGACGGTAGTGATGTCTTGCAGGAAACAAATAGTATGACCAATGTATTTGTACTGTACACCTCGTGCATGGGTAACTTGAAATATTGGGTTGACATGTGATATGAGAATTTCTTCTATTTGTGTTAGAGCAGCAAGGACAAATGGTTGGTTTCGAAGGTCCATGTTGTTCGCAAGGGAGAAGTGGTGGGTGAATTTTGTAGCTGCACATTGGGAGAAATAGAGGTTACCATGTAAGGATTTGTTTTTCATATTTGGGTAAGATTATTTGCATATGAAGTAGATATGCAAGGGAGAGAGGTCATCTATCCTTTCACAAAATCATTAGGTGCATGGTTAAGGTCAGTGTTGACCAAAATATGAGGATGGGAGGGTGAAGGAGGACGAGTTAATGGTGGGGTGTGCGATGTACATGGGCAAGAAGTGGTAGTGAATGGAGGAAGTTGAAGGGTAGGTAGAGTTAGAGCGGGGAATGTTGAAGGAAGTGGGTTTGCAAGTGAAGCTTTACGATGTTGCGGAAGAGAAACATTAGACAAGGGTATAGCTGGAAAGGTTTGGGTGTTTAAATCAACTTTATATTTGAGGCATCTTTGTTTGTTGAAGTCATCTTTATTATTGCATAAAGGAGTCTCTTCTGAGCATTTCTTGTGGGGTTTTCAGAATATTTTGGCATGTCCATCCTGATACAAACATGGGGAGACAAGTTCAAGTGATTATAAGAGACCAGAAAGAGTTGTCTTAAGTGCAAAGATAGAGTACATAGCCGGAAAAGAAATAACTTCATTAGTGGGTATACTTTTGAAGTATTTCCTTCTAGCTTATAAAGTAGATGCTTCTTTTGACAAAGTAACTGAAGTTTAGTGGCCGGAGAAGCATTTCTTATAATAGAGTTCATGTTTCTTTGATATTATGTACTAATGTCGTGCAATTCAAATTTTGTTGTTGGAACTTTGTCAAGGCTATCTTGCAGCGTAGAACAATATTAGAATCAAACTTATTTCAGCGAAGTATTTTTATGGTGATGGATAAATATCTATAATTCATTTACCAAGTAGATTTAAGGAAACCAAATGACAACCCTTTGTAAGAATCCAGTGTTTGTATTTAGGTGCACAAAGAACAATATAAAAGGATGTATATATTCTATTTTGTTTAGAAGGAAGAGGAAAAAAAGACATATATACTATATGTAAAGTAAAATATGGAGAAATATGGAAAGGTGGAAGCTGCAACATGTATCATAGGTGTATAAACATAAATAAGAGAAGTATAATGATGAAGTGAAAAAAAATAAGGGGGTGAGAAGCGACGAAACGACAATGAATGGAAAAGCATATAGAAGTTATTGTTTACACTTCATGACGGCATGGGGAAAATAAATCGAATTTCAAAGATGCCGAAAAACTGGAGTAGTAGACATTTTTTTGATTTCCTGGAGGAGAATGGAACATGCAAAACTATAGGTGATTTCCTCTGAATTGATTAGTACAAAATTCAAACAATTCACACCATTAAAGATATATGTTTTCATTAGATGATCCATGCATATTTGGTCACAGCGCAATATACCGATGACCCAAAAAGCCTAAACTGACCAACATTTGGCCTCTTACAGGAATAAGCCTCCTATGTTATCTTCATCTCCAATATCTGATCTGGGCTATGGTTCTGAACATAAACCATTGTGTGGAATGCCTCAGCCCACAAGTGTAGTGGTAGGACCTGATCATGCAACATCACCCTTGCTACCCCTATTATGCTTCTATTCTTCCTCTTGGCCACCCCATTCTACTGAGGGTTATGGGGTGCCATCAACTCCCATTTAATCCTTCCGCTGCACAGAAGTTCTTAAATGCGTTTGAAACATATTCCCCACCGTTATCACTACGTAGATATTTAACCTTCTTTCCCAACTCTTACTCCGCCAATGCTTTAAACTCACAACACTGTGTGAAAGTTTGATCCTTTTTCTGCATGAAAAATATCCAGCATTTATGAGAATAGTCATCGACAAATATAACATAATACTTGTGTTTGGTCGTGGATGTTGTTGTGAATGGTACACACAAATCTGAATGGACTCACTATAGAATAGCCTCTATTGTGAAAGGAATACTTGGTGTATTTTCCCAAAGTACACCCATTGAATGTATCAACTTGATCAAGCGTAGCTTTGGGAAGATCGGTAGAGATCTGCTGCAATATCTTCAAATCCCCATGATGCAAGTCTCTTAATCACCTGTGCCACAACTCGCCAATGTCTCGGCTCTGCTCCCTTTCTACTTTTGTGCTCAAAGAAGCACACTCTTCTACCTCCAACTTATAGATATTCTTCACCTAAATCCCTCTCTTCTTTACTTGACCCATGGCTATGTGTCGAAGGGACAACTTTCCTTTTGAGAAGATCGCATCATATCCTCTATCCTCAAGCATGGAAACAGATACCAAGTTCTTCTTCAGCCCGGGCACATACACAATATTTTTTAAGGTGAGTGGAGCCCCATTCTCCCTATAAAAAGTAATATTGCCCATTCCAGTAACATTATACTTCCCATTGTCACCCATCTTGATATGCATCTAGAGATATTTCTCCTCCAGGTCACTAAATAACTCTTTGTTGCCAGTCATGTGGAATGAAGCTCCACTGTCTAAGTACCATACACTTCCCATCATTGATGACACCATTCATGCAATGAGGGAAAATTCCAATTCGAATTGTGAGGCCAAAGCCTCACTAACCACTCCTCTTGAGGACTTCTTATTGGACTTCTTGAGTGGAAAACTTGTAGAAAAATGGCCCAACTCATGACAATGAAAGCACTTAACTTTCATCATGTCTTTTTTATTACCTCCATGATAAGAATCCGATTTTGAATGGGAAGCTTTCCCTTTCCCCTTCTTCAACTTAATTGCTAAGGCACAGTTCTCTTTATCATCAATCTTTCATGAAGAGCCATCCTTGGTGTTCCTCCTAATCTCCTCCTACATCAAAGCTGACCACAGTTGTTCCCAATCTAACATCTTCTCCCGACCATTGACAGAGTCCTGATAACTATGCCAACTCTTTGGGAGTCCTAGAAGAGCAAGACTCACCATATCATCCTTAGTAACAGTGATTCCAACACTTCCAAATTCATCACGACACTGAGTGAACTTGGTCAAGTATTTTGGAATCATCTCGCCTTTCTCCATTTTGATTTTTTGAAGTTTGTCCTTTAGTGCCAATTTTCTTTGGTCACTATTGTTCTGATACAAGTCTATCAATGTTTTCCACATATCATACGGAGTTTCCTTGCCATGGATACTCAAGACAATTTGGTCTCGAAGTGTTGGCATTATGATGCATGTGTTGTACTTGATGGCAACCCTCTCATAGAAGATCATCTCACTTATATACATTCAGATGAACCTACAGAAGAGATATCAGATGTGATGCAAGACAGCTCAAAGGAATCAAATGGCAAGTTCTTAGTAAGCTTTGCCATCAAGTCCAAAGGGGGAGATTGTTGGCATTATGGCTAAAGTATTGTCCTTGATGGCAACCCATACAGGTGATAGATCACAGTACTTCAGGTCAGTAGCAGAGATTGATGATCAGCTATCAAATATTGAAGAAAATAAGGGGTACGCAGGTACACCGTACAGAAGGTGCGTACACGCAGGCCTGTCTTACATAAAGTGCGTACATAGCTGCAGTTATCCCGTTCATGAGGTGCGTACCCCCAGTTCACTTACTTCAAGGCAGAGAAGCGCATTCACGTGGGGTTTCTTATGTTTGGCCCGTGGTATTTAGCCCGCCGTTCTTGATTCTATGGTGTTGGCCCGTGGTATTGTTTTATATTATTATTATTATTATTATTGAGCCCCTATTGATCCATGATTTTAGGAAGAGCTTGCCTATATAAAGCAATGGAGATCATTTGGCTAGACACTTGTGAAATAAGAAGATCTTAAGAGAAGCTAGATCTGAAATTCTAGTGATGGGTTTGTGAGAGATAGCTAGATCTAAATCAGGAGAAACATGATAACTACAAGTCGGATCTACTAATGGGTTGATATCTCCTCGGCGCATGTTCAGATCTGTAGATCTGACAGTTTGGGTTAATCTTGAAGTCTTGAAATTATCTATACCTGCAGGTACGCAAGTACAGTGAAAGAAAAGTGCGGAGATACGCAGGCGCAGAAGCGCTGCAGGTGCGCAGATACGCAGGCCCAGAAGCGCTGCAGATGTGGAGGGGCGCAGGCAGTTCATTGGACACAGAGCGCAGGTACGCAGGAAGTCTGTGAGGCACAGTGCGTGGGTACGCAGGAATGCAGTTGGAAACAGTGCGTACTTATACGCAGGTGTTATATGGGTGAAGCTGCGTACTTCTCATGAAATCTATTTAGCTGCCCCTGTTTTATTGTTGTGTTCTGGGTTTTGAAGTGATGTCTGGTTTCTGGTATTAAGTTCTGATAACAGCAGTGATTGATTAAATGTTTATACATTGATGGATGAATGGATCAGGTTCTTATTGACTCTTTTATGTGATCTGATGGACTAGATCTGATTGATGACTCACTTGTATATGTGCTTGGGTAATTCATAAGGTTGTTTGATTATGAGCTTCAATGTGGTTGGGTCCAGTATGAAAATTGGATGAAATGTGGCCTTTCAGATTATGTGTTGTGCTTCAGTGTATCCAGTATGAAAATTGATGAAACGTGGTACCTCGAGGAGAGAAGATTGTAGGTCAGCACCTACGTACTAGTATCTAAGCTAGTACAAGAGCTAAAGGAAATCTTTGGAGCATTGTAGCAGGTAGTAGCCTGCGTACTAGTAAATGGATCGGCTAGTACAAGAGCAAAGGGGGTTGTAGCTCCCGTACTGGTATAAGACTGCACCAGTACAAAATATTGTAAAAGGATTTTCTTATTAAGAAGAAGATTGAGATGACTTGTAGCAGGTGGTTTTCTCCCGCATTGGGTTTCCACCTTATATCATGGTGTTCATGTGTGTGCCTTATGTGTGATGATCTACTCTATGTTACTGCATCTGTTAACTGATAATATGGTTGATAATGTTCTAATGCACTCATTGAAGATCAATTAACTTAATCATAAGAAGTTGTGGAAGTAGCATATATGAATCTGATTATGGAAATGAAAAAGTTTTATTAATGTGATAATACTGATTCACCCCCCCTCTCAGTATTATTTCCAACAATTGGTATCAGAGCAGGTCCTTTGGTAGAAGCTTGATCGCTTGAAGGAGATCCGTGGAACAATGGGAAAGAAGCTTAAGAAGAAAGCTCATAAGAAGAAGAAGTCATCTCAGAAGAACTATGACAATGGGAGAATCGATTGGGGATTAGGTATAAGAAGCTCTTCAGATTCAGAATTAGATTCAGAATCATTATCAGGTATGAATATATTATCCTCTGATGTTCTAGCTATCTTTCCTTTTGGAAGAGATGAAAGTGATAGCGAAACTACTGAATTTGCTCTTATGGGTGAACAAGAAAGATATCAAATAGAGGCAGAATTTAAAAGGCTGACAGACAAAATTAGAGATCAACAAGATCTATTGAACAAAAGGGAATGTGATTTCAAAGAAGAAGCTACCAAACTAAAGGCCCAACTAGAAGAAGGAAACAAGGTAAGAAAACTACTCAAGGACAAGGAAGACCAATGTCAAAAATTGCAACATGAAGTGACATCACTGAGAAAAGAAGTCAACGAAAGAAGCGCAACCATCAAGAAACTCAAAGATAGGTCCAGCTACTATGAAAATCTTGAAGCTACAATCCTCTCACTAAAAGGAGATCTTGAAGAATCAAAGAAGCAGAATGAATATCTACAT
The DNA here is from genome assembly GCA_031772625.1 of Pinus tabuliformis. NCBI lineage: Eukaryota > Viridiplantae > Streptophyta > Pinopsida > Pinales > Pinaceae > Pinus > Pinus tabuliformis. The sequence continues at coordinate 122,763,752 of CM062811.1, read as the reverse complement.
CAAGCAATTGAAAAACAAGACAACGAAGTCATCAGCTTAAAATCTCAGATGGAATGTGCATTCAGAATTCGTCAAATGCAGCAGGATCTGAATGAAGAACAAGAAAAGGAGATTCTCAAACTAAGGGAACAAATGGAGGAAGGAAGGAAAGCTGAAGAAGATTTGAAAAAGCAATCTCTTGAAAAGGAAGAACAGCTTCAGGTTGAGGTAAATATCTTGAAAAGTAAATTAGAAGAAAAGGATAAGCTTTTACGATTTCAAGATAGTTCTAAAGTCTTGGATGAAATTCTTAGTAGTCAAAGGTCTCCTGCTATAAAGACTGGTCTTGGTTTCCATGAATTTGTTGAAGGTGAATCTAGTTCACAAGGTGAGGCAAGGAACTCTAAAGTGATCAACGAAGAAATGAAAGATCAATCTCATCATCAACCAAGGAAAGAGATTCCTCAAAGAAAATCCTTTACTCCTCCTATGAATAATGTTGAATGTTATGTATGTCATAACCTTGGACATGTTGCAGCCAGATGTAGAAGAAGAAGGGTTCAAAATCATCAAACAAACAGATCTTCTCAGTCAAGGTACTTTAATGGATATTGCTTTGCTTGCAATATTTATGGTCACAAAGCTGCTGATTGCTACAAAAGGAATATGAAATATGTTAGATGTTATGCATGTAACAAGCTTGGACATATAGCAAAGGAATGCAGGAACAAAGCATGGACATCACACCAAAAGGAGAAAACATCATCACGCTTGAAGATATGGAGGAAAAAGGAAGTACAGTCAGAAAAAGGCAGCACAGCACAACGTACAGACATACCAGAATCAGAGGGAGCTGAAAGTACAAAACTTCATTGCTCTGAATCTCATATGCAAACTCCATAAAGGGAAGTCGCATATATACGCGAGTTGGATACTGCACAATCGCGTATATGATTGTTCTAAGAAATGCAGTAGGGAAAGTGAAGTTGGAAGTGAATCTGTGAAGTGTGATCTCTCGAGCACAAGATCAGATCTGGGAATCTGACTGACAGTAGCACAGAGGAGGACTATTTAATTCGGCCCTAATCAGAGGTACGCAGGTGATTAACCGTGCAAGTGCGTGGGTACGCAGAGCAGAAGAAGGAGAAGTGCGTGGGTACGCAGAGCAGCAGAAGGCGCAGTGCGTGGGTACGCAGTGCGACAAAGGTTCAGATGCGTGGGCACAGTGAAAGTACGCGGCCCTTCAGAAGCCGCAGGTGCGTAGGTATGCAACGCGATAGCATCTGTGGGTGCGTGGCTACAGTAGCAGTACGCGGCGCGATAGCATCTGTGGGTGCGTACCTACAGTAACAGTACGCGGCGTGATTGAAGAAACAGTGCGTGGGTACGCGGTGCAGCAGAAGGTTCTCTGCGGGTATACGCAGGGGAGCAGAAGGTGAAGTGCGGAGCCACGCAGGTCGTACAATGAGAAACTGCGTATCTGTCTTAAAGCATTTATTGGTTGACTTTCCTTGTTGATAAGATCTGACAGATGGCACCAGTTTAGGGGGAGCATATGCTTTTAATGCATTGTTTGCATTATGGTTAATAGTCCTTGATGATGATGCTTATATAGATAAATGATTCATCTTGCTATGAGTTGTTCACATGGTTCTTGGATTAGATTTGTGTTTGATTCTCTAATGGTGCTTACATGGTAACTTTCATGAGGATAAGGAGAAGCACTTAGCTTGAATTCACATCTTCTTGATGATGAGTCACTTATATGCTGCTGTTACAGTTATGATGCATGATTCCTTTCATTCTTGGCACAAATGGATGAGGATTGTTGGCTGGATATAGGGATGATTATTCAAAATTGCAGACATGATGATGATGAGCTCTTACCTATATGATGATAGGTTGTTTCGTACATATGTTGATTGATGCAGATATTCCCAAATGATGATCATGAGGGCTATAATGTGAAATTCTGTTGGTGCGGACATACCTTGATGATTCATGCACTAATGCAAGTTGCTGATCTAGTTGCTGTTGACAGATACTATGGAGCAGATCATACAGTGTTGCTACTGATGTTTATCTTAGGTGATTGGTCTCTGTTATGAATGTCATATCACGACTCATGATGTAATATTATCTATTGTAGTCATCTCTTCAGGTCATGTAACGACCTATGTTGGTTTCCCCACTATGCCTAGGATGAAGATGTAATGTATTTAGTTCCTAATGTATCCCCACTTGGTTGGGTGATGGATGTATGTATTAAGTCTTTTGATAGGAAGGTCATTTATGATATATAGAGTCATGTTCTTCTTGTAGAACATCTTTTTGCAGACCTTGCTTACAGTTAGGGGGAGCTTGAGCATGAACAACACTATATAGCAGAGCAGACATTTCAGCTTGTTCTCAGAAAGAGCATTATCAAATTGGTGCACCATGGCATATACAAAGGGGGATCTCATTCAGAAATTTCAGTAGATCTGGTTTATCGTCAAGAGGAGCATGTTCTTAGGGGGAGCAAAACCCTTTGCCCTTGATGTCAAAGGGGGAGAGTGATTTGGTGTTGTTGCCATCAAGTCCAAAGGGGGAGATTGTTGGCATTATTATGCATGTGTTGTACTTGATGGCAACCCTCTCATAGAAGATCATCTCACTTATATACATTCAGATGAATCTACAGAAGAGATATCAGATGTGATGCAGGACAGCTCAAAGGAATCAAATGGCAAGTTCTTAGTAAGCTTTGCCATCAAGTCCAAAGGGGGAGATTGTTGGCATTATGGCTAAAGTATTGTCCTTGATGGCAACCCATACAGGTGATAGATCACAGTACTTCAGGTCAGTAGCAGAGATTGATGATCAGCTATCAAATATTGAAGAAAATAAGGGGTACGCAGGTACACCGTACAGAAGGTGCGTACACGCAGGCCTGTCTTACATAAAGTGCCTACATACCCGCAGTTATCCCATTCATGAGGTGCATACCCCCAGTTCACTTACTTCAAGGCAGAGAAGCGCGTTCATGTGGGGTTTCTTATGTTTGGCCCGTGGTCAATCAAGGAATTTCTTAATCAACAAATTCCTTCAAGCCATTATCCTCTAGTATAGCCTCCATTTTGTCCCTCTAGGATATAAAACTTGAGCTACCTTCCAAGTCATACTCGAGTCGCAAACCATAGAACGCCATCTACGGATCATGAAGTATGTAATGCAAATTCGAATTTCACTTATAGCCCAAAACTCAAAACTTTGAAATCTCCTCTAGTGTACTATTCTCATCTCCGATACCATGTAGAAAATCCTGTATATTCACAAACTAATGCAATTTACTAAAGCACAGGACAAGAATCTACTTCTACTTTCAACCGATGGAAGCCAATAGTTCGATGAAAATAATATGAGAAAGAAGAAGATAAATCAATGGCACATAACACAATAAGTTTTTCTAGGGGAAGCCACTGCTCAAAACCTCGCCTATACATATTGCATTAAATCATAAATATGAGTGAAGATAAAAAGCTTGTTCTCACTAGAACAATTCCGGACAAGCATGCTCAACTCTCTCAGCTCAGAAGCTAGCTCTTGGCCAACACATAGCCAATTCTATAGCTCTCCAAGCCCCTAATATCTTTTGTAATTCCTAAGATGAATAGCCCATGTTTAAATGGAATTCATGCTTCCAAACCTGTGAAATCCAAACATAGGATCAATCTTTGATGCAAGCATGATATTTACACTCTAGTAAATAATACAACTGATAGTATTGATGAGCCCCAAAAATGGATAATTATATGGGCTCATTCAACCTCCTAATTCGACTTAATCAACCATTCTAATTATTTTATTGCATGTTTTTTATTATATTTACGCTAATAGAGTGAATTGGGTTAGTCATTATGCCAACAAGTCTAATGTGTGCTTTGTGTAGTCTTTTTGGTCAATTTGGAGACAAAATCAAAGGTTTTAATGAGCACTTGGCAGCCAAATTCGTGGGAGAACAAGGGAGAGGATTTGTAGGAAGGTGTCCCCTTCATTTATGGGCCCTTACCTCAAATTCTCCACCATCAGCTCGGAGTTCAAGGGCCACCAAATCAATTATCACAAGGGCAGCCGAGCAAGTGCTAGTAAAAGTGTTGTTAACTACAAGTTTTGGCAGCCGAGTTCCTAAAGTTTAGGAGGGCTGTTAGGGTCCTCACTTTGTATAAATAAGAAGGATTAGGGCCTCATTTTGGTTAGCCAGTAGTTAGTCACTTTGTAGGTAGAAGTTAGCTAGTTTGTAGTTCGATTTTAGTCAGTAGATTAGCTTTGCATTTCAGCAGATTTTCAAGCTTTCCCTTGCGGATAGTTTTTGATGTAACTCTTCCTTTCTTGCTCAATAAAGATGAATCCAGATTTGCACCAGCTCTAGATCTCTCTTAGGAGGCTATAGCTCTTGGGGTTGGGCCCATCTCAAGCGCCCAGTACCTCCTTTGCTTATCTTTATGTGTTTTTGCTGCATTCTTAGAATAAAATCTGCTATTTAGATTTAAATCTTGCTTAGATTTGTTTTGATGGTTAAAGTAACTTCTTATGTTTAGAATAGATTGGTAGGATAATAACAGGAAAAAGGCTCCAAAAAAGGGTCAACAAACACTTTTGGTTTCACCTCTTCCTTATTGGATCAGGGGCTGGAATTGAAGTAACCGTGCTGTCCCAAACAAAAACACTAGTTTGCTTTACCATGCAATCCTTAGTGTACTGTTTTCATTTGCAGAAGTTGGTTATGTGTTCAGATCTCTGAAATGTTTCATTGCATAGTTGATATACATGGTTCTCTTCCAAATAAAGTTGTTTTTCATTCACTTTATTGTTAGTTAGATTAGATTAGCTAGGACTTTGATTACTTGCAAGACTTTGTTGATTCAGTTGAATGTATATGGTGCAGGGCATCTCTACCACTCTTTCATCCACCTAAGCTTCATCAGAGCCATCTGCTCCATCTCCTAGCTAGGTTACTCATCTCACATCTGTCCTCTTGCCCACGTAACCCTACCTTTTTGTGCAATCATTGTTTCAGCCTTCTTTGAGCCAATTTAGCCATCTACACCTTCTCACTTCTCCATCCACCAGTCCCTGGGCCACTACAGACCCCTATCCTACCTCCATATCTATTCATGCATCTTCCCTCACTCACCCATCCTCCAAAATCCAATTTTTAAACATCCTGTAGAAATTTCTGAACATCCTGTAGAAATTCCTGAACATCCTGTAGAACCCCTGCAGACTTCCTGTAGAAGCTCAAAAATGAGGTTTCTTGATAGCCAAACTTTGTAAAACTCTCTGGAAGGGTGTTAGGGACTCCTTAGACCCTCTATGAACCTTCCTGACCTCTTCCAAGCATTTCTCCTCCTTGATCCACCCCTGCACAGTCAAAGAACAGTGAAAGCATATGCATCATGAAATTGACGACTTAATCAAAAATAGAAAAAGATGTTTTCTTCAGATAGAGGTAGTCTAGACACATGTATTTTACCTTCATAGAAGTTATGGCATCTCTTTCAGTGGCTTGCATCCTCTTTTTCGCATCAATAGGACTAGATGGTAAAATTAAGGTTTGTCAGGGTTTACGTTTCCTTTCAGCTTTCCAGTTTCTTTCTACAAGTAGATTAGCCTTCTTTAAGATAGCTTTCATCCATCAGTTAAAAATATTCTTCTAAGATCTCATAGAAGTTGGCTTAAGCTCCTAGTGGACTTGTTCCAGCTGACTAAGTGACAGTTGCGGCAAGAGCTAGTACTTGTGCATACAGCACTGTCGCTTCCAAGTTTGTTACGAACTACCGGGTTGATAAAATTAAAGAAGGGAGTTCCAGGAGTTGCAGCATTATTGCTGCAATACTGGGGCTCACCACTCTTTTTGGCACCGTTGCCGGGGAAGCATCAGAGTATTGGTGATTGCTGCTTTTCTTTTATTTTCTACTACAAACTTCTTCTAAGTAGTTTATTTCAGCAAGTGTAGAGTAGTTGTTTCATTTCCAGTGTGCAATTTCATTTCTGCAAAAGTAGATTAGACATTTCCTGCTTTCATAGATTAGCATTTCCATTCTGCAATTTCAATTCTGCAAGCATAGATTAGCATTTCAATTCTGCAAGCGTAGCCTAGCATTTCATTCCTGCCATTTCATTTGAGCAAAATAGATTAGTCCTTTCCTGCTTTCATTTCAATTCCACATTTTCATTTCAGCAAGATAGTTAGTTGCAGTTCAATCTATTTTAGTTTTGTAGGTACAAGCAGAAAAAAGCAAAAATAAAGCAAAAATATTTCCTTTCATGCCTTGTAGGAGTAGGGATAATTCAGAAAAATGATTGCACAACACCCCCACTGCTTCACACAGCCAACCTTCTCTCTTCTTCGATGGATGTGATTAAAGCACCCTTAGGTGGACAGCAAGACATATCTGAAGAACCTCAAGGGAAGAAGAAGAAGAAAGCATTCCTCTGGAGCAAATGGCTACAAGCAGAAACGTTGGGAGCAATACCTTGTCCAAAGACAAATTTGAAAATCAGATGGAAGATTTCAAGAGTGATATGAGGCAGTTTCTTTCCATGCAATTGGATACCCTGTGGATCCAAAGGAAGCAAGAGGAAGCCAAGAGGGCTTTGGCCATCTTTTGTCCCAGGTGCACTAGAAAGCATCCTAGGAACGAATTTCCAATGCACTCCCTAGAAGTGTGTTTCGTCTGCGAAGAATACCATCCTACGAATTAGTGCCCTTCCTTGCCTGGACTTAAAGCTGCATATCAGAGAGCCAAAGGAGCCACTGAACCACTCTATTATATGAACCAAAGGAGGCCACATGGACCTAGATCTTACCAGCAGGAACTGCAAGGGACATCCGAGACCTATTATGACCCCTATCAAGCCACTTTCATGCCTTCTTGGGGTCCCCCTGCTCATCCTTCCTGGTTCACACGTCCTCCTTGTTCCTTCACAGATCCATATTATGCTTTACCAGTTGCTCATTCATTTCACTCTTATGCCCAGCCACAGCCTCAATGGAGTGCACCTCATCAGGGGTGGAGGCCCCAGTACAACTCTCATCCCGCTCCTTTGCCTCCACCACCTGCCCAACCACAACCCCATCCACATCCATCTCAAATATACATCGACACTCAGCTACCCGTACCACCATTCCCAAAACCATACAATGGAGTAGCTCAATCCAATTACAATGCTGAGGCACAACATGTCCAAATGACTCCTCTTGAGCTCGATGATCTTCAACATCGCTCAGGAAGAGTATTGCAAAACAAAGATTATATTGACAACATTGAAGGACCAAAGGCAAAAGAAGATTCAAAAGAAAGGATCAAAGAACCATGGGCTGCTCTTGATGAAGAGAAGAGATCAGAATCAGAGATCAAGAAAGCTCCCTCATGGTTACCATCAAATCTTCCATGTATTCAAGAGAAAGATCAACAAAAAGAGGAAGATGAGAAAGTCATGGTAGAAGGTGACATGAAACATGATCCAAATCAGCAAGAGGACCAAGGATATCAGAGCTATATTGAGATATGGTTCCAGACAGTCATTAAGTTGTAGCAGTACTCTCTTCCTCAGCTATGTTTGATCCCTTCAAAGTCAAATCATTTGGTCTCTGAAATCCAGATAGCTGTCAAAGCATGCATTTCAAGCCTCCACATAATCTTGTCTCTAATCTCGATGTGCACATGGCTCCATTGGAAGTATTCTTATACTTGCAAAGAATTTTGTTTTTCAAGTAGGGTAGGGTAGAAAAAGAGAAAAAAAGAAAAAAGGAAAAAAGATACAAAAAGATACAAAAAAAATGAAAATAAGAGGAAAAAAGAAATCTAAGGTGAAAATCTCCTCGGAGGTGCCTTAGATTGGCTCATTGATTGAAAACCTCCATGAGGCGGTTAATGGGTTGGGAAAAAAAAGAAAAGAGAATAAGATCTCTGGGTGAAAACCTCCCTTGGAGGCGCCCAGGGCAGGCAATTAGGGTGAAAACCTCCATGAGGCGCCCTAGTTGTTTTTCGAAAAAAAAAAAAGAGAAAAAGAAAAAGAAAAAGAAACCTAATTTCCATTGGATAATTGCAGGTTGCAAGAAGGACATTGTAGGTCAGGAGGATCGCTCGAAAAAAAAGACAAAGGAAGTTTTGTGCCTTCTACATGAAGTTCTGTGTCTTCTACAGGAAGTTCTGTGTCTTCTATAGGAAGCCTACAAACGAGCCAAAATTGATCTCTGAAGAGGACTTGAAGGCCAATAATCTATCCATGAGGCTTGCAAGCATCCATGTTTCCATCCCTCACTCTTCTCCATCATTTTTTCTATCTCATTGTGCTCCTTTCCTCAAAACTGTGTGTTCTACAGGAAGTTCCTGCAAAAATTACAGGATTTCTATAGGAAGCTAGAAATGGATTTGAAAAGGGTATTTTGGAAAACATGAGAGCTTCCTCAAGGGGTCAGAAGTCCTCCTGCAATCTTCAAACTCCTCCTCCATCATCTCCATGCCTGCATCACAGCCCAAGCTCAGTTTTTCTTTCCATGCAAAAACTTGCAGAATGCTTTGAAGAAAAAATACATAGAACAGAATTTGTTTTTTCCCTAGCGTGAAAACCATGCATCCATTTGCAAAATTGTTACAGGGGGAGTTGTATAGGGACAATGGCAACATGCCCGAGAAATTTCAACCAATTCCGGTGCGCGGTCTCCAAGAAATCAGCCTCCATCACCTTCAGCCATTTTTGCATTTTCTCCATATCCGTGCATCCGTTTCAAAACCTGTTTCATGGGGAGATGCACATGGGTGATAGTAGCCTACCCAAGTAGTTTCAGCCGATTCCGATGCACGGTTTCTGAGAAATTGATCTCTGAAATCTTCAGCCATTTTCCATTTTTTCTTGAAATCTGTGCATCCATTGATCGCAATTTTGCTATGGGAGGTGTATAATGATGATAGGAACATTCTCAGCAAGTTTCAGATTGATCCGGTCTATCGTTTGGGAGCAATGGTGAAAACAAGTTTCGGTCCTATGAAAATTCAGCAGCAACAGCTTGAGGGTGCAGATCTGAATGTGGAAGCCAGCTCCTACCGTGTGGATCCGACCAGAGGATACCTGCACAGGAAAACAACTAGGAATCAATAGCCAAGCCATCATGCAACCACAGAAACCAGTGCATGCAGCAAATGAAAGGCCACAACACCTCACAACAGCCATTCAACTTCTAGGTATGTGACTGAAACTTGTTCCTCCATTGCATAAATCTAATTTAAAAGCTGCATGAATGAATGGAATGGTGGGGTAAGCCATGAATCTAGCAAGGTTAATCCGATTGCCTTCTCTAGCGCTCAACCGGAAGTCATGCAGTACACGTGGACAGCTAACTCACGTGAAAATTAAAGCAACCGGGAGTGTTGGCCATTTAAACCTCAGTTCAATTGACGACAGTGATTACAGGGGGAAAACACACAGTTCAGGAACAACACTTCCATCTGCATGTGGCCACGTACACCTGGCCACTTCACTCCCTCACCACAAATCACGCAGCAATTACAAAAATGCTCGGCTGACTCTCACCACCCTCTGTTCAACTGCGGTCACAACTGGAGCATGCATCCACCACGTCTAGCTCAGTTAACCAGTGGTCCTTTGCAAGATTCCTGCCTGATTTCTTGAGATTTCTGCCGTTTTTAAAAAAAAATTCCCGCCTATCGGGCTCTACAGGAAGCACAGTTTCGTTCTACAGGAAACGCAAAAAACAACCATGTAGAAGGAAAACCTGGGATTTTCAGTGAATTTCAAGCTCCAAATGAGGTAGGATTGGGGAAACTTCGTTGTGCATGATTTGTTGGTGTAAAATGGTGAATTGAACATGGAATTAAATTTAAAAAATGAGAGTAACAGTCTACCTATGTATTCAACAAAATATGAAAGATTGCCTGCATATTCCACTGTATTTGCCCAAGTTCTTTCTCTGCATTATGAAATCTCCTCATCATCTTTAAAAGTAAAGAAGATATATGCTGCAGTAGAGGCCACCCTGTGTGCATGGAAACCTGAATTTACATATGTATCTGTGTGTTGAGAAGAGAATTTGTGCCCTTATGCTCACTTCTGCAAAAACAACATTGTCCGTTCAATAAACCGACAATCGAATTCTGGGTGACAGAAACAAGGGAATTATGGCTATCTAGTATTGTGAGGAACACAAGAGAAAATCCTCCCTGGGTTTAGAAAACACCAAATTTAGTTGTCCTCTATTTTAGTGATTGACCGTTGTTTTCCTGAGCATTTCCTTTTCTGATTAAAACATAAAAAGAGCACTCCCACCATGCCATGAGGATTCATAATGGGAGAACACATTGAAGAAGGTGAGAAAACCAATGGTGAAGGAACACAGAACATTCAAGCACAGAAAGAACAAAAAGAAAAAGTGGAAATGGGCAGATTGTTGAGCCTAAAACAGAGGAAGAAACAACAACACAAACACCAAGGGAAACGATTGTAGAGTAGAGCAGAGGGGACTGAAAAAGTCCAAGAAGGTGAAGGCACACCCAAGGCAACCACAGGACAAGTCAAAGAGAAGGTACCCCCAGCCAAGCAAGCCAAATCAGGGAAAACTGGTTCTACAGGAAGCCAATAGACTGTTTCTACAGGAAGCCATAAAACTGCTTCTACAGGAAGCCAGAAAACGGCCACTACAGGACTTTCTACAGGAAGTCTGGGGAAAGGGCAGCAGAAGGAGAAATTGGCTGAGATTTTAGCTAGGGAGGCAGCAGTTGTGCTAGCCACCCTAAGCACATTCCCCAAGTAGAAGGAGAAGCGAAAGAGGGAGCTTCCACTATATTTTAAGGCAAGAAGGAGCATGCAGATAAGAACTGGCAGACCCCAACCACAGTCAAAAGAGCCAATCACAATTGTAGACACCTCAGATACACAAAAGGAGAGGTCTCCCTCCAAGGCATCCATCACCTATGAACGGGGAAGCCCGAAGACATCCACCTGGAGAGAAAGAATGGAAATGTTGGACACAAAGGCCTCTCTACAGGATGCTGAAACAGTTCTACAGGAAGCTGAGAATTCTCTAGGAAAAGGAGCACAGGCAGTGGGAAGAAGCAAAGAGAAAAGCATGGTTTCATGACCAAGAATAGGACATCACTTCAGAAGCTTGGCATGACAGGGAGGCCACCAGGGCCATCAATGATGAGGAGATAGATCAGTTGCTCAGAGGATGAGCAACACTTTCAGTAGGGGGGATGATGAGCCCCAAAAATGGATAATTATATGGGCTCATTCAACCTCCTAATTCGACTTAATCCACCATTCTCATTAGTTTATTGCATGTTTTTGATTATATTTACGCTAATAGAGTGAATTGGGTTAGTCATTATGCCAACAAGTCTAATGTGTGCTTTGTGTAGTCTTTTTGGTCACTTTGGAGACAAAATCAAAGGTTTTAATGAGCACTTGGCAGCCAAATTCGTGGGAGAACAAGGGAGAGTATTTGTAGGAAGGTGTCCCTTTCATTTATGGGCCCTTACCTCGAATTCTCCACCATCACCTCGGAGTTCAAGGGCCACCAAATCAATTATCACAAGGGCAGCCGAGCAAGTGCTAGTAAAAGTGCTGTTAACTACAAGTTTTGGCAGCCGATTTCCTAAAGTTTAGGAGGGCTGTTAGGGTCCTCAATTTGTATAAATAAGAAGGCTTAGGGCCTAATTTTGGTTATCCAGTAGTTAGTCACTTTGTAGGCAGAAGTTAGCTAGTTTGTAGTTCGATTTTAGTCAGTAGATTAGCTTTGCATTTCAGCACATTTTCAAGCTTTCACTTGTGGACAGTTTCGGATGTAACTCTTCTTTTCTTGCTCAATAAAGATGAATCCAGCTTTGCACCAGCTCTAAATCTCTCTTAGGAAGCTGTAGCTGGGGTTGGGCCCATCTCAAGCACCCAGTACCTCCTTTGTTTATCTTTATGTGTTTTTGCTGCATTCTTAGAATAAAATCTACTATTTTGATTTAAATCTTGCTTTGTTATTTAGATTTGTTTTGATGGTTAAAGTAACTTCTTATGTTTAGAATATATTGGTAGGATAATAACAGGAAAAAGGCTCCAAAAAAGGGTCAACAAACACTTTTGGTTTCACCTCTTCCTTATTGGATCAGGGGCTGGAATTGAAGTAACCGCGTTGTCCCAAACAAAAACACTAGTTTCTTTACCATGCAATCCTTAGTGTACTGTTTTCATTTGCAGAAGTTGGTTATGTGTTCAGATCTCTAAAATGTTTCATTTCATAGTTGATATACATGGTTCTCTTCTAAATAAAGCTGTTGTTCATTCACTTTATTGTTAGTTAGATTAGATTAGCTAGGACTTTGATTACTTGCAAGACTTTGTTGATTCAGTTGAATGTATACGGTGCAGGTCATCTCTACCACTCTTTCATCCACCTAAGCTTCATCAGAGCCATCTGCTCCATCTCCTAGCTAGGTTCCTCATCTCACATCTGTCCTCTTGCCCACGTAACCCTACCTTTTTGTGCAATCATTGTTTCAGCCTTCTTTGAGCCAATTTAGCCATCTACACCTTCTCACCACTCCATCCACCAGTCCCTAGGCCACTGCAGACCCCTATCATACCTCCATATCAATTCATGCATCTTCCCTCACTCACCCATCCTCCAAAATCCAATTTTTAAACATCCTGTAGAAATTTCTGAACATCCTGTAGAAATTCCTGAACATCCTGTAGAACCCCTGCAGACTTCATGTAGAAGCTCAAAAATGAGGTTTCTTGATAGCCAAACTTTTTGAAACTCTCTGGAAGGGTGTTAGGGACTCCTTAGACCCTCTCTGAACTTTCCTGACCTCTTCCAAGCATTTCTCCTCCTTGATCCACCCCTGCACAGTCAAAGAACAGTGAAAGCATATGCATGATGAAACTGACAACTTAATCAAAAATACAAAAGGATGTTTTCTTCAGATAGAGGTAGTCTAGACACATGTATTTTACCTTCATAGAAGTAATGGCATCTCTTTCAGTGGCTTGCATCCTCTTTTTCGCATCAATAGGACTAGATGGTAAAATTAGGGTTTGCTAGGGTTTACGTTTCCTTTAAGCTTTCTAGTTTCTTTCTGCAAGTAGATTAGCCTTATTTGAGTTAGCTTTCATCCATCAGTTAAAAATCTTCTTCTAAGAGCTCATAGAAGTTGGCTTAAGCTCCTAGCGGACTTGTGCCAGCTGACCAAGTGACAGATGCGGCAAGAGCTAGTACTTGTGCATACAACACTGTCGCTTCCAAGTTTGTTACGAACTACCGGGTTGATAAAATTAAAGAAGGGAGTTCCAGGAGTTGCAACATTATTGCTGCAATACTGGGGCTCACCAAGTACATTGTCCCTGCACTCTAGTCTCAACTAGGTCTTTCTAGTAATTGACATGAATGAGTTTTTCATGAGGGAATATTTAGTTAACGGGAGTAGCACTAGTGGATGCACTAGTGCATCAATTGAGAGTTAGTCCTCTATTAGTTCCTTAAATAGTTTGGAACTAATTTAACTGAACTTAACTCAATAAACTAAGTGATCTAATTTCAAACTCAATTTAAACTCATACTGGACCCATAAAATTTAGGGAGAACATATACATCACTACATAAAGACATCCAACTTTAAATTCCTAAGCTAATTAGGTTAATTAAACTTAATTAACTATTTACAAGTTGGTATGAGAGTAGAATTTGATTTTAATTCTCAGTTTAATTCAAGGACAAATTAAACTCGAAATTCTTATTTCCATTTCTCAACAAATCCCCTACCTCTTTAGGTTTGCAAACATGAGAAAAGTGTTTCAATATCAAGGAAAAACTTGCAAAATTGTTCTAGATTTTTTTTATTTTTTTTAAATAAAAAACCGGGGAAATTTTTGTGGTTGTTTCCTACCTTCTTTGGGTTATTTCTTTTCAGGAATTGTTTCCTAGCTAGACATGACATGACGTTGCTGACATGGACTTACTGATGACATGGAAATGTAAAGCCATTCTTGTTGCTCCTTCATATGTTTCTTATTCGGAATGTTATTTTTTCCACCTCCATATGGCTTAGAGGTAAGGATTCTTTAGTGATATTAGGTCTTGAGTTGTGTTCACAAATTGGTGTCCTTTTTCTTTCTCTTGATTGATTGGCTAACATAATTAGCTACAAACATGTACTCCAACATGTTTCCCTTCTCCATCTCCTTCATCATCCTGTCATGGTATGATAAAGTACCTGCATCTACACTTCACTCATGACAAGATGAAATCAATATAATATGTTGCATGTTGATCCATTGATTGAGTTGGAACCAGGTGGCAGTATGAGGGAGAGGCTCAGTGACTATGTAATTTCGCAACTTAGGTGGTCAGGGGTGAAGCTTGAGCCTTATGACTATGCAATGTGCAGTTTAGGCTGGGCTGACAAAGTAGATTGCATAGTTTTGGAGGTCAGTTAGCCAGGATTAAGGGTTTAGCACTATTTCTACCTACTTCCCAGTTCTGGAAGGCAGATCAGGAAGGGTGCTTATAAGATTGTGTAAATTAGGAGCTCAAGGGTTGGGATTGAGGTCAAATATTGCGCAATGTGCAGTTGAGGTTAGGCTTGAGGGATGAGTTGTGTAGTTTGGAGGCCAAGGTCTGGGATTGAGGACTAAAAATGTGTAGTGTGCAGTCCTGGGAGGTAGGAACTACGATTTGCATGGTTTAAAGAGGTAGGGTTGCAGCTAGAGGGATGAGACTATGCAATGCGTAGATCAAGAGGGACAATTGAGGCTAAGTTGCTTGGTCAAAGCTCCTCTGTAATTTGACTAAGTGTGGGATTTGTGAAGTTGATGTGAATAATGATAAGACTCGACTGTGATCACATACTTAGAACACTTGACAACAAAACAAAATAGATCATACAAGACACATGAAAACCATACTTCCCTCAGTGTGACAACTTTATGACAACTCACAACAAGTGCGACACTAAAGATAAATTTTGGGACGACCGTGATGACACTTGTGTGATAATGCTTACAACTTTGGAAATGAGTGTGACAGATGTTTACATGGTAATATAAACTCATTTGCACAAGGGTAACTCCTTTAAACCACTAAAAAAATCTCCTATACAATATGTGACACTTAACATGCGAAAAGAGGACATTTTTCCTTTCTTACGAAAGTGACCAAAACACTTAGTGAAAACACATATAATGGATTTCAATGTTTGCGATGACAATATGCAAGACCAAGGTAGGCTCCGAAATTTGGTGCAGACCAAAATTTTGGAGGGTGTTGTATAAACGACAACAGGTCTACATGAGACCCTTCAAATAATTCTTCAAAGTATGTTATATGAAGATATCTCTAGGTCTACTCATAAACAAATGCGTCAAGAGACCTCAACAACACTACATTTTTAACTCAAATTATGCTTCAAAAGGCTTCAAGAATGCTTTAAAGGTCACTGTAAGGGTTGCTTCAGCGTTTGGTCCTAAATGTGCTTCAAGTCTTCTCTAAACAATTCATACTCTGCTTCAAGTGTTAGTTCAAACTTTGCTTGAAGGAAATATTCTCAGGCTACTCAACACGTTCTACAAAAACTTCTCTAAAAACACTTCAAAACCTTATGCCAAGAAATATTTAGGATTCCTCAAAAAAATTTCCCAAAAATGATTCTAGACCAGCCCTATGTCTCCTAAAAAAGGTGACTACAGGACTGCTAAAAAACACTTCAAATATTTTCAAGACTACTTCTTCAATCTTATTTTCTACGATTATCATTCACAAGACAAGGTTATGTTCTTTATTCTAGACCAAATTTGAGAAAAAAGTACTCTCCTTAATAAGGGCGAGGTATGCCATTTTTCATAGGTTCAAACTATTAAAAATGGGTTGAGTTCTTGAATTCTTCATAGGGCAATGTTTTTTACTAGTAAAGGTGGCAAAAATTACTCTACGAGGAACCTAAGTTCCGTTCTACAAAAGGTTGAGCGTTTTTCTAAAAAAGATATCGAATTTGAAACAAATGATAACTTCGAAGATGTCCCTAATATTATTAGAAAACTTACTACTAACCTTTAATCTAGAACATAACCAAGAACAACAATTTTAGTTCTTTAATATACTCATAGGTTCATGAGATATGAACCTTTTCAATCTTCACCCTCAAGGCTGAATTCTTCCTCTAATAGCTTGGTCGAGTTGATTTCCAAATTGTAGGTTTTAACCCCATACAGAAATTACTTGTATACGAATTCGAAAAAACAGAAAATAAACAACAGTGATAGCATAACGCATAAAACAAATATACACAGATATTTTCCCCTAGATCCCAAAACTAGGACTACCAGATTGATTTTTCATTATGTTCCTTTCAATGTTACAATACATATATATACATGCCGAAGCATCCATAAACCCGAATCCATTAACCATGGATTAGAACATAACTGTAGTTCCCTTGACCGGATCTATAAAATACCATGTACCGAAAACCATCGCGCCCAAAACCATGTGTGGAATCCATGCACAAAACCATAGGTAGGTCTGCCCACGTAATATAGGGTCCAAAAAAATTCCCTGGGGTGCTGCCTCGGACCCCATAGAGGGGGCTACTGCCCCCCTCAAACCCCCCGACAAGTGGGCTGCCACCCCCCGCTATGCCCGGTTTATCATGGAAATAATATAACACAATCCAACACAAATGAGGTTGAAATGCCTTCCATTTATACTGGTCAATCACATAAAATAAAATGCCATGTCTATTGGAAAAGGGACAACGTGTTATCATTATTGTAGATGACCTATGCATAAGCCAACTTTCTCGATAATTTAATTACATATTTAATAGGTTAATTTTCGTGGATATAGCTCACAAGTCATGTAGGTGATTAGCATATTCAAACTCAAATGCCAATTGTTATTGCATTGTTTTCTATTGTTGAGTTTAATTACTTTTTTTCCTCCAACAAACATGTAACAAATCCTCAAATGTATTTTTATTTTAATTGCAATGTCTTATAGGAAATATACACTACATTTGAAATATAAGTTTCCTTAGCTAGTCGACCATTAATGGCAAATGAATAGTTCAAGCCAGGATTTGTGAAATTATTCCTTTCAATGACGACGTTTTATAGTTGTATTTTTGAAATGTTCTTGCGTACCTCTCAAGTTTAAATTGGATTTTAAGTATATTAAACCTTTTTCCAAGGAGAAAGTCACAAAGCTTGCTTCTTTACCCAACAACAAAAGGGTTGTTACGTTAGTACAATTGGAAGAGTCGATGCACATGTGCTTCATCCTTCTGGAAATGAGTAATTCATATCATTCAGTACTCATGAGCCAAGATATTGCCAGCCATAGTTGATCCTTGCTTTTCCATCAATGACAACATCTAAACAATCTCCCCCTTTGGCATTTATGGCAACAACTTGAGTAAAACATCCCCGACATCTAATGGTAACTCCCCCTCAACTGATGGCCTATTTTACTCTAGTTATTTTCTCCCCCTTTGACATAAATGACAAGAAATAACTCCACCTGCATCTACTTCTCTTGTGTTCTCAGTGTACAATGTTTAATAGTTGGCAATGTTTAGTCTTAGTTATCGTAGATTTTTTTTAATAGTAGCCCATTTCCTTCTATTCATTGACTAAATAATTGGCAAATTGATTGAAAAGTAGCAGATACTACTTATAATAAAAAATGTCTTCTCCAATATAAATCAATATTTTACGAAAGATGCAGTCTTGGTGATCACCATGCTCGCAATTTTGGCAAAAAAAGAAAAAAAACTTTTAGTGGGATCACAATTATAAGAAGATTTTTCAATCCTTCCTGCAGATAAGGCTTCAAACATTTGAATGAGTAGATACAACACTTCCTCTTTTATATCAGAATGAGGTATGTCCAATGAAACTCCATTCAGTCTCTTAGCGGAAGCATAACGACACCAAGGCTTAGAGGAGTACTAGAAATTGTTGATGAGGTTCCTTCGAGAATATTTATCAACTATTCTTGAGCTACCATTGACTACCAAGAATATTTTATGATGTAGTTCCTATAGTGACATTGTTAGTAGTTGCAAAAGGTGATTCTATAGGCTTAGCCCTAAATACAATGTCCATTATCCCCATGTTTTCAGTTAAAGAGTCCAACATGCCTCCTATAGAAAGTGGTGGACTAACCATCACCTTTGGTTCAAGTATCTCCAAAGGATTGTGCCACCATGAATTTATTTTGCATAAAAATGGCTCCTATAAGGGTTATTATATGTTATTCATGCTATTTGAACCTTGAATCTCATAATCACTCTCCTTTTTATGCATAATTTCAATTAGTAGTCTTGGGTGCTAACTATACCAATGAAAAAGTGATTTGTATATAATGCATGCAACAACAGACCTTCCTTGGTTGAAGCTTATATCTTGTGAGACATACTTGATAAGTGTGTCTATTTTTTCATATCTATCATCCAAAGGTTTTTGGTGGCTTATTTTCTATTTGAACATACGCCTTGATCGCAGGCACATCACTTGGTATATATTTTATGGTAGTAACTTCATTACGATCATGGTGGTCATTCTCCAAAGTCCATAGTCTGAGTAACTATAGTTATGAAGCTTTCTGAGAAAGTATTTATAGGGGACTTGACCAAATTTTATTGATGAAGGAGCCCATTAGTCTATAGACAAAGTATTTATAAAGAGCCCATTAGTTTCTCAACGTTTATCTCTACATCCTTTGCCTTTTTCATTATTTCTTCACCCAACTTTTCAGATTCATCATATTTTTTCTCAGTCTAATCTAATTTTTTCTCGACTGAATTTACCAAATCCTTCAATTTCTCATTCTCCCTTGTGAGAATATTGAGCTTTGCGGAATTCACAACAACCACTAGAGTGAATTTATCTATTCCATATACTTTCTAACTACTTCTCCAACTACAAATGCCATGTAAGTTCCTTAACTTGTTTCTCCAACTTGGTTTTACCAATCTCAAGGATAAACTATGTTCCTTAAGGTGAATGATTGCAGTTGGTTAGAGAGGCTTAGGGTGATTTGATGTAGGAAAGAAAGTGGAGAAGTTGTAGAGGTATGTTTATTGGCCCAAGATGCAAGATAAATTAGTTAGGTTCATAAGAGGATGCATGCTTGTTGTACCAACATGCCTAGCAATAGGAAACAATATCTATATCATCCCTTACCTGTACCAACTTGTCCTTGGGAGGAAATTTCCATGGACTTTGTGGGGAGTTTACCAACAACCAGGAAGGGATATAGCTACCTATTAATGGTAGTTGATAGGTTTAGAATATGTTTGTTAGTATGCCCTATATACTGACCATCAGCGGGTAAGAAACATTGAATTTATGTTGGAAATAATACTGGGGGGGGGGGGTGAATCAGTATTATCAAATCAAACACTTTTTCATTTCCATACTCAGATTCATATACACTACTTTAGTGAAGGGAACTTGCGTGTACACGCAACTATGTCTAATGCAACTAGCGTATATCCAGTAAACTTATGATTCAGTTAATCCATTAAATGTTGATCTTTAGTTAGTGCATCAGAAATTTTATTAACCATATGAACAGTAAACAGGTGCAGTAAAATAGAACATATCATCACACACAAGAAGCACACATGAACACCATGATGTAAGGTGGAAACCCAAGGTGGGTGAAAACAACCTGCTGCAAGTCGTCTCTATCTTCTTTTAATAAGAAACATCTTTTTACAATATTTCTGTACTGGTGTAGTCTTATACCAGTACACAGGCTTCTTCCTGCAGAAGGTTACAACCTTCTCTCGTTCTCCAGCTTCTCCTGGAAGGGAGCTACAACCCCCTTAGCTCTTGTACTATCCGATGTACTAGTACGTAGGTGCCAGCCTACTGAATGCTCCAACCTTCACTCATTTTCCAGTTGCTACTGGAAGGGAGCTACCACCCCCTTAGCTCTTGTACTAGCTGATGTACTAGTATGTAGGTGCCAACCTACAAAAGGCTACAACCTTCTCTTTCATCCTCCAGGTACCACGTTTCATAAATTTTCAGACTGGATACTCTTGAAGCACAACACCATAATCTAAAAGGCCATGTTTCATCCAATTTTCATACTGGACCCATCAATATCATTGAAGCACAAAATCAATCAACACTAGCATCATCAATCTCTGAATCACCCAATACTGAATTACTGAAACCCAGTCAACAAACTGCAATCACCAGAACTCAGAGTAGAACACAGAACTCTGCAACAATATTCAGAACCAATTGTATCATCAGAAATCATGCATACGCTACTTGGAAGAGCCGAACCAGCGTGTATATGCAACTTCACCAAAGTGAACCAGTGTATATGTCAACAATTACTTACTGATAACTTCGCTGCACTTCCTGACTTCAGACATACCCAGATTATTACATATACAAGGATAATACATATGTTAGCAACCAGATCTAGTCCATCAGATCACATAAAGATAAGTCATTATGATCCTGATCCATTATAGATCTCACAATCAACCAAACTAAATATGTAGAATACTGACACCAGTAAACAGTCACCAGAACTCAGACTTTGCATTAACAACCAGAACCACCTGTATCTTCAAACATCATAGTTCATATTGTATATGCTACTTAGATGTATCTAACCTGCGTATGTACGCGCTTTTATCAAAGTCAACCAGCGTATACATCTATAAATATTCATTCATGTTTTGCAACTATTTCAATCTTAATTTATACCCAGATCAGAACATTACATGCGTCAGTATACAGATCTAGAACAAGCATGATCAAACCATATAGAGATGATTCATTCCAAACCATTTGATCCCGATCTATCCTTAGATCTTGTTCTCCATCAACTGTTGAGATTCCTCCTTAGCTCAGATTAAGCAAAGCATCATGAACCCATAACCTGCATACTAGATCTCATACATCATCAGATATTCAAGACTTTCTTAATCCCTTTGCCTAATGATCTTCTTCTCCTTTTATAGTCTTAGGCCTTACTCAATACCATGGTCCAAAACCATTAAGAACCAATACTAGGGACCCAATACTTGGGTTCAATACTTCGGATGCAATACCAAGGACCAAAACCATAGGTCTAAATACCACGGACCCAAAAATAAGCTTTCCCACATGTACACGCTTTTCCGTGCATGAAAGTGCGTGCATACGCATACGCGACTTTTGATTAGCAATCCCGCGTGTATACGCGCCTTTGTATATAGTGAACATGTGTATAACCTGCATATGTACACGACTTGGTATATGTTGAACCTGCGTATATACTCTTCTTTCTTCGTTCTTTGTAGTCTGATCATCAACTCTTTGCTACAGACCTGCTGCACTATGATCTGTCATCTGTGTGAGTTGCCATCAAGGACAACACTTGTATCATAATGCCAACAATCTCCCCCTTTGGACTTGATGGCAAGGCTAACTTGTCATACTGAGAACTGTCATCTGATTCCTTTGAGCTATCCTGCATCCCATGTATTCTGTCACATCTGATATCTCTTTTGTAGATTCATCTAGTTATATATAAGTGAGTTGTTCTTCTATGAGTGGGTTGCCATCAATTACAACACATGCATCATAATGCCAACAATCTCCCCCTTTGGACTTGATGGCAACAACACCAAATCACTCTCCCCCTTTGACATCAAGGGCAAAGGGTGGACCAAGATATTCTCTTTCCTTGATAAACATTCCGCTGTCCATACTCCCCCTGAGTACCTGTTGAAATCTTTGAATGTGCTACCCCTTTGTATATGCCAAGGTGTATCAATCTGTCCATGCTCCCTCTGAGTACATGCTGAAATCTCTACTCTGCTGAAGTGTGTTGTTCATGCTCCCCCTGACTGTAAACAAGGTCTGCAAAAAGATGTTCTACAAGAAAGAACATGACTCTATACATCATAAGCGACCTTCCTATCACCAAAGACTCATACATACATCCATCTCCCAACCAAGCGGGGATATATCAATATTGACTCATCATCCCAACCAAGTGGGGATACACCAGATATCAAATGTTTAAACATGACTGAAATATTACATCATCCTTCCCATGCATAGTGGGGGTACAAATTACAAAAGGGATTCATCAAATGACTAAAATAGATAGAGACAAACTATTACATCAAGAGTCTTGATATGACCTTTACATGACATTTATAATAGAGACCAAACATCTAAATAATACCATGATAGTCATTAGCAACTATCGTACATAATGTATGATCTGCGCCATAAGCATCTGACAACAACATCTAGACCAACAACCTATATATGTTCATTAGTGTATAAGTCATCAACCTATAACAAGGTATGTCTGCATCAATTCATCCCTTTGAACAGAATTCTGCATATGTCATACAGAGTCATTCACATTATATCATATGTGAAAAACACCATAGCCATCTCATCAACATCAAGATTTGCATGATCCAAGTATCATCACTTGGGAACATCTGCATCAATCAACATATGTAAGTATCAACCTATCATCATATAGGTAAGAAATCATCATCATCATGTCTCCAACAATGCAACTTTGAGTAATCATTCATGTATCCAACACTATGTATCTTGAGCTCAAGATCATTTGTCAAGACTTCTTGATATCAGCAACATCAACAATCCTCATCCACATGAGTGCTAAGAACTATAGGAATCCTGCACCATAACTGTATTATATGATCTTTATGCATATGACGACAACATCATATGAGTGACTCATCATCAAGTAATGAAGATGTGTATTCAAGCTTTGTACTTCTCCTTATCCTTATGAAGATCACCATGTAAACACCATATATGCATCATCATAATGCCAACAATGCATTATTAAAAGCATATAATCCCCTTGAACTTGTGCCATCTGTTCACTGTCAGATATGATCATGCATATATCAGCAAGAAGTATCAAGACATCATCATCATCAAATTAGGATCAAAAACACTTCTAAACATCTTATGAGTATCTAGACATTTCCACACATCATTAGCAGATTGTAACCATTATCAAACAGAGCAAATAATGGACTAAATCATATCAGACCCTTTTTCTGAGCCTGTCCCTACTGCTTTTCATCAAACTAGCATATATGTGACTGTGTAGTAACTAACTCGCGTATATACGTGACTTCCCTTTATGAAACTTGTGTATGAGATTTAGGATACTGAAGTTTTACACTTTCAGCTCCCTCTGAGTCTGTTATGTCTATATATTGTGTTATGCCACATCTTTCTAATTGTACTTCCTTCTTCTTCCATATCTTCAAGTGTGATGATGTTTTCTCCTTTTGGTATGGTGCCCATACTTTGTTTCTGCAATCCTTAGCTATATGTCCAAGCTTGTTACATGCATAACATCTCACATGTTTCATATTCCTTCTGTAGCAATCAACAACTCTGTGACCAAACATATTGCAAGCAAAGCAATATCCCTTAAAGTACCTGGAACGTGATGGTCTTTCTGTGTGATCGTCTTGAACCATTCTTCTTCTGCATTTGGCTGCAACATGTCCAAGATTATGACATACATAACATTCAACATTATTCATCGGAGGAGTAAAAGATTTTCTTTGGAGAATTTCTTTCCTTGGCTATTGATGGGGTTGTCCTCTCATCTCCTTGTTGATTATTTTAGATTTCTCATTAGAATTCCTTGCCTCTCCTTGTGAGCTAGATTCATCTTCAATAGATTCATAAAAACCAAGGCCAGTTTTGATAGCAGGAGACCTTTGACTACTAAGAATATCATCCAAGATCTTATTACTATCTTGAAATCGTAAGAGCTTATCCTTTTCTTCTAAGTTAGCTTTTAGAATATTTACCTCAATCCGATGTTGCTCCTCCTTTTCATGATACTGCTTCTTCATGTTTTCTTCAGCTTTTATTCCTTCTTCCAACTGATATCTTAGTTCAAGAACTTCGTTTTCTTGTTTTTCAAGAGCTTGGAGTAGTTCTTTATTATGCTTATTTGATTCTTCAAGATCTTCTTTTAGTGAGAGGATCGTAGCTTCAAGACTTCCATAGTAACTGGATCTATCTCTGAGCTTCTTGATTGTTGTGCTCCTTTCAATGACTTCATTTCTTAATGATGTCACTTCATCCTGCAACTCTTGACATTGATCTTCCTTGTCCTTGAATAAATTCCTTACCTTGTTTCCTTCCTCTAGTTGAGCTTTTAATTTGGTAGCTTCTTCTTTGAAGGAACATTCCCTTTTGTTCAATAGATCTTGTTGATCTCTAATTTTGTCTGTAAGCCTTTTAAATTCTGCCTCTATTTGATATCTTTCTTGCTCACCCATGAGAGAAAATTCAATTGTTTCGCTATCACTTTCATCATCTTCAAATTGATGGATAAATGTATCACAAGAGGATAACAAATTCATACCTGATAGTTCTTTTGCTTGTTCATCTTCATTCTAAAGTGATTCTGAATCTGAAGTGCTTCTTCCACATATTCCCCAATCGATTCTCCCACTGTCATAGCTCTTCTGAGATGTCTTCTTCTTATTAGGCGCTTTCTTCTTAAGCTTATTTCCCATTGATCTGCGGATCTCCTTCAAGCGATCAAGCTTCTACCAAAGGACTTGCTCTGATACCAATTGTTGGAAATAATATTGAGAGGGGTGGGGGGTGAATCAGTATTATCAAATCAAACACTTTTTCGTTTCCATACTCAAATTCATATATGCTACTTCAGTGAAGGGAACCTGCGTGTACACGCAACTATGTCTAATGCAACTAGCGTATATCCAGTAAACTTATGATTCAGTTAATCCATTAAATGTTGATATTTAGTTAGTGCATCAGAACTTTTATTAACCATATGAATAGTAAACAGGTACAGTAAAACAGAACAGATCATCACACACAAGAAGCACACATGAACACCATGATGTAAGGTGGAAACCCAATGTGGGTGAAAACCACTTGCTGCAAGTCATCTCTATCTTCTTTTAATAAGAAACTTCTTTTTACAATATTTCTGTACTGGTGCAGTCTTATACCAGTACACAGGCTTCTTCCTGCAGAAGGCTACAACTTTCTCTCATTCTCCAGCTTTTCCTGGAAGGGAGCTACAACCCCCTTAGCTCTTGTACTAGCCAATGTACTAGTACGTAGGTGCCAGCCTACTGAATGCTCCAACCTTCACTCGTTTTCTAGATGCTACTGGAAGGGATCTACCACCCCCTTAGCTCTTGTACTAGTTGATGTACTAGTACGTAGGTTCCAACCTACAGAAGGCTACAACCTTCTCTTTCATCCTCCAGGTACCACGTTTCATAAATTTTCAGACTGGATACCCCTGAAGCACAACACCATAATTTGAAAGGCCATGTTTCATCCAATTTTCATACTGGACCCATCAATATCATTGAAGCACAAAATCAATCAACGCTAGCATCATCAATCTTTGAATCACCCAATACTGAATTACTGAAACCCAGTCAACAAACTACAATCACCAGAACTCAGAACTCTGCAACAATATTCAGAACCAACTATATCATCAGAAATCATGCATACGCTACTTGGAAGAGTCAAACCAGCATGTATACACAACTTCACCAAAGTGAAGCAACGTATATGTCAACAATTACTTACTGATAACTTCACTGCACTTCCTGACTTCAGACATACCCAGATCATTACATATACAGGGATAATACATATGTTAGCAACCAGATCTAGTAAATTAGATCACATAAAGATAAGTCATTATGATCCTGATCCATTATAGATCTCACAATCAACCAAACTGAATATGCAGAATACTGACACCAGTAAACAGTCACCAGAACTCAGACTTTGCATCAACAACCAGAACCACCTGTAACTTCAAACATCATAGTTCATATTGTATACGCTACTTAGATGTATCTAACCTGTGTATGTACACGCTTTTATCACTGTCAACCAACGTATACATCTGTAAATATTCATTCATGTTTTGCAGCTATTTCAATCTTAAGTTATACCTAGATCAGAACATTACATGCATCAGTATATAGATCTATAACAAGCATGATCAAACCATATAGATATGATTCATTCCAAACGATTTGATCCCAATCTATCCTTAGATCTTGTTCTCCATCAACTGTTGAGATTCCTCCTTAGCTCAGATTAAGCAAAGCATCATGAACCCATAACCTGCATACTAGATCTCATACATCATCAGATATTCAAGACTTTCTCAATCCCTTTGCCTAATGATCTTCTTCTCCTTTTATATTCTTAGGCCTTACTCAATACCATGGTCCAAAACCATTGAGAACCAATGCTAGGGACCCATTACCTGGGTTCAATACTTCGGACACAATACCAAGGACCAAAACCATAGGTCTAAATACCATGGACCCAAAAATAAGCTTTCCCACCTGTACGCCCTTTTCAGTGCATGAAAGTGCATGCATACGCATACACAACTTTTGATCAGTAATCCCGCGTGTATACACGCCTTTGTATATAGTGAACCTGCGTATAACCTGCATATGTACGCGACTTGTTATATAGTGAACCTGCGTATATACTCTTCTTTCTTCAGTCTTTGTAGTCTAATCATCAACTCTTTGCTACAGACCTGCTGCACTACGATCTGTCATCTATGTGAGTTGCCATCAAGGACAACACTTGTATCATAATGCCAACAATTTATCCTTTAGACAGGTAAGGGTGCACTTTGGGATATGAAGGAGCATCATTTAGACTGGGTCACAAGATTTCTCAGTGCATTTTGAACTACATTGTGTGAGAACATGTTTGAAGAGTTTTATAACATTCCATCCATAGATATATGGGATGATAAAATTACTCAACAATACTTTGGTGCAGCTTCTGAGGGGATACAACGAGAAGCATTTGAAGACTTGGGATGAAAAATGTCATATAAACAACATTCTTACAATAGAGTATTTGGCACCTTTACTGGAAACTTACCATTTGAAACTTGTATTGGATATTTGTCACCTTCACCTTTGTATATTGCATATGGGCAACAAGTAGAAGTGAGGGACAATATTATAGGAGACGCCTTGAGGGCTGAAAATTTTATAGAGAAAATTAGGCAGATCCATATACATGTACAAGAGACACTGCAGAAGCCATAGAATAATTACAAGGCCAGGCATGATCAACATATAACATAGAAATATTTCAAGGTGGGAGACAAAGTATGGCTATAAGTGAACAAGGAGAGGCTACATGGGCCTAGTAATAAAATCAAGTTTCTACGGTATGGTCCCTTCAAGATACTGGAAAAGGTGCACGATAATTCCTATCGTCTCAATTTACCACCATATATGTGGATTTACTCAATTTGAATGTAGAGAATATAAAACTCTATGAGCCTTCCAAACTTTATATGGAAGAGGAACATGTCCTACCTTTTGTTGAGGATTCAACACCAGATGCTTAGGAAGAGTTTACAGAATATGAAATTTTGTAGAAGAGGTCCAGAACTACAAGACATGGGAAGCATGACCTTTGGTAGATTGGGTTGAAAGGACGACTTCTAGGCAAAGCTAAATGGTACACCCGAGAGAAGGTGGAGGAAAAATTTCATCACCTCATTCAACAAAAGCTTTTAGGGAAAAAAATCCTCCTAAAATGGGGAGGCGTGATATGGATTGGATCATTATATTCTTTTTCATCCATATAAATGCTTCTAGAGTGGAAAAAGTGGAGGAATCAGCTCTCAGGACCATTTTTACCGATGAGACCCAATTTAGCAAATCAGGGTCTGAAACCTTCCTAGAGCATTTTGAGTCATCAAATGATGTTTTTTGGGGGAAAATATTTGTTACTTTAGTGTGGCACCCTTTTTCCCTATTCTACACACATAGACCTTTCCAATGGTGCAAGAATTGCATCAATCAAAGTCTGTATGCAAAAGCTATGCCACTCAGAAGTTGATGTCCTATTTTCACTGCCATAATTCGATAGGATGCCAATTCATCCCCCATTATTCATGAAAAAAGGGCTACCCATGTATGATTCAGAATACCCTAGAAGAGTCTATATTGTAACTCTGATTAAGAGTTGAGGTAGTCAAACCTAACCATTAATAGGCTATAGAGCTATGTAATAACTGGGTCACTAGGAGGAAAAGGGATTCATTCTTTTGAGTGAATTTGTTCCATAACTGAGCAAAAATGGCTGAGATGGATAGGATATAGAGCACATAGGGAGGATTGGTGCATTATAGTAGCCCATAGGCTACAATCCATACTTCTTTGTACTCATAGACATTTTCTACTTAGAGAAAGGGAGTAGAGCGACCTCACCTTCTAGCTAAATTTTTCTCCCAAAAGCATTTTCCAGGTCATATCTCATGACAAATGTGTGTGAAAGATTTTATTTTACTGTTCTCTTTCTTATGCATAATTTTAATGCGCTTGCATACACTTTGAACAATAATCTACAGATCTATAAATTTAAAGAGAAGTAAAACTATAATAGTGTAGATTTTAGATTTTTAAGTATAATTTTATCAAATTTGTTGTGATGAATTGTCTAGTGGAGTATCCATGGAAGTTTATAGATCAGATACATATATTTGTTTTTCATTTTCTACTATCAATGACTTCATTTTTTTATTTTGAGAATATGTTTTCTTTATTTTTAAAATGACACATGGTAACTCCAAGTTGAAAAGGGTGTTGGAGAATGTAACTAGTTTTGGTCTTCATAATTTGTACCATTATGTATTTTATGTAAAAAACAAAACAAAAGAAAAAGAAAATTTATTATTATTTTATTTTCTGGAAAAGAATGTTATTCATGCTTCTATGTTTTGAGTCAAAGAGTCAAATTCCTATTTTGGACATATTGTAAAAGAAAAATAAAAAGGAATTTTAATTGTAATTTAGGGACAAAAACCTCCCTAGATGCAAAGTTGGCCTTGTCCCAATGGAAATGTCTATTTGCACCCCCTCTAAAAAATACAAATAAATGGAATGTGGAGCTCATTTGGAGACACTCACTTGATGTATTACAATTTAAAATATTGTTAAAAGGATAAAGAAGAAGTGGAGGGCCGAAGTTCGAAAGAAAGAAGTTCTTCTTGAGCTAGTGTTTGGGGAATATTTTCCTTGGTACTTCTCCTCTTGTTGGCCCTCTTGTTGATGGATCTGCTGGAAAGAAGAAATAATTGACTTGGCATCTAGAGATGGAAATTTTATGTGGTTATTAGTCTTGGATATCTCATTTGATCTGAATCTATAATGAGAATTTTCTAGGTTTCCCCCTTGCAGGGGTTTCTCCCTGGCTTGGAGCATATATCTTGTGTTCTATTGTCTTCTATGATATTCATGTTTTATGATAATTTCTTGATGAATAAAGAAAACATAATAATAAAAATGCTAACAGACTCATAACTAATTATCATGAACATGAAATCTAATAATAAGATGAAAAAACCTCTTGATTTCCAAAATGGTATCAGAGTCAGGATTAAAGAAAGGAGGTTGGAGATAAAGAATTAAATTATTACAGTGACATGAATTATGCTGAAACCATAGCATTCTCTATAAATGTGGTGGCACCATGTCTAAGTGGCCAAGATATCACTCAGTAATAACTTTGACTTTGCATTAATAGAGGCTTGTATCCTCTGCGATATTTCACACTCTGTGGCTCAGAGGTAATGCTTTTTAGCATTACAAATACATCACACTTTTTTGTAATTTGAAGACTTGACACTGGTAATTGGTATCATATGGCCTAGATCTATAATTATGATATCGCTTCTTTGTGCATAAAATGACTTAATAGTGGCTCATTGGTTCGTTTGATACTAAAATGATGATTGCTTCTTCAACTCGCACACCTTATTCAACTCATATGTGGAAAAGATTAGATCAAAGGTAATTTTGTAATTTGATATGATATGGAAGAAACTCACTTTATAGTGGGTTAAGAATTTGATGCTATTTTTTTGTGGCTCGTATGATTTGGGATTTTCATCATTTTTATGAGGCATCATTGTATATATAATAATCTGCATTAAAACATAATGGTCGTGTTGTCACCTATCACATATTTTCTGCAATTATATCAAATAGTGGAAAAAAAGTGGAGTAGAAGTGCAAAAAGGCCAAAGAGGAGAGAAAATATCAGAGGCCGAAAGCATGAGGAGGATGCCAAAGCCAAAAGCCTAAGTTTCAAATCCAAAAGTTAAGCCCATATTTAAAGAGGAGTGCTAAAATTAGGGATTTGATCACATCAGAGCCCAACCTTGGGAAGACTGGAAGGAAGGCATATTGGAGGACGTTTTATGGGAGGTTGTTGGCATAAAAACCCTTTTAAATCTCTTTTCTAAAAGTTCCCATTGAGAGGGGCTTCGGTAGTTTTTGTAACTTGGTCACAAAGAACTAAAAGGACCAAGGGCACAGAGTTAGGCAGAGCCTGTAAGTTCTAAGAAGGAATATCAGAGGTTGAAAGCATCAGAACATTTTAGGAAAAAGTTCCAATGAAGAGGGCTTTGATATATATTTGTTGTTGGTCATGAAAAATCAAGAGAACCAAGGGAACAAAGATAGGGGCCAAGCTTCGAGAGTTATGAGCCCATCGGAGCAGAGGTTATTGTAACTCCAATCTTAATTCATTTTTTAAAAACTTCCATTGAAGAGGGCTTCCAATAAAGACTGGCACTTGTTCATGCAAGTACAACGAAAATCAATGCAAAACCAAATACCCCAAGGATCCTTTCTCTCTCCTCAAAACTGGACACTTGACAGCAGATAGTTGGTTCTAAGAATTTGACAGGGAAGATTATGTCAGCATGACATGGAGGTACAAGGTCACGTGGTAGGCAGTTTCAATATTTTGGAGGGCCAAAAGGGACAAATCTGGGTAACACGTGTCACCACCCAGGAGGCGCCATATCGAGATGAGGAAATCAGTACAATGCCACTTCAGAGGTCTACATTTTGGAGGAGGAGGCCATCGTAACCCTATTCTAATTTTCATTTGAAAATTCTTCCGATGAGAGGGGCTTCAATATATGCTAGAACTTAGTCACAAAAACTCAAAAGAACCAAGGGCACAAAGCTAGGGGCCAAGCACTAAGATCTATGAGCTCATCGGAAGTGGTATTCATCATAACTCCAAGGTTAATTCTTAATTTGAAAATTTTTTATGAGAGGGGCTTCGATATTTACTAGCACCCATTCATGGGAAACCAAAGGGGCCAAGGGCACAGGGTTAGCTGGAGCACCTAAGTGCTAAGATGGAATTTCAGAGGATGGTGGGATCAAAACTCTTTAAATTCCTTTTAGAAAAAATTATGATGAAGAGGGGCTTTGATGTATGTTGGCACTTGGTCACAAAGACTCAGTAGAACCAAGGTCTCAGACCAAAGCCAAACACCTAAGTGTTATAAAGCATTTCGGAGGGAAGGGCCATCGAAATTGTAATTTAATTCTTATTGGGAAAACATCTGATGGAAAGAGCTCCAAAATCATGTTGAATTTGGTCACAAATACCTAAAAGAACCAAGGGCATAGAGATGGGGCCGAGCACTGAGAAATGTGAGCCCATCGAAAGTGGGAGTTTTTGTAACCCAAATGTTAATTCCAATTTGAAAACTTCCGATGGTCAAGGGGATCTGAAATAATGTGGCAGTTGGTCATGGCATCCAAGGAACCAAAGGTGAAGCATGAATTACAAAGGGAGATAGGTCCCTGACAAGAGCCCAAATGATTTAGCACCCAAGCATTGAGCCTTGGGTCACAACACCTGGTCCCATGGGATAAATAGGAAGACGGCCAATGGAAAAGGAGCTTGAAGTCATCATAATTTTATGATTTAAGAATTTTATTTCAAGTAAACTTATGAGGATAGAGCCTAGGGAGATCATAGTTTTGTGTTTTCATAACCACTATTTATAAGAGTTACGAGATATATTGAGTTCCGATGGTATATCCTAGAGTGTATGAAGATGGATGGGTTGACAACTATATTACCGAGCACCGTTAATTCCACCATAATTGATCACTTCCAAATCCAAAAAGTGGGGAATTAAAGTAGTTAAAGGGAGAAAGAAATAAGCATATCAGCCTGTAAATGTAGAGGAACACCATGGAAGAGACGTGGCCTGATCAGAGGCGATCAAAAGAATTGACATGGAGATATATTTCTGTGGCCATCATTCAGTTGTCCCATATTTTGTTATTTTGTAATTTTTGCATTTTAAAGAAGGAATCAAATATGTTGTAATCATTTGGGCAACAAAACCTCTGCATGCTGAGACAGCTAGCTGATCGGACAGACAGTGCATCACTGAGATATTTTGTAACTATTGTTTCAAGCTTCCCCTTGCCTTATAAATAGGGGGAAGAAACTCATTTTAAGGGTTCCAAAATCTTGTTCCCAGAGGTCTGAAATTTTTTGTTTGCATGTGTTATGAGTTGTGTGTATAGAAAGAGGTTCCAACTCTTGGTTCAATGGCTTGTTCATGAGGTGTTAATTCTTATACAAATATCAAATAGGTTGGACCTATGATATAGGCTCCATTTTTAGATATTAATGAAGCAGATTTGGTGATTCCAAGTGAAAACTATGCAATATGTATTCCCCTCTATTTTCCATTTCATGTATGTTTATCTTCCTTTGAAATTGTGTAAAGAAGTTGTTCGTTTTAGTCTTAAATTATGGATTCACTTATGTTATAGCGTAGAAAAGGTACCTATGAAATTACAGATTTACCAGTGTTATATTCTAGCCAACAATACTTGTGAGATCACATCTCTTCTGGTGTTATTTTGTGATAGGATGTATCCATGAAAATATAGAGATATAAACCTTAAATGGGCTCCATAATTTCTTCATTTTGATCCCCTTTACCATCCATAGTTCTGTTGGTATTCGTTGCTTACAATTCTTTTTCATCCAACCCTCTGTACTGAATTCCTTTCCTTATTTTATTTCTCTCCATTTTCACTACAACGACATATATTAAGTTGCATTTTGACTATGTGTCGGCCACCATATTAGGACATTTGCCCTCGGGATGAGCATATCTACCTATATATGTGTGTGTGTGTGTGTGTGTGTGTGTTTAAGCCTACCTTGGTGAAGGGTGATTGAACCAAGTTCTGAATCAATCTATTCCCAATTATATTAAATATGGAATGCAACACAAATCTCCACAAATTCTCATATCACTCCTCTAAGATGTTTTGAGTGCTAATCCTTTCCTTAACCCAAGGGTTGTATCTAGGAGCTACAAGATCTTCTAGCACCATTTTTGGGGAACGAATCAGAACATTTTCCCCTGGGTACGACAATTTTTACATTCCCTATGATAGATGAGCAAGGGAAGTGTGGGTTGAAGATCTCTCACCTTGGCAAATCCACTATTTGAATCTTATTTTAAGCATCCTATCTTTCTGAAGACCTCATACTCGCTCTGATACAAACCAACATAAAACTCCTCCCATATTCAACCCTGAGAATATAATATCCCAAAGGATTTGAAAAGAGAAGATCCCTGTTACTCCAAATTCCACAAGATATTTTCTAGAAATATCATCAAATAGCTCTCAAAACGTTGTGATAAACTACCCTGAGTCTGCCTCCAAAGCCTTGGAAAGAACATTGTGCATTGCTTGGCTCATTTCCTTCTAGAGTAAAAAATGAAGAAGATTTTGTTAGTTCACCCTCTTTCTCATTTCATCCCTCCTCTAAATTTGAATAAGTTAATGACATCCTTATAAACATCCCCACGCAGAGTGTGAATAACTTCCCAACCCAGATCCAGTCAGATGCAACTCAGATACCCCCTTAGTAAAGACCTATAATTAATTTTATACCACCTCCCTAGCTCAATATGGTTGTGCTAGGTTTTCTCCTGAACAAATATGCCCCACTGGACTTTCCACAACCCTTGAATGGTATGTCACAAGACTATCTAAAGCTTTTGCCAATATTCACAAGGGAAGATGACATTTCAACACAGAGGCATGTATAATTTTTCTGTGCACTTGCATAAATATCAATTTAGAACACCTAGATTTAGTGTTAAGATTTTTTGTCTTGTATCTTGATGGGGAAACCGGAAAATGGTTTAAAAACCTACCAAATGCTTCAATCACTACTTGGGAGGAGATGGAGAATTCTTTCATGTAAAAATGGGGATAGAAAGGGACCAATGGTATATCCTCACTGAATTCAATGCTATGAAGAAAAAACGTAATGAATTTGTGTCAAAATTCATAAGAAGGTTTAACAAATTGTATAATAGTCTCCCTCCTGAAATAAAGCCGCCATATGCTGTTGCTAAAGTGGTCTTTGTTGCGGCCTTTGAATCAAAATTTGGTTTCCCTCTCAAAGAAATGAAGTCTCGCACCTTATACCATACTCAAATAGATGTTTTAGAAGTTGAAGAAAATTTCACATCTACTGGAAAGTGGAGAGGGAGAACCGATCATGGAGATAAGAGAAGGGGAAAAGAGGAAGCTAGTTCCTCAAACCAGGGAAAGGAAACTCAACAGAAAAAACTCAAGGAAATGAACAAGATGACAAGAAACCTGTATAACAAGCTTGTAAAACTAGAGTTAGAAAATAAAAAACCTCCTCAACGAAAACAACCAGCTCCTAACCAAAGTTTCAATCCTCAGTATAAGAAACCTCCTTTGTAGGTCTTGCAAAGGGAGAGAAGGGAGAAATAAGATTACATTCAACTTCCATTGTGTTTAGTAGATGATCTAGAGCAAAATATTGGAGAAATAATAGACCTCCGAGAAAATTAGTTTGCTTCTCTTTTATAGGGAGAAAATGAAATAGAGGCCAATGAAGTAGAAAGGGATGATTTGGATGAACCACTAGATGATGGTGAGATAGATAACTACTGCGGGAAGTTTGCTGATTTCATGAAAGCACATCTGCACACAATATATGATCTTAGATCTTCCAGGAAAAGATCTAGAATGCAAGACCAAATGTGGAGTCCTCTCCCCCAAATCCTCTGAAACTAGCAAAGAAAGGAACGAAGACTTTATACCAAGCCCACCCAAAAAGAAAGAGCCTCCAGTTTCCATCCTCCACAAGCTTGAGGTCTTTAAAACAGAGCAGTCACCCTTACCACCTAGACTAATATGTGATAAAGAAAAATATCTTGTTGATGTTCTCATAGATGATATGAGCTGTTATGTTCTTAATCTTCAAAAGGATCTGGAGAAGTTCAGAATCTTTGTTCCCTTAACAGAATTGTTGAAACAACCAAATTATAAATCCCAGGTGTCTTGGTTTATGTGTCCATCCACCATATATTCTCTACAAGGCAACTTGAACCTCCAAGAAGAAACACCCATCGTTGTATTTGGACCTCATGTTGAGGAACAAGACCCTTCTACTCCCCCTTTCTATGTCAATTTGGTAATTCATGAACTTCTCTTACACAACTTCTTGACTCAGGAGCTTCTCACAAGTTGATGCAATTGTCTGTTATGGCGAAATTGGGGCTGCAAATAACAAGACCATATAAAGATCTATATTTTTTTTACTCCAAGAGAGTAAAATGTCTAGGGTTGATCAAAGACTTGGTGTTCAATTTTCCTTAGATCCCTTTGAAGAGTGTTGTAATGGATATCATAGTTTCTGATATCCCTGTGAGGTTTAGTATGCTCTTGTCTAGATCATGGGGATAAAAAATTGGAGGATCCTTTAAAATGGATTTAACATATTCTCCCATTCCTATTTTTGGTGGTTAAGATCGTTGGTTATATAGAGAAGTGAGATTTGTGAAGGCAGTTTGTTGTAGCAATTACAACACCCTCCAAAAATTTTCCTTAGCTTCGTTTTGGAGCCTCCCTACCAACCATCCTTAGCAACATGTCTTGCACTATTCAAGTACTTATGCTTTAGTTGAATTTAAGTGGCATATCAGCTTTTTTTTGTTAGCTTGTATGCCAATCACCCGCAGGGTGACATTCCAGAACTTGGTCATTTTCTGGTTGTTGTGCTCACTTGGAAAATTGCGCGGAATTGGAGGGGAACCTGCCTTCCTCTCTAGAACTGTGCAGACCATCTAGGAAGCCTGCTGATCTCTAGAAATGAATAGAGAAAGTAGGAAACCTTCCCTCTGGAAATTGCGTAGAGTAGCCCGTCACTGGGCTTGCTCTCAAAATTTGCATAGTACTGGCTGACAACCAGGGCTTCAGTCCAAAAATTGGGCAAAGCCTGAGGGGCAGCTAGACCAGCTTAGCGCAAAAACTGGGCAAATGTCACTCCAAGGCTTGCAGCCTATTGCATGTGCTCCCAAGTTGACCGATTCCCTCTAAGACTGAGCAATCTTACTTTGCATGCTTGGGATGGTTTTTCCTAAAAAGGTAAAAGGAAAAAAAAGGAAAAATCATCCCTAGATTTGAGGGATCCATTTTTAGCAGCTGGAGGTTACATGAAAAAGTCATTCTAGAAATCTCCCACCAAGTGTCGCCTTTTCCTATATTTGTGGCGTCTTTTCTTAGATTTGTGGCATGCACATCATAAGCCTCAACCTTATCAAACTTATTTACTTGACACTTCAGATCTCACTCCTCACTTCGATATTGGAGCTTTGGCATCCCACATCGCATCTAGGATCATTCGACACACTCAACTCAATGTTTTTTGGGTAAGTCCACTTTTTCAGTCTTTTGTTGCTTTTCTGTCACTTTTTGTATTTTGATTTGTGTGAGTTTTGTTTTCTTGGGTTCATTGAACGCTTCTTGTCACTTTAATGCATGTTATATTGTAGAAGCATTGTTTCAAGTTTTTCATTGCATCTCACTGTTGTTGCATGCATGACATTGTTTCTGCATTAACAGTCACCATTGTAGAAACTCACTTCACACACTTGTTTTTCCATTTGTTGAATCTTGCACCCACTGTTTGCATGAATGATAATTCACTCTTGTCTACACTTAGCTTCTCCATTCATTCATACTCTTCATGTTTTCAATCGCCTGTCGAGTGGTCTAGGCTGCCTTGGCCCGAACCTTGCCTTGCCTCGCTTGCACTGTGCATTTTTGAGAGTGAACACTCTGCCTTCCTCCCAGAAATTGCACAAATATTTCCCAACACTAGCCTCCAGGCTTTCTCTAAGCAATTCTGAGAGGCAGTGCCCTACTGACCCCTGGAATTGCATATATGCATTTGATCAGGTTGCAATCATTATTGACTGAAACAACGCATTGCGCAATTTTAGTCCTCAACAAGCCAAGATGGACTATTCTTTGCACAGTTTCAAAAGTTAGTCAACCCACTGACTGTCTAGACTATGTTCTGCGCAGTTCTGTCAATCAGTCTCCTAGTCTCCTAATGAAAATTGCACAAACCTTCCAGTTAGTCACCCAGGTGTGCTGCATGTCAGTTCTCAAGTTTCTTTTGGTTTTAAACTAACAGATTACTTATCATGAGTGTTTTACTATCTCCAAGTATCACATGTGTTCATCTGTCACTTAGTAGTACAAGTACAATGACTTCCAAGAGAGAAGGGTCAAAGGACACCGTCGAGAGTGCAACTGGGGATGAAGTTGAGCAGGTGTCTATGAGCTTGCCCATATATGAAGACAATAAGTTGTTCATAGACAAGGACATCAATATGAAATGGCAAGACATCAATGACACCTTTTCAAGCACATTTGAGGAGAATTTGGAAGACTGCGGGGTCTATGTCAACATACACAAGTCTGGCTTGTACCGGATTGCATGCAGGTATCCCGCATTTCCATGCGTGGACATGATCCACTGGATTGTCTCTCATACTGATCCAGAGACAATGGTGTTAAGTAGTGTCAGTGAAACAAAACTTACTACCTTCAAGGAAAAGGATTTCGGGAGATGTATCACTTGTCGCAGTCGGTGATCATGATGGATACACCCTTCACCAGACCCAACAACAATGCAAACTCAACAGACATATTGAAGACCTAGGTGAAAGAGCCATCCAAGTTCAGGAAGAAAACCCAACCAATACAAGGATAATCTGGAAGGCATATCAACTCTTGGTCATCTTTGCATGTTGCTTATATGGCCAAGAGAGCACAGAGACCTTCCCGTAGAGTTGGGTGATTGTGTTGGATCAGTTTGCGAGTGAAGGAATACCTTTCAACTAGTATGACATGTTGGCTCTTAGGTTGAAGGAACAAGTGACAGAGGTCTGACATCCCCCCAAGGGTAACTAAGTGAAGCTATTCATGTCTGCTTACATATTTGATGCAGTCTATGCCTGTCAACAGTTCCCAGGCTTGGGTTGGGCATGGACACCTTTGGAAACCTCTGTGCACACTTATTATAATTTGTTCTCTGAATGCATCTTCTATGGAGTTATCATAAAACTACCAAACCACCTTGTCAACCCAGTGTACAGGATTATCTTTGAGTAGGATCAACCTTGCATGTCACAGGTAGCGATGCAGGCATTGATTAACATAGTAGATTGGTATGCCTCACTCCTTGGAACCTTCATATGGATGTACAATGTGAAGAAGGCTTTGCATGTTTTACCAAAGTTTTCCATGGATAAGTTGTTCATGCAAGAAGTGTCATATCACATCTCGATAGGGTTGTTAGCGAGACCACAAAGGAAGAAGAAGGCACCTTGGCCCGCTCTTCCTTTGTGGATCAGGTTGTATGAGATCCATAATCTCGAGCATGCTGAGGCCAATATGGAGGAATTCAAGAGGTCCACCTTCATCACTAGAAGTTTCAATCCATATGACCCACATTGCTTAGTAAAGGACCACTATGTGAGAGTGCGTCACCCTTGGATCCACGGGGTGTGTCATTGGCCTTAGGAAGATCCATGGAGATATTGCTATCACTTCTCAAGGATCAATGAACCATTCAAAATAGATGTAGAGTGGTTAGAAAAGAAAAAGAAACAACATCCCAGAGAGCAGCATCATCAGCAACAATAGAGGGCAGCAAACTTGCACTTGACAAAGGTAAGAGGAAGGTTATAGATAGCGCAGAGGTAGAGAAAAGCTGCAATTTTAAAGCATATCCACTTGTGTTGAAAGAAACTTTGGATATTGAGGCACAGAGGTGACAATGCGACAGGAGGACCGTGAAAAGGAAATGGGAGAAGAAAAAACTGGAGGAGGAAAAAAATGAGCTGTAGGAGTTGAAACGACAACTTAGGGAAGAACAAGAGCTACGTAGAAGAGAGAAGGAAGTGAAAGAGGAACTGGAAAAGAAGGAAGCACAATATGCACATATTGATAAAATTACACCCATACAGGTTATTGACTCATTCGGGTAGATGGCACAGAAAAAATAGGGTGAGTAGTCGTAGGAGCAGCACTTTGCTTAGGAGATTGAACATATGCTAGAGCAGATGGAAACAGATATGGCCCAACCTGAGTTAGGTCAGGACATTGACCTCATGCCTCAGAACCAAGAGATCACTCCACCAGCTTCACGAGATCCGAAAGCAGAGCAAGTCCAAAGAAATCAAGGAGACATTGAAATGCTTGAGGACAATCTAGAGGCAAAGATTGACAACATATATTCGACGAGTCACAATGCAAAGTTGTGCAGTTGAACAGAGTTCCTACTCTAGATGTCCATGTATCTCCTGCGCAGTTTGAAGAATGAGTGATTGTGTCCGATGTGCACAAACATCTAGTTGCATTAGTTGATGCTACCAAAGCATATGCTGAAGCCACTAGCTCAAGTGTTAGATTCTTGATAGCTGAGAACGAGTGCATGGCTAAGAAGTTACAAGCTGCCAAGCACAAAGGAGAGTAAGTTACAACATCCGCTAGAGTAGAGTTGAGGAGAGTGATACTATATGAAGTATCATCTCTCGAGACATTCATGAGTAAGTTGTGCTTTAGATTTTTCATTGTGCATACGTCAATTGTCCATCTCAACGGTTGGCAGCAGCACTGTGTTAGGAGAGTACGCATCTTTTCAAATCTACACATTGTTGTCGATTGCATTAAGATATTGATAGTGAGGTACAAGGGAGCCCCATTGCACTAGCAAAATATGATGAATCCAAAGGCGGTATAGTTGAAGGCACACATCTGGAGTTATATCCGGAACTATGAGGAACTCTCGCAACTCATCACCAGTTTTAATGCTTCACATACACAGGTGTTTAGGAGTATGGATGTCATTGTGCACACGCATGTGATCCCATCCACTGGCACACTCTCCAAGGGGAAGTCAAAGAACCAATTGTGACTAGAGCTAGACATGTACTTTGATCAGTTGATTCACATTGCCACCAGCTCAGACTTGCAGATGAGCGCAGAAATTATGCATCAGTATGTTGTTGGTCTAGTTGCACTCAAGAATATGATGCGCATGTTATTTGATGAGTTGGACAAAGATTCCAAATCAGTGTACCCAGATGCAATGGAGGTAAGAGTTCAATTTCAGAAGGATGTCACCATAGAGTATGCGAACACCATAACAAACTATCAAGCTTGGCATCATTTCACCACTGTCGATCATCACGAGGATGTCGAAGAGTTAGTCTTCCCAAAGTTGTCTAGAGTCTTAGTGATGTCTTGCATGGCTTACTGAAGCCTATTTTTTTCTCACATGGGTACATGTGAAGATTGTAATGTAAACATGTTAAGTGAAAGACCAAGTGTCAATAGTAGAATGTAACAATCATGTGTAAGTTGAAGAGTCATGAGGGTAGGTGAAGAGTCACAAAGGGGAATGTCAAGGGTCACCCCACCCTTTGCTATTTATAGAACCTCATAACTCATTGTATAGGCTTTTGGGAGCCAAGCTTCCTATAAGGATAACTTAGAGAAAGCTTGGAGTGTATTTAACAAGCCTTGACTCCTCCACAATGCAGAGC
The DNA here is from genome assembly GCA_031772625.1 of Pinus tabuliformis. Lineage (NCBI taxonomy): Eukaryota > Viridiplantae > Streptophyta > Pinopsida > Pinales > Pinaceae > Pinus > Pinus tabuliformis. The sequence continues at coordinate 122,722,900 of CM062811.1, read as the reverse complement.
TAGTACATCTCTTTGGAGGAGTAGGCGACAGTGACTGTAATGTTTCGGTCTCGAGGCTAGTGGAAGTCATGGTTGTATGTATGATTGGATCTTTCACTCTTTTAATATAACAGAGCAAGCATGTTTCATGCATATGTTACTATTGTAGTTCGGCTATCCTGGTTACTTTAATTATGTATGTAGTTCGGCTATCTTGGTATAACCCATCACTTTGGATCATCGGCTATCTGGCTTTCCATCTTGTGATATATTTTTTCTCATTTGTTCCCTTTCAAGTTGCATGCTATCAAAAGTTTTTGAGAGGCACACTCATCCCCCCTTCCATGTGTTAGAGCATTTCATTCAGCTTCCTTGACTTGCTACAAGGTCACACCCTTGCTTCCAACAAGGATATCTTACTTACCTCTACACGCAACCGTAGTCAAGGCGATACCGTACTACCCACTACTGGGACTCCTAATCCAAATGGTCTGAGGTCTAGTTGGGACTTCTTTCCAGGGAGATCCCTTGACATGTTGGCGAGTCCAACATTGTCAACATTTTTGGTGCTAGAAGGAGGGTAAGATGACAAGCTGAGTCCTCACATCCTATTTTGAATCTTCACACATATATCATGGATATCATTTTCGTTAACTGTCGCGATGTCTATCCAATGCACATCCCTTTGAAATCACGAAGGATTTTTTTAATCACTTGTCTAAATTCACGTATGATGGTGAAGGTGAAGTGGCCTGACCTGCGCACTTACATGACTTCCTTGCATTCTTGGAGGATGTGGAAGAATTTGATGAAGTAGAGGTCAACATGCTACTTGCAACCACACTTCACAAATCCCCACAACGATGGTGTCGCAACCTGCCTCACAATTGCGTGCACTCGTTTAAGTACTTCAGTGATCTAATCGAATCAGTTTTCCATCATTTTGATCCTGAAGCTCTTGACAAGAAAATGTTAAAACTACGGAGGGCCCCACATGAAAAACTTATGTATTTTTGGTACCGCTTTCATTTACTCATGTTTGAAGCTCCGAAAATTCAGATGAAATTCCAATATCTCATGGACAGATTTGAATATTGCCTTACCAAATCACTTTGTCCCAAAATGAAATTAAAATTCAAACCCCGCTCGGCATACCTCAGTGATGGAGGTGCACAATCACAAGAAGACACAATTGTTGTCACAAGTGATTGTCCGCCTTCCCCTCATCAAATAACTCCACCCCCGCAGAGTGATGTGGGAGAGCATGCACACACTTTTGTTCAACTGTCACATCCTCCCACTGTCACCACTCTTAATTTCTGCACATATTTGGTTGGGAAGCCCATGGGTTGTCATATGCATTTGTTACCTCAACCTTCGTCTTCAAATTCTATTGACCCTCCGGATTAAACTGTTTTGTGTTCTTCCATTCCAGACTCTACACTTGTTGTGAATGAGGATCAAACCATTGACGAAGTTTCTGTTTCACAACCAACCTACACTGTCATTTACGATGAGTATGACTGGGGATCTAAACATCAACCTGCAGTGAAGGATGAACTCCCTCTATCTGTGCCTCCTTCGCCTTTTCTTGACATCTTTGGTGATTATTCTATCTATGATCTTCCTTGTGTAAATCGATCCCTAGATGCATCTACTTCCGATCATTCACAGAACACACCCGACGTCAATCCATCATTTGAAAATGGAAAGGAAAAATTCTTCATTGAAAATCCACTTTATTTTTCATCTACCTTTTCCAGAAACGCAGAGGGTGAACATTCTTGCTTATCATCTACCCCTTTGTTTGATTCATCATATCATGAGGATGTCGATGAACTCACTGATTTTTCTTATCATAGTTGTCGTGATCTATTTACTCCCGTATTCTATCACAATTTTGATTCTATCATTGTTGATCTTTCAAAGCCACATGTTTATGATGATCTATTTGTAAATGAAGTTGAAACCTCATAGGCTGTTAAGGAACTTCAACCTGCGCTGATGGTTATGTTAGGCCCTTGCTATCCTGAGGTTGGTTTCACTTTCGATCAGGAAATTGTTTAAAAACCCAAGGCTCCTCATTGTTGTGGGGGAAAGTATCCAACTCGGAATGACCCTAACCCACTCTAAGGGTGACAGTTCCTTAGCAACAGCTGAAAGCAAAGCTATCTAAAGTTTCTTCTTTATGACATGCAAGAGATAGAAGGAAGAGATCCACTTACCGATGTCTTGCGCAAATGGTCGATCCAATCTCCTTTGTTTGCCGCTTGCTCCCAGATCCAAGTCTTTTCACGGGCCCAGCTACACGAGATCCTGCAAATAAGACAAGAAAAGGAAACTACAAGAGGCATGCATTCATAATCGATTCAAGGATTAGCGTAAATCAAAGATGCAAGTAAGACAATACACCATTGAAACACATGCGAATAGAAGAACCTCAAATGCTTTATTAATTAATGGAAGTAAGGTTCAGGCGGTGATACAACCATGAGAGGTCCAATCTAGCATCACCTTCCCGACGGAGAGAAATCTCTTCTTCACCTCCCTCAAGCAATCACCCAATGCTCACAACTGTAAACCAACAGCAATCCTTTGCACTAAATTCCGGCCTCCAGATCCCATGGGATGAGATCCTTATATAGAGTTTTGGAGTGAAGATAAGTCAGCTTGATGTGTGACTTGTTGTCCTCTTCAACTCCAGTTGTTCTTCAGTTCTTCACTCGGAGTTTCTACCTTCCACTGGGAGTTTTAGAAGCTCTTAACTCATCATTAGGCGAATCTTATGATCAAGTGTCTTTTTGGAAGCTTCCTGGGCACTGGCACATTGAGAAAAAGATTCCTCCACATGTCAAAGTACGCCCAGCGCAGGTAGCCTTTGTTGCACTTGCTATGCAGCGCAGGTACACCATAGAGCTTTTGACATTCAGCGCAGATGCTTAGTGGAGCAGCTGCTTTGATCCAAAACTGACCTGTTTTTGAGTGTTTTTCAGTGGAGAACTAATTTGCAGTGCTGTGGTTTGCTGACCTTGTTCCTCTAAGGGTAATAACAACATGTTTAGGGACTTTGGATCCCTTAGATTATCGACATTTCATGCTCTATGCTGTAAGGCACAAAAATGTCTATAACAGTTGCCCCCTAAAGTATGAGGTCGTTTATCGGGTGAAATGCTTTATTAGGAGGATCCGAAGTTCATTCAATCGTCGGGAGGTGACCTGTAACAAAATACAATACAATACATTATCTTTTCATACTTTCTTTTCATGATCTAGCTGATGCGGGCATTTCCCATGCTCAGCTTTATAAATACATTTGTTGTACATAAACAGACGATCGTCTGATAATAGACTGATAATTCTCTGCTTTTAATTATCATCCTTTTAGTAGGATGATCATCTGCTGCACATGTCTATGTTTTTATCTCCTGAATATATATCGCAGCCCGGATGGATGAAACTAGATCCGGGGTCTTCAAACTTGTCCGATCTTCACTCTAGTACAAGTCGATCCATGCGAGAATTTCTTGAAGTCGAACATGGAAAGACATCGCTTGATTACCAGTCAATAATGTAAACTGTTAACAAGCGCGAGAGGAATCACCGATAATGATGATGACCCTCAAGGTACTGCAGCACAATTCACGTGGCGTGAATATAGGATCTGACGTCGAACACCACGCAAAGTCTCCCGGTCGAAGGTCATTAATGTATACCTATCGCCGGAAGTGAGAAACTTGCCATTGAGGCATGCAAGCTTCAAAGTACTGAGGGGGTGTCCCTAGATCAACTTCTTGGATAGTGAGCTGATGTCGACAAGAAGTGATCCGTCAAAGGAGGGCCTTAATGAATCCCACATCAGTGACACGGAACGGAGCTAGTGATGATGGTGAAAACGATCTGTGAAATATGATTCAGGGTGGCGGTCATGGAAGGATGAAAGATGATGTATGGTAGTGGATGGGACCCGGTTGACACTTTCTGAATGACATCTCTTGAACATATAACGACACTAATGTGATGGATCGGTAGCATTACCCCATGTATGGATGGTATGGCGAGACCATGGTGAAGGGACCGGTGAATGATAATAACCCAACCCGATATTTACGGAGGCAAAAGTGTCATGTTCAAGAGCGACTTGCTACCATTAAGCTTTGAGGTTCTTCCCAATTTTTCCCCAGTCATTTCTGACCAGTACCTCTTTATTTTTGTCAAGCTTGAGGAGGATAACATATGCTTGTTCTATAACCTGCCCTTCGGGCAAGCCCATCGCTATGTTTTAACGAGCTTAACGATAGGGAAACTCGTTCTCGTCTAAAGACAAGTTTGTCGCTATCTAATATTTTTAACGAGCCCAGCGACAAAGACAACTCGATCCTTTTCATCTTTAGAGAGTCTGAAAAGGGTACATAAAGTGGACTCCAGGGGTCCTTTTTCGTCATCTAATCCCTTAAGTCCGAAAAAGTATAAAACAATACAGAAGGGATGAATGTTCGATATCTTTATCGAGCCGAACTAGACAAGCGCTCGATCTTTTTGTGCAATAATCCCTCAGGTCCAAAAAGATTAAAATCTAGAGGAGGGATAGCTCTTCCGGTCCTTTTAACGAGCTGGAAGGCCAAAACTCGGCAAACTTTTCATTTTTTACGAGTCAGTGAAAAGAGCTCAAAGAAGACTCGTATTTTGAGGAACGAGTGATAAACAGGGATAGCAGCAGATTCCAGGTACAGGTTGGAATTTTCCAATCACGGCAGTATTACAAGGATGGCTAGGTGGGATCACTCTTCGCAGCTGTTCCTCAAAATAGGTAAACAATCAAGTGGATGTGAATGATCGGCCAAATGAAAAGTGGAGGTGACGGTGCACAAACACGACCAAGGCTTTTATGGCTGATGAATTTACGGTCTCAAATGGTCATTTACCGATTCATTTTTTCTGGATGAGCTTGAACTCTGGGGAAAGCCTGCTCACAAGCTTATGTTTATTTTTTAACGAGCATGAATTTCCGCATTAAAACTGCTCGGATCTTGCGTTTATTTTTTAACGAGCATGAACTTTGCCAAAACTGCTCGTTTGATAAGGTCAAATTCATATTTTACCATGACTAGTTTTTCTTTTCCAGAGATAGTACTGTTTTCATCAATTGCTGCAACAAACTTGTTAGAAATGGATAACATGAAGTAAAAATACTAATATTTCACTTTGAACTACGTAAAAGCAATTAAAAGATGTTTTTACCTCGCATTTTACCATTTCATGTGCATTTGGTTTGTTGGAGCTTTAGAGGTGCCTCTTCCTCTCGATTTTTCACCAGCTGATTTCGGGAGATTCTGTGGACGATTTTCAGTGCCGTTTCCACCAGGTAGGAGCTAAACCCTAGCTCTATCTTTTCATGGTCTTATTTCTCAGTTTTATGCTTGTTTTCCTGCCCCCATGAGCCCCTAGGGTTTCTCTAGGGCGCTCTGCCATCAGCGCAGGTGCCCTATATCGAAACCTGCGTTGGGGGTTCTCATTTTCAAAGGCAGTTTGTCTCCCAACGCAGGTGAGGCCCTTCCCTACCTGCGTTGGGCGCAGAAAACCTCTTGGTTGCACAATTTTTCATGAGATTTTTGCCATTTTCTTTACTCAGTCAGGGATCTTGCTCCTCCTCTTGTTGGTTTTGCAGAGTTTATTGGAGCAGAATGACTCTTACGTGGCGAGAACGAGAGCATGAAGAGGAGGACATGATTGCCCTCCATGATCCTGTTACCGTGAGCGCGTTGCGGAACTGTGGCTTGCTAAAATTCTTCCGCATATCTAGCATGAGGGCACAGATACGTTTACTGCAGTACCTGCTTGATGCTTGGGATCCTGTTAACCAAGTGTTCCAGATTAGGGGCAAGTCCATCCCTTTGACCATAGTGGATATTTACTTCTTGACTGGGTTGTCAAGGCGGGGTGCCCCCATTTCTTTGTCCGGTTCGGCCCGAGGGAGTGATTCCGTGAAAGATTATATCCGTCAGTATTGCAGGGAGGGATCCCAGCCGAGCAGAGACGGCAAGATTTCTATCTGTGATGTTACTGACAGGTCTCTCAGGTCTATTCTGTACACGATTTGTAGGATGGCCGGTAGTGCATCCCCTCATGTTGCCAACAGGTCATATGTGCAGCACGCCCTGGAGTGTCTTCAGCCGAAAGTTTTTAACTGGTGCGATGCAGTACTGGTTCAGATGAAAAACCAGTTGACCAAAGTAAAGGACAGGAGACTGAAGAATTTTGGCTTTGGTTCAGTTTTGACTGCCTTCGCTTTGGAGAAGATACCCTTGATGCAACCCCAGTACATTGTCCTCGACTTGCCATCTCCTACCGAGCCACGCATGCAGAGGTGGGTTGACCACATGGCTAGACATGCAGGCCAATCTCGGATTACTTTTACTGATGCCTTCTTTAGGTGGTTCGAGCGGCAGGATATGGCTTTTGCCGAGTATCCATATATTGGCATGGATTTCCGAGGTGATCCGGATTTGGTACTACCGGATGGCGAGCAGTGGGGTGATCTTGGTAGATATTTTGACCTTATCACCATTTACTGTTTTTATTTATAATGTCCTTGTGCTTTACTCTATCAAGACTCTAATCAAACTCATGTGTGCATGCAGATGTGGGCCCCGTCCGTCCAGCAGTTCGTCCGGGAGTTCCGGCCGCTGCCCCAGCAGGGGAGGCTACAGGGAGGGCTATTCTCCGTGACCTTGACTTGGCCGAGACTCTTGCTACTGTGCAGGAACAGGTCGAGGGTCTTACCTTCGGGATTCCGGATGTACGGATTGACGAGTTGCCTCTGCGACTGCAGCGACATACTGCTGGTGTTCCTAGACGATGGTCTCGTCTTCTGCGCATGATCGCACAGGCCGTGGCATGTTATCATGAGCATCACTAGGCTAGGGTGCCCCCCCAGCCATTTTTGAGTTTTGGGGTCGTATGACCGATTTTGTCTTGGTTACAGAACATTATATGTAAACCGTAAACAGTTATATATATTTTTGATTTTCGGGGTTTATTCCAGTTTCTATGTGATCCATGTATGAAACATCGATGATGCTTCTCTTTTTATCAATTTTGCAAATGTCTATCTAACACATAGTTTGCTAATGAGTCGGTTAATGTGTTTAAGTTTCTGGAAATGTGTTGATATTGGATAAAATCAAACTGTCTTTCCAAGATTTTAACTCTTAGGAACTTGCGATAAATAGCTGGATTTCGGACAGAGTAGGTACCATTGAGCTGTAGTACCACGAGCTGTGAGTCTAGCCTGACGACTAGCCGGCGTATGCCACGTGTGATGGCATCAGAGAGGAGCTCTATCAACGCGCTATACTCAGCGATATTATTTGTTGATTGACCAATACATACCCCCCTGAAACTCATTAACTCGCCGCTTGGGTTAAAAATGGCCCATGCTGCTGAGGATAGGTTCCTCGAACTACGACTCGCTCCGTCAGCATATCCAACCCATGGTTCCAATGGATTTGACATCTGCAATAAGTGTAAAAAGCGGATTACTTAAACTAGAACAAACGCTTTAGCGAAAACAAAAATGTAACAAAAGCATACAGGTTACTATTAGGCATAGTAACGCTTAAGGTACAACCCGTTGCGGGGTTGCGCCAGTGGAATTCCGTCATAATCTACCAACTCGTAGGCACCTTTTGCTAACACCCTTTTAACAATATAAGGGCCCATCCATAAGGACTTGAATTTCCCAGCTCCCAATTTATCGGATTCTTGGTCATAAAGCAAGACCAAATCACCTTCCGAGAAGACACGGGGTTTGACATTTTTGTCGAACTGCGCTTTGACTTGTTTCTTATGGGCTTCGTTGGCCAAGGCGGCATCACGACGGGTTTCATCCAACTGGATTAATTCCAAGAAACGAGCCTCTTCTTCTGAGGTTCCGGGGAGGAGATCAATTGCGAGTTTAAGGGACGAAATTTCACACTGGATTGGTAGGATTGCTTCCAGGCCATACACCAGTTGAAACGGTGTGAACCCAGTGGCATTCCTTACCGATGTTCGGTAGGCCCACAAAGCCGAGTACAGGATCAAATGCCATCTTCTTTTGTGAACCCCCACCATCCTTTGCAGCATGCGCTTCAGGACTTTGTTGATCGCTTCAACTTGTCCGTTAGCTTGCGGATAGTACGGAGTAGAGCTGTCGTGAGACAATCCTAGTTTGGCAGTTAATTCAACCATCATGTGATTGCGAAAATGTGATCCATGATCTGTTACTATGGCCTGTGGCACGCCGAATCTAGCGACCACATGATTAAAAAAGAATAGGGCTGCTGTTTCACCAGTGTTATCCAATGTAGGCATCGCCTCGGCCCATTTGGTAAAATAGTCAACTGCGACTATAATATACCCATGCCCCCCGGTCGAGGTGGGGTTACATTGCATGAAATTGATGCCCCACTTGGCGAAAGGCCCCACAGCTATTATGGGCTGTAAAGGAGCGGGGGGTCTTCTGGTTTTGCTATCAAAAATCTGACATGCATGGCAACTTCTAACTGCGGTTATGCAATCTTTGAACATGGTTGGCCAGAAGTATCCTGCTCGTAAGATTCTTTGTGCTATAGCATATCCAGATTGATGCCCCCTTAGATCATGGGTTAGACAACTTCTCAGGATCGTATCACCGACGATCATGTAGTCTTTTGCTTGGTATCGAATGCGTCTTTGTTCTGAGTGAGAGGTGTCTGGCCGAAACTTTTGGGTTTGGAGATAAACTATTATATCTCCATACCACTCATCACTTGCTGATATCAGAAACAAGCTTTCGTCCACGATCGATTCTTTGGACGTTTCATCGTTGGATGATGATGGGAGATCGCATAATAATTCTGCGAAATCTAAAGCTTTCTTTGATTTGGATTTCACAAATTCCAGATCAAACTCTTGAAGGATAGCGATCCACTTTGAATATTTGCCCCCAAGCAACTGTCGCGACAGTATATAAGTCATGGGGTTGCAATCTAACAATACGGTGGTCTTCCTAAAGAGGACATAGTGTCGAAATCTTTGTATCGCTTGAACAGCCGCCAATGCTAGCTTTTCAACATGAGAATATTTACTTTCCGTATCATTTAAGTTTTTACTTAAATAATATATAGGGTGTTCAATTCCGTCGACTTCTTGAACTAAAACCATCGCAATGGTCGTATCTGCTGCAGCCAGATACAGGTTAAAATCCCTTAGATAGTCTGGGGCGTACATTAATGATGCTTTGACTAGCGCTTCTTTCAAAGCATCAAAGGAAGCTTGTGCAACCTGGTCCCAGACGAAAGGTACATCCTTTTTCAGGAGACGGGTATAACCTTTAGCAAGTTCTGCGTAATTTGGAATGAACCTCCTCAGAAAGTTTGCTTTCCCTTGGAGTTTCTGAATCTGAAGCAAGTTCGAAGGTGGAGGCAAATTAATGATTGCCTGCACCTTGCAAGGGTCGAGACGAATCCCATCCTTGGAGACTATAAAGCCAAGTAAACGACCAGAACCGACGCAAAACACACATTTGTGCGGATTGAGTCTTATCTTGTAGTGTCGGCAACGTAGAAATATCGCTCTTAAATGATGCGGATGATCAGTCCGCTTTTGCGAATGAGCCGGAAGATCGTCGAGATAAGGTTGAACGATGTTCTTGATGTCGTGGAAAGCATAATTCATTGCTCTCTGAAACGTCGCCCCTGCGTTCTTTAAACCAAAGGGTAATTTTCGATAAGCGAATGTGCCCCACGGACAAATAAATGCAGTCTTTGACTGGTCCTGTGGGCGGATATTAATTTGATTATACCCGGAAAATCCGTCCATAAACGAAAAGATTTCACATCCGGCGCATTCATCAATTATCTGGTCGATGAAGGGTGTAGGGTAGTTGTCCTTTGGACAGGCTTGATTTACATCCCTATAATCGACGCACACTCGTATTGTTCCTTGTTTTTTCATAACAGGGACAATATTCGATACCCAATCGGTTAGAGGAACCGGGTAGATGAAACCAGCATGGAGAAGCTTCTCAACTTCCGCTTTAATGGCAGCGGCTTTCTTGGGGTGTACCTGCCGAAGCCGTTGTCTTACTGTTTTGACATCAGGATACATCTTAATTTCATGTTCAACGATACTCGAGTCAATGCCTGGCATTTCATCATATGACCAAGCAAAGACATCTCTAAATTCGCAGAAAAGAGCTTTATATATTTCTTGTTCTGAAGGGGAACAACCTTTGCCGACATAAATATTCTCTACAATGTCTGTTTTGGTCGAGATATTTATGGCTATAGTCTCTTCTATATTGGATAGGTTTCTCTCGGAATCCACCGTATTTACAGTATTTGTTAGGAATTCAAATACTGAAGGGTGATACAGGTCGCCTTGAGTATCTTCCTTTGGAAGGGAACGATGGTGGTTATCATCCCATGGTGCCCCTTCAATCATCATTGATTGCAGGATTCCTTCGTCACTTGCATGCACTCATGACCAAGGATCCAAAGGGGTTCCACGTTCTCCTGACCTATCTACCCAAATGCTTGACGAGCGTTGCTTTGGGCTCGCCTCCCATTCCTGAAACATTGATTGCTACAATATTTCGATTGGGCTCGGGTGCAAAACCCTTGCCCGATCCATGATGACTTTATCTTTTGCGACCTTCGTGGAAGATATCATGTTGCAGGTGGCCACCAATGGTACACTTCCTATGTACATATGATTTGGCAGCGAGAAAGTCCCCATCATTGTGGGGTCTTTCAACAGGCCTACTCCTATATCTTTAATTGAATGGTCGCTTTCATGGATCATGGGAATGCTTCCCGTAACTTGTGAACCATTAAGGAGGAAGTTCTGTTGGTCGATGACCGTAATCCCTCCTTCAAACGGGAATGCGATCTTCCTAAAATAAGTCGACACGACAGCAGCCATGGCATAAATCCATGGTCTTCCCAGTAGGATGTTGTAATCCAGATTTCCATCTATGACCTAAACATCAATCTCTAATGTTTTTCCACCTAGTTCAACTTTTAAGTTACTTAGGATACCGTAAGGGGTATATGTCCTACCGTCGAAAGCCTTTAGTGTTGTCGAAGATCTCGACAAGGTTGGTGACCCTAGCGTCTTCCAGCAGCTCATTGACATAATACATGTCGATGCCCCCTCGTCAATAATTGTTCTGTGAATAGTTTTGTTGAGGGCCTTCACTTGAATAAGGAAGGCTAGTTGAGCTGGTAACTGAGGGTCATACCCTTTGTGATCAAAGGACACAAGATTGGAATCCTTAGGATCAACCCCCCTATTGCCGATAACAATGCCTGCCTTTGGGATGGACAATTTTGTAGTACTTCTAGAGTCGACATAGCGGATGGCGATTGAGCCAAATCTTCCACTATGTTATAATGTTGCGCCGCTCTGGCACGAGGATTAAACGTCGACTTGTGTTCTACACCCTTAGGTGGTTTTATTGTTAATTCTGGCATTGTGGGTGGGACAACTTCTGTCGAAGTTGTTGTCGAACTACTAGGTTGATCTTTACCTTTTTCGTTTGACAGTTGCGGATTCCCATAACCTTTGTTCCTTATCGAAATCAAAGCATCATTTTGCTGCTTAGAGATCGACAACATCAGCACTTGCGACGGGGAAGCATTTCCACTATCAACCATATTTTGACCTGTTTTGGGAAAAGGATCAGTCAACACAGCTGGGTTCTTTGGACTCTTAAAGAATCTCTTGAGCTCAGCTTTGTATGGACATTCTGTTGTCTTGTGATCTTCGTCACATATCGAACAGGACCATTTCTTTTTCCCTTTCTCAGGAGAGTTCGAAGGCGTTTTTTCAGGTGACGGATCATCCTGTTGCTTCTTCTTCCCTTTGTTTTGTTTCTTCTTGCTTCCTGGTTGATTGGTTTCTTTGCCTTTATCTGCTGATATGGCATTTACTTCCGAAGCAAGAATCTCTTCATGGGAATTTCGATCTAAAGTCTTACGGGCTTTCTGAGGTGAAGCCTTTTTCGACTTCGCGCTTGCAGTGCCAATCACGCCATCTCCGGCATGAGAGTCAATATTCGATTTAGGAGGGGGAGGAATTGAAAATTCAGGTCTGGGGGCATCAGGTATTTTGTCGTAGAGCGTGCCAGACTGAGTATATACCAAGTCTAAATATTGAGCACGAGCAATCACTTGCTCCTCTGTTACGACCCCCCCCTTGGCCACATCTTCCGTTATAGCTGGAAGTAATGACTTTATAAACCATTCGGCTAATAGCTGATCAGGAACGTATGTTTTCACCATCCTACGACGGCGACGCCACTCATGTATATGATCTTATATGTGAGTAGCTGTCGTTTGTTTGAAGTTGGTTAGTATCTCGGTTCCTGTTTCATACCTGATAGGTAATTGAAAATGGGTTAAGAAAGTCGTGGCTAAGGAGCTGAAATTGTCGAAAGAGGCTCTCGCCAATTCTATATACCATTTAGCCCCCGGACCTGTCAATGTCCTCTGGAAGAGGCGAAGTCTTATCGAATCATCGTTCAGAGTGTTCGATGAACACCATAGGTGAAAGGTCATGACGTGATTCGATGGGTCTTCGCCCGGATTTCCATTGAATTTAGGAATGTCGGAGGGGAGTTTGTGAGGAATCGCTGGCCACCAAGGGGCATAAGCAATCGGATCGTTCGTCAACCGATGTAAATCGGGTAACTCTAGAGTTGCCACGAATGGCAGCTGTTGACTCAGATTAGGCGAAGCGTACCCAGGATACGAAGGGATCGCCTGAGCAGTTGGTCTTTGCATACCGGCATAATGTATTTGATGCTGGTATGATTGATACGGTTGGTGGACTACCCCACTGTAAAGTGGTTGGTTTTGACCGTATTGTGGGTACGGTTGTCCATTGTTCGCAAAAATCTGCTGCTCGGTACCTTGGTACACTTGCTGGAACTGCGGTTGTTGATACTGCACCAACCATGGTTGTGATACCATTGGTTATTGTGCGATGCTTACCACTGGGCCAAGATGAGGGGTAAGGGTACCCGTTTGTGCTTGTGTCGCCCCGCCAGTCGGTGATTGCGGTTGGGTTGCAGGGTCAAAGGGTTGTTGCATTACAACCTGAGAAAACTGAGGTTGACATACAACAGGCACCGTTTGAACTTGCGACACAGTTACAATCGCTGGTGTCGTCGGGATGTTCGTCATAGGCATTTGTTGTTGCATAGAATACACAACTCTTGGTTGCTGGGGTAGCATAGGTATCCAACCACTTGTAGTTATTCCAGTATAACCTGAATATGGTTGTGAACTCCCGTATGGGTAACCTCCCGGAGGGGGTAATGAAAAAGCATATTGCCCCCCATACGGCGGTGGTCCGGAACCGAGGGGATTTATTACACCTCGAGGACCGGATTGCCCAAACTGATTTCCGAAAGGATCAATTTGTTGAGTTCCAACATAGGAGTTACCGGGTATTATCCCGGGAGAACAAACAGGAACAGACCATACTGTCGTCATGGCCCCCGAAGGGACCCCCTCCAGTTGTTGAGAGTTAGGGACAGGTGGTATGCCGGCGAACATTGTCGGAATGACTGCAGGGAGTTCTGCCGTCGCTGTGTCATTTGGCACAGTCCTAGATGTTGACGGTTGTTCAGACATTATGAGTCTATCCAGCAGATTGCCTAGTGATTCTTCAGGAACTTCTCTGGGTGATAGGCTAGCTTCTGATGCAGTAGGAAGTAGAGTGATCCCTGCTCCAAACTGTGTTGGAGTAATTGCTTGCGGATCTTCTACAATTTCTTCTATTGCGATCAGACCAGGTGGAAGAGGAAGACCGTCAGGTCCGTAGAATATTTCTGGTGCCAAAGAAGGGGTTGTTTCGACAGCGACAGTTGTTTGAGGAGCAAGACTCTCTGAACCGATCACTGATGGAACTGATTCGGTAACACAAGTATTTGCTCTCAGACTAGGATCATGTCGTGGCAGAAAAAGTCGTTTGTGCAGACACAACTGACCTCCCTAGGAGTCTAAACTCTCTAGCGACAAACAAGACAAAATGGAGTGATCTTTCTCTAAATATACCTTTTAAAACATGAAAACTACAAGTGTTTAGGCTTACCTTATTCCAAAACGCCGTTGTTGTAGTCCGTCCTTGCCGATCCGGATGAGCTCCTCCTTCACATCAATTCCTGCAACCACAAACAATAAAACAATTACCAAGCACTTGCATTTCATATAATAAAACATATATTCAACATGCAGACCAAGGAACACATGAAATAACTCATTAACACAAGCTATTGAGAAAAATAAACCAGTTTGTATTAATAACGAAACAAAGAAACTCTTACAACCTGGCCTTGGTGTTGTGCAAGTTCCTCCTAGGGTCCATCAAGGGTTTTCCTCTACTTTGACAAAGCTCACCCACTTCCAAGTAGAATCAAGCAAAGACAATCTCTCCTCACAAGGTTCTAAATGGGAGTCCTAATTCCTGCAGCATTTACCCAAAGAAAATGTATAGCTTCAACCTCTTCTCCTTCTGGCTCAATGCCTTTATTTATAGTGCTGTAAAGAGGTTATTCAGGTCCACCATCAATGGGATAATCCCCCTCTTTGGGTGGGATAGCTTCCTTATTGATGGGATAAGTTCCTCCTTAATAGGGATACATGAACCAACTGGAGGCGCATCCATTTCATCAAACCGACCTCTAGAAAGTTCTAGAAGTAACCACAAGTAACTTTTTTAAGATGAAACTTGCGCATTTTGCCTTTTACAGAAGGACGCACATGTCCCTTAACATACAGAGCGTCCAAGGACGCAGCTTTTGTGAACATTGTGAGCGTCCCCGCAGGTAAGGCTAGAGAGAACCTGCGACCCCAGAGATAAACACATTTTTTACAAGACTTTCTCTCTTCTTTGAGTTTGAGATGGATAGCAGAGGCATAAGACTTGCCTAAGAGGGTAGCATGACTGTTGATTTGAGCCATACTAACTGTAAGTAGTCATGGTGACATTTTTTAGTGTAACAGATTGCCCCCTAAAGTGCGAAGCCTGGAATAGATTTAGGGTTTTGTAATTCTAGGAAGGGTGAAGCGCTTTATCATTTCAAGGATTGTCTTGTGGATGACCTGGTTGGAACCTGCAATTTTCAACACAAAATACATGTATAAGATTATATCATCACTGAGGTAGGCATTCCCATACTCAGATTCAAAACTTTAACTAATGGACTAACTATTCTGATACAGGAATGATCTTGCAGTACATCATTTTTATAGACTTTTGTAGACACAGTATGGACGCAGCCATCTGTTTATGATTAGTCTACATAGATAATGAATACAAAACTCCTCGCAGCCTGGATGGTAGAAACTAGATCCAGGGTCTTCACTTCTACTTCCCGAATTGGTACGATTCTAGCCATGTGATTAAATGATTCGATGTCGAACATGTTAGAAACCACTTGATTACCAGTCGATGATGCAAACTGTTAACAAGTGTGAGAGAAACCACCAGTAATGTCAATGGTTCTCAAAGTACCAAGCACAACCCGTGAAATGTGAATAGATGTTTTGATGTCGAACACTTCACGGAATCCTTTGATCGAAAGTCAATGATGTAAACTGACGTCAAAGGCGAGAAACCTGCCATTGATGCATGCAGACTTCAAGGTTGTCGATTCCTAAGTCATCTTTCTAGATAATGTGTCGATGTCGATAGAAAGCGACCCGTTGCAGGCAAGCCCGCAACACGAAATCATTGTTCAAGTTGAAGAAATGTTGCTGTAAGGACTGACTCAGGGATGGTCAAATGGATGACAAGTATTTTGCAGATGAAAGTTTTTGCTTGCAGACCTCTTGAACACATAACGACACGAAAGATGGCTTGGTGACGAATAACTCAAAGTTAATCCCCGGAACCCGGTTAAAGACTTTCAAAGTGGTTTGGTCAACTGTGAGGTAAAAGATTTCCCAACCCAGGTGAATGAAAAGTGTCGTGTTCAAGAGTGGTAATAAAGTTTCTTTTGAGACAAAAGGTAACAAACAGGTTCATTCTTCTCTCTTTTCCCCCACCATTTCTGGCAAGTACCTCTTTATTTTTAACAAGCTTGAGGAGGATAACATATGCTTGATTATAAGCTCATCCTTCGGACAAGTCCAACCTAGTTTAAATTCGAACCCTAGGAAGGAGTGGTTCGTTCCTGTTTGTAATTGAACAGGTCCTTTACTGTAAAAGTTTAACGAGCCCAGTATAGGAGAAACTCGGCGTTTTTCATTTTTAGAGAGTCTGAAAAAACAAAAGGAGACTCCACGTTGAACTTTTTCGTATATTTGTGTCCCTCAAGCCCGAAAAAGTATAAAATAATACCTGGGGGAACCGCTTGATCTTGCGACCAAGGAGTACTTTCATAATAGTGTCGTTGACCTGAAAAGTAAAAAGCGATCAAGGACACGTCGTTTTATTTCCTTATCGAGTTCGAAACGACAAAAACCCGGCAATCTTTTCCTGATTTTGCGGTCAGAAAAGAGCTAAAAGGGGACCGTCTTTTAATTCCGTTTTAACGAGTGTAAAAGAAACGCTCGGCGATCTTTTCATGTTTTAGGAGTCAGAAAAGGGCTTAAAAGATGACTCTGATATTTTTGTTTGTGAAAAATTACAATTTCCCTCGAAATCCCTTTGTCCTGCACAAAAGCAACACATTACTCATACCTGTTTAAAATAGGCAAAAATACATCGAAAAACATCTTTTCATGGTAAAAAATGAACTAATTCATCCAAAAAACCTATAAAAAGACCTTTTACCATGTCATTTTTACCGTTTCACTGTTGAGGTTGAAAAAGGAGCTTTTGACAAGAAACTTCCCGTGGTCGCTGCGGAAAATCCGACCGTCGGAATCGAACGCCGTCTTATCCAGGTATTTTACACATCCTACTCTGCATTTCTATCCGTTTAGAATCAATTTTTAGGTCTTAGTTTCATTTTTTGGGGGGGTTTTGGTTTTGGAATGCGCCTCTCGGCGGACGCGGGTGCCCTTCGGGTGACCCGCGTCCCCCGACTTTTTCTCATACGGGAAAATGGTCGGAAGACGCGGCCCGCCTTCAGGCCAGCCGCGTCCGGGCGCCCTGTGCTACAAAGCCGGGGTGCGTCTTCCGAGAAGTGCGCATTTCAAAACCCCAACTCCCTCAAAAAACCACCAAAAATTCCCAAATCAATTTCTAATTGCTATTTTTGATGTGCAGGGTATTAAACATGTTAGATTGGAGAGAAAGAGAGCATGTAGAGGATGATGAAGTTGCAATAAATCATCAACCTTCCCTGGATGCCCTAAGAGCATGCGGATTATACAAATATTGGACCATACCGGGCATGAGGGGCCAGGTAAGATTCTTGGAATGGCTGGTTGAGCGATGGAACGTTCAAGAACAATGCTTTTACATAGGAGGGCACCAGCTCGAGATAGAGCCCTCGGATGTATACTTTCTCACTGGCTTGCCGAACAGAGGTGAGCAACTCAGTCTTGCGGGGACTAGGCCGGGTGGCCAATCCCTTGATAGTCTCCGCGACGAGTGGTGCACACCTGGGGCTCACCATTCAAAAGGCATAGAGATAAAACACATCACTCTGCCGGAACTCAAAGTCATAGCGTTCACGGTTACCAGAATTTGCGGCGCGGCCGCTTTACACATTGCTTCCGGATCCCAAATGCGGATGGCAATTGACTGTTACCAAGGCACCATTTTCAACTGGTGTGAAGCTGTGTCGGCTCATATGAAGAGCCAACTGACCAAGGCAAAGAACGGACGACTAAAGACTTTTGGATATGGGCCTCTAGTCGTGAGCTTTGCCTTGGAGAGAGTTCCAATGCTGATCCCTCAGCAACTCACTGTTGATATCTTGGGTCCTCGGGAGCCAAAGCTGATACGATGGGTTGCGGTGATGGCCCGGCATCCTGACGAGGGTGCGACAGTGGTTCGATTCTCAGATAGTTATTTTCACTGGTTAGAGGACCAGGTTTTTTCGATACAGGACTTTCCGTATGCCGGAGTGGATTTTAGAGGTGATCCGGACATGGTTCTTCCACCGGGAGAACAATGGGATGACAGAGGTACTTTTATTTTCACAAGTTTTCTAATTATGTATTTTTTATTTTTCATATATATCGTCTCAAAACTAACAGTAAAATTTTCAAAATGCAGATGTTGGTCCACAGCGTCCAGCCAACCTCCGGCCTTTTGATAGACTACATCCAGCTGCACCGGTACCGGCCCCACAGGACGCGGCTGCAGAAGTACTAGCTGAGTTGGAGCATGATCTAGAGCGTCTCACGGCAGATATACCTGAGACTACTATGGATGACATTCCTATCCGGCTTCAGCGCTTCGTAGTCGCGGTCCCTGGACCGTTTAGGAGATTTTTGCGTAAGGTAGCCCGCGCAGTGGTGTCATACAGAGAGCACCACCAGTGATTGACTAGTCACTTTTGTAGTCACATGTGACATTTTGACTTTTTGTACTATCATTTTGCCGATCATAAGGTGTTTTCAACCTATGATCGAAGACGATGTATATATTTTTGACACACTTCTATCTATATATATCACTATTACCGGCTTATCTTGTTTAACATATGTGATGAAATGTTTTTAAATTTACTTGCATGATTATCGTAAATGTCTGTCCAACATTCGAGAAGCAATTGCATCTGCTAATGTATTCAAAGACCTTGGAATATGTTGATATTCAATGTAATCAAATTCACGTTCCAAGAGACGCACTCTCAAAAACAACCTTAATAACACAGGATTCCTAATGGCATAAACTCTATTAAGCTGTAATACAACAAGTTCAGAATCTAACCTCACTGTCAAACGTCGAATTCCAAATGAAATAGATTCGGATAATAATTCAATCACTGCACTGTATTCTGCAATGTTGTTCGTTGTTTGACCGAGGCTTACCCCATGCATAGAAACTAACTCGTCAGAGGGCGAATAGATAACCCAAGCTGCGGAAGAGATGTTCCGTGTACTACGACAAGCACCATCAGCAAATCCAATGTATGTTTGGAGAGGCGTCGACATCTGCAATATCAAGAGTAAAACCAAGATAAGCCAGAATAACGACGAAAAACCACACTCTCTAAGCTAAGCACACTGACTAAACTAACACACTTGCTAGCTAGAAAGAAAATCTAACCTATCTAAAAATTTCTCCATTCCCATCATTTAAGCATAATACCTCTTTAGGTAAAGTCCATTTCTGGGTTTACCCAAAGAGTCCCCATCAAAGTCAACTAGCTCATAAGCCCCTTTTGCTAGCTTTCGCTTTACAATGTAGGGCCCATGCCACATGGGAACGAATTTTCCGGCACCTAGCTTATCGTTAGCTTGATCATATAATAGTACTAGGTCTCCTTCCGAAAAACTTCGAGGGGTTACATTTCTATCATACTGAGCTTTCATTCGTTTCGCGTGAGTCTCGATTGCCAATGTAGCGTCACGTCGAGTCTCATCTAATTTAGCCAAGTACAATAAACGTGTCTCCTCTTCGGAAGTAGCTGGAAGTAATTCGACAGCCATTTGAAGTGATGGGATTTCGCATTCAATGGGTAACACAGCTTCTAAGCCATAAACTAGCTGGAAAGGAGTGAACCCTGTTGAATTTTTCACTGAGGTTCGGTATGCCCATAGCGCTGAAAATAACATGTTGTGCCAATTCGACCGATGAACACCAATGGTTCGTCGGATCATGGTAACTAGAACTTTGTTGATAGACTCAACCAAACCGTTGGCTTGCGGATAATAAGGAGTAGAGCTATCGTGGCGCAAACCAAGCTGGCTTGTAAGCTCAGTCATCATGACATTTCGAAAATGGCTCCCATGGTCAGTAATGATTGCTTGTGGGACACCAAACCTAGTTATGATATGATTGAATACGAAAACTGCAGCTGTTTTGCCGCTTGCGTCGAATGTAGGCATCGCCTCGGCCCACTTAGTAAAATAATCAACCGCAAGGATGATATACGCATGCCCCCCGGCCGAGTGAGGGTTACAAGTAATAAAGTCGATACCCCATTTGGCGAATGGACCAACGGCAATTATAGGGTGGAGAGGAGCAGGTGGAGCGCGCATCTTGCGATCAAACACTTGACAGTTGTGGCACTTCCTGACTGCAATGATACAATCTTTAAACATAGACGGCCAGAAATAACCAGCGCGCAACACCTTCTGAGCTGTGGCATACCCAGACATATGACCGCCACATGCTCCAGAGTGACAATCATTCAAAACCCTCTCAGCCTCTTCGTGAGTTAAACAACGTCGAAAAACTAAGTCTGCCCCCCGGCGATAAAGTGTATCTCCAATAATTTTGTATGGCTGGGATTGAAACCGAATTTTTCGACGTTCCGCTTTGGAAGCTTCAGGCCGAAAGGTTTGGGTTTGGAGATAAATGATTATATCCCCGTACCACGGATCTACAGTACTGATAAGAAACAAAGATTCGTCCGCAATGGACTCCTCTGCCACAGTCTCTGTGTCAGCACTCGGGAAATCACACATCAATTCCGCAAAAACTAAGGATTTCTTAGACTTGGACTTCTCGAACTCCAAGTCGAACTCTTGCAGGATAACAATCCATTTAGAGTACTTGCCCCCTAGCAGTTGTTTTGTCAAAATATAAATCATAGGGTTGCAATCCGAAATAACTGTAGTTTTGCGGAGAAGAATGTAGTGACGGAAACGCTGGACAGCTTGAACGGCTGCCAGGGCCAATTTCTCCACATGCGAATATTTTAGCTCAGTTGGATTCAAGGTCCTACTAAGATAATATATCACATGCTCCGCTCCGAATTCATCTTCTTGAACTAACACCATTCCAATGGTGGAATGCGAAGCTGCGAGGTATAAGAAGTAGTCTTGGTTGTAGTTGGGAGGATGCAATAACGGTGCATGGGTCAACGCGTGTTTAAGTGCATCAAAAGATTGTTGGGCAATCTCGTCCCAAAAGAATTGTGCATTCTGTTTCAACAACCGTGTAAAACCTTTAGTGACCTCGGCGTAGTTTGGGATGAATCGGCGTAAAAAGTTCGCTTTCCCTTGCAAACTTTGGAGTTGGCGCAAACTCGAAGGAGGAGGCAATTTGATGATAGCCTCGACTTTCGAGGGATCGACGCGAATGCCGGCTTTTGAAACAACAAATCCCAGCAATCGACCTGTTTCTATACAGAAAACACACTTGTGGGGATTCAACCGAATTCGATAATGCCTACACCTCATAAAGATTGCTCGTAGGTGGACAAGGTGATCAGCTCGATGTAAAGAATGAGCAGGCAAATCATCGAGATAGGGTTGCACAATGTGCTTGATATCATGAAATGCATAAGACATCGCCCGTTGAAAAGTGGCCCCGGCATTCTTAAGCCCAAAAGGTAACTTGCAATAAGCAAATGTCCCCCATGGACAAATGAATGCCGTTTTTGGTTGGTCGGCAGGTAGAATATTGATTTGATTATAGCCCGAAAAACCATCCATGAAGGAAAACATTTCACTTCCGGCACAATCATCAATAATTTGATCGATATAAGGCGTAGGATAGTTGTCTTTTGGACAAGCTCGATTTATATCCCTATAGTCGATACAGATTCTTATTGTTCCTTGTTTCTTGTTGACCGGAACAATATTCGATACCCAATCCGTTAACGGGATCGGATAAATGAAACCTGCTTTCAACAGCTTTTCGACTTCTGCTTTAATCGCAGCCGCTTTTCGAGGGTGAATTTGACGCAACCGTTGCCGGACGGGTTTAGCATCCGGGTAGGTCTTTATTTCATGAACAACAATGGCAGGATCAATTCCCGGCATTTCCTCGTAAGACCAGGCAAACACATCGCGGAATTCTTGGAATAGGGCCTTGTAAGTTTGGATTTCTTCTTCAGTACATGCGGCACCTATATGAATGTTTTCCTCGATTCCGGGCTTCACTGAAATATCAATGGGAATAGTACGAGAAATATTCCCTAAATTCAACTCTGAATCAGAATGTTTCGTTGGATCCTGAGCGTCTTTGACATATTCAGCGGTAAAGATAGATGAAAAATCATTTTCAAATGCATCATCCTTAGGTAAAAACGAAGATCTGTGATGGAGATCTTCCCATGGTAGATCGTCTACACTTAGGATTTCGCGAAGTTGTTCGTCAGATGACACGACTTCGGGAAACGTTATCCGTTCTAAGGGTGAGGTGAAAAGTGACTCTTCACTGACCACATTCATTTGGTCGACTTCGGTTGAATGAAAGTCAGTAAAAGACATGAGAGCTTCATAAGCAATTTCATATGGACTCAAAGGCATAACATCACCGAGTGAGTCTATCTCAGAGTCAGATGGGACGAACCAAGGATCATCATAAATAATGTTTTCTGATGTAATCATATGAATGGTTGCAAATGAAGGATCTGCGCTGAGTGGAGGGAGAGGAAAAGTTCCCAGTAAACCGGAATCCTTAACTAAACCTACACCAACATCCCTATAAGGGATTGTCGTTTTACCAACATGCTGGATACTCTCTGAAGAGGCTGGGTCGGATGAAAAGTATGTCAGCTGATCAATAGTCACGATCTTACCGTTATGTGGAAACTTAATTACTCTGAAGACCGATGAAACGACCGCTGTCATAGCATATGACCAACTTCGACCCAAAAGAAGGTTGTAGTCTAGAGGGGCATCAACCACTTCCACATCCAGACTAACGGTTTTACCTTCAACCCCTATAGGCAATTCTTGTAGAATACCAAACGGACGGAACCCACGGCCATCAAAGGCCTTAAGGATGGTGGGGGATTGGTTCAACGAAGGAGAACCAAGCGATCTCCAACATTGAATCGACATAATACACGTAGAAGCTCCCTCATCAATCACAGTCCGATGAATAGGCCTGTTTTTGACTATCACTGGAATTTGGAAAGCCATTTGATGGGGGAGACGTGGTGTACTATTTTCTAGATCAAAGATCATTAGGTTCGGGTCCTGAACATCGACAGCTCCGATAGCCGACAAAAGCAATTTCCGTTGTGCTGGGCATGATTGCAGCACTTCGAGTGCCGACATTGCTGAAGGTGAAACAGCTAAGTCCTCAACAATGTTGTAATTCTGGGCTGCTCTCGCATGTGGATTGAAAGCAGACCTTCGAAGTACACCCTTGGCGGGCGGCTTAATCACTAAGTCTGGGTTAGGTTTTTCGATCTGTAGTGGATCGGAACCAGGAGCTGAGGTTGATGGGTTAGAGTGAGAAGATTCTGCTTCCTTGCCATCAACAGGAGCCTTACTACCATAATCTTGCGATCGAGTCGCAATCCTCACATGAGACATCATCAAAATGGGTTCTTCACTGGCATTCGAAGAAGAACCTATCATCTTATTCTCCTGCTCTGGAAATGGATTCTTTAACACAGCAGGAGTGGGAGAACCTTTGACTATTTTTACAACCTCGGCCCGATGAGGGCAATCTCTCGTAAAATGATCCTCTTCACAAATAAGACAAGGATATCGAGGTTTGCGTTTGTCGTCATTGGTTTCCGACTTTTCAGTTTTCTCCTTTGGAGCCTTGTCTGCTTTAGCCTTCTTCTTTCCTTTCTTCTTTCCACCGTTTTTTGGTTTGGCCGTAGATGACTCTACAGCGTGAATGTCGGCGGTGAGTTCAGGAGAAGACTCTCCTGTCGGAGAATCAGGCAAAGTGATAATTGGAGTAGTTGAAGCCTTGGAAGACTTCTTCTTGCTCTTCGTAGTCACGATACCAATCATACCATCAGCGGCATGAGATCCCGAAGGAGCAGCAGCGATTTGATTCGACTTTGGAAGATCCGGAATTTTCTCGTGTAACGTACCCGACTGAGTGTAAACTAAGTCAAGGTATTGTGCCTGAGCAATGACTTGCTCCTCAGTAACTACTCCGGCCTTAGCGACATCTTCAGTAATCTTCGGTAATAATGATTTGACAAACCATTCAGCTAAGATTTGGTCCGGGATAAAAACTTTCACTAATCGCCTTCGACGTCTCCACTCATGAATGTGATCAGAAATATACGTGGACGTCGATTGTTTTAGTGAAGTTAATAACTCCGTTCCGTTATCGTATCTGACCGGCAACTGAAAGTGAGTTAAGAACGAGGTAGCTAACTGGCTAAAGTTGTAAAAAGAGGCCCGTGGTAACTCAATGTACCACTTGGCCGCGAGACCAATGAGTGTACGCTGGAAAAGACGTAAGCGGATGGAATCATCTGAGATAGAATTCGAAGCACACCAGAGGTGGTAAGTCATCACATGATTGGACGGATCCTCTCCAGACTTACCTTCGAACTTGGGTATATCACTGGGCAACTTATTTGGCATTGGCGGCCAGAACTGAAGATATTGAATTGGATCGTTCGTTAGGCGCGTCAAGTCGGGTAAATCCAAAGTTGCAATAAACGGTAACTGCCGGTTAGGATCTCTAAAACTCTGGGTCACAATACCAGCCCCAGGAGGAGGATATCCAGGATAACTAGGAACAGGAGTCGCATTTGGGATATTATATCCTCCTGGAAAACCAGGATTAACCGGACCGTACTGGGGTTGTTGAGGTTGTTGATAAGTGTACCCAGGATACGGTTGATACTGGTAAACCGGTTGTTGGACAGCTTGCCCAGGTTGGTACTGTCCCTGGTACGGAGGTTGAACAAATTGAGGTTGAGTAGTTACAACCGTACTTATACCAGGCTGACCTACAGGCATCTGGACCGTGGTTTGAATCGTAGATCCAGACAACGGTAAAGATATCTGAGGTGTGGTAACAGGGATAGTAGAAAATGGAGCCGTCGATACTCCAGAAGTAAGTATGGTAGATGTAGCGATAGTTGCAGCAGCCGTTTGAGATGGAGTACTAGGTGCAATTGATGGCTGAGTAACTACCGAAGCTACAGAAGTTTGAACATTTGGCTGGACAGGTTGCGGTTGCTGGGTTGGACCAGAAACTACGGGTTGTCTAGCTTGAGGAACCATCTGTACACTTGGCTGCAACACCTGTTGACCCTGTGAGGGATCCCACACTAACATTCCAGGGTACTGACCCGTAACAGGTTGAGGGTACTGAGATCCATAACCAGATTGAGGGTAGGATTGATAATTGTAAGGTGCAGTTCCCATACTTGGAACATATGACTGACCTTGAGGCGGTTGATAACCTTGACTTGAGTATTGACCTTGAGGTTGATAACCTTGAGGTAAATACTGATACTGGGGTTGACCTTGACCTTGAGGTTGGTACCCTTGAGGTTGATAACTTTGGGGTTGATACCCTTGAGGTTGCCATCCTTGAGGTTGCCATCCTTGAGGTTGATATTGATACTGAGGTTGACCTTGGGGTACATATTGAGGCTGAGGTTGACCTTGAGGCAAGTATTGCACCATAGGTACATACTGACTTTGAGGTTGCCCCCCAGACACGATTTGTGTACCTTGAGGTTGCCCCCCAGGCGTTAACTGCGGTTGCCCCCCAGGCGGTAATTGGCCACCTTGAGGTTGGGAAACGGGAACTGAACCTGACATCATGTAAATGTCTCCTACACCCAATGGTATATTACCACTGTTTCCAGCAAATAACCCATGATCAATGGGTTGAGGAGATGCCCCCGCAAAGGTACCAGAAAGTGACTGATACCCAGTGGGAACAGAAGGACCACCGTGTAAAAAAGATTCAGGACTTTGTGTAAACACGGACGACTGACCAGACATATTTACAGGAGTATGAATACCTCCAGGTGGAAAAGGAGTACGAGGTGTGGAAAAACCGACTGAGTTGTCTAAAAAATTGGTTAACGCAAGGTACCAAGAAGTACTTCTAGGAGGACTGTAAAAGATGGATTCACGCTCCCTTAGATCAATAGTAAGTTGACCTTCAAGGTGAGAGACACCTATATCTTCTTCTGGAGCAAGTTCTTCTATAGCAATCAAACCAGAAGGTAGATTTTCGATGATAATTCTTTCTATTCTCGGTGAATCAGGGACACTAGAAGTTGGAGTAACAGGTTCGGAAATTTCAGGTTCTTTGCCTGTTTCACTGGCAGATGAAAAACTACCAGCAAGCTCGGAAACTGTAACAGTTTCAGGATTGTAACCTGTTTCTAAACTTTGGTAATCTGGATGGACTACCAAGGAAGATTCTCCTTCTTCAGGTGAACCTACTCTACTGTCACTAGGAGGAGTTACAAGGACCTTTAACCCTTCTAAATTACCCGGGTCGTCTCGAGGAGGGGATCCCCTAAGTCTACGGGATCTTCTCAACAATTCGGCCACAGAAACAACTTCAGGAGACTGGCCCCGAAGTCTACGGGACTGTCTCGGTAATTCCGCCACAATTAAAGATTTTTAACTACAACACACGAAAACAAAGAAAAAATTTCAAATCAAACCACCTAAAGTCTTCTAAAGAAGCAAACAAATTTGAAGCACACGCCTAAATAATCTAGAGCGTCAAACCACACACAAACAGTAGTCTTCCGGACCAAAAGCGCTAGTTGGTGATTAGGCCCAACCTCGCAGGATTCAGTACAGAAATGGCGGGTGGAACAGTTACCCCGGCAACCTGCTTAATGAATAGACCGGCACAAGTTCCTCCACTTTAACCGTCTCGAAGTGAAGTGAACCCCCGGAAAATCCAAGTGAGTATAACCGACGTCTGCTCCAGGTACAGTGGGACCTTCCCTCCACCGTCACCTCGGTAGAACCCTAAAGATTATGGTCACTAAAGTTACCAATCACAACAATTACACCTGGGGGAACAGTCTAAACTCCGACAGCACGCAAGGGCAGAGTAACAAGCTCAATCCCCTTACCGGCTCCTTGACAATAATCCAAGGTTTACCGATAAGTGACCCCTGGCTCCTCGACAATGGTTAATCCGAGGTTTACCGTTTGTAATACGTACTGTCTGGCGTCGTTCCCAACGAGGGAGGAATGATCCCCTCACTGGTTCGGACACGAGCTCGTGCTTCTCCTTTAAGAGGAGCTTTCCCAGAGTATAACTGAAACAATTGGATTTAATCTACTCAAGATAAACTATCTGTTTGGTTTTGTAGTCTTGGAGAGTTAAGTACTCACCTACTCCAAGACCCTAGCCTAAGCTATGTTGGTGTTTCAGAGCCCTAGAAAAATAAAAATTACTAGATTGATTTTAATTTAAGCGTTACTTTTAAGGTTGTTTCTTAAGTCAAAAGGTGATGGAAGTGAAACCAGTGGTGTGTTGACTCGACTCGAAACCACTACAAAATGCACCTAGGATGATTTACCCACTACTTTACTTTTTCGATGAATTGCTTAACTAAAAAGTTGAGAGAATGAAATCTTTATAAAAGCAACTTCTTAATTGAAGACAATCAAAGAAACAATTCGTTTGTCTTTTCCAAGCATAAAAAACATGACCACTCTTTACATGCACGAAAAAACTCTTTTTCTCTTTCAAAAACAAAAAGCTACTTGAAACAAGACTTTTAAAGAAGATGTTTTTGTATTTTTCTTTTAATAAAGCAAATAAATCTAATATAACAAAAAATCAATCTTAACAACTATTAAAATCTATGAAAATGCACTCATAAGCAAACTAAAAGGTAAATTTACTCTAAGCAATCTTAACGAGGCCAAAACCAACAATGATTATTCTAAGGTGTTTTACTTGATCACAATCAAATCAAGGACTAGCTTATTGCAGAACCAAAAACTAGTCAAAACAAAACTCCACTCTTTTTGTTCTTTTGTAAAATGGAAATCAACACTTTATAAACAAGTAATTCGAAATTTGACCCAAAACAACTTAAATGGAAAGCTGCTCACACAAGGAGACTTTTCGACAGGCCCGACTTCTAAGAAGGCTGACTAACTAGAGAGATCTAAGGCTGGACAACTTTCTACCGTCAAAGTCACTACAGGACCTATTGAAAAATCAAACCCTAGGCCTAAACTTCGTTGAAATCCACTAAAACACTCAAAGCTCACAAAACAAGTTCAGGTGAAAATTCTTGACATGGTACTAAAGGATCTGGGTAGAAAACACTAAGAAAAATCAAAATTTAAAAGCAATTAAAGCAAAAAATGGAATTTTCCTAAATTTTACAGGAAGACGCAGGCAACCCGTTATAACAGGTGCGGGCCCGCTCTGTGCAAACGGCAACAGCGCGTCCAAAGACGCACTGTGCAGTACTCAGAGGGTGCGTCCTTCTGGAAAAGTTGAGAAAAACCAAATCTAACTAAATCTAAAGCTAAGCCACCCAAATACTAATTCTCACAGTAAAAAACCAGAAAATAAAAGTGATTTTCACAGAGCAAAGTTCACACAAAGGAAAAGACTCTCTCATTAATGGATTCCCCAGTGGAGTCGCCAATTTGTCGTGGCGGAAAAAGTCGTTTGTGCGGACACAACTGACCTCCCTAGGAGTCTAAACTCTCTAGCGACAAACAAGACAAAATGGAGTGATCTTTCTCTAAATATACCTTTTAAAACATGAAAACTACAAGTGTTTAGGCTTACCTTATTCCAAAACGTCGTTGTTGTAGTCCGTCCTTGCCGATCCGGATGAGCTCCTCCTTCACATCAATTCCTGCAACCACAAACAATCAAACAATTACCAAGCACTTGCATTTCATATAATAAAACATATATTCAACATGCAGACCAAGGAACACATGAAATAACTCATTAACACAAGCTATTGAGAAAAATAAACCAGTTTGTATTAATAACGAAACAAAGAAACTCTTACAACCTGGCCTTGGTGTTGTGCAAGTTCCTCCCAGGGTCCATCAAGGGTTTTCCTCTACTTTGACAAAGCTCACCCACTTCCAAGTAGAATCAAGCAAAGACAATCTCTCCTCACAAGGTTCTAAATGGGAGTCCTAATTCCTGCAGCATTTACCCAAAGAAAATGTATAGCTTCAACCTCTTCTCCTTCTGGCTCAATGCCTTTATTTATAGTGCTGTAAAGAGGTTATTCAGGTCCACCATCAATGGGATAATCCCCCTCTTTGGGTGGGATAGCTTCCTTATTGATGGGATAAGTTACTCCTTAATAGGGATACATGAACCAACTGGAGGCGCATCCATTTCATCAAACCGACCTCTAGAAAGTTCTAGAACTAACCATAAGTAACTTTTTTAAGATGAAACTTGCGCATTTTGCCTTTTACAGAAGGACGCACCTGTCCCTTAACATACAGAGCGTCCAAGGACGCAGCTTTTGTGAACATTGTGAGCGTCCCCGCAGGTAAGGCTAGAGAGAACCTGCGACCCCAGAGATAAACACATTTTTTACAAGACTTTCTCTCTTCTTTGAGTTTGAGATGGATAGCAGAGGCATAAGACTTGCCTAAGAGGGTAGCATGATTGTTGATTTGAGCCATACTAACTGTAAGTAGTCATGGTGACATTTTTTAGTGTAACAGATCAGCGTTACTGTCCTTCTGGGGCTGTTGAACTTCTTCAATAGGGGCAGGGTTTCCAGAAATGTTTGGAGTAACCGGAACCTCAGATGTCGTCGGAACACTTGTTCTAACTTTGACAGGAGATTTGGAACCAGTTGAACGAGATCGCTTTGCCCGGGTTGTTTTCGATTCCGGAGACAAAGACGGTTGACTCGTACGCCTCCACGAACGACGGTTCATCGATTGAATTTCTTCCACGGTTGCGGATTACTTGATCAACCAACAATGCACAGGGTAAAATGTGTTTTCGAATTGAATTAATTTTAGACGCTTTTTAAGACACAACTTGCTTTTTCACTTTTTAAGAGTCGAGAAAAAGCTAAAGATGACTCTAGTCTCCTTCGATGTATTAACGAGCCCGAAGTGACAAATGCTCGGATGGACTTTTTCAGTTATAGAGTTTGAAAAAGGCCAAAAGAAACTACTCTGGAGTTCTAGGCAGAGGGTGTGCCAAACCTTTCGTGAAACCACAGAATACGTTTTACGGTACGAGTGGTCGATCTTCGTGAATGCTGTGTTCACTGCATCGCGATCAGTAGGGCGGCCGACACGGCTTCCTATGGATAAAGGCTTTGTTCCTATAGGGGTCCCCCAATATACGCGACGGTACGCGGGGGCACAAGTCCGTATTAGTGCTATCGTCCCTCAGGGGGAATCACCCACCTTCGTAGAGATCGACAGTCACTATGTTTAAAGACACCGGTTCACGTCTCTACCTAGACCTCTACTGTGTTTCGTTATGTTTCAAAGCGTTGTTAGATAAATTCAGTTCTTTTTAGGTTGATCTTGCTTAGCAGTTTGCCTTTATGGATCACCACGTGATGTATGATACAACTCCTAAATGCAGTCTAAGAATGATAAGAAAGCTTTTTCAATTCTTTCAACTTATGAAAACCTTAACTACTGAAGGAAAAGAAAGACATCATCTTTTCAAACAGATCATAGAGCACACACTGATGCACTTTTCCTAAATCGACATGCAAACTGTCAAAATGCACATGCACAATGCAAGTATTTATTTTCTTCTTCCTTAATGTTGATGTATTACAAAAAGAAAGTTGTTGTATGATTTCGAATTCAATTTCAAGCGAAAGCAAACAAGTTTTGTCCAATAATCAAAAGAACACCTTAAGATTCACTCGTTTCAACACAAGAAATACTGAAATTCGAACCATATAATGAAAGCAAATGCTCAAGCAGCTATGAACAGCAATAAACTAACTCTTAGGATCACGACGACACTTTCTCATAGGTCTAGATCCAAGAGGTCATAGCAAGACTAGTTCACTTTCGCTATGGGAAACTGTGAATGACAGCAAGAAATACAATAAGAACAATCACGGTTTCTTCATACAACTGAGGCGGAATGAAGGCAAAGAGAAGTGGGTTCAGCTGGGTATACAGGTTGACAACAGGCTGCAAAACAATACTGAAAACCGGGCAACAGACAGTGGGAAACCCCAGTTGCACAAGGCACAACTGGATCAGCGCAGGTGCTGCACTGTCAATCTGAGATGTAGCGCAGGTAGCCCCTTCGGGACCTGCGTTGCAGTGCAGGTAGCCTTTGTTGCAGCTGCACTGATGAGACAACTCTCGTCTCTCTCAGATTCCGGGTCACAGTTTGCTCAAAAATCAATGGTTTTTGGCCAAATCAGAGGCTATCAGCCAAGTATACACTAGAGGATGATTAAGGAAGATGAACACTATCACAAAGAGCTAAAAAGAGTCCTTGTGGATCAGCTCTTCAAATCATAAACATGCCCAGCACTGAGCTAGAGTAGTTGCCCTCTACTTTGCATTCAAAGGATTCGAATGCAGTTCGATTCAGTACTCCCTTTGTTTAGGAAATGAATAGCAAGAAACACAAGCTACCAACAAGACACGATCCCCAGTGGAGTCGCCAGTCTGTTGTGGGGGAAAGTATCCAACTCGGAATGACCCTAACCCACTCTAAGGGTGACAGTTCCTTAGCAACAGCTGAAAGCAAAGATATCTAAAGTTTCTTCTTTATGACATGCAAGAGATAGAAGGAAGAGATCCACTTACCGATGTCTTGCGCAAATGGTCGATCCAATCTCCTTTGTTTGCCGCTTGCTCCCAGATCCAAGTCTTTTCACGGGCCCAGCTACACGAGATCCTGCAAATAAGACAAGAAAAGGAAACTACAAGAGGCATGCATTCATAATCGATTCAAGGATTAGCGTAAATCAAAGACGCAAGTAAGACAATACACCATTGAAAAACATGCGAATAGAAGAACCTCAAATGCTTTATTAATATATGGAAGTAAGGTTCGGGCGGTGATACAACCATGAGAGGTCCAATCCAGCATCACCTTCCCGACGGAGAGAAATCTCTTCTTCACCTCCCTCAAGCAATCACCCAATGCTCACAACTGTAAACCAACAGCAATCCTTTGCACTAAATTCCGGCCTCCAGATCCCATGGGATGAGATCCTTATATAGAGTTTTGGAGTGAAGATAAGTCAGCTTGATGTGTGACTTGTTGTCCTCTTCAACTCCAGTTGTTCTTCAGTTCTTCACTCGGAGTTTCTACCTTCCACTGGGAGTTTTAGAAGCTCTTAACTCATCATTAGGCGAATCTTATGACCAAGTGTCTTTTTGGAAGTTTCCTGGGCACTGGCACATTGAGAAAAAGATTCCTCCACATGTCAAAGTACGCCTAGCGCAGGTAGCCTTTGTTGCACTTGCTATGCAGCGCAGGTACACCATAGAGCTTTTGACATTCAGCGCAGATGCTTAGTGGAGCAGCGGCTTTGATCCAAAACTGACCTGTTTTTGAGTGTTTTTCAGTGGAGAACTAATTTGCAGTGCTGTGGTTTGCTGACCTTGTTCCTCTAAGGGTAATAACAACATGTTTAGGGACTTTGGATCCCTTAGATTATCGACATTTCATGCTCTATGCTGTAAGGCACAAAAATGTCTATAACACTCATCACTCATCTGTATGCAGTGGCGATTAATCCAACACATAGATTTCTCTTCCTCCACCTGAATCACATGATCCCATCGCTCATGCATTCGAGGAATCTTACACATCAAGCACACTTGCGAGACATAAGTTATCTATTTTTCTCACGTTTTCTTGCATGTCACAGTGAATAGAGTGCATATGCTTAAAATCGGCACGTAGTGTATCACAACACCATGGTAAGTCCATAGAGTGCATGTCGTGCGCTTTCAGTCATTTCTTTTCTGTGGATGCATTTAAAAACGGAGTGTGTTTGTCTTCATTGTTATATATTTCATGTTTGCTAGTTCGCTTGATTGTGTTTTTCGTGAACCATGCCTTCACCAGCATGCGTCAACCAATACGCTGGTGGCTACCTTGGAAGTATTACTTTACATGAGCAAACCCATGCATCATTAGCTTAGGAGTAGGAGTAGTGTTTGCTTTTATCTTGTTTACTTTCATGCATGTTTTCTTCCTTTGTTGATTTCCTGCTTTCTTTTCTTACTTGCATTGCTTTCACATTTTCTTCTTCTCTTTGCTTTGTTGTTGTTTTGTTTTCTTATTTACACTCGTAGGTTAGTTTTGCATGAAATCGTGACGAATCTTGAAACAAGTACGTTAAAGTACAAGAGGACTTGTACAACTACCAAAATTTGGTTATTTGTTGTCCTCTCTCTTTATGTAGAACTTTTTGTCTTCATTCAATGATACAACAATGGAAAATATGTTATGTTCGAAGTAAGCCTTGGTGAAAACACAACGTTTATGCACTAACTAGTACCACCTACTCTAGTCGGTCTTTTTGGGTTAACCCTTGGCAGCTCAGTCAAGTAGATTAAGGTGAGGTGGGAAACCTTAACAAGTATGTCAGAGGTATATACAAAATACTTATATGAAGGAACATCCTATTTTACTCTCAATAAGTCGGGATCCCTCTTCTGCCTTTGAAATAAATAAGTGCTTATGCAAAGTTCTTGAAAAGTGAAAGATGAAAAAATGAAAATGTGATAAATCTTGAAAAATGAATAAGGTGAAAGAAGAGAAAGGCTTCCTACATAGAGAGGTGACGCAAGTAACTCCACCGAGGTACTAACCAGGCTCACTGGCAGCGGAGTGATGCTTGTGTTCCTGTGTGACTCCGTCGGGGTATTGTCCAGGCATGCTGGCAGCAGAGCAACACTAGAGATGAAACTTAAACTCTGACAGTCATATGGCTTTTGTACCAATACTCCCCTCACCCCCAATCGAAACAACTGTGTTGACTTCGATTGGAATGTGTGATGACTGACCAATAGCGTGGTAGGTGCTACATCTTCTAATCAAGCTATTGTGGAAACCAAGATGATCAGAGAATCCAACAATACTTCTTGAGGGTTTAGACTTGCTTTCCATGAAACAAGGTCCATTAAAAGAGTTGGAGTTCTACCAGTGTGTCACCAAGTGTTGTAGTGGCTACAACACCCTCCAAAATTTTTCCTTAGCTTCATTTGGGAGCCTCCCTACCAACCATCCTTAGCAGCATGTCTTTCATTATTCAAGTACTTATGCTTTGAGTTTCAATGGCTTATCGGCTTGTGTTTGTTATCTTGCTTTCCTCCCACCCATAGGCTGACATTTCAGAACTTGTTCATTTTCTTATTGTTGTGATCACTTGGAAAATTGTGAATTGGAGGGGAACCTGCCTTCCTCTCCAGAATTGCACAGAGCATCTACGCAGCCTGCTTCTCTCCAGAAATGTGCAGAGAAAGCAGGCAACCTTCCCTCTATAAATTGCACAAAGCAACCCATCACTAGCCTTTTTCTCAAAATTTTCATAGTTCTGGTTGATAACCATGGCTTTAGTCTAGAAATTGTGCAGAGCCTAAGGGGCAGCCAGACCAGCTTCGCCCAGAAACTGTGCAGAAGTCACTCCAATCCTTGCAGTCCATTGCATGTGATCCCAAGTTGACTGGTTCCCTCCAGGACTGAGTAATCATGTTTTTCATGCATGGGATGCTTTTTCCCAAAAAATAAAAAGCAAAAAAGCAAAAAAAGCATCCCTAGATTTTAGGGATCCATTTTTAGCAGCTAGAGATTACATGAAAAATATTTTTTAGAAATATCTCGCCAAGTGTCTCTTTTTCCTAGATTTGTGGGATGCGCGTCATAAGCCTAGATATTATCAAAATTATTTATTCAAAACTTTAGAGCTCACTCCTCACTTCTATCTTGGAGCTATGGCATCCCACATCACATCTAGGAGCATTCGACATAATCAACTCAACTTTATCTAGGTAAGTCTTCTTTTTATGTCTTTTTCTTCTTTTCTGTCGCTTTTTGTATTTCAATTTGTGTGGGTGCTATTTTCTTAGTTTCATTGAATGCTTGCTGTAATTTTAATGCATGTTAGCATGTAGAAGCACTATTTCAAGTTTTTCATTTCATCGCACTATTGTTGCATGCGTGGCACTATTTCTACACTGACGATCATCATTGCGATGACTCCCTTCGCACACTTACTTGTTTTCCTGTTTCCTGAATCTTGCACTCACTATTTGCATGCATGATCATTCACTCTTGTCTACACTCAGATTCACCATGCATTAAGCCTCTTCATGTTTTTAGTCACCCGTCAGCGGGTCTGGGCTTCCTTGGCGCGGACCTTGCCTTGCCCTGCTTTCACTCTGAGAGTGAAGTCTCTGCCTTCCTCCCAAAAATTTTGCAAAGCTTGTCCAACACTGGCCTCCAAGCTTTCTCTACGCATTTCTGAGAGACAGTTCCCCATCATCACCCAGAATTATGCAGATGCATTTGACTGTGTTGCAATCATTATTGAATGAAAGTATGCATTGTGCAATTTTATTCCTCAGCAGGCCAAGCTGGACTATGCTTTGCACAGTTTCAGCAGCTAGTCAGGCCACTGACAGTCTAGAATGTGTTATGCACAGTTCTAGAAGTTAGTCTCCCTGCCTCCCGACGAAAATTGCGCAAACCTTCTAGCCAGTCACCCAGGTGTGTTGCATGTCAGTGCTCAAGTTGCTTTTGGTTTTAAATTGATAGATTGCTTGTCATGAGTATTTCTCTATCTCTAGGTATCATAGGTGTTCTTCCATCTCTCAACAGTATAGGTACAATGACTTCCAAGAGAGTAGGGTCAAAGGACACCTTCAAGAGTGCAGCAAGGGATGTGGTTGAGCAAGTGTATATGAGCTTGCCCATCTATGAAGACACTAAGTTGTTCATAGGTAGGGAGATCAAGATGAAATGGAAGGACATCAATGATACCTTTTCAAGCACATTTGAGGAGAATCTAGAAGACCATAGGGTCTATATCAACATACACAAGTCTGGCTTGTACCGGATTGCATGCAGTTATCCCGCATTTCCATGTGCATACATGATCCACTTAATTGTCTAGCATACTGATCTAGAGATGATTGTGTTAAGTAGTGACAATGGAAAAAATATTTCTACCTTCAAGGAAAAGGACTTTCACGAGATATATCACTTTCTGCAGTCGATGATCACGATGGATACACCCTTCACTAGACCCAATAGTAGTGCAAACACAAGAGACATATTGAAGAGCTGGGTGAAAGAGCCATCCAAGTTCAGGACAAAACCCAACCAAGTGTACAAGACAAGGATACTGTGGAAGGCATATCGGCTCTTGTTCATATTTTCATGTCGCTTATACGGCCAATAGAGCACATAGACCTTCTCGTAGAGTTGGGTGATTGTGTTGGATCAGTTGTCGAGTGAAGGAAGACCTTTCAAATGGTCTAACATGTTGGTTCTCAGGTTGAAGGAACAAGTGATAGAACCTCGGCATCTGCCCAAGGGTCAGCAAGCGAAGATATTCATGTTCTCTTACCTAATTGATGCAGTATGTGCCCATCAACAGTTCAGAGGCTTGGGTTGGTCATGGACACCTTTAGAAACCTCTGTGCACACTTATTGTAAGTTGTTCTCTGAATGCAACTTTCATGGAGTTATCATACAACTACCAGACCACTTTGTCAACTCGGTGTACAGGATGATCTATGAGAAGGATCCACCTTGCATGTCGCAGGCAGTGATAGAGGCATTGATTAACATGGCAGATTGATATGCCTCACCCCTTGGCACCTTCATATAGATGTACAATGCGGAGAAGGCTCTACATATTTTA
The DNA here is from genome assembly GCA_031772625.1 of Pinus tabuliformis. Taxonomy (NCBI): domain Eukaryota; kingdom Viridiplantae; phylum Streptophyta; class Pinopsida; order Pinales; family Pinaceae; genus Pinus; species Pinus tabuliformis. The sequence goes on along the minus strand of CM062811.1, from coordinate 122,686,287 downwards.
CCGAAGTTTTCCATGGATAAGTTGGTCATGCAAGAAGTGTCATATCACATATCGATAGGGTTGTCAGCAAGACTGCGCAGGAAGAAGAAGGCACCTTGGCCCGCTCTTCCTTTATGGATCAGGTTGTGTGAGATCGAAAATCTCAAGCATGTTGAGGCCTCGATGGAGGAATTCAAGAGGTCCACCTTCGACATCATAAGTTTCAATCCATATGATCCGCATTACTTAGTAAAGGACCACTGTGTTGGGGTGCATCACCCTTGGATCCATGGGGTGTGTCATTGGCCTAAGGAAGACCCATGGAGATACTGCTATCACTTCTCAAGTCTCAATGAATTGGTCAGCATAGTTGTAGAGTGGTTAGCAAAGTAGAGGGAAACAACATCCTAGAGAGAAACATCATCAGCAGCAACAAAGGGTAGCAAACTTGCGCTTGACAAAGGCAAGAACAAGGTTACAAATGGCACAGAGGCGGAGCAAATCTACAAGTTTAAAGAAAATCCACTTGTGTTGAAAGCATCTTTGGAGATTGAGGCGACAACACAATAGGAGGATTGCACAAAGGCAAAGGGAGAAGAAAAATCTAAAGGAAGTAGAAAAGGAGTTGTAGGAGTTGAAGCAGCGATTCAGGGAAGAACAAGAACTATGCAAAAGAGAGAAGGAAGTGCAGTAATAATAGGAAAAGCAGGGTGTGCAACATGCACATATTGATGAAACTGCAACCATACAGGTTATTGACTCATCCGAGTAGTTGGCATGAGCAGACAGGGTGAAAAATCGCAAGAGCAGGACTTTTCTCAGGATATTGAACATATGCTAGAGCAGAAGGACATGGATATGGCCCAACCTGAGTTAGATCCTAACATTGACCTCATGCCTCATAACCAAGAGGTCACTCCACCGACTTCACCAGATCTAGAAGCAGAGAAGTTCCCAAGTGATCATGGAGACACTGAAATCCTTGAGGCCGATCCATAAGCGGAGACGCACAATATATCTTTCGATGAGTCACAACATAGAGTTGTGCAGTTGCACAGAGTGCCTACTCTAGATGTCCATGTATCTTCTGCACAGTTAGAAGAATGACTGATCATGTCTGATTTGCGTAGACATCCAGGTGCATTAGCCGATGATACCAAAGCATATGTCGAAGCCACGAGCTTGAGTGCTATATTCTTGATAGCTGAGAAGGAGCACGTGGCTAAGTAGTTACAAGTGACCAAGCAGAGAGGAGTGCAAGTTACAACATTTTCTAGAGAGGAGTTGAGGAGAGCGATACTAGATGAAGTATCGTCTCTCGAGATAGTCATGGAGAAGTTGTATTTCAGATTTGTCACCGTGCATAATTTAGTTTTCCATCTCAACTGTTGGCCACATCGCTCTGCTAGGAGAGCATGCATCTTGTCAGATATACACACTACTGTCCATCACATGCAGATATGGAAAATGAAGTATAAGGGAGCCCCTTTTCACTTGCCAAAGATGATGAAGCCAAAGGCGGTACAGTTGAAGGCATGCATCCAGAGTCATATCCAGAACTATGAGGAACTCCTGCAGCTCATCAATAGTTTATAGGCTTCACATGCACAGGTGTTTAGAAGCATGGATTTCATTGTGCGCACGCATGTGATCCCATCAATTGGCACACTTACCGAGGTGAATTCAAAGAACCAAGTCTGACTGGAGCTAGACATGTACTTTGATCAATTGATGCGCATAGCCACCAACGCAGACTTGCAGATGAGCGTAGACACTATGCATCAGTATGTTGCTGGTCTGGCTGCACTCAAGACTATGATGTGCATGTTATCTAACAAGTTGGAAAAAGGTGCCAAATTATCATACCCAGATGTAACGGAGGCAAGATTTCACTTTAAGAAGGATGTCACCACAGAGTAGGTGGACACCATAACAGAATATCAAGCTTGGCATCAGTTCGCCATCGTTGATCATCGCAAGGATGTTGAAGAGTTAGTCTTCCTACCATTGTCTGAGTCTTAGTGATGTCTTGCATGGCTTACTCAAGCCTGTTTTTGTCTCACATTGGTACATGTGTAGATTTTAATGTAAACATGTTGTAAAAGAGAAAGACCAAGTGTCAATCATAGAATGTAACAGCCATGTGTAAGTTGAAGAGTCATGAGAGTAGGTGAAGAGTCACAAAGGGGAATGTCAAGGGTCACACCACCCTTTGCTATTTATATAACCTCGTAACTCATTTTATAGGCTTTTGGGAGCGAAGCTTCCTATAGGGATAAATTAGACAAATTTTGGAGTGTATTGTAACAAGCCTTGGCTTCTCCACATTGCAGAGCTAGTACATCTCTTTGGAGGAGTAGGCGACAATGACTCTAATGTTCTACTATCAAGGCTAGTGGAAGTCATGGTTGTATGTATGTTGTTATTGTAGTTCATTTATCTTGGTTACTTTAATGATGTATGTATCTATAATTTACGCATGTATGTATGGACTATTTTGTATGTGTTTGTATGAATCTTATCGAAGTGTTTTTGGTATAACCCATTACTTTGGATCGTTCACTATCCTTCTTTCCATATTTTGATGTCTTTCTGCTCGTGTTTTCCCTTTCAAGTTGTGTGCTATCACATGTTTCTAAGGGGCGCAGTCATTCCCCCTTCTGTGTGTTAGAGCCTTTCATGCACCTTCCTTGACTTGATGCAAGGTCACACCCTTACTTCCAACAAGGAAATCTTACTTACCTCTCCTTGCAACCCCAATCAAGGTGATACCATACTACCCACTACTAGGAATCCTACTCCAAACGGTTTGAGGTCTAGTTGGGACTTCTTACCGGGTAGATCCTTTGACATATTTCTTGGGTCCAACACCATCAACACAGTTACAAGAACCGATTGTTTAAATCATGACCCCATGTATGGTAAAGAGAAATATTTCTCTTATTTGTTGTTAGAGGAAGATGATCAAATCATGGATGATACACAAGAGGAATGTTTTATCTTATTAGACCAACAATCATTGGAGGGTGACAAAGTATGGAAGCTATACTTTGATGTCACTTATTCCAGCAAAGGAAATGGGGTAGGTATGTTGTTGGTATCCTTAGAAGCCAACTTGATCCCTCTCTCTTTGAAGTTGGAGTTTGAAGCCACGAATAATGTTGTTGAAAATGAAGCTTTGCTGCTAGGACAACAAGATGACAGAAATTCCAACATTGGGTTCTTGAAAGTGTTTGAATATTCAGAGCTGGTGGTGAAAGAAATATGAAGTAAATTCCAAACCAAACATCCAAGAATGGAGGCCTACCTAAATGAGGTATGGGATATGATTGAGAACTTTTTCTTAGATTTTAACATCTATTTTCTTCCCAGAGATGGAAATCGAATGGTTGATTCCTTAGCTGTAGCTATCAATAACTCCAATCCTCCTCAAAACCCATTGCTAAGATACAAAATTGAAGTGAGATACAAGCCTTCAATACCAGACAATGTTAAGTATTGATAGGTGTTTCAAGATGAGGAACAAATCAAACGCTTCATCGAGGTCATTGGAGAATTCTCAAACTTAGATATTGATTAGGAAGAAGAGAAAGAAATAGATGAAAATCATACCAAGTGGGAAGAAACCATTATAGGACATAATATTTTACAACTGAAAGCTAATAATATCCCTAGAGTTTTAGTTCCTTTGGAAAGATTGTTCAACTCAAATGATATGGCTTCCAAGCTAACTGAACAAGAATTTGAAGAATAGGTGGAAGACTTCAATATGGATTCAGATCAAGATCCCTAGATAATAAAGTTGGCAAAAGGAGTTCCTAAGGAATACAAACGAAGGTAACTGGACCTTTTTATGTAGTATATGGATGTGCTTGCTTGGTCTGATGATGATTTAAAAACATTTGACACTAATATCATCCTACATAAAATTCCTTTGAAGATTGGGGCAAAAACATACAAACAAAATCTTAGGCAGATTAACCCAATATTACTTCCATCGATTGAGAAAGAGGTGAGGAATTTGCTCCAAGATAAAATTATCGTACCTTTGAGGTATTCATATTTGGTGGAAAATATAGTTCATGTCAGGAATAAGGACAGGGAAATAAGGTTGTGTATTTACTTTAGGAATCTAAACAAAACCTCACTAAAGGACAATTACCGTCTAGCTAAACTGAACTACATTATGCAAAAGGTGGTAGGCTATGCTCATATGTCGATGATGGATGGTTTTTCCAGATACAATCTTATGAGCCCCAGTAATGCAGCAAGAATGATGTAACTCCCAAAGCTACCAACTTTGCTTTATCAACCCGAGGTTTTGTACAAACTTAGAGGTGGTAGTGCTATATACACATTAGATGCATTATTCTACTCATGCCACCCTCAACTAGGTCACTTGATCATTAGGATTCCAAACCATTCCTCTATTGAACTTAAAGGAGTCTAACTACTGAAAGAAGAATGTGAAGTCTAGTCCTAGTGTAGAGAAAGTAAATGCTTTTACACTCAGAAGATGAAATATGTCAACTTGTAAATGCTATGAAATGACAACAATCTTATGCTACTTTGCAGAAAGAAAACTATGCTAAATTTCACATAATCATCTAGATATTAGGGTTTCTTGAAAACAAAAGATTATTCTACCATTTCATAATTTAAGAATGCATGAATTGACTATCTAATTGACACTTGTAGAGTAAATAAAGTTCTAATTTCTAAATTCAGAAATCAAAGAACTAATTCTATCTTGTCTTGCATGAAGGAAAATGAGTGAAAGGACTCATTTAGGTGGTACTTCTGGTCATGGAGTCCAATATGAGGGGCAGAACTACTCCTAAATTAGGCTAAGGTATCATTGAAGGTCAAAACAGGGTCAAAACAGGCTGCTACAAATGAGCTACAGGATGTTGCTACAATATGTCCTGTACTGCTATAGGAAATCATGAAATACTACAGGAAGTTGGATGAGAGTTTTTGGAGAATAAGAATGGTGATATGGAGTGTTGGAAGGGTGTATGACAGCTGGGGACAATATGGGGAAGGTGATCTTCACCCTTTGCCAAGCCTAATACTTCAAGAAGGCTAGCTTTGGCTGAGATGGCTTGCTCATGGTGACCTAGAAATAGAGATTGGAATTTGAAAAGAAAACTAATCTGACTGCTGCTAAGAACTTGATAGATGAATAAAAATATATTCTAGGCTAAATAAATAAGGAGAAAAAAGTAACAAGTGTATCTCTTTCCAAGGAATCGTAAACAACTATCTAACTAATGCTACAACTTGATTGATGCAATTGACAAGAAATCAAACTTTGTTTTTGGGTTGTGAGAGTGGGGTCCTCTAAGCATGATCCCATGAGGAAGATGAGATAGGGGTCATTGTCACAATATTTTTTACGTATTCTACTTTATTGCATTGCAACAAATCATTTATCCTCTAAGCTAATGGAAGCATGAATAAACCAACAACTTGATCAATCCTTTAAGCTAAAAGGGACATGAATAAATTGCAGCAACTAATTAACATTATAGCCTAATAATATAGATATAAGAGAGGAACTTCTAATGCTAGGGTTGGGCCCTAACACAAGAGCTCCAGCCATTGAGTCAACTCAGTACTAGATCAAAACAAAACTTCTCATTATCATTCAAAAAGTGGAAAATATATCATCCCAATAACAATCAAATGTTCTTCATCTTAATGTCCTCTTGGCTACAATAAAACTTTGAATCCTAATGAGTCTCTTAGCTAGTTTATTTATACAAAAAAGGAGCTACCAACAAATCCATAGAAAATAGGGATATTTTCCTCCCTAACTCGAGAATAGGTGAATCTAACTCTTCCTTGAGTTGCACTCGCTCTGTTGCCAATGAACTCAGGTTGCTTGGCTGCCAATGACACAGAATTAATGATATAGAGTGGGGGACCTTTGATTGATTTGAGGAATTAAAGAGGTGCACCATCCCCTAGAATCTCGCTTTCTTCCCTACTCCAATTTCCTGCACTCAAATCATCTCAAAAGTGCTCCAATTCCTGCATTTAACACACATTAGGCCACATGACATAATAACACATCTTTACTCCTCACACTAAGCATAATATAACAAAATTTGTAGATAAATGTGAGGAAAAAATAATTTAATAAGCTCGAGGATGGCACTGTGACCCATATAATATACCTATTGATGAGCTTCATCATCACCCCCCTACTGAAACTGTTGCTCATCCTCTGAGAAACCTAGTCATCTATGTCCATGTTCTTCATGGCCCTGGTGGCCTCTCTGACATCCCAAGCTTCTGTATATGGTGTCTCTTCCTGAGGATAGAAGTCGACATTCTTCTCTATTTCTTCCCATTTCTTCTTTTCCTCTTCTTCATTCCTTCCCTCCTGTAAACCCAGCAACAAAGGTGGACTGAGTTTAAGTCCAATCCAATTGATCTTCAGTCTTTTTATTCCCTTCTTGTATAGTGGTGTTCTATCCAATGCATTTCTCAATCTCCCAGGAGAGTGATACTCCCTGATCTGAAAACTATGTGGCAAGGTATTCCATCTTCTCAGGTATGCTTGTTGACTCTCTTCCCCCAACAGCCTTAGAGTGTCCTCAAAATGGGAGATGGCCTGATCTTGGGTTGCAAGTTATCTAGGTGCTAGCTTAGCATAATTGGAAATGATGTTGTGATTACTGATCATAGCGATGGAATTTATCTTCTCTACCCTGATGTAGAAGGTTTATCTAACCACTTTTATCAGTACCCTCTTCACCTCCTCAACCCTGGCCTTCTCAAGACTCATCCAAGATGCAAATCCATCAACTGCAAGTCTCCAAACTTGGAATTGGGATCCCAAACATTCATTTCAGTTAAGGTGAGGTTGTGTAGGTAGAATTCAACTACTTTGGATATGCCTTAAAGGCTAGTCTTATCACACAACTCAATGAACTGCTTGTAGTCCTGGATTTTCATGGTCCCATGTTGTGCTAATGTCTTAATCGAGAACTGTAACCATTAGTCTTTGAGGAAAAGTTCATAGGATTTGGGTGGAAGTCTACATTGAAGTGCGTCCATGGAGAGGCTTGCCATTTTGGCCAACTGGGTCTCCTTTTCTTGCATTTTATTCCTAAACCATGTGTTTTTTACCTATAGATGTGTTCTCATTGTGTATTCTCTATCCATTTACTCAATCAATTATTTTCCCATTTCTAAGAGATTTTCCTCCATAAGGCCCACATCTTCAACTTTCATGGACTTGGAAATTTACATCCATCTATGTGTCCTTCCTCTTTATTCCTCAAGTTCAAAGAAGATAGGGACTACAAATTTCTGTGGTATCACTCTTCCCCTTCGATGAACTTGTAGTAGGAGCTCAAATTGGGTTGTGGACTAGGCTCCTGTAGTGCTTGAAAATATCTCTTAAATGTTCTTGGTGACACTGAGCCCTCCTGTAACTGTTGTGTTGCCTCTTTTCTATCTTTCTTCCCCTTCTACTCTTCATGTAGCACTGTCTGTGTTTCCTGTAGCGGGCATTTCCCTTTTTGTTGGAGTGTGATAGGTTCCTTGTGCTGCTTATAGGAGGTTGACTTGGTGACACACCTTCTTACATAGGTGATGGAAGTCTTTGAAATGGCTCCAGGGGATGTGGCTTTCTCAACTTTCATCTCAATGGCCTCAAGCTCCTCTATTTTACTTAATGATTCCTTAATTATAATGGGGGTCTTTATGGGAGTTTTAGGCTTCCCTTGTTTAATTCTAGTGCTTTTCCTTGTTTTGAAGTAGAGGGGTGTTTGCCTCTGCCTTTTCTTCTTAGGTTTCATTGGTGTGCTCAAGGTAGATAGGACAAAAGATCCCTCCATTTTAGGGTGCTCAGGAGACAGAATTCTTTGCTCTGCGGGTATCTCCTCTTCTCCAAGTGCAATGGTTTTTTCTGGACTTGGTTCTTCCTACTGCTTCTCCTTCCTTTTGTTCTTCTTCCACCTCTTCCTTTTTTTGTGTTTCTTCCTTTGTTTTCTCTGCCTCTATCTCTTCTTCCTCTTCTTCTTCTGCCCCTTCTTCCTCTTCTTCTTCTGCCCCTTCCTCCTCTTCTTCTTCTACCCCTTCTCCTCCAAGTGCAAGGACTTGAGTGTCAAGGAAGCCTTCTCTATCTATGTCTCTGAATGTGGACGAGAGGATAGGAACTCTTAAGTTATTCAAAGAATCTTCCACTATTAATTTTATGAAGCCATGCTGTCCTAAGTGTTGTGGTTTTGCTTCTTTCACGTTTTGGCTCATGTCCATGATGGATTGTAGGATGAAATAAGGCACACTGAGTCTTTGGGCCATGGGCAATCTTGCTCGAAATCTTAGTTCATGAAGTAGACTAAACTAGTAGCCATAGACTACACTTAGTCTTCCTTCAAAAGAGATGAACTTAAGGATGTGGTAGGCAACCTCATCCGAAGGATAGGGGAGTCTCTCCCTTCTAACTCCATTTTTATATTTAATTGGATGTTCATCATCAATGCAGAAATTATTCTTAGCAAGGGAACTGCTGCATCTGTCCTCTTTTCTCCACTGTGCCCCTAAGGGAAGTGTTGTCACCCTACTAATTAGTTTAGGAATAATTGTAATGGATAATCCTCTCACCATAGTGGTAGCACTGGTTCTCCCTTGATGGTTTAGGGGCATGGAAAACTCATAAGTGATATCATCATCATATCCTTTGAGCAACTCAAAGAATCCTAACCATTGATGCCTCCTCAAAATGTCTACTATGAGGGGATGAAGGTGAATTTTCCTAGTGTCTGTAGGTTCTCTTCCATTGAACCCCCCTCCCATCTTCTTCTCTATTTTAATTAGGTGTAGAAGGGTTTTTCTATGGTAGCCCCAATATGAACTCAAAGGGCACATAGTGGTGGAACCTCTAATTTATGAAAATTGTGTGTATCCCTTGTATTTTATAGCAAAAGTCTTCTTTTAATCCACAAGATGACTATAATTACTAAGAGAGTATAAGGTTCTCCAACATGAAAATCATGGATAGAAGAATGAGAGGGCCACTTTTCACTGTCAGGCCTGGTGTAATGACAATTGAAGACCAAATCATCCCTAGGCAATGTTTTTGCACCATTGGAGGCTTCCTATAGAAATTTATGTGCTTCCTATAGCTTCATGCAACTTCTGCACTTACTGTAGTTGTTTCCTGTAGGGCTGACAAAGTAGGTTTAAATTCTCTCGATGGCTTCCCAAGCTCGGCCCTACCTCAATGGATTTCAAAATGAGTGAAAATGCAAGGAATGTTGAGATTTATGCTATTTGTGGCTAGGGCTCAAAGCGCTGTGATGGATTATAGTAGTATGTGTTTTCCTCATTTGAACCATTGGCCCAACTTGGGTGATAATTCTCTCGAGCCTCGTAATTAACACCCACTCCATCTTAACTAATTCTGACTTCCCTCTTAACCGATTTGACTGATGTGACACTCCTACATTGCATGATGACTAATGGATCCCTTTTTATTCACTAGTTGAGGGTGGCCAAGTTAAATGGCCACCTCCAGCTTATAAAAGAACTTTCCTTCAACATTCATACATTTTTCATTATTTTACACCTAGGGAGAAGCTTTGAGGTTACCATACATGTGCCTACCTAGTGCTCGATTGAAGCATTCTTAAGTACTGGACATCTTGTGTTGCTGCTCAGGAAGCCATCTTGCTGTCCCTTTTTCCTGTGTATTTTCTTGCTGATGTCGATCATGGGTGCAGGTGCTTTGTTGATATCCTAGGTGTTGCTACTATTGTGGAGTCCTTCTTGGAATTGCAAGGTGTTCTAGGATGGTGGTACCATCCCCTCAATTTGGATGGGAAGAAGAATTAGGTTTCAGATTTATCAACATAGTGGGACAAGCTGCTACAGAAGATCCTGTAGATAGCCCCTTTCTTCTTGTTTTCCAAGGGATTTTGTTGAGAGGAGTGGCGAGAAGGAGTGTAGGGGTTGAAGGATGAATTTAGAGTCCTGGTAGTGTAGTGAAGGGTTGTGGAAACAAAAGAAACGTCCTTTGTGTTTCTTTTTGGAAATTTTTTGAATGACACAGGGTTTAGGGGTGGCTTTAAGAAATGGTGATTTTTTGGACCACAGATGCATGGAGGATGCATGAGTGTTTGGATCAAGGTGAGAGGACTCTAGCTAGCCTGGGGTAGGCCATGTTTGATGATTTTCTTATCGAAGCCTCATTCCTATAGAATTTCAGGACATTCTATAGTGATACAGGATCTTCCAATAGCCGTTACAGGACATCCTGTAGCAAACCAGAGAGGGCCTAAAAATGGATTTTTGGGCTCGAGGAAGGGTGAGAGTGGCAAGGACATGGTTTACATGTATGTTATGGATTATATGGAGGGACAAATGGAATGGAAATCGAGCATGTTGTCCCTAGATTTATGCAACTTTTCAGTATCCTCAAAACCTACAAAATGATAGAGACTATTTATTGAAAGGTTATAGATCATTGTCATGGCATTCTTTGTTTTTTTTTTTTTTCTCTTTTTTTTGAGAGACACACATGATACCTCAAGGGAGGTTTTCAACCTACCTATCTGCCTTGGGCACCTCAAGAGATGTTTTCACCGAGGGATCTTTTATTTTTCTTCTTTTTTCACTCTTGGGTTGCCTCAAGGAGGTTTTTAACCCAAGAGTTGGCCTTATATGCCTCATGGAGGTTTTGATCTAGGCCTATTATTTTTTTTTTTTTTCACAAACAAGAACAGTGTTTAGGGATGTTGTGACTTGGAAGCTAGTACACTCCCAATCACATTCACCTCCTTGTTGATGGTGTTGATCAACTCTTCCTTGAACAGAGGCTTCCTGTAAACCTTCAATATGTAGCCATTAACAAACAAGGGAATCCCTTCCTCATTAATGGTCCTAATCTAAACAACTCCAATTTCATGGCATTTCTCTATCAAGTATGGGCCCAAGGTGACCACCTTGTCATCAATTTTCTTTTGAAGTCCTTGAACCGTGATTCATATAGCAGATCCCAATCTCCTTCTTGAAATACCTTTTCCCTAATATTCTTATCATGCCATACCTTTATTTGCAATTGAATAATTTTTGTGTGTAGGAGGGTTTGCATTATGAATTCATCCAAGCCATTTAAATGGAGCAACCTCTCTTGTTGTGCGTTTGTAACATCTATATCCAATTTTGATTCCATTCTTAAGGTATTGTATTCAAACTCAATGGAGAAAAACGCCTTTCTTTCCATAGACTAATTCATAAAGGGTGAAACCAGTAGTGGTCTTCCAAGTGGTATTTTAGGCCCAAGTGGCCTCCACTAATCTGTTTGCCCAATCCTTTTTCTTGTTGCTCAAAACCTTGGTGAGGATTCCTTCTAGTGCATTATTGGTGACTTTTACTTGTCCATTGGCCTAAGGATGATAGGCAGTAGATTTTTTGTGCTTGATATGATGTTGCCTTAACAAATTCTTGATCAAATGTGATGTGAATTGAGCTCCTTGATCGATGACTAGCTCTCTGGGCTACCCAAATTTGTAGAACACATTTTCCCTTAGGAAATTAGCCATTTTCTCCTCTATTTCTACCTGTCCAGCCTTTGTCTCAGCCTACTTTGTCAAATAGTTAGTGCATACAATTATGTACTTTTTATGCCTTGAGGATGGATCAATTGAGCTATTGAGGTCCATGCCCTGCTTTTCAAATGGCTCCCAATCCACCGGAGATGTAAGGGAATTTAATCCTTGGGAGTAGGTTTCCCTATCCTCTTGCATTGATTAAATTGATGGGTGTATCTTCTTGCATCTTGGTGGAGAGTGGACCAGTAGTAGCTAGCTTGTAGAAACTTGAAAGTTGTCCTCTTGGCAGCAAAGTGACCTCCAAAAGACCCATCATGATAGGCTAAGAGGATGTCAAATACCTTCTCTTCCTTGACACATCTCCTCAAGATTTGATCTAGTCCCAACTTGAAGATATTTCCCCCAATTCATGTGAAAGGGGCACTCTTCCTTAAAATTAGATGACTCATTCAGAGGAAATTCTACAGCAACTAGGTAGTTAGCTATGCCATAAAACCATGGAGAGAGAATGGAAATAACAAATAAGTGTTCATATAGTAGTTGATCATCAACCATCCCTTCCTCACCTATAGGAAAAGCAAGTCTAGATAAAAAATCTGCAACTACATTTTCTTTATTGAGGAGAGTTTTTGACGAACATTACATCGAAATTCATTTGTTGACGCGTTTCGAACCAACAAGTGTGGTTCATCGTCAGGACAAGATGAATAAACAGATTGTGGCTACATGTTAGATAGGGAGAGAAGATCAAACAACGACTAGAAAAAACAGCTACTATTGACCAAGGATTGGTTACAATGGACTGGGCAACAACTATAATTGACTTGACTAGGAGATAGGGACAAGAAAATTAAATGGTTAATAAATTAATTAATAAATTAGTTAGTTGTTAGATCTATTTATTTCTTTTAACCTAAACTAAAACTAAAAATTAATATAATCTATATTATCTAATTTTTTATGGAAGACTTTGAGTCCAAGGCTTTGACGTCAACCCGTCTTCTGTCCAAGCTATGGAAGAGATTTGTGGACGACACTGGTGTCATATGGTCTCACGACCAAGAAGAGTTAGATCTATTTTTACAACATCTCAACAACCAATCCTCCTCCATAAAGTTTACTATGGAGCAAGAAATTGATGGGTGCCTACCTTTCCTTGATGTCCTTATTTCGAAGAATGATGACGTCTATTTCTCCCACCAAGTGTTCCGAAAGAAAACTCATACTGAGCAGTATCTTCATGCCAATTCTCATCATTTCCCTGCTCATAAGCTGGGTGTTCTCAACACACTAGCTACTTGTGCACCAAGAATCTCTGATACAAAGAACTTGGATAAAGAGAAATCCCATATCCTTAATGTTTTCGTTAATAATGGTTATAGTAGGCACCAAGATTTGAAAGCTTTCCTTAAATCTAGGAGGGGTCCCAAGATTAATAAAGACACTAAAGATCAAATCTCAGGTGTTCATCTCCCTTTCATCCAAGGGACCGCTAACGGGATTACTAGGATCCTTAAGAAGCATAATGTTCCCTCAACCTTTAGACCCCTTAACACGATTCGTAGCTCCCTTAGATCCACAAATGACCCGGTTGACCCCAAGGACATGAAAGGTGTTTATGTTATTCCATGTTCGTGTGGGACCCCCTATGTTGGGGAAATTGTGCACTCTGTTAATCACAGGATTCATGAGCACTCAATTGACATCAAGCATGGAAGGACCCGGTCTTCAACCTTGGCTGAACACGTGGAGAAGACTAAGCACCATATTTGTCTTGAGGAGGCCTGGGTAATTGCCAAAATTGTGCATTTTCAACACCAGAAATTTAGGGAGGCCCTAGAAATTGAAACAAAGCCAAGTAATATCAACAGGGATGATGGATGGAAGATTAGTAGTTGTTGGATCCCTACCCTTTCCTCCTAGCTCACCCCCCTGCTTCTCTCTTGTTTTGATTTCTTCACTGGATTTTTCCCTCGGGTTTTGGTTTGTTTTTTCCTTTTTTTTTGTTTTTTCTATATATATATATATATATATATATATAAATATTTTATTTTTATTTATTTATTTATTTATTTTATTCAATAATTTGATAATATTATTAATAATTTATTCACATTTGGTTATCCTATATTAATATTATTTTCAAATTTATTATCTTATATTTTATTGAAAATAAGATGTTTTTTTGTATTAGGTTATTATTCTTATATTAAAATTTATTTATTTATTATTATTATTATTTTGCACCTACTGGATATGAATAAATAATATTTTATACATAAACTTAACTAAAATAAATTATAAATGTATAAAATAATTAATTGACTGATTAATATACATTAACTTTAATCCCTATTTATCCTATTATTAGATTAAAAATTATATAAATTTCATAATCGAATTATCTAATTATTATAAATAACTACATATAATAGAATTAACATAATTTCATGTATTTTTATTTATCTTTTAGTTAGAAGAAAATTCTCCATATTTATTTAAATATATAGTTAAATATTAAACTTATTAGTCACTATTTAACTAAGTTATATAATTAATAATCTTTTAATAATTCCTATAGTTTATATAATATAGAGTATATTAATTTTTAGTTTTAGTTTAGGTTAAAAGAAATAAATAGACCTAACAACTAACTAATTTATTAATTAATTTATTAACCATTTAATTTTCCTGTCCCTATCTCCTGGTCAAGTCAATTATAGTTGTTGCCTAGTCCATTGTAACAAATTCCTTGGTCAATAGTAGTTGTTTTATCTAGCCATTGTTTGATCTGCTCTCCCTATTTAACATGTAGCCATGATCTGGTTATTCATCTTGTCCTAATGATGAACCACACTTGCTCGTTCGAAACGTGTCGACAAATGAATTTCGATGTGATTTTCACTGAAAACTCTCCTCAATAAACTTGATAAGGATCACAGAAGCCTAAATTCATTAATTTCATTTTCTTTACCTGGATTATCAATGATAGTTAGATCAAACTGTTGTAGTAAAAGCAACCATATAATAATTTTATCATTCACATCAGGCTTGTTCATTAAGTACTTGATAGCTGCATGGACAGTATGCACAAAGTTTTGATATCCAGTGATGTAGTGTCTGAACGTATTCAGAGAGTGGACAACAGTTAGGAGTTCATTCTTGGTTATAGTGTAATTGAATTTAGCCTTAAACAAATTTTTACTAATGAAGTAAATGGCATAAGGAAATTTTTCATCTATCAGGCCTAGGGCTGCTCCTACATCTTTGTCAGATGCATCAGCATGGATGTGGAAAGGAAGAGCCCGATTTGGGCCTCTAAGTATGGGTGCAGTAGCCAATTTTTCTTTCAAGATCTCAGGGTATCTTGGAAACTATCTGATTAGCAGAATTCAGAGTCCTTGGACAACAATCCAAACAATGGTGAGGCTACTTTGTTGAAGTCTTTGATAAACCTCCTATAATATCTAGCCAGGCCTAGGAAAATCCTAACATCCCTCTACTTTTGAGGAGTAGGGACCCTTTTTATGATGACAATTTTTTTGGGTCCACTTGTATTCCCTCTTGAGAAATTGAATGGCCCAGGATAGTCCCTGCATTCATCAAGAATTCACACTTCTTAGGACTAAGAGAGAGGTTCATTTCAATGCACTTCTTTAGGAATTTCCCAAGGTTAGAGAGAGCATCTCGGAAGTCACATCCATAGGGAGTGAAATCATCCATGTAGATCTCTACAACATCATGGACTAGCTCAACAAATATGCTCAAAACTTCCCTTTGAAAAGTAGCAGGTGCATTACATTATCCAAAAGGAATGACCCTATAAGCAAATGTACCCCAAGGAAAAGTGAATGTAGTTTTATCCTAGTCCTCTGGGCTGATCTAGATCGGATTGTAACCACTGAACCCATCCAAGAAAGAGAAGAACTTCTTCCCTGCAAGACCATACAAGACTTGATCAATGAAAGGTATAGGGAAATGGTATTTTTTAGTGCCTTTGTTCAGTTCTCTATAATCCACACAGATGCTCCATTTTCTATTTTTCTTTGGGACCAAAACTAGATGAGACACCCACTCACTATCTGAGATGGGGTAAATGAACACTGCATCCAATAATTTATGCAATTATTCCTTTACTATGTCTTTGAGGGTTGGGTTCATCCTCGTCTAAGGTTTGTGCACTAGTTTGAACCCTTCGTTGATGAATATGTGATGAGTACACACTGAAGGATGCACTCCCCTCATTTCTCTATAGCTCCAGGAAAAGGCATCTAACTTCTCTCTCAGCATGTCACACAACTTCTCTTCTTGATTGGCTAAGAGGGAGGGGTTTATCTTCAAGGATTTAGATGGAAAAAATTCTACCATTTTGACATGTGTAGGACTTGGGTCCACCAACCATAACTCAGTCCAAGGATTACCCTCAGATTCCTTCACAAGATCATTAAGAGGCATGGTGTTGGGGGACTGGTTCTGGACAATTTGGTCAATGAGGTTATCTTCATCAAGTTGCACCCCTCCTATAATAGCATCTAGGGTACAAATTGGATGGTATGTGGTATGATACACTTCATCTTCCTCCTCCTCTTCCAACCATAGGGGTAAGTCATGCTCAAGGGATGGTTGAGAAGGAGGGTACAATATCAACTCTTTGGACAAATTCCCATTCTTAATGGTCATGTTTCCAGCTTTGCAACTTATGTAAGTATCAGTAGTGGCTAGCCATGGTCTTCTAAGGATGATAGGATAGCCATTGAATTTGGTTTTGGGCTGGAGAACTAAGAAGTTAGCAGGATACTCCCAGGAATCAATAAAGACCATTACATCCTCAACAACTCCCTTAGGAGCCACAGTGGACCTATCTGCAAGTTGCAGCACTGTTGTGGTCTTTCTCAAAGATCCTTGGAGGTTTAGCTTGAGCATAGTTTCCTTAGTCATCACATTTATGGCAACCCCAAGATCAATCAAGGTGTGGGAAATAATGATGCCATCAATTTGCACATCTACTGCAAGAATTCCAGGGTCTAGATACTTTGGGAAAATCACTCTTCCAGAATTAGATAAGATAATTGACCAATGACATTGATGGTACAGGTATCTTTCTTTCTCCTGCCATGAATTTTGAAGCTCTTTCCTTTATAAGCTTGTTGCAGATGGGAACATCCTTGATAGCTTGGAGGAGTGGGATTTTAACACACAAAATTTCCAATTCTCCCAGAAGTTCAATCTCTTATGGGGTGTGTTGGTTAGAATGGATCAATATTTCAGGAAAAGGAGGTGGATTGGTTTTAGGAACACTTTCTTCCTTTTCATCTTCAAGCTCCTCAGGCGGAGATGGAGGTTGGTTATCTGGGAGCACTCTTCCAGACTTGAGGTTGATTTCTTGAATCTCCACAACATAGGCAGCGTAAGATGTCTCCCCACTATAGACTTGTTATGTCTGTTTGTTGTTCGAGTTCAGAGTTGGTCCAAAAGGCATCTTGGGTTGCTTAGGTGGAGCATGATCAATGATTTTTGGTTGAGATGGAGGTGGAGGCAATAAAGTAGGGGGTTGGTTGAATTGAGGCCTCCAAACTTGTGATGGGGGATTCCACTGAGGATTTGTAGAAGCATATGGTTGAAATGGTTGATTGGGAGGTTGGGGTGGATACTAAGGTGCATAAGGTCAAGGAGAAGGTGTAGACCATGAAGGATGATTAGGAGAATAACAAGGGGGCAAGGTTACATTTTGGTTGGGATGGTAAGAGGAAGTGGATGCACCTTGCATGCCCTATTGGTATGGCTGAGGTCCTTGAGGTATCCTTTGGTTGATGTAATAGAGTTGTTCAGCCCCACCTTCTACCCCTTAGTATATGACTTTCAATGCGGGAAAGGAAGGGATCTTATCTGTGGAATGGTTTTCCTCGTAGAGTGAGTAGATTTCTATAAAATTTAATGGACATTCATTTCTAGTGTGCCTCCTAGTGCATTTAGGGAAAAATATAGCTAAGGCTATCTCTACTTCCTCTTGCTTCCTCTTGACCTGCAGGGTGTCCATTTGCAGAGAAAAGGTGTGAAACATTTAATTTTAAAGTCCTCCAACATGTTTCAAATTTCATTCTTGATAGATGTGTTGGAGGAAGAAAAGGTGTGAAACATTTAAATTTTAAAGTCCAACATGTTTCAAATTTCATTCTTGATAGATGTGTTGGAGGTGTGAACAGAGCTTGACTAGACCTACCCTTCTTCCTAGCATCCCTAGAATGGTTTTTGAATATTGTCTTGATGTTGTCATAGGATATATGATAAATGTACCCACTAGATAACATGTTTAGGGTTTCTAGTATGTCCTCTCTGATTCCTCTAAGAAGGACTAACTTGAGTGATCCAGGATCAAGGGTGCAACTGGCCCTTTTAAAGCTGAGCTAGAACTTTTCCTCATAGTCTTCGAGCGATTCATATGGTCCAAGAGTCATCCTAAATATTTCCTCTTTGGTGTCCTTGGACCTACAATAGTCCCTGTACTTGTTGTTAAAGGATTGTTGCATTTCAGCCCAGGTAGTGATGATATACCCAGATAGACCCGTGAACCAGCGCAAGGATGCATCCTTAAGGGTGGATGGGAACAAATTCAACTTCTATTCATCAGAGTGTTGGGGCCTTGGTTTCGATTTTGAAATATTTTGAAAGATTATGGAGATACGAAGAAGAGGAAACAGATGGCAGCAACAACAGTCAGGTTGCAGAGAAGACTGTTGGGAAGGAAAACAAGAACAAGTAGTTTCAGGACGTCACAGGAAGGTGTTAATAAGAAGCAGGGGTAGCCAAGGGAACAATGTGGATGAGAGGTAGCCAAGGAAAGAAACAATTGAGTAAGAACTGGCAATGCAAGCGGTAGAAGTGAATACAAAAGAAGGCCGCAAGGAGAAAGGGGTTGGGTTTTTGTTTGATTGGTCATGGACGAGTAGTGAGGAGGATGCGGGCTCTTATAGAATCTGACCTGAAGACTAGAGAAGTAGCTGAGAAGTGGGGCAGAGTCTGTTGCTGTTAGCCGGTCATGTAACCAGGTATTCCATGCTATTATGTGTGGCTGAGGCCAATGTATAATGTAATGTTATCCTGTTTAATTAATATGAATGAAGAGTCAAACTGGTTTCTTGGTATGATGTGTGCATTTGATTATGTTATATGGGCCCACTAAAAATTTGAATGTGTTGCAAGTCCATGCTCATGGTAGATTGATCTTCATGTTGATATATTGTTAGTCTGTGTACATAAAAAAGGTCACTCCTAGAGTAATGGTTACTATATCCCTGATCCTATACTGAACCTTTCTTACTTCTAGTCGTGACACTCCTTGGGTGAGACTCCTTATCCCTTGGGGTAAGGTGAAAATGTCGACGTTGTCCCAGACTACAATGAACTATTGTTGGCTCTTTGCGCCTGAACCCAGGGTCTTTCCCTGATGTCACTTTTGTGCCAACAAATGGTTATGCTGCTAGGACCTAAAGCTATAAGAAAGAGATTAGGGATTGGTGGGATAAAAGAGTAGACCAGTTTATATCAGAACAAGTTATTCAAAGAGGTTAACATATTACTAAAGTGAGTAGAGAGACTTTGTATCCTGACGCTGCAAGTGACCAATACAAGATCTTTTTGTGTAAGTTTCCAAAAGACTTGTATAATTGGTTAAGGAGGCTAAAAGTGTAGAATCGATAAGTAGGAATGACGCCAGCTCGTTGTGATTGGGCTCCCTCATACCTTGTATCACTTCGACACTTAGATAGCGATATGAAAATGGTAGCTGATTTTTCAGTACAGACCATAGTAGAGGGGTACATAGTTGAGTTTTCTGCAGAGAACTATCAGTCCTTCTCGAGGGTGGAAGCAGTGTTCAAGTCAGGACTAAGAGGGAAGCTAGTTAGGGAAGTACCATTGTGGATTAAGATGTCCATGGTAGAAGAAGGGCTACTATCCTTATCCACAACAACGATGGTAGCATAAAACCCAGTACTGGGGGAAGGACCTAAGGGGAGGATGCTACTGGTTGGGGAATAGAGATGCTACTGAAGGAATGGATGTGGAAGGATTACAGAAGGCTAGATATGTTAGGGCGTAGAGGAGAGCATTGTTAGCTGACAAGTGGAAGGCGAGAGCAGTTAAGAATTTGAAGAAGAAATGAATGGGACCCCACCAAGTAGGAGCGGTGTCTGGGAGCTCAGAAGAGGGAAAGAGAATGGAGGAAGATGTAGGATAAGACAAGAATTATGATGGGAAGAACAAAAGCCAATATAATGACAAGGGCTCTTGCCTACAGGTTACGGGGAAGATGTTAGAGGGAAAAACTCGGAGCAGTCGTGAAGATGAGATGGAAGACGAAATGAGTAATGTCATGAAAAGGTTATTTGTCGAAGATGAAACATCCACAAGAGATCAGTAGAAAAATCCTTGAAGTATATGTAGTATCCCTCTCGACCTTCCCCTGGTGCCTTACAATAATCATGATAAACTTGTTGCTAAGTTCGCTAAAGTGGTACGGATACACATCATACATGAGAAATATAAGGCCAGTTTCAATACAGTAAATAGTAGTGGAGTTAGTGGTATTAGTAACCTGAGACTGCAAGGATCTCAATAACATGGAACCAAAGGATTTGTGTCATTGGCGCATACCCGAGTAACCATGGTGGGATCTTTCACTAGATACCTTGAATTTGCTGGTAGAGGAAATGAAGACATAGAACATCACTGGCATCTCTGCGAAGCTATATGGAGAGTACGTCAGACACCAGACAACACAAAATCAATTGAATTCCAGACCATGTTGAGGGAGAGAGCTCTGTGTTGGTTTATAAAATGGGCAGAACAGTACCAGAATCCCATAATGGATGATATCAAGAGAGGATCCGTGCAAGAATTTAAAGTACTTTATACTGACCAGCAGGGGTTATCGGAGCACTAGGAAATCAAGTAGAAGGAAGGTGAAACTGCTTGGGAACTAATGCAAAGATTTAGGGATGTTATTGCTAAGATGAGTTACACCCTAGATCCTAATCACTAGATAGAATGGTTCATCAAGGAGCTCTTACCCCTTACAAGAACGTCGTTGACACAATAGAATATTAGGACTCTCCAGAATGCTTTAGAACAAGCATTGCGAATAGAGGCCATGGAAGGATACCTGCAAGGGGCGGGGGGGGGGGGGGGGTGCCTTGGGTTGTAGGATCCATCAATCATAGGCCTCCAAAATCAGATCACCAACTTAACGGAGAAATGAGATATCTACAACTAGTTCGGCCAACCGGACCCAATGTATGGTGTACACACTGCATGGTGGTCAGACATGTTGTGACAGAATGTCCAAGGTTGTGGGAAATCAATCATTTAGGGGGAATTGCAGGACCATCAGGAACCCTGCCAACAATAGGACTTGTGGCAGTAGGGGCGTAAGGAGCTTTCCCAGGACGGAACAACCAAAAATACTGTGAAATTTGTAGGGTGTATGGACACCTACCGTAGGTGTGACCAATACTACAAAAGTAATCCAATGTTCCAAATAATAGTTATTGTGAGTTTTGTGCATCTACAACACATCACACTGACCAGTGCAAGGCATTAGATGCTTTAACAGAACAACTGGACAGGTCTACATTCAGAATCAATGAGTCCAATAGGGGAGGACGAGGAGAAAATATGAGAGGAGGAAGAGCGGGAGGTAGAGGTCCTGTACAGTGCTATAACTATGATCAAGAGGGGCATGTTTCCAGGGAATGTTCGCTCCGAAGGAGACCATGGTGTTCACAATGTAGAATCAATATGCATGCCATGGAGGATTTCCCTAACCTCATTGCAAAATGGGAAGAAAGGACTAGACGGAGAGGGGCTAACTTGGTCAATGCAAAGCCTCGTATAGACGATGCTCTTCTTGTAACTAATATAAATATAGTTACAAGGGGAGGAAAGAAGATCAAGGAAGATCGGAGTACAATGGACCTGGCCCCAATTATTAAGGCAGTATCCCCGAAGAAATCATACAAACCCATGAAACAAAAACAATATTATCAAGAGGTAGCTAAATTGTTTGAAGGGATGACCGAGACAAAGGAGAAACAAAAACAGGACAAACGTGAGCTCAAAAGTGCTCCACCGATAGAAGAATGGTTTAAGTTATTTTTGCAGATTGTTAATGATGATTGGATGTTGAAAGAGTTGTGCAAAAGTTTAAAAGTGGTATTGACAAAAGATGAAGAGGAAGGAGAACTACCATATGCCAGCTTACCAGAGAGGCATACAAGGAGTGTGCAGTGGAATAAAAAGATAAGCGGAAGGGAATTCTGAATCAATGCCCAGATTGCAAGATTCCAAAACAAAGATACGATGCTAGACCTGGGGTTGGATGTAAAAATTCTGCCCAAGAAAACATGGGAGGTGATGAGGAAGCCGCAACTTAAGTATTCATTGATACAATGGAGGATGGAGAATCAATACTGTATCTTACCTTTTGGAGGGTTAGAAGATGTAGAGGTGGATTTGGTAGGAGTAAAGACATACACTGAATTCGAAGTAATTGATATAATGGGTGATAAGGACCTGTATCTAGCACTCCTTGGGATCGACTGGGCCTACGAAAACTATGTTGTTACTGACCCTAAGAAAGAACTAATGATCTTTGAAGCATAAGGGATGCGGGTGATACAACCCTTGGACCCATATCAAGGACCTAGGTTCACGGAACCTATGGATGATAGGGACGAGCCGGGAATGCTAGACCAATTATACAACTTAACAACAAGAGAAAGAGAGAGGATTATATAAAACCTATAGCGCGAGGATATGTCAGGTATAGGAGTATTCAAATCTCAGAAGCTGGTTTAGAAACTGTGTGGGGTGCATGGTAGCAAGGGGGATATGAACTTGATACGAGACGTTGTGCGAAAATATGTAGGATAAACTGGATAGGAGCAGAGGTAAGCAACTATCCCAAATTCCACAGTATTGAACTAGTAGACATTTTCTTAAACAAGATAAACAGATAAATAATAGAAGATCACAAAGTCCTATTATTAGATATCACGTTACACGCCACCCTGGCAAGGTGGTGGAGAATATATTGCAACACGTTGCATGAATGGGGAACTATAAAGCAAGCCATGAGAGAGAGGTTCAGTCAAGAACAAGATATTCACATAATAGAGTGAAATATAGAGGCAATTTAGATCCTAAGAAGCATTTAGAAGACTGCCTAGAAAATTGGGAAAAGGAAAGGCTTTCGAAATAACTTTGGGTGCTTGTATATACATATGCTAGGTACCATCCCACAAGCATGGTACATACAAGAGGAGTTTCGTAAACAAACAACAGATTGGGATATCATGGCTACCCAGTTCATTAGCAGCTTCTCATTCAAAGACGTTGATCAACACATAAATGAAACATTATTTGCTATTAAATGAATCTTGTTCACCCCAAGACAATTATGGGAAGGTTGCGTTGATGAGAAGTTCTTACAACATCATTATGACACAGGCTATCCAGAATATATGGACTGCGACAAAGTAGACAAAAAACCAGATGAAGATGGTTTAGAAGTATTGAGACACCTGACCTTTGAGGAAACATATGGGGAAAGGGATATTAAAGAAAGTCCCACCGTATAAGCCATACATCTACTCTAGGCCACACAGGGTATTACAGGTGGTTCATCAAAAACTATGCATCAATTACATCCCGATGGAGAAGTTATTGAAAAGGACGGAAGCATTCACTTGGTCGGAGGACTGTCAAGCAGCATTGAACAAGTTGAAAGAGAAACTGGTAAGCGATCTTATCCTTGTGTACCCAGATTGGAACAAAACTTTTCATGTACATATTGATGCGTCATGGATCGTGCTAGGAGCAGTATTGGTGCAACCAGGTGAAAGGAATATGGATCACCCAGTGTACTATGCTACCAGGAAACTATCAACTGCAGAAAGGAACTATATGAAAAAAGAGAGGGAGGCACTGGCCATGGTTTACTCTCTGCAAAAATTTAGGCATTACTTACTATGAGTGCCATTTAATTTTTTCACAGATCATTCAACACTAAACTATTTAGTGAATAAGCCAGTGCTATAAGGGAGAATATGTCATTGGTTATTACTCTTCCAATAATTCACTTTCGAAGTAGTCATCAAACCCGAAAGGATGAATGTGAGGTTGGATCATCTGTCACAACTAGAGACTGGAGACAATGAAGGGTCAATAGATGATTAGCTACCTGATGCTGACTTATTCAGAATAGAGGTAGTTCCAGGCAACTTAGAAGAAATTGTTGGGCTACTAACAATAGGGAACTACCCGGAGGGGTACACACCAACGCAGAAGCGACATCTAATAGTGAGGGCAGCGGACTATCAACTAATCGCAGGACATATATATAATATGGGCCTGGATCAAGTCCTAAGGCATTGTATACTTCAACATGAAATAGATGAAGTGCTCTGGGAATGTCATGTTGGGGTTGCGGGCGGCCATTTGGGAGGAAAAGCCACTGCGAGGAAGATATTGCATGTAGGATTATGGTGGCCAACCATCCACAAAGATTCTAAGGAATATGCTAATAATTGTGATGTCTGGCATACGGTTGGAAAGCCATCACGTTGAGATGAACTCCCTTTAAACCCAATTCATACAGTGCAAAGTTTTGAGAAGTGGGTGATAGACTCCATTGGGACCATAACACCACCAATGCAAAATTCACATGCAAGATACATAATAACGACTACAAAATATCTGACACGATGGACAAAAGCAACATTAGTCAAGGAATATACAGCCGAGACTGCCACAAGATTCATTTTTGAAAACATAATATCAAGATTTGGATGCCCAAAAAGCCTCACAAGCGATCAAGGAACACATTTCATTAATGAAACTGTTGAGTCTCTTGTGAAGAACTTTACGATTCAACATCATAAAAGTAGCCCATATCACCCACATGACAATGGGACTATTGAGGCATTCAATAAAATACTGGAGAAAGGTCTCACGAAAATTGTATCAGCCAACAGAGATGACTAGGATGAACGCATGCCATCAACTTTATGGGCATACAGAAAAACAGTCAAAATACTTCATAAACAGACACCATTTCAGCTGGTATATGGAAAAGAAGCAGTTGTCCCAGTGGATTTCATAGTGCCCAACATGTTTATTTATTAAGCAAAAAAAATGACAGATGATGTAGCATTAAGAGAAAGATTGAATAAACTAATGGAAATTGATGAATCCAGATTCTTAGCTGAATTTCACCAATCAGTATAGCAAAGAAGGAAAAAATCTTGGCATAACAAGTCGGAGATCATGTATTGTTATATGATAGCAAGTTCCAAAAGTTCCCAGGTAAGTTGCAGATGTACTAGCTAGGCCCATTTATAGTTGCAGAAATCAAAGAGTCTGGAGCAGTAAGGTTAGCGCAACTGGATGGTGAAATGCTACATGGATTGGTAAACAACGCATGCCTCAAACCCTTCCACATGCTAAGAGCCACACGATCAAGTTAAGGGGGTCTCCAAAATGAGCCCACAAGTAGTTAGTAGTCAATAATATGTTAGTCAAGTCAGTATAATGTTCATTTGAAGTTCATATCTTTTGTAGTATTTTAGTAAGAATAAGAAAAAGCATCAATAAGGTTGCAGCAAAATTGTCATGACATCGCAACCCATTTGTGGTCGGGGAAGATAAGTAGATGTTCTTGTCAATCTTAATGATCAAACGTAGGTATACGTTTTTTCAGTCTTAATAGTCCCACGCTTTGTCAGTCCTTTTTGCCGTACGAGTAGCCATTTCCATAATAAGTGACTAATAATGCAACTGTCAAATGGAAGCCGTAAAATATTTTCTCGTTAGGAACAAATTTAGTTAATAAATAGCCTCCATTATGGAAAATTTTTTAACCATGTGGCCCACTCTGTCCTTCCCCATTCTACGTCATAGATGTTATAGCTCCAAATCTCACTCTTATGGTTTGTGATGCTGCACTTATGGCCTAGGGCAACCCCTCCTTCCAGACCTGGTCCAAAAATTTAAAAAACAGTGTTTTATTCCCTATACGCGACTTTGCCCTGTGTTAAACGCGTGTACACGCGGGTATGTCATACCCAACCCGCGTGTATCTATTAAAACACTTAAAAAAATATAATTTCCTCTTTTTCGGGCGGTGATCGCGGGTTTACCTGCTGGATCACCTGTTAGTGCCCGTGGCCCAACTGTTCCCAACCAACTCCTAACTAAAAAACTACTTTGGAGAGGGTATAAAAAGACATCAAAGGGAAGGCCAAAGGGAGAGAGAAAGGAGAGCAAGATTATTATGCTGAGATTTTTCCCTTAGACCAGGTCTGAAGTCCTTGGTGCATTCTGCACTTCCCCCATTTTGCATAGGAAACCCTTGTTTCCATGTGTATTGGTGATCATTCATCCTTGACATCATCATTGAGTAAGACTTGGAAGGAGCTCTTGTTGGAGGCTGGAGGCTGGAACGAATCCGGGAGGAAGCTTGCTTGGAGCCTGCTGAAGGTGTTCAGGTGATATCTTTCCGATATATGTACTTTATTTGCCTTTATATATAAAGAAACACGTCTTTGTTCCCGAATAATCTTTCTTTATGCTTATGAGATTCTTGTGTTGAATTCTTATGAAAGTGGTTACTTAAAGATTTTTTATAACTAACTTTATAGCATAAAGATGATTTATATATAAACTTCTATACATGCACTGTTGTGTTCTTTGATTTGTTTGTCTTGCAGGTCAAAGAAAGAAGAAGGGAACTCCAAGAAGGGTTTGGACCCTTAAGGTCTTCTCGAACGTAGGACCTTAGGTACGTGCCCTTAACGTTAGCATTTGCTTAAAAGTAAAAAAGATGGCTGTGTGTGTGTGTTTCTTTGTATAAGCAATTTTCAGTCTGGTAGAGTCTTAGCCCAAAGGACCCTAGGGGTACTTTCCCTTCAACCAGAATTGGCGACCATACTGGGGACAACACTCTTGTTGTTCCTAGTTTGGGTAGTCCTCAAGCCAATCAAGGCTCAGTCCCTCTGTTTGTTGGTTCTGACTGTCTGGTATTTTCTTTAACTCCAAGCTTTTCCAGTTTTTCAGTTTGTTTTTTTTATTTTTCTTGAAACACTTCATATACGCACTTTTTCTGGATTACAGAAGCGTATATACGCAAGTTTCACTAAGTAAACACGCGTATACACATGTTTCCTTAGTTACAGTCGCGTATACACGCATTCTTCAAATAATTTCAGGCGCGTATATCACATAATTTTCAAGATTTATAATTTTTCTTTTGCTGAATGTCTGTCTGGTGGTTTGGGTCAGTTTAAAGCAGTCAATTCCCTGTGACAGTTCTCTGTTTAACAGGGGGCATCTTGTTCTGAACTCTCTCTAGTTATAAGGAGTACTAGTCTTGTTTTTCGTTGATTGCAAGCGTCATTGATTTTTGACACACAAGATTTCTGTTTAAGAATCTTCATTGCTCTGTTTCGGCAGAGTGGGAAGATTGTCTTCAATATTTGTGTCCATTTTGTTTTCATGACATTTGTGTTTGCTTAACGAAATCATTTTTATGACCATTTGCTCCTTCGTTTCGGGAAATTTGTTTGTTACCATTTTTCTTGAAACTTGTCTTTTGATATTTTGGACTTTCATTGCTGCTTTTGATTGTCAAAAGCGATTTCAAACACATTTTATTTTTGTTGAGTTTTCATCATTTGAAAGGTGTCAATTCACAAAAGTGTTTGGTGGCTTGTTTATCAATCATTAGTGTCAGTATTTTTGAGAGCTTTCCTTTGAAAAAGACTTTTTGGTTTGATTGAAAGAAAATCTTTTGAAAGTTTTTGAGTTTCGCTTTCTTAAACTTGCTTCTCATTTGATTTCCTTTTTGCGAAGTGAAAGTGCTTTGTTTTTATCTTAAAACTTGTTTTTATTGTTTGGACGAAATGATTGGTAACACATCATCTTCTATCTAAGCATTTTAGTGGCAAGACAAAATTTGGTAAAGCAGCAACTTTCCTTCTTTGTTTTCAGAGTAGTCTTTAAATCTTGCATTCACATATAGTTCTTGCATTAGCATAGCTTTGCATCCTCTTTTAGGCATGCATAGTTTTGTTAGCTTTTGTGAGTGTGGAGTTTGAAAAGAAAGCAAAAAACTTTGTTTAATTTGAAGTACCTCTGAACCTCATAGAAATTGCTCTTCATCGAAACGAAAAAGTGCATGTGCATGTAGTTAGGATAGTTTCTTTTTGCGTCCTAAAAACACCACAAGTTTCACTTCCGTTACCTTCTGACTTAAAGAACAGCCTAATAAAATCAAGCGCTTAATTAAAATCCACTAGAACTTTTTGTTTTAGTTATTACACCAACAAGTTTAGGATTTTAGGGCCTTGGATTAGGCGAGTGGAGAGTTAACTCTCCAAGGCCACATAAAACGTCAAACATAAGAGTCTGATTAACGAGAGTAAATCCAATAGCGTTAGGAAGACCAGGAAAGCTCCGGATCTGGGAGTTAAGCACGAGGGTCTGTGACGACAGGGAAGAGAGATACCCCCTCTCCTACTTGTCTGAACTCACCTCACGACTGTTCCGCTTGGCTTCTGCGACGAGTTGGTACCCATAGTTGCCTCTCCTAGGGATCTGCATAGGTGGCTGCGGAGGGGAATCCCGTGGCACCTGAGGTCGACGTTGTATCACTCTCAACAGTACTTCTGGAGGGCACCCTTGCGAAGCTTGGGGGCTTGCACCGGCGCAGGCTGTTGTTAGGAGGTCAGCGTAACTTCCTCTGATACCTTCGCTGATAGGACTGGGCCCTCATCATCCCAGACTATCTTCGGAAGGCCCTTTGACTCCACTTTCTTGTATTTTGGTGTCCGGTCCTCACCACCCGGAGCGGAAATACTTGGAAGTTGTTTGACTGGCTGTTTCTTTAGGGACTTTATAGTGAGTGCTCTTTGCTCCTTGTATATAGTTGGCTTTAGGTATTTTTGTCTAGTCACATTTGGACTTTGTGTTCTGAGTGACTGGCTTGCCACTCTACCGATCTTGAAAGGCTTTTGGTCGTTCTTTCAGAAGTTGTGGAGTTGCCTCCTCAAGGGCAAAGGTTTTGATTGCTTATCCATATTCTTTGAAGAGTTATTTCTATATTCCCGCAAGGGAAAGGGTCTTGGGATCAGTTTGATATGGCTAATATTCCTGTGGAAACCAACCAAGGTACCCTTCCAAAAGGGGATCCTTGTGCTTTTCCTTTCTTTGGAAATGTTGGTACTCCCTTGATGGCCACTTTGAATATTCCTGGGTTGAATGTTGGACTACCCGTTTGGCTCTGGTCCACTCCGAATATTCCGAATGCTCTTGAAGCTTCTCCATTAAATGCTTTATTTCAGGGGCATCACATGGGTGCTAATTGTTCATCTTCTTTCAAAGAGAAATCTGGGATTCCTTCTTCGCCTCCTTCTTGTAACAAGAAATCTAAAAAGAGGAGAAAGAGGAAGTCAAAGAAGAAGAATAATTCTATCCTTTCATCTTCAACCTCTGCGAGTCATGTTGGAGATGAGTCTTCAGTCGCTGCAAGTCATGCTGGGGGCACAAGTCTAGTCACTGCAAGTCATACTAGCACTTCATCTTCACCCTCTGCGAGTCATGTTGGAGATGAGTCTTCAGCCGCTGCAAGTCATGCTGGGGGCACAAGGCTAGTCACTGCAAGTCATACTAGCACTTCATCTTCAACCTCTGCGAGCCATGTTGGAGATGAGTCTTCAGCCGCTGCGAGTCATGCTGGGGGCATGAGTCTAGTCAATGCGAGTCATACTAGCAAAGAGTCATTGACCTCTGCAAGTCATGTTCAGGACTCTCCGCAAACCACTGCTAGTCATGTTGGTGGAATGGAGGTTGATAAGAAACCTGGACGTAGAAGTTTTAAACCTAAGTTCCCTTGTAAGATATGCAAGGGAGACCATCTTACTCATTTATGCCTTGGTATTCCAGAGGTTCAAAGGATATGGTCCGAGTCTGAAAGTACTTCTACTCCTAGATCTGATATGGTTTCTCATCAATCCCATCAACCATCGGTTGAAAATGTGGTAGAGTCAGTGCAATCGCTGGCCGATTACACTCCTCTTTTGGGGGGTGAAGTGCCTAACAAAAGAGTCTGTTTGATCTCTAGTACAGAGTCTTCTAGTATAGGGGGCATTCCGGTTTCTTCGAATGTTCCCCCTCCAAGTTCTAAGAGTGTTTCCTTTGATTGGGATAGTCTTGTTGAGCCTCGTCTTCCTTCCGCTGTACCTTTTCAAATAAAGGTCAGAGTTAATTCCACAAATGTCTATCGATGTATGGTGGATGAAGGATCCTCTACAAGTATTATATCCTCTTTGACTTGGAAAGCTTTGGGTTCCCCAAAGTTGTTGACAGCTCAGAGTCAGTTGTTAGCCTATGATAGAAGGCCTGGTGAATCTATGGGTGTTCTTCCTCAATTGCCTATCACTTTAGGTGGGAAGACTGTCTTAATCGATATGATGGTGGTTGATAGCCCTTTAGACTTTAATATGCTACTTGGGCGTGATTATGTCTATGCTATGAATGCTGTGGTGTCTTCACTCTTTCGAGTAATGTGCTTTCCTCATAACGGGAATATTGTCACTATTGATCAGCTTGCATCTGATAATCACCACCCTAATTCGACTTTACTGCAGAATGCCCCTTGGTTTGTTCCAAGTGTTCAAGTAGACTCTACCCCGCCACGGGTCAATTATGTGGCATTGAATCCTCAATGTTCAAATGCTTCTAAGAAGGATCCTTTGACTCATTATTCTCCTTCTTGGGACTTGGTCCTGGCAGTTGACAGAGAGATTCTTCCTATAGGGACATGGGACCCTTTAATTCCCTCTTTTGATCCTTGTAGTTCTCATGATTTCTCAAATCTTGCTTTTCCTTCACAGGAGGAACTCTTTGAAGCCATGAGTTATGACTACCAAAGGAGCCCTTGGCCTGAGCCCTGCAAGGGGTTTGTTCAACAGAACTATTATACGTAAGCCGCAAGGCTGCGTGGTTCCCTGTACCATATTGTATATATGAGGTACGCATTTTCAAGTTTTGTATCTTATAACACAAAGATTTTATATGTGGGATGTATTAACTTCGTGTCTAGTGTTCCTATTTATGTTTACAGAACTTGGAAGATTTCTCCTTTGGAAGTTTATGGTTGGTCCGTTCTGACAGGTATTGGTTCTCGAAACTGGCATATAGGTTAGGTTCTTCCGCCTGCATTGTGCACTTATCAGTTTCCTTTACCATTTTGCCTTAGGATCGACCCCACCAAGTTATGGTGCGGAACCTTCTCATTGCTTAGAAGCATCATGACTTGTGTGGTAGAGCCTACCTTATCATGGGTGCCCTAGTTAGTACCTTGTGGTCACTTGGCACTCATGCTGATTTTTCATCCCTAGGCTCGGGAGTCCTCTGTAGTCCCGCCATGACTTATGCGTTGAAGACTCATTCTTCTTTGCTTCTTCGTTTCGTTCTGGCCTTATACCCTAGAGGCTCCTATGTGTGTTGAGTTGCACTTCTGCATTGCATGTTGACCATTTGCACCTTTTTGGCCTATAGCCGGCTTCACTTGGACTCGTGTTTAAGCCCACTTTTGACCATGACGTCTGCAAAAATCAACCTTGCATACCCTTGACCTCTGCAGCTTGACATACCCAGATCCGTGGAAGGGACATACCTCTGAGTGTCACTGACCAGTTTTTCACCTCCCTGCATTGAGCATAGGAACGTTCTTTTCCCAGGAACTAGATCATCTGTTTCACCGACACTCGTTCTTTCCACTGTACCATAGCATTCTTTTATTCTTTTTCCGGCTTATCAGAAAAAGACAAAAAAATTAAATATTCCAGAAAGAGCGGGAACAGGGACATTATTTCCATTTATTGTTGGCAGCTAGAGTCAGTCGTGTCGCCCTTGAACAAAGCACTCAAAACAAAGTCTCCTCCGCATGGGTGGGATTTAGTTTGACTTAGGCAAGCCATAACCTTGTTATCGAGTCCGTTCTCCCCCGATTGGTTATCACTTCCAATCATATGGAGGGTTCGTTCGTGCTTCCTGCATGACGAACTTATACAGATTCATTATATGCTGCCACATAGTCACGTTGAGTTGTGCTTTTGTTCAAGGGAAGTTAGCCTGAGTCGGCCTTTCTGCGGTGTCTCTTGACTCATTTTTCAGTCGGCCATCCCTGGTTGTCAGTGTCATGTCTATCATCACATCAGTTATATTGGTCCTTCACTCGTGCCGGTTTGAGAAGGTCCCCATTGACTTCTTGCTGGCGGGCCTTGTCCTTATCGACGACGACACATTGCTCTGAGGGCAGACCTAGAGACCGCACCCTGGCCCTATTTTCATTATTGATAGGTCACCTTGTGCTCAGCGTCGATCAGTATCATGGGTCTTTGACTGAGTGGTTTCCCTTGTGTTCGACATCAGCATACATTATCACACATTGGAATTCGTGCAGTACCTTGGTTTCCATTTGACCCTATTGGTGGATACCTCGCCTCTGTGTCAGCTTTCATTATTGGTTGGTTCAGAGGGTTTCTGTCGTGCGCTAGCCACATCTTGTGTACGCCGGAAACGTACTTCGGTTGGGTTACTACATCTTTTTCGTCCGATTCCTTCCACATTATTGGCCTACGGGTTACACTCGCGCTAGATTGATGGAGGATGCCTTAATGCCTTCCTTCTAGCGGATCTTTCCCTATCGACTCCGACTCATTGCTCTGGGGCAAAGATCTAGAGTCCATTTGGCAGTACCTTGGGGTTTGCAGTCATTAGTGGCAGATTCCTCGCTATCGACAGTGGGAAACCATCATTGTCTCCTGATTGATAGATTCTTACAGGTGTTCGACTTCAGCTCATCTATTCACACTTGTTAGATTGTACTGGGTACCTTTACGCTCATTATCATTATCGGTGAGTAGTCTCGCGTTTGTTAACGGTATACATCAATGACCGGTAATCAAACGATTTCTCACATGGTCGACTTCAGATCATTTATTCCCATGGTGTAGAAATGTACCACGGCGGTCGGTGAAGACCTCAGGTTGTATCAGCATTCATTGGTTCACTTGACAGTTGCTCCTGTTGCTGCTAGTTGATACCACTCCACCTTATATGTTGCAGTCAGTCATGGCGACATTCTATATGCTGGCACCTGAGTTTGCAGTGTAGTACCATCCTATTCCATCATGTTCAGTTGGTACCTTATGGGATCAGTCTTTGATTTCAGTGATCCGTTGCATCTTTCAGCATCATTGACAGTTTTATATGTGATATTCAGACATGTACTTACTCATTATGATCAGATGATCCATTATGTATTTTACAGTCATTTATACTTGTATACTTAGTGGATCCGCTTGTACTTGATATGCGGACATGCTTTACTTTTCCTGAGCATGGGTATGCCCGCCTCAGACAGTGTTTCTTTCTGATCTCCTTTCGGTGGCTTGGCAGGCTGAATTCTGGTGAAGTCCTCCTCGGTTTTTCGGCAGAGTTCCTTTCCTTGTACTTACTTAATATATTTCGGCCATCATGTTCCCCTTCTGACCTCATACATTAGGGGGCATCTGTTATAGCTCCAAATCTCACTCTTATGGTTTGTGATGCTGCACTTATGGCCTAGGGCAACCCCTCCTTCCAAACCTGGTCCAAAAATTTAAAAAACAGTGTTTTATTCCCTATACGCGACTTTGCCCTGTGTTAAACGCGTGTACACGCGGGTATGTCATACCCAACCCGCGTGTATCTATTAAAACACTTAAAAAAATATAATTTCCTCTTTTTCGGGCGGTGATCGCGGGTTTACCTGCTGGATCACCTGTTAGTGCCCGTGGCCCAACTGTTCCCAACCAACTCCTAACTAAAAAACTACTTTGGAGAGGGTATAAAAAGACATCAAAGGGAAGGCCAAAGGGAGAGAGAAAGGAGAGCAAGATTATTATGCTGAGATTTTTCCCTTAGACCAGGTCTGAAGTCCTTGGTGCATTCTGCACTTCCCCCATTTTGCATAGGAAACCCTTGTTTCCATGTGTATTGGTGATCATTCATCCTTGACATCATCATTGAGTAAGACTTGGAAGGAGCTCTTGTTGGAGGCTGGAGGCTGGAACGAATCCGGGAGAAAGCTTGCTTGGAGCCTGCTGAAGGTGTTCAGGTGATATCTTTCCGATATATGTACTTTATTTGCCTTTATATATAAAGAAACACGTCTTTGTTCCCGAATAATCTTTCTTTATGCTTATGAGATTCTTGTGTTGAATTCTTATGAAAGTGGTTACTTAAAGATTTTTTATAACTAACTTTATAGCATAAAGATGATTTATATATAAACTTCTATACATGCACTGTTGTGTTCTTTGATTTGTTTGTCTTGCAGGTCAAAGAGAGAAGAAGGGAACTCCAAGAAGGGTTTGGACCCTTAAGGTCTTCTCGAACGTAGGACCTTAGGTACGTGCCCTTAACGTTAGCATTTGCTTAAAAGTAAAAAAGATGGCTGTGTGTGTGTGTTTCTTTGTATAAGCAATTTTCAGTCTGGTAGAGTCTTAGCCCAAAGGACCCTAGGGGTACTTTCCCTTCAACCAATAGATGTCAGGTCGAGGTCAGCTGATGGCAGCAAAGCACGGTTAGGATACATGGGGAACGTTATCGTAGTAATTAGTTGCCAAGTCCAGTCAGAAAATGTCGTGTCAATTCCAACTACTTAATTTGCATGAAAATGCAGGAAGCTACATAATTTCAAGCGCAAGTAGCAGAAAATCTCCAAACTTGCTTTGAAGAATGGAAAAAAAAAAAGTGTAGAAGTTCGAAGCCTCCAATAATGATTTTTTATCAGAGACAGAGTAATGACAAAGGGAATTATTTCAATCCTAGAGGACAAATTCGATGAGCAAATTGTCCTGCTAGAAAATCCATATGGAAAATATGACAAATCTACCTTGGTTGACAATGATCTAATAGATTATTTCCAATTTCCATTAGGTTGATCAGATCGAAGAGGAATCAGAAAAAACAAAAAATCTAATCAGAGACCTGCATCCACCAGTCCGACTACAGGTTCTGGCTTTGAAAGAAGTCTACAACAATAGTGAAGAACAGTGAGGCCACCTGCAGAGTCAAAGGCCAAGCAAACTAATTTCTAGCACAGCTGAAAACTACAACGAATTCATGAAGAGAACGACCACCATTGTTCCTAAGTTGGGGCCTTCGTTTGGGAAAGAAGGACGACAGGGGGAAGAAGGAGAAGTTGGAGTGGATACCACCCAACAAATGATAGAGGATACACCGGCAATAGATCATCAGCCGGAAGAACCAACGTAGCCACCAACAGGAGTATCTATAGAGACACCAACTGGACCCACAACGCTTGAAATAAATTGACTCGGGGACGAGTCAAAGCACTGTGGTCAGGGCATGTTGGGGCCTTCGTTTCGGTTTTGAAATATTCTAGAGATGCGAAGAAGAGGAAATAGATGGTGGCAACAATGGTCAGGTTGCAGAGAAGACTTTTGGGATGGAAAACAAGAACAAGCAGTTGTGGGACGGTGACGACAAGGTGTCAGCAGGAAGTAGGGGCAACCGAGCGAACAAGGCAGATGAGAGGCAGCCAAGGAAAGAAACATTTGAGTAAGAACTGGTAGTGCAAGTGACAAAAGTGAATACAAAAGAAGAAGACTACAAGGAGAAAGGGGTTGGGTTTTGGTTTGATTGGTTAGTTGAAGAGTCTTAGTCACGGATGAGTAGTGAGGAGGATGCGAGCTCTCATAGAATCCAACTTGAAGATCAGAGTAGTAGCTAAGAATCAATGCAGATTCTGTTGCAGTCAACTAGTCATGTAACCAGGTATTCCATGATATTATCTGTGGCTAAGGCCAATGTATAATGTAATGTTATCCCGTTCAATTAATATGAATGAAGAGTTAGAATGGTTTCTTGGTATGATGTGTGCATTTGATTATGTTATATGGACCCACTAAAAATTTGAATGCATTGCAAGTCTATGCTCATGGTAGATTGATCTTCATGTTGATATATTGTTAGTCTGAGTACATGCACAAGGCCACTCGTAGAGTAATGGTTACTCTATCCTTGACACTAACAAAACGATTTTTACTTCTGGTTGCGGTAAGCCTTGGTTGAGACTCCTTATCCCTTGGGGTAAGGTGAAAATGCTGGCATTGTCCTAGACTACAATGAACTATTGTTGTATCTTTACACTTGAACCCATGGTCTTTACTTGATGTCACTTTTTTGACAACATAGAGGTATAATCATAAGTTCTACACACAACAAAAAAATCAAACAAAAAGGCATCAGGGTCCCCTGAGGTTAATCCATGGAAGTGTGGAAGGGCAGAAGGGCTTATGTTTTTCATCCTATCATCTCCATTAGTTTCCCTGATGGGAAAAGCACCTTCATTTCGTTTTTCAGCCATGGTGTGGATATGTGGAATGGTTTCTTCTTCTTCTTCCCTAATAGGCTCTTCAAAGATCTCACTTTTTCACCTACAGGGTCCTCTAAATCCCCTCCAGTCAAAGAGGGAAATTCATAGTCACCGAAGAATAGTGAAGGTTGATTGTTTAATGGTGTGGGGGTATTTGGAAAGAATTTCCCTAAAGTGTCTCTACTCCTATGAGGCATGAAAGATATTTTTTTCTTTTTATGTGTTTTTCAAAATCAACTATAAAACAAAAAGGAAATCAAGAATAAGATCTACTTACTGAATGCAAAATAGAAAGAAAAGCATAAATTACATCTACCTAGACACATCCCAGACAATGGTGCCAAAAAGTGATGAGCCCCAATATTGTAGGAAGACTGCTGCAACTTCCAAAGCTACCAACTTTACTTTATCAAACCGGGGTTTTGTACAAACTTAGAGGTGACAATGCTATATACATAGTAGATGCATTATTCTACTCATGCCACCCTCAACTAGGTCACTTGATCATTAGGGTTCCAGACCATTCCTCTACTGAACTGAAAGGAGTCTAACTACTGAAAGATGAATGTGAAGTCTATTCCTAGTGCAGAGAAAGTAAATGCTTTTACACTCAAAATATGAAATTTGTCAACTTGTAAATGTTATCAAATGACACCAATCTTACACTACTTTGCAGAAAGGAAACTATGCTAACTTTCACTTAATCATCTAGCTATCAAGGTTGCTTAAAAACAAGATATTATTATACCATTTCATAATTCAAGAATTCCTACATTGACTATCTAGTTCACACTTGCAGAGTAAATAAATTTCTAATTGTTAAATTCAGAAATCAAAGAACAAATGCTATCTGATCTTGCAGGAAGAAAAAGGAGTGGAAGGACTAGTCTAGGTGGCACTTCTGGTCATGGAGTCCAAGCTGAGGGGTAGAGCTACTCCTAAACTAGGCTAAGCTGTCATTGCAAGTCAAAACAGGGTCAAAATAGGCTACTGCAGGTGAGCTACCAGATGTTGCTATAGGGTGTCTTGTACTGCTACAAGATACCTTGAAATACTACAGGAAGTTGGCTGAGAGGTTTTGGAGAGTAATAATGGTCATATGAAGTGTTGGAAGGGTGTATGATATCTAGGGACAATGTGGGGAAGGTGATCTTCACCCTTGGCCAAGCTGATTACTTCAAGAAGTTTGGGTTTGGTTGAGATGCCTTGCTCATGGTTATCTCGAAACAGAGGTTTGGAACATGGGTTGGCTTGCATCAACAAAAGGGTGAAAGGACCTAAATGGAGATGGCGGAAAGTATCCTTGCCTATAGATTAACAATCCTAGCATACCACCTGCACTTATTACGTTTCATTTGAAAATTGTTTTATGTCAACTGAAAAGATGAATTGAATTTGAAAAAAAAACTAATCTAATTGCTACTAAGAACTTGATAGATGAATTGAAATATCTTCTAGGCTGCAACTATTAGGAGAACCAAAATAACAAGTGTAATTCTTTCCAAGAAATCATAAACAACTATCTAACTAATGCTACAACTTGATTGATGCAATTGACAATAAATCAAGCTCTGTTTTTGGGTTGTGAGAGTGAGGTCCTCTAATCATGAGGGAGATGAGATAGGGGTCACTGTCACAATATTTTTGATGTATTTTATTCTATTGCATTGCAACAACTAATTTATCCTCTAAGCTAATGGAAGCATGAATAAACCAACAACTTAATCAGTATTTTAAGATAAATGAGACATGAATAAACCACAATAACTAATTGACATGCTAGCCTAAGAATATAGATACAAGATATGAAATTCTGCTTTAGCTTAGTGGCCTCTTGGCTACAATAAAACTTCGAACCCCAATGAGTCTCTTAGCTGGTTTATTTATACAAAAATGGAGCTACCAATAGATCCCTAGAAAATAGGGATATTTTCCTCCCTAACTCGAGAATATGTGAATCTAACTCTTCCTTGACTTGCACTGGCTCGACTGCCAATGACATCGAATTGATGAGATAGAGTGGGGAATCTTTAACTGATTTGAGTAATTAAAGAGGTGGACCATCCCCAACAATCTCTCTTTCTTGTCTACTTTGAGTTCCTACACTCAAATCATCACAAAAGTGCTCCAGTTCCCGCATTTAACACACATTAGGCCACATGACATAGTAACACATCTTTACTCCTCACACTTAGGATAATATAACAAAATTTGTAGATAAATGTGAGAAAATGATAATTTAATAACCGGAGGATGGAATTGTGACCCATATAATATACCTATTTATGAGCCTCATCACAATCAAGTAGTCGTGCATCCTGAGGATCAAAAGAAAATTGCTTTCACCATGCCTTGGGGAACGTTTGTGTACGCCATAATTCCTTTCGACCTCATCAATATAGGATCCACCTTTTAGAGAGAAATGGATATAGCGTTTGTGGGAGAACAATATAAGTTTGTGGTAATTTACCTAGACGAAATCATTGTTTTTTCAAAAAAATATGAGGATCATATCGAACATCTATCATTCACCTTTAATAAATGTTGAAAATATGGCTTATCTTTAAATCCTAAGAAGCCTCAGTTTGCTCTAAGTGAGGGAAAGCTTCTAGGACACACTGTGGAAAAATATGGGGTAGGGTGGAAGCCATCAACAACATCCCACTACCGAGAAATCAGAAATAATTCCAGACTTTTTTTGGTAGAATAAACTTTTTGAGGAGGTTAATACCTAATTATGCTGAGATAATTAAAGAAATTACAGGGATGTTGAAGATGTAGAAATTTTGAATAATATGACACTTATTCACAGAGATTATCCCGATTATACACTATTGCGGAATACATGCACAATACATAAGCTCCTCTACGTTGATCATCAATTTAGCAGCATCAAAAACAATGAAACATCAATCGCATGCAAAAATTAACACAATATGTAACCCGGGGAAAGCTTACAGCTGAAAACCCCACACTATCTATATATTAATGATTGAGAACATGTAACAATACATAGTACAATACTCCTCACAAGTACTCAGCACTATCTCCACTTGTTACACACAAAACTAGCTCAGATCCGAACAAGTCACAGGTTCAAATCTTCTCCGCTGCTTTGCCTGCCTCTATTGCACAATGCTTGAGAATCACTCCCTCTGGAAGTCACGTGAGCACAGGCTATTCTACTGGGCAAATACTTCGTAATGCTCATTGGCATAACTCAATCCCTGCTTGTGCAAGATCTCATGCACAACTCATAGTCACAACTCACCCTTTCACTTACCTCTAACACCTGTCTCTGTTGAACTATCCATGCACTGAGTTAACTGATGTATTCTTCAGTTAATTTATGAGTTAATAATTAGTGAATTAATTAAAAATCAATTCACCCAACTCATCACTAGTGTATTCTCCAGTTAGACTGAATACAACTAGTTCAACTGAACACAACTCCATCAACTCCACATCCAACTCCACAGAACTCACATGCATGAGTTCTAACTGAAGTCCTCCATGCAATAGCTCAACTGACCCACAAACAAAGCGTATTTCCTTCTGACAGCTGCATGTGCCACATCCGTATCTCAAACTGAAGTGCTCCAAGAGGATACGATAATGTTTATAGTCTAAATATTATTATGAGACAATAATATTTGACTTTTCTATTTTTGACTAGCAGTCTAAAAATAAACTCTGATCACTCCTGCTGTGATCCAAAAATAGAAGTCCATCTATTTTTCCCAACATGACCAATCATCCATAAACAACATACTGCAACTCATAGACCATGATCCATATGTCTAAAAATAAACATAGTCTAAAAATAGACTTTGCGCCATAATTTGCCTGTGGGCCCACTTAGTGAAGGCGACTCCTTTCCACTAAGCTACATCATGTTGTTGCATTCTCAACACTCCCTCTCAACAATATATGGATTATCAGCAACCCCTATCCTGCCTCGATGGTATTCGAATTTTCTCCTGGTGAGCGCCTTTGTCAAGATATCAACATCCTGATCCTCCGTTGGAATGTATGAAAGTAACATGATTCTTTGTTGCACAAAATCTCTGATATGATGGTACCTGATGTCAATGTGCTTAGATCTATCATGAAATACAGGATTAGCCGAGAGTTTAATGCAACTCTGGTTATCACAGTAAATCATAGTAGGCTCCAAGTGAGAACCGAACAAACCGACCAGGATCTTCCTCTTCCATATAGCCTCGCATGTAGCCAAACTTGCTGCCATATACTCGGCCTTTGCTGAATTGAGTGCCACGGATCTCTGCTTCCTCCTGTACCAAGAAACTGTTGTCGACCCAATACTAAAGACCCCTCTTGATGTGCTCTTTCTGTCCGTTGGGCTCCCTACCCAATCTGCATCCATGAAGCCGCATAGCTTCACCTCATCCTCCTGTCTGTACCACAAACCATATCCCGATGTGCCTCTCAAATAACATAATACATGCTTGCCTACCTTCCAGAAGAGCTTGGTTGGCTTAACCATAGCTTGTGAAAGCTGGTTAACAACATAGCATATATTAGGTCGTGTATTGACCAGATACATAAACGACCCCACCAACTGTCGATAAACAGTGGCATCCACTTCTTCTGCCGAAGTGGCATCCTCCTTCCTCCAACCTCCAGGAAGAGGAGTATCAACAGGCTTGCAGCCATGCATGTTGAACTTCTCCAGTATCTCCCGAGCATACTTACCTTGAGAAACAAATAGTCCATCACTGCGCTGCCAAATTTCCAATCCCAAGAAATAATGAAGGAGGCCCAAGTCCTTCATCTAAAACTCCTTAGAAAGATCATCCTTGCATGAAAGTATCAATAGCTCATCACCCGTTAGAATCAAATCATCTACATACAATACAATGATAAGCAACTTACCCTCCACCACAATCTAGTATAGGTTAGGATCTGCCTCACTCTTGGAGAATCCAAGTCTGGTGAAATAACTGTCTATCCGTGTGTACCAAGCACGTGGTTCTTGTTTCAACCCATACATCACTCTCTTGAGCTTGCAGACATGCGACTCACTGTTGAAGATCTCAAAACCTTCGGGCTGCTCAATGTACACCTCCTCCTCAATGACTCCATTGAGGAACACAGTATTCACATCCATTTGATGAATATGCCATCCCATTTGCACTGAGAGAGAAAGAATCATCCGTATGGAAGAATACCTTGCGACAGGTGCAAAGGTCTCCTCATAATCGATCCCCTCTATCTGTGAAAAGCCTCGGGCAACAAATCTTGCCTTGTACTTCTCCACAGTCCCGTCAGCTGCCTACTTAACTTTGTAGATCCATCTCTAGTACTTGTGCAATTACACATTTAACAGTGTTATATTCTAGCCCACAATATTTTTAAGATCACAACTCTTCTGGTGTTATTTGTGACAGGATGTACCCATGAAAATATAGAGCTAGAAACCTGAAATGTGCTCTAGAATTTCTGTATTTTCATCCCCTTTATGATCCATAGTTCTGCTAGATTCATTGCTTAGGATTTTGTGTCATCTAGCCCTCTACATTGAATTACTTTCCTTATTTTCTCTCTCTCCATTTTCACTACAATGACAGTTATTAAGCTGCATTTTACTGTGTGTCAGCGACCATATCAGGACATTTAACCTTGGGATGAGCATATCTACCTACCTTGGTGAAGGGAGGTTGAACCAACATCTGAATCAATCTATTCCAAATTATATTAAATATGGAGTGCAACACATATCTCATAAAATCCTCAAATCACTCCTCTAAGATTTCCTAGTCACTAACCATTTCCTCAACCTGGGGGTTGTCTCTAGGAGCTACAATAGGTCATATATGCGGCTCTCTTTCATAGTCCCCTACGATATGATGGTTTCTCTCTAGAAAATTTTGCATGGATTCGTTGTGGCACAACAATGATTACAATAAATCAGTCTGAATTTACAAATTATTGTCTCGAAATGGGACATCACACAGTGCAATGGTTCAATTTTTTTTTTTTTTTTTTTTTTTTTGTGGATTAGTACCTCCAAAGTGATAAACATGTAATTTTTTGGTTCACATTATGATGGCTCACTATATTTTATGATGATTTCTTGTAAGTAGTGGATATCCATCGTTTCATAATGGAATTGATACAGTGACAACGTAATTTTGTTCTGCACATATAATGGCTTGTATAATGTTTAAAGGTTTTCTCTAAGAAATATAAAATGACTCAGGATTGTATGATAGGTATGAATGATTTGTAGCTCATGGTTTTTTTGTGGAAAGTGGCTCAGTGTTACAAAACTTTGATGTATTTTTGGACAATGTTATTTATAAAAACTGTGTAAAATCAAACTTACTCTGAAGTGACTTGCATCAATGAGTTTGATATGAGAATATTTATGACAATAAGACATAATGATAACAAGGACTTATGGACGATCTCAACAATTCATTGAAGTGGCCTTCTTTCCTATAGCTTCCATCCTCAGTAATTTAAGACAAAATTCTAGGTATATCTTCACAAAGAATTAGACATTCTATCGACATGGCTCGTTGATTATGACTTTCTCCTTGTGTACCTCCATGGCATCAAAATCAATCACTACATGTATGTAGTAATGTTAATATAGCTCTAATGTATAACAAGAAAACAAAGTTGTGTTTGGCAATGACATATATGACAGAAAACGGTTGATGTATGATGGAAATGTTGTCTATGATAGTGACATATAAATATATATTAGTAACCGAATGTAGCTATAATATAGTTGTAGCCTTCATATGACAATCAAGTGATTCTTGACATGAAGAATCGTCTCAAAAATATTGATAAGATCAGAAAAGGAACCAAAACAATGATCATGTGAACCCTGAAGCATCTTTGTTGAAGAATGATTGGCCCTCGACAAATAAAAAGCATTCGAATTATTGAATGAAGGCATGGTAAGTGGTATATTTAATTTGTTGCATGTTACAAGTCAATATTGTTTAAAGTTAAAGGGTATGAACACTAGTACAAAATGGCTAATTAATTACTAAAAAAATGACTAAAATTTGCATATAAACGACCATTTTTCAGTCGGTGACCAGTAGTAGCTAATTTACAATATCTTATAACATGACCAACTTTTAGTCGTTTTTATCTTAGTCATTAATTGGTTGTCTCAATTTTATCGTCTAGTTGTATATTTAGTCATAAATTTGGTCATTGATTTAATCATTAATTGCCACAATTAATGACCAAATATACAAAAAAATATATTACTATATGGT
Source organism: Pinus tabuliformis (assembly GCA_031772625.1). NCBI lineage: Eukaryota > Viridiplantae > Streptophyta > Pinopsida > Pinales > Pinaceae > Pinus > Pinus tabuliformis. The sequence goes on along the minus strand of CM062811.1, from coordinate 122,642,968 downwards.
CACCCGAGAAAACCAATTAATGACCAAAGAAGTATGAACAACATGTTGGTCATGCTATAAGATACTATAAATTAGCTACTAATAGTCATATATATGCAAATTTTAGTCATCGCTTGAAACCAATTAATGACCAGAGAAATATGAATAAATTTTGGTCGTGTTATAAGACACTGTAAATTAGCTACTAATAGTCATATATATGGAAAATTTAGTCGTCCTTTGGAATCACAAATTTACCATTTGTAGTAGTCATTTTTTTGTAGTTTCATATTTATTATATAAATGATTAATTTAGTAGTTTATATTCATTTCATTTACTTTCATTAATAATCATTATAAATGACTAATTTAGTCGTATATTAATTTTATTTGTGTTCATCATTAATCAATATAAACTATTAATTTAGTAGTTTTAGATTGATTTTATGTGTTCATTATTAATAAACATAAATTAATTAGTATTATTTTGCAACTAAATTTAAAAAATGTCATACAATGTGCATGTTCATCTAATATGAAAACGCAGAGTTTCATATGTTAATTACAATACTAAACAATATCAAGTGCATCTATAAATAATATTCAACCACATAAATTATATTATATGAAATGTTAAAATATTACAATATGAGTTTCTAACTTAATATTGTTTGAACTACAATTTACACATGAAATGATGTTTCATCACTTCAAAACATTATCATTGTGTTGCCAAGGCATTACAAGTGAATTCACCAACTCTGAAGACTTGACCATCAGTCTCTATGTGTGTGTCTTATGTGGGATATTGAATCTAAGAATATCACTAGATCGGTTCTCTTCTCTCTCTCTTTTTGCATTTGTCGCTCCAATGTTATTACTCTCAGCCTCTTTCTTCAATTCCTGCTTCTTAGCATCAATACTGAGTTCATTTTCTGAAAACAAAAGAAGATACAATGTAGAGTGTAAGACATGAAATACAATGAACAATAAAATATAAACTAAAGTAGACTATAAAGAGTTTATACGACATATACCTCAACATCAGTAATGTCAAATCCATTTTCCCCATACAAGCAAGAAACTCAAACAAGTTTTCTTTAGTTGGGCGATAGTGGCCACTATAATGTGGCCAGATGACCTGTATAAACAAAGCAAATAAAATGTCACCATATAAAATAACACCTTAGTAACTTATTATTCAACCTTCAGGGAAAGCTTAGGCACAATCATGCCAACTAAGTTACATGCTAAAAAGTTCAAGTTGTAGGTAACTTGTGAAAACAAATAATCTAAGATATGATGTTTAATCCTTGCCATTTTATTCACAACAACATTTCATTTTCTAATGCATGAACTTGGTCAAGTATATAAACAACAGGTGCTCAAATAACAACATGAAAGTAAACTTTTCTAATAGCCATGAAAATCTTCTAACAAAAAATAGTTATAAGTATTCCAATCAATATCGCGTAATATTAATTTCATCTTCAAGCTTTGGTTGTTGTTTAAATTGACATGATACCAAGTATTTTCAATTTCATAGTTAAAAGGAAAAACAAAATCATAAGAAATGTTCAAAATACAATCAAACAATAAAGAGAGGATATCATGGAATGGACATTGTAATTATAAAAAATTTGTTTACCTGTCCATCGATGTCTTGTCTGGCATTCTTAAAACATTTTCTTTCCCAAAATAACCATGAGGTGAAAGAATCACAAGATTAAAAACCATAGGAATCCCTACTAGAAACATTTCCAAAGTCGATGGCTCAGGTGCCTGGAGGACCTCTAACAACAAATGAATCATATCCAATACATGCTCTACATTGTCTCCCCATCCTTTTTCCAATCACATTTCCTATAACATGCCCACAACAGAGTCAAGTAACAATCAAACAAAGACATTGACATTTGTTTTTATCTTTTGTATCTATAAAATTTGAATCTGTTTTGTTTCGAGACCATATTAATTCATATTTAAAGTCTTCTTGACACATGAGAAGGTACCAATCAAGCATGACATCAGAAAAATTGACCTCATTGAGGTCCTCAAACAATTTCTACAACATGTTTTTCTTGCTATGATATATTGGGTATAAAAAATAACATATCTGCAAAAGAAAAATCCATATATTACTTATGTTCAAACTCTGTATATGGTATATTCTTAGGCAACTTTTTAAGATGTTCCTCCGCCTTTATCAAAGTGAACTGTAGCTTGGTTAAACTCGATATCCTTTCATTCAACATCAATTTCTTCAAGATAAATGTCACACATTATTCTTTCCCATTGATCAAATTGCTACATATGATAAATTAAAAGTCACATAAAACCAAGAGAAAACCCTTTTGTAACCAAAACAAACAAACAAATAGTGCCTCTAATAAAACTTCATTCTAATATCAGCAGATGAAAAGAGAGTGGACCATTTTTTCCGCTTGACTTTGCCTATTTTTGTTATGAAAGTGCTCGAGCTTCAGGAACCAACAAATGTGAGGGAAGTTGTAAATGTGAAAAAAATTATGTTGACCTTTGTAGACTTCTTCAAAATGATGTGAATGATGCCATTTTCGGATGTGGTAAATATCATAATAAGAAATGGCCACATTGGATGCAAAGATTAAATATAAAAACTTGTGGACATGGCATGTATTCTAATAAATTGCATTGCAATGACTACCATGGGCCTCCACGGGTTACAGCTCCTCAGTATGTTAGTCTTGATGATGAAAGAGAGATGGCAACGATAAATATGGGTGGTCCTAGTTTGTATGGTGGATATCTTCAAACCAAGGTCGTCATCTTAATGAACCTAGGTTCTGACATGGTAAACCTGGATCTAGTCCTCACCTAGGATCTATCAAGGATATTTTCACAAGAGTCTCACAATTTATCCAGTAAATAAACAATTAAATTGTATATTAAAAAAAATTGAAGCAAACTGTTCAAAATCGTCTTAGGTGGGTTGTGGTCAAGTGGTTAAATCAAAGCACTTTCAATGCACAAAACTCAGTTCAAAGCCACCCGAAGACATTTTACTAAATTATTATGCCCAACGAAGTTATCTACCTCATCCAAAAGTGGGTGGAAGTCTTAACAACCTTGATGGCCCATGGTTGTGGTATGTCTCAACAAATGAGGAAAGATGCAAGTATTGGATGAATTTAATGTGGCCAATGGAGTTATCTACCCCATTCAAAAGTGGGTGGAATTCTTAGCAACCTTGATGGCCCATGGTTATGGCATATCTCAAAAGACGAGGAAATATGCAATCTTGGATGAATTTAATGGAAGAGATACCCTTGGCCATGGCATCTAAGAAAAGGTAGAGCCAACTTCATTAACAAATTTCCATTTTCCAACTGCAAAAAAGAATATCACAAGATCCTAAATTGGATGGAAAAATACCTTTGCTATTGTAGCCATCAAGTCATGCATGGAATGTGTGGCCTCATATAATTCAAAGAAAGATGCTTCTTTAGACTTTTCTATGGCACTTGAATACACCCATGCAAAAGTACATTAAATCAACTTTGAATATCATATGGAAATAAAGCAGAAATATCAACTATGGTGTTAATATCAGCCCCAACAAAAAATTATTATTGGCTAAAAATGAATGTGTCACACACAACAGTGCCAACTCCTTTTCTTGTAGAAAAACGAAAACCAGTTGGATCAGTTGAAGGTTGAGCACTGATGCTAACTGACGTCCATGGAAAATTTGGGCAAGCCAACATACCCTCAAATTATTAATTCAATCAAAATGGGAAGGTCTAAGCCCTCATCCAAATGTTGAAACAATATGAAATGAAGGGCCTGAACAAAACCCCACCCATATCAAATACTAAAGAGCTCGATTAATAATCTTACCATTACCTAAAACCAAAAATGTTTCACAACTTTTCAACTAGATTAAAGCTCTGGCCAACCATGTTTGGCAACACCCATTTTCAAGAGCATATGCCTTATAAAATTTACAACATCTAACTTCAAAAAACTACATTTCTAATTAATTCAAGGTGTTGAGCTGCTTTGTGTCTCAAAAGAAAACACAAGAATTGAAATAATTATTCTGAAAAGAAAAACTCAAAAATTCCAATCAAAATTTGGCACAGAGCTTCACTCAAATCTGCACCAAATAGTGCATATCAATGACAGATCCTTCAAGTCTTCAAAACCAGAGATAACCCCACCTTTGCATGGTTGTGAAATGCTTTGGTGTCCACCTCACCAGAAAGAGTAACAAAACTTTTAGGCCTCTACTCATGCTGAAGTAGTGCAGTTGTCGTTCCATAATTATTGAGGCACCCCTTAATTGTTGTTGGTGGGTCCAAAGCATGTTGAGTGCCTATGGTGAACATATTCTTGTTCCTTGAAAAGATATGCGATATCTCTGCTCCAACAACAATCTTTGTTAGAGGATTAACAGTGTGCAAGTAAGATGCCTTCAAGGTATCACCCTTATCAGTTCTGCAAAGCATGAGTCACTTTCAGTATGACACCAAAAAACTTTCTATGCAACGTTTCATAAAAAAGTTTGCAATTGGCCCTAAATTTTATCAAAAAACCTACTAAAATTCACTATTTTAGTTTACAAGAATTGCAAGGAAAAAGGCTTACAAGGTCAAAGAAGAAACAAAATCAAGCTTTGAAATACTCAAGCCTTCATCATATTTTAAGAAGTTTCCTGATGCAATGTAGAAAGAAATTTTGCTCCCTACAGAAAGTCTCTCGTTTCCAATTACTCCTGAGAAATTTGTTATTGGAGATGGTTTCAATACAATGCTTGTACTAACCCCTACATAATCATGCATATATTGAAGCTCAACTTGTGAAATTTACAATATATAATGTAAGCAAAGTTAAAGTGTAATCCGTTTCACAAAAAAAATTACAAAAGTATTTTTATCACTGTAAAACATGAAGAATGTTGTTAAGCATTGTGTTTATCACAACACACCAACATGAAATTTTACCATGTAGATAACCTTGTGACTATTGATGATCAAAATTAGGGGGCATGTTGAAGCCTGACTACTACGGATGTCTGAGTAAATGTCTACAATATTACAAGGAAAAGGCTCGAGATAGAAACAAGAACAAGATGTTTCATTCCAATGGTTCTCACATATAAAACCAATTATTATTTTTCATATCCTTACAAATACATGGCTTATTGCAAACTGCATAACTAGCAATTTGATCCCTTCTAAGGTGAGATTGAGTGGAAGAGCACACTACAGATGAAAACTACAACATATTGTAAATATATGCATTTAGGAAAATGGCACAATTGGCACAAATTTCTAATCACCTTAATTGTCATGTCTTTCTAAATGGTAAAAATGAATGCCACAATAACTGAAATAATGTTTTAACTTATAGAATGTAGCAATGTCCCAATTAATACAAAGTACTGCAAGTTGTTACTTTACAAAAAAACACCTACATTAAGCGTGAAAATTGTTCAAAGCTAAATATGATGTCAAAGATAGATTTGATTGTTCAAATCCTACAATGAATAGAGACGACATCTTGCACAACTAGGTTTTCACTATCAAGTTCTCTATTCTTAGGGGTAGCCATGACTTCCCTGAGGAGGGGTGGCTCCCTCCCCTCGATCCAGCCTTTGAGGTAGCCATAAAATCTTTCATATATCTTATGGTAGCTTCTTTCTCAAAAGCAAAAGAACCATAACATCAACCAAATGATGGTTTGTTAAGAAATGGAATAAGTGCTTAAAGTCATTCCATCAATCCAAGGAGAAAAGCACTTCATTTTCTACCTCTACAATCTGTGCTTCGAAATATAGATTCAATTATCAACTATAAACACAAAAGTTACTTGACAACATCACCCATTGTCACCTTGGTGATCATCCTTCTCACATAAGGCTAGATCTCCTCCAACATAAGGGAGGAATCCATGATAAGACTACAAACTTGTCCTTCAAACACTAAAAAAACATATTTGCAAAATGATATTGTTTTTGTCTTTTAAGATTTGAAATGGAAAGCTAGGAAAGAAATAGTGCTTGGTCCCTGGGCTATAGACTCTAAGCAACAAACAAAAATTTAAAATTGATGAATAATATTTGAGGCATGACAAAAAAACCAAACAACAAGTTTTATCAGTTAAGAATAGATCCAATAAATATGTAACAGTGTTATCTCCTACTAGATGGAACATTTGAAGGCAATGTGCTCCCCCAACTTGATCTCTTGTAAGTCACATAGCTGAAAATTCCCTTTGAGGTGTGCGATGTTGTGAGCTATCTCAAACCAAAGCTAGTGGGGGCTCACTCTGAATGAACCAAGGGGAATCCTAAGGTTGTGCATCCAATCTCTATTAGTATAGATAGGCCGAACAATAAGAGTCACTTAGCTACATAAAGCACTCAAAATAATAAAATGGCATATTCAAGCTAACGCCCTCACACATGGTCAAGTTTCCTATCACTTTTTGGTTGGATACCAAAATGGAAACTTTGTACATGCATATGAGTCAGGTCCAGTGTCTCTTGGTCCTATCATACTTATGAAGGAGCTTTCCTCTCAGTTAACAAAAAGTAACATTTCTTCCTTTCTAAGCAATGTTAATGTCGAGGAGAAGTATCTATGAGGTGAGGAGATCTTGAAATTGGTGGAAGAAACTCTTACAGAGAAATTTCCATCAAGTAAAGGGAAAAATCCATCAAAAACTGCAATAGATGATTTGAAGTCGAAGTACACAAATTTCATGTCAGGAAGGTTTCCTGATCTCCCAGAGGAAATTTCATTCTAATAATGTGATGGAATATTTCTCTTCAAGATTGTTGTTTGCATTCATCTGTTTTTCTATGATCTATGACCTCTGCAAGGCTAGCCAAATTCAGGATGCAAACAACCAATTGAAACAAATTTTGAATAGAGGTTTGTTTGTCAGTTGTACTACTTATGGGTGTTAAAATTGGAAACTAGGGCCAAACTCCATGTGGGCCATCTTATTCATGGAAACTAATATTTTTCTTGGATTCCTCTCGTCGAGAGGTGTAGGATTGATCTAAAGATCATCCGATTCCGATATGTATTCATGGAGATATGCATTTATTTGTGTTATGTGACAATTCGTCAAGGTCGGCCAGCAACCAAATTACCCCAACTTGTCCTCCACATTTTACTATAAATAGAGGTGACATTCAAGTCATTTTCGCACACTCTTGTGATCTCTCTTTGTTTCTGTTTTGGGTTTTGATGAAGGAGAGATCTAGAGGGAGTGCCCTAGGCTCTACGCTGCCCTAATGGAGAAGCTCTAACGATGACCTAATAAAGCCCTAACACTGACCTAAGTAAGAAGCCCTAGCATTGCCATATCAATCAGGAAAGAAAGACCTCAACGCAATCATGGAGGAGGATTCTATAAATGCAACAAGGAGAAGTTCTAACACTGTTAATTTGCCCTAAACACAAAGATCCTTATGTGACCTCATCTACAGTCTAAACACAGTCAAGATGCACTCATACGCAGCCTAATCTAGGAGCCCTAATACACAGTTTGATGAATCTCCTATCTACCCTAGCCACAATCCAATAAGGAGGTTCCATCCTTTACCAATCAAGGAGTTTAAGCTGCATTCAAGTGTGCCCTCTTTCGCTGTGAAAGTAGGGCTAGTGTTGCCCTTGTCCCAATCCTAAAGGAGGACATCTTGGCTACAGCAAATAAAGGAGGAAAGTCATAATTGAAGGAGCCCTTATCTATGTATGAAAGGACCCTTAGATGCTACAACTAAACCACAGCAAGGGTAATTACATTATAGCAGAGTATCTGTGATATTGTCACATTGTTGTAGGTGGAAACATTATTGTTTGGGCATGTTAGTATTGTTCCTGAGGTCGATTTCAAGAGAAGAAGAATCTGCAGTAAGGAGGTGCTTGTGACTGTTGTTTGTAGTTTGACTGGGTCACTATGTGAAGGACAAGCACAATGAATATGCTACTTGATGACTATGTGTTAGGTCACAGGCCATAACATCACAATCAATTCCGTAGGGCTATTTGAAGGCTCAAATCATTAGCATTATAAAATTGTTGAGATCTCAAACTATTGGAGGGTTGTATGATGCTGCTGCAACATGAGGTTGACAGAACTATTGTAATAGTGATGGATGCAGCATGGCTGGATACACAATGGATGCAGCATGGCTGGATACACGATGGATGCAACGTGTTTACAACATGGATGGATGCAACATTACATTATATGTAGCATGGTGATGGAATCAATTTGGAGAATCAGTTGAAGAATGAGATCTGATAAGTGTGCCTTCACTTGAGTTCATATCTATAGTCCTTGTCATCAGAACAATTGTGTCATCTTCATGGTGAAGATATCAGATGTCTGATCTCTTATTTTGACAAGTCAAATTGTTGACTTCTGATGTATATGTACTATCTCTCTCTACTAAACTATTGAAGATTATAAGAATAATTGATCAAGGGTTCCCCACATTGGGGTTTGTCACTGGCTAGTGCCACATCTTGTGTTGTACTATCTTGGCTTATCTTCTATGATTTATGTATATGTTATACTTGCATCTTACTGTCATGCTAAATGTGATTGCTAATCTGGAATTGATATTGAACTAATATAAAAAATTGAAGTAAATTTCTCTAAGCATAGAACTTACCAAAAATTAACATGGTATCAGAGGTGAGGTGAAGACAAAGTCCAAGCAAGAGTGAAAGAGAAATCACCAAAGTCAGTTGGAAAGGAAAAAAGGCTCAATGCGTTCCTCATCCCACTTTAAATTCACCAAGGGTGAAGTCAAAGCAAAGAAGATTATCAGAGTGGCGCAAAAGAAGCGTCTGGTGGCCTACCTAAAGGTCACTTCAATGGAATGTCTAAATCTAAGGGTGGAAGGAAAGGCAGATTCCTTGCTTGCAATGAGCATGGCCATTATACGATGGAGTGTCCAAATAGAAGGGACACATCACTTGATGATGATAACCATCATTCCAAGGACATCTTCAATGATCGGAGGAATGTTACAATGGCAAAGAGAAGGGGAAAGCAAGGAACTCCAGGTATGAAGAATCAAATATTGTTTCTGAGCATTATCTTATGTCGGTCCTCTCCACCGGACTCGTTGGGAAAATTGATAGTGGTGCCTCAAGGAACTTCACTAGATTTAAGGAAGCGCTCTCTAATATGATAGAGAAGGAAACAATCTTGGAGATTATTCTTGGAGACAATGCCACCTATCCCGTAAAGGGTGTAGGGAATGTTTCTCTTCAAATGGATCAGGGTAACTCGCAAGAAGTTCTTTATGTACCTGATCTCAAAAGGAACTTGTTGTCCATTTCGGAAATGGAAGTCAAAGATTATAGGGTGGCATTAATTGATGGAAAGGTACATGTTTGAAAAAAGAATTTTAAAGATACTTTTACTCTTGGGTTCAGGGTTGGCAATTTGTATCAAGTTGCAGGAAGTCCATTGGGGACCATATCGTGTGACTCATCTCTTCTATGGCATCGGAGGTCTGCCCATATTCATTATGGGGCCCTACCCGTTAGATGGTGACAAGGATGCTTGAATTCAAAGAAAAGCATGAAGGTACATGTCCAAGATGTATCAAATAAAATCATACAAGGGGACCATTCCCCTCATGTAATAACAAGACCACAAATCTGAAACAACCCGAGGGGTTTAAGATTCATGATCGGGAATCTCATGTATGCAGGTGAAGGAAAGCTCTCTATAATTTAAAGCAAGCACCCCAAGCTTGGTGTCATAGGATTCATAACTATCCGATGAAGCTGAGATTCACTAGGAGTGAAGCTTCAAACCATTGCTTTAAGGTTGTGGATGATAGACCTCTAATACTGGTACCTTATGTACATTGTGATATTCTGATCATCATGATCTTCGTGATCTTCTGTGACAACCAGAGGGGGATTTGATTGCTGAAGAATCTCGTGTTCTATGATCGTTCCAAGAATACAGACATCAAGTACCATTTTATCTAGGATATGGTACAATGGGGAGAAAGAAGGCTTCATCATTCTGGGACTGATGTGCAAGTCGTTGATATTTAGATGAATCCCCTGGGAAAGGTCAAATTCTTGACTTTCTGAGAAAAATAGGAGTTGTGGAGAGACTCTCTCCTGAAGGTCCAGTATAATATGGACATTGAGCTCTGGGAGCTCCAAGGGGCTTAGGGTTACTTCTTATAGTGATGAGAAACCATAGGGTGAATGGTTCAGCCTTCCCCTAGTGGTTTTCTATGTAGGCAGGATGAGTGGTTCATCCTTCTCCTGCTGAGACATACTCATAGGGTGAGTGGTTTACCCTTCTCCTAGTGATTTGTTGTGTACAAGGTGAGTGGTTCAGCCTTCCCCTGGGATACCCCATGGTGACATGCAGGGAGGATGAGTGGTTCATCCTTCTCCTGTTGAGAAATCCTACCCATGTAGTCTGGGACTCATGGTAAGTACCTCTCATCGGCCAATGAGTAGGGAAATGAGGATAGGGACCATAGTACTACTGATGGACGCATCGTGTACTACTGTACACCCTATGCTAGGATGATATTGATTTGGGATCAATTGGAACTGACTTCAAGTCAGTAAGAGTGATATAACTCACTCTCTTTTGGAATTGATTTCGGATCAGTAAGAGTGATATAACTCACTATCTTTTGGAACCGATTTCGGATGAATAAGAGTGGTATGACACACTCGCTTTATTGGAACTGACTCCGGGTGAGTAAGAGTAGTATGAGACACTCTCGTTTATATGGGACTAACTTCGGGTCAGTACAGGATGGTATGATACATTCTCAATCACTTCTTCTTCTTCATAGTTTAGTAGAGCATAACAGTGTAGGGAAATGATAGCAGAGATTGTACAAACTGGCAGATGGATTAGAAGATGGAGTTCTCCCTAGTTGAGAGGGAGTGTTAAATTGGCAACTAGGGCCAAACTCCATGTGGATCATCTTATTCATGGAAGTTGATATTTTTCTTGGCTTCTTCTTGTCGAGAGGTGTAGGATTTATCTAAAGATCATCTGATTCCAACATGTATTCATGAAGATATGAATTTATTTGGGTTATGTGACAATTTTTCAAGGTCAGCAAACAACAAAATTACCCCAAATTGTCCTCCAAGTTTTACTATAAATAGAGGTGACCTCCAAGTCATTTTCACACACTCTTGTGATCTCTCTTCATTTCTATTTTGGATTTTGATGAAGGAGAGATCTAGAGGGAGTGCCCTAGGCTCTATGCTGCCCTAATGGAGAAGTGCTAATGCTGACCTAATAAAGCCCTAATGCTACCCTAATGAAGAAGCCCTAATGCTGCCTTAGCAGTCATGAAAGAAAGACCTAAACGCAGTCATGGAGTAGGCTTTTGTAAGTGCAACAAGGAGAAGTTATAATGCTATCAATTTTCCCCAAACGCAGAGATCATTATGTGACCTAAACGCTGTCCTGGAGGAGTCATAGAAGACATCTAGGACGCAATCAAGGAGAGTATCTTCACAACAAGATCTGGCCTTCTATATGCTACTCAAAGCCGTAGTCAATGAGGGTTTATATGCTATCATGAACTAGTGTTCTAGTGTGCCCTAGACGTTGTCAAGGAAGAGAGTTATATGTTGTCCAAGGAAGGAATCTCATAAGCAGTCTAAACGGAGTCAAGAGGCACTCATACACAACCTAATCTAGGAGCCCTAATCTATAGTTTGATGAGGCTCCTATCTGCCCTAGCCATGGTCCAATAAGGAGGTTCCATCCTTTACCAATCAAGGAGTTTAAGTTGCATTTAGGTGTGCCCTCTTCCACTGTCAAAGTAGGGCTATTGTTGCCCTTGTCCCAGTCCTAAAGGAGGACATCTTGGGTGCAGCAAATAAAGGAGGAAAGCCATAATTGAAGGAGCCCTTAACTATGTATGAAAGGACCCTTAGATGCTACAACTAAATCATAGCAAGGGTAATTACATTACAACAAAGGACCTGTGATATTGTCACATTGTTGTAGGTGGCAGCATAACTTTTTGGGCATGCTAGTATTGTTCCTGAGGTCGATTTAAAGAGAAGAAGAATCTGCAATAAGGAGGTTCTTGTGACTGTTGTTTGTAGGTTGATTGGGTAACTATGTGAAGGGACAAGCACAATGAATATGCTACCTAAAGACTATGTGTTAGGTCGTAGGCCATAACATCACAGTCAATTTCGTATGGATATTTGAAGGCTCAAATCATTAGCATTATAAAACTGTTGAGATCTCAAACTATTGGAGGGTTGTATGATGTTGCTGCAACATGAGGTTGATAGAAGTATTTTCATAGTGATGGATACAACATGGTTGGATACACGATGGATGCAACGTGGTTGCAACATGGATGGATGCAATGTGGTGATGGAATCACTTTGGAGAATCAGTTGAAGAATGAGATATGACAAGTGTGCCTTCACTTGAGTGCTTTAAATTGGCATTGACATAAATTTTGACACTAATTTCACATTGAATAAGCTTCTAGAAAACCCTTACACCTTTTCTTTTTTCTAAATACAATTCACCACTTATTATTTCCTCACACTCTCTTCTAGACTATTTGAGCAAAGGTATCTCCTACAAAAACAAGAAGCACTTTTGTTGTGTGTTATGCATTGTGATCTGGTTTTGTAGTCACAACCAGAAGACAGTTGTGAGCAAAAACATTTTTCCACACTTCATTTCTTCACATCTTCTTCAACAAATTTTAGGCAAAAGTGTTTTTTACAACTACAACAAGCATGCTCTGTGCATTTTGGACATCATGGATATTATTGGAGGCTACATTTAAATTTTCTTACTCAATTATCCTTTCTTCTTGTGCTATTTTATATTTATAGATAGACAGACAAATATTGTTTCCCTATTTCAATTTAAATTTTTGTCTTTTTACTTTTTTGATGGGGGTTGAGGCAGGGATCATGTTTCTAGCATGTACCCCTCTCCCAATACCATGCAACTTCGCTTCCAAGGATTTTTGAGAGGGAGACTCAAAGGCTTTCTAAGAGAGCCCTCAATCAATCTCCAAGGCATCTGTCACACTTCAAAAAATAATTCCAACTCAGAGTGACTTTTTAAGTTAAAATTGAGGCCCTTCTGGGTTGATTAGAAATGGGCTTCTAAGAGTTTCATTTAAGTATTTCACAACTAGGGATCTTTATTCTAAAATATTAACTTAACAATAATTCTCAAATGTTGATGCATCACTAGGATAACAAGATTAACACATCCAAAGCGTTTCCACAATTTACATTGAACTGAAACTCAATCAATAAAGTATCCAAAAAATCAAGAAAGAAAAAGGAAACATATAATAAATAATGTAGACAACTGACTGGAAAAATACTAATAATACCTGTGACTCGATTCCTAAGGCTTCTTAACACTAGTTACAAAGGTATGTTCTAAGAGAACTAAATTTGTCACCACTACAACTCGTACCTCTAGGTAATCACTATATCCTCTCTGCTAGATATATGCAAAACAATATAAGATTACCTGCAATTCCCTTCCATAACTTTTTCCATGTTGTCATCATATGTAGGAATAAACACATCACTGGCAAAGACACCATGTAATCCAGTGCAACCATTTCAGATGAATAATTTTCAAATGGCTTTAAATACATAGGACTAAGAAGAGTCTCCTTCCTCACCTGCAGATTTTTGTTGATCAGCATGAGTGCATGACATAAGAAAATCCAACTTCAAAGGAAAATGAGTTGAAGTGAGTGAATTGGTTAACTTACAATATTTGGATAAGTTGAATAGAGGGCAGGAATCCTTCTTTCCCCCCCATAGATTTCTTCAGCAGCAATACATATATGAATATTTCTATCAAAATCAAAAGCTTTCAGCACTAATGGAGTCTCCTCTGGTGTTATACGACACAGTCCATCCTTCCTCTTCATTTAAGAAATTATGATCTCCTTCCACCAAGGGTAGGCATCCCTGTGAAAGAAATACAACAAGATAATAGGATCAAAATTGTTAACAATAAATATTTTGACTTGACCAGGAAAATATTATGATTTCCAAACATGTAATATACCTAAGTCTGGTGAGTTCCTCAACTTATTCATCAGTACATTGAAGAGTGAAACCAGAAAAAACCAATATATCCATTTCATAAAAAAGATGAAGAGCCACAAAAGGACCATGCTATTGCAATATTAAAAAAAAAAATTGACCCAATTCATCAATTTTTGAAGTGAAAAGCAGAGTGTTGTAATTCACATGACAACATAGCTTTTAAACCTCAAGTGGCAGGCTATTATTTGCCAGATGTGCATATGTCTTATTCAAATGAAAAACTTTGTGCTTTCTTATAAGGGGAAGGATTTGTATCATGGTAGGAAACTTTGTTAGTATCCTTCTATGCAAAGCCCAAAGTATTACAGGATAGTCTTTGATACTCAACCTGATGCAGGTAAGAGGACATGTTTGACCATCTCATAGGAGGCATGGTGAAGACTACCCCATCTTCTGTCTTTGCCTCCCATCTTCTGTCTTTGCCTTCAACTTTGAAGGAAGCTTCTTTACTATCTGAAAATTGCCTCTGAGAGATGTGATAAATTGATCCACATCAAAAATGTCTTCAAATTCACTATTCACATAAAATTAAAGATTAATTTGGCAAAAGGAAACATGAAGGATAAACCACCCCCACAAGTAATTAATGCCATGCAATACTCAATGTTGAATTCAATTGATAAAACATACTGAAGCTCTGTTAACAAAAAGGAGGAATACTAAAGTTAAACACCTGGGATCTGCCCAAAATGAAGCCTTGTCGAGCTTTGGGACAACCACAGTCATATTGAGATAATTGTAACCCTGTCACATATCTAACACGAGAAAAAGATTGACCTTGATCAAAGGATAATATATTACAAAACAGTCACAAAAGAAAATGTAGCAAACATAGTGACAACCTAAAGTAAATAATTATAGTTTGGAGAACCATAATCAAGGCCCTAGCTAAAGGAAAATCGTGCATAATTCTAAAAGGTGGAGATAAACCAGCTTGCATATTGCAGCTCACATCTGATCCAGGCCTCCATTGCAAGAGACCATTAGGTATCCATTACTTTTATATAGTCCTACCAACAATTTTCATACACAAGAATTTCAGTATAATATTCAAGATTTTCTCAAATAAATACCAAAAGAGGGAAAAACTAAAATTAACTTAGAGAAGAGAATGTTTTGCTTTCCACACTGATGGCCAGAGAAATTTGTCCTTACAAGAAATAATGGAGTAATTACTCTGAAAATATTTGATTTCATTTGAATTTAAAGGTACAAACCATATGATGCCTAAAAAAAATTCAAGTTTACTCACAGTCTGGGTCAGCAACTATTACATCATCTGGAAAACCATCATATTGCAATTAGCTTATCTAAAATCTTGAGAGTTCTTTGTGCTAGAAAGAAACAACGAAGTTATTCATTACTCTAACTAGCATTGTTCACCTCGTATGGCATAAAACACTGATTTGTTTTCAGTTTCAAAAAGCTCAGTTACATAACCTAAGCACCATTCAAGTAATTTTTTCATAATTTACTAATTGTGGTTTACTTATGCGGAGGATGGTGTTCTAATAAGTTTCATTTTTTTCAGAGCTCATTGCTATCATTGGAATACTATGAGTTCATGTTAAAAGTTTAACTTTCCAAGGCAGCATCTCTAAACCTGCTCATCTAGAAGTAGCTAATAGTTAGGAATTCCATACACATAATGGAGTTTCTATTTGTCTATTTTGATATCATGCCTCCTACAAGTGCACTTAACAGTGAAAACCTGCAAATATAATCTATGTTATTCTTGGTGCCATTAAAGCAATGCAAGATTATGAATCTTGATAATCGACAATAATAAAGTGGATGACATCAATATGAAACTAAACGAGCTAGGAAAAAAAGAATGGATTTTTACTTCTCATCTATAGAGGGATTTTAAAATTTCAAACTTAATTAGGTATGTGGTGGACAAAAAAGCACATATATGAAGGGAAAGAAAACGTCCATCAGTTATAACTTCCTTTGAGGTACAGGCTCAGCAAAACCAAAATACCTCACAAGCATTAGATCTCCTTGAAGGTAGTGATTGAATTGCAGCTTCTAGTACAACTAACTTGTTGCAACTTCACTCTAGTCACTAGCCATGCCTTTGCTTCTCATTCCTTTCTCTTAAGATAAGGACTCATGGCATGAAGGCAATAGCTGGAAGAAATTCTGGTAAGTTTAAATGCCTAGTAAGAACTAAACTAAGATTACAGATAGACACCAAGAGGGTGTCGGTACACTTAGGTAAGTTATAAATTTACCTTCTAACTCAAGTAACCATGATCCAATTGCTTAATTTGTTCCCCTATGGGAAAAATGTTTCCAGCAAACTTCCAAACTAGCCATCCCTATGGGCCTGGTTCCAAATATCCCTAAACCAAACATCACTATTGGGTTTCTACTGGTAGGATTGGATGCTTGTGGACACGAGCCAATGCAACTTCATATAGTGTGTCCTCTGACATATAAATGGTGGAGATAGACTTGATTTCTTATTCAGTGCTATAGGCATCTCACTCTGCCTTTAGTCACGACACACCACTTTGCTCCAGAGAACCAGATAGAATGGCAGCTAGTATTATTTAGGTGCAATGTTATTGTACTATATTTTTGTTATCTGTTAGACTATATCTAGAAATATTTTGTAGATGAAGATATCAAATGTATTTTCTCATAGAATATCTCTACAAGCTCCCCACATAGAGTATTTAAACAATAATGCACAAAGAAATAAAATAATTTCCAGTCATGATTTTTTTCCTTCATAAAGATCAAGGAACTTATGCTCTGTGATAATTGTTGTCTTCATAGGATCACGTTTTCAATGTTTGTGTGTAAGGAGGAGGCCACTCTGGCTTTGTGGCTCTAAGTTTCACATAGGCTTATTTGGAGTGGAAGTCATTTGGTCACTAGGTTAGAGAACTCTCGCCTAATAATGTGTGTGGAGAAGACATGTGATCACTTTGTGTGGAGATCATTTTTATGTGAGGTCAGGCTTGGTGTGGAACTGCCACTGTTAAGGTTGTCAGTCATGGCATTTGAGAGGTCACATTATAGTCACAATGGAGGATACCCACAGTAAGGGTCACATTTTCATAATGGCCACAATTAGCCATTACTCTAAGTAGCATTGTTCACTTAGTATGGCATAAATCACTAATTTGATTTCAGTTTCAAAAAGCTTAGTTACATAACCTAAGCACCATTCAAGTAATTTGTTCATAATTTAATAATTGTGGTTTACTGATGGGGAGGATGGTGTTCTAATCAGTTTCATTGTTTTCAGAGCTCATTTCTATCATTGGAAGACTATAATTTCATGTTAAAAGTTTAACTTTCCAAGGCAGCATCTCTAAACCTTCTCATCTAGAAGTAGCTAATAGTTAGGAATTCCATAAACATAATGGAGTTTCTATTTGTCTATTGTGATATCATACCTCCTACAAGTGCACTTAACAATAAAATCCTACAAATATAATCTATGTTACTCTTGGTGCCATTAAAGCAATGCAAGATTATGAATCTTGATAATCGACGATAGTAAAGTGGATGACATCAATCCGAAACTAAACGAGCTAGAAAAAACAAGAATGGATCTTCACTTCTCATCTATAGAGGTCTTTTCAAATTTCAAACTTAATTAGGTATGTGGTGGACAAAAAAGCAACTATATGAAGGGAAATAAAACTTCCATCAATTATAACTTCCTTTGAGGTACAGGCTTAGCAAAACCAAAATACCTCACAAGCATTAGATCTCCTTGAAGGTAGTGATTCAATTGCACCTTCTAGTGCAACTAACTTGTTGCAACTTCACTCTAGTCACTAGCCATGCCTTTGCTTCTCATTCCTTTCTCTTAAGATAAGGACTCATGGCATGAAGGCAATAGCTGGAAGAAATTCTCGTAAGGTTAAATTCCTAATAAGAACTAAACTAAGATTATAGATAGACACCAAAAGGGTGTTGGTACACTCAGGTAAGTTATAAAGTTACCTTCTAACTAAAGTAACCATGATTCAATTGCTTAAGTTGTTCCCATATGGGCATAATTGTTCTAGCAAACTTCCACGCTAGCCATCCCTATGGGCCTGGTTCCAAATATCCCTAAACCAAACATCACTATCAGGTTTCTACTGGTAGGACTGGATGCTTGTGGACATAAGCCAATGCAACTTCATATAGTACGTCCTTTGACATATAAATGGTGGAGATAGACTTGATTTCTTATTCAGTTCTACATGCATCTCACTTTTCCTTTAGTCACGACACACCAGTTTGCTCCAGAGAACCAGATAGAATGGAAGCTAGTATTATTTAACTGCAATGTTATTGTACTATATTTTTGTTATCCATTAAACTGTATCTAGAATTAGTTTGTATATGGACATATCAAATCTATTTTCTCATAGAATATCTCTACAAGCTCCCCACATATATTATTCAAACAATAATGCACAAAGAAATAAAAATAATTTCCAATCATGATTTTTTTTCCTTCATAAAGATCAGGGCACATATGCCCTGTGATAATTGTTGTATGCACAAGATCACATTCTCAATGTTTGTGTGGAAGGAGGAGGCCACTCTAGCTTCGTGGCTCTAAGTTTCACATAGGATGAGTTGGAATGGAAGTCATTTGGTCTTTGGCCCTCCAAAATATTGAAACTGCCTGCCACGTGACCTTGTACCTCCATGTCATGCTGACATAATCTTCCCTATCAAATTCTTAGAACCAACTATCTGCTGTCAAGTGTCTAGTTTTGAGGAGAGAGAAAGGATCCTTGGGGTCTTTGGTTTTGCATTGATTTTCGTTGTACTTGCATGAACAAGTGCCAGTCTTTATCAGAAGCCCTCAAGAATGGAAGTTTTAAAAAAATGAATTAAGATTGGAGTTACAATAACCTCCGCTTCCGATGGGCTCATAACTCTCGAAGCTTGGCCCTTATCTTTGTTCCCTTGGTTCTCTTGATTTTTCATGACCAACAAAAAATATATATCAAAGCCATCTTCATTGGAACTTTTTCCTAAAATGTTTTGATGCTTTCAACCTTTGATATTCCTTCTTAGAACTTACAGGCTCTGCCTAACTCTGCGCCCTTGGTGCTTTTAGTTCTTTGTGACCAAGTTACAAAAAATACTGAAGCCCCTCTCAATGGGAACTTTTAGAAAAGAGATTTAAAAGGGTTTTGATGCCAACGACCTCCAATAAAACGTCCTCCAATATGCCTTCCTTCCAGTCTTCCCAAGGATGGGCTCTGATGTGATCAGATCCCTAATTTTAGCACTCCTCTTTAAATATGGGCTTAACTTTTGGATTTGAAACTTAGGCTTTTGGCTTTGGCATCCTCCTCATGCTTTCGGCCTCTGATATTTTCTCTCCTCTTTGGCCTTTTTGCACTTCTACTCCACTTTTTTCCCACCATTTGATATAATTGCAGAAAATATGTGATAGGTGACAACACGACCATTATGTTTTAATGCAGATTATTATATATACAATGATGCCTCATAAAAATGATGAAAATCCCAGATCATACGAGCCACAACAAAATAGCATCAAATTATTAACCCACTATAAAGTGAGTTTCTTCCAAATCATATCGAATTACAAAATTACCCTTGATCTAATATTTTCCACATATGAGTTGAATAAGGTGTGCGAGTTGAAGAAGCAATCGTAATTTTAGTATCAAACGAACCAATGAGCCACTATTAAGTCATTTTATGCACAAAGAAGCGATATCATAATTATAGATCTAGGCCATATGATACCAATTACCAGTGGAAAGTCTTCAAATTACAAAAAAGTGTGATGTATTTGTAATGCTAAAAAGCATTACCTCTGAGCCACAGAGTGTGAAATATCGCAGAGTATACAAGCCTCTATTAATGCAAAGTCAAAGTTATTACTGAGTGATATCTTGGCCACTTAGACATGGTGCCACCACTTTTATAGAGAATGCTAGGGTTTCAGCATAATTCATGTCACTGTAATAATTTAATTCTTTATCTCCAACCTCCTTTCTTTAATCCTGACTCTGATACCATTTTGGAAATCAAGAGGTTTCTTCATCTTATTATTAGATTTCAAGTTCATGATAATTAGTTATGAGTCTGTTAGCATTTTTATTATTATGTTTTCTTTCTTCATCAAGAAATTATCATAAAACATGAATACCATAGAAGACAATAGAACGCAAGATATATGCTCCAAGCCAGGGAGAAACCCCTGCAAGTGGGAAACCTAGAAAATTCTCATTATAGATTCATATCAAATGAGATATCCAAGACTAATAACCACATAAAATTTCCATCTCTAGATGCCAAGTCAATTATTTCTTCTTTCCAGCAGATCCATCAACAAGAGGGCCAACAAGAGGAGAAGTACCAAGGAAAATATTCCCCAAACACTAGCTCAAGAAGAACTTCTTTCTTTCGAACTTCGGCCCTCCACTTCTTCTTTATCCTTTTCACAATATTTTAAATTGTAATACATCAAGTGAGTGTCTCCAAATGAGCTCCACATTCCCTTTATTTATATTGTTTAGATGGGGTGCAAATAGACATTTCCATTGGGACAAGGCCAACTTTGCATCTAGGGAGGTTTTTGTCCCTAAATTACAATTAAAATTCCTTTTTATTTTTCTTTTACAATATGTCCAAAATAGGAATTTGACTCTTTGACTCAAAACATAGAAGCATGAATAACATTATTTTCCAGAAAATAAAATAATAATAAATTTTCTTTTTCTTTTGTTTTGTTTTTTACATAAAATACATAATGGTACAAATTATGAAGACCAAAACTAGTTACATTCTCCAACACCCTTTTCAACTTGGAGTTACCATGTGTCATTTTAAAAATAAAGAAACCATATTCTCAAAATAAAAAAACAAAGTCATTGATAGTAGAAAATGAAAAACAAATATATGTATCTGATCTATAAACTTCTATGGATACTCCACTAGACAATTCGTCACAACAGATCTGATAAAATTATACTTAAAAATTTAAAATCTACACTATTACAGTTTTACTTCTCTTTAAATTTATAGATCTGTAGATTACTTTTCAAAGTTTATGCAAGTGCATTAAAATTATGTGTAAAAAAGAGAACAGTAAAATAAAATCTTTCACACACATTTGTCACGAGATATGACCTGGAAAATGCTTTTGGGAGAAAAATTTAGCTAGAAGGTGAGGTCGCTCTACTCCCTTTCTGTAAGTAGAAAATTTCTGTGAGTACAAAGAAGTATGGATTTTAGCCTATGGGCTACTATAATGCACCAATCCTCCCTATGTGCTCTATATCCTATCCATCTCGGCCATTTTTGCTCAGTTATGGAACAAATTCACTCAAAAGAATGAATCCCTTTTCCTCCTAGTGACCTAGTTATGACATAGCTCTATAGCCTATTAATGGTTAGGTTTGACTACCTCAACTCAATAATAAGAGTTACAATATAGACTCTTCTATGGTATTCTGAATCATACATGGCTAGCCCATTTTTCATGAATAATGGGGGATGAATTGGCATCCTATCGAATTATGGCAGTGAAAACAGGACATCAACTTCGGAGTGGCATAGCTTTTGCATACAGAATTTGATTGATGAAATTCTGCACCATTGGAAAGGTCTATGTGTGTAGAATAGGGAAAAAGGGTGCCACACTAAAGTAACAAATATTTTCCTCCAAAAAACATCATTTGATGACTCAAAATGCTCTTGGAAGGTTTCAGACCCTAATTTGCTAAATTGGGTCTCATCGGTAAAAATGGTCCTGAGAGCTGATTCCTCCACTTTTTCCACTCTAAAAGCATTTATATGGATGAAAAAGAATATAATGATCCAATCCATATCATGCCTCCCCATTTTAGGAGGATTTTTTTCCCTAAAAGCTTCCGTTGAATGAGGTGATGAAATTTTTCCTCCACCTTCTCTCGGGTGTACCATTTAGCTTTGCCTAGAAGTTGTCCTTTCAACCCAATCTACCAAAGGTCATGCTTCCCATGTCTTGTAGTTCTGGACCTCTTCTACAAAATTTCATATTCTGTAAACTCTTCCTAAGCATCTGGTGTCGAATCCTCAACAAAAGGTAGGACATGTTCCTCTTCCTGATAAAGTTTTGAAGGCTCATAGAGTTTTAGATTCTCTACATTCAAAATTGAGTAAATCCACATATATGGTGGTAAATTGAGTCGATAGGAATTATCGTGCACCTTTTCCAGTATCTTGAAGGGACCATACCGTAGAACCTTGATTTTATTACTAGGCCCATGTAGCCTCTCCTTGTTCACTTATAGCCATACTTTGTCTCCCACCTTGAAATATTTCTATGTTGTATGTTGATCATGCCTGGCCTTGTATTTCTCCTATGGCTTCTGCAGTGTCTCTTGTACATGTATATGGATCTGCCTAATTTTCTCTATAAATTTTTCAGCCCTCAAGGTGTCTCCTATAATATTGTCCCTCACTTCTCCTTGTTGCCCATATGCAATATCCAAAGGTGAAGGTGACAAATATCCAATACAAGTTTCAAATGGTAAGTTTCCAGTAAAGGTGCGGAATACTCTATTGTAAGAATGTTGTTTATATACCATTTTTCATCCCAAGTCTTCAGATGCTTCTCGTTGTATCCCCTCAGAAGCTGCACCAAAGTATTGTGGAGTAATTTTATCTTCCCATATATCTATGGATGGAATTTTATAAAACTCTTCAAACATGTTCTCACACAATGTAGTTCAAAATGCACTGAGAAATCTTGTGACCTTGTCTAAAATGATGCTCCTTCGTATCCCAAAGTGCACCCTTACCTGTCTAAAGGATAAATTGTTGGCATTATGATACAAGTGTTGTCCTTGATGGCAACTCACACAGATGACAGATCATAGTGCAACAGGTCTGTAGCAAAGAGTTGATGATCCGACTACAGAGAATGAAGAAAGAAGAGTATATACGTAGGTTCACTATATACCAAGTCGCGTACATATGCAGGTTATACGCAGGTTCACTATATACAAAGGCATGTATACATGCGGGATTGCTGATCAAAAGTCGCATATACGTATGCACGCACTTTCATGCATGGAAAAGCGCGTACATGTGGGAAAGCTTATTTTTGGGTCTGTGGTATTTAGACCTATGGTTTTGGTCCTTGGTATTGCGTTTGAAGTATTGAACCTAGGTATTGGGTCCCTAGTATTGGTTCTCAATGGTTTTGGACCATGGTATTGAGTAAGGCCTAAGACTATAAAAGGAGAAGAAGATCATTAGGCAAAGGGATTGAGAAAGTCTTGAATATCTGATGATGTATGAGATCTAGTATGCAGGTTATGGGTTCATGATGCTTTGCTTAATCTGAGCTAAGGAGGAATCTCAGCAGTTGATGGAGAAAAAGATCTAAGGATAGATGGGGATCAAATGGTTTGGAATGAATCATCTCTATATGGTTTGATCATGCTTGTTCTAGATCTGTATACTGATGCATGTAATGTTCTGATCTAGGTATAACTTAAGATTGAAATAGCTGCAAAACATGAATGAATATTTACAAATGTATACACTGGTTGACTTTGATAAAAGTGTGTACATACGCAGGTTAGATACATCTAAGTAGCGTATACAATATGAACTATGATGTTTGAAGTTACAGGTGGTTCTGGTTGTTGATGCAAAGTCTGAGTTCTGGTGACTGTTTACTGGTGTCAGTATTCTGCATATTCAGTTTAGTTGATTGTGAGATCTATAATGGATCAGGATCATAATGACTTATCTTTATGTGATATGATGGACTAGATCTGGTTGCTAACATATGTATTATCCTTGTATATATAATGATCTGGGTATGTCTAAAGTCAGGAAGTGCAGTGAAGTTATCAGTAAGTAATTGTTGACATATACGCTGGTTCACTTTGGTGAAGTTGCGTATACACGCTGGTTTGGCTCTTCCAAGTAGCATATGCATGATTTCTGATGATATAGTTGGTTCTGAATATTGTTGCAGAGTTCTGTGTTCTACTCTGAGTTCTGGTGATTGCAGTTTGTTGACTAGGTTTCAGTAATTCAGTATTAGGTGATTCAGATATTGATGATGCTAGTGTTGATTGATTTTGTGCTTCAATGATATTGATGGGTCTAGTATGAAAATTGGATGAAACTTGGCCTTTTAGATTATGGTGTTGTGCTTCAAGGTTATCCAGTCTGAAAATTTATGAAACATGGTACTTGGAGGATGAAAGAGAAGGTTGTAGCCTTCTGTAGGTTGGCACCTACGTACTAGTACATCAGCTAGTACAAGAGCTAAGGGGGTGGTAGCTCCCTTCCAGTAGCAGCTAGAAAACGAGTGAAGGTTGGAACATTCAGTAGGCTGGCACCTACGTACTAGTACATCGGCTAGTACAAGAGCTAAGGGGGTTGTAGCTCCCTTCCAGGAGAAGCTGGAGAACGAGAGAAGGTTGTAGCCTTCTGCAGGAAGAAGCCTGTGTACTGGTATAAGACTGCACCAGTACAGAAATATTGTAAAAATAAGTTTCTTATTAAAAGAAGATAGAGATGACTTGCAGCATGTGGTTTTCACCCACATTGGGTTTCCATCTTACATCATGGTGTTCATGTGTGCTTCTTGTGTGTGATGATCTGTTCTGTTTTACTGTACCTGTTTACTGTTCATATGGTTAATAAAAGTTTTGATGCACTAACTAAAGATCAACATTTAATGGATTAACTGAATCATAAGTTTACTGGATATACGCTAGTTGCATTAGACATAGTTGCGTGTACACGCAGGTTCCCTTCACTGAAGTAGCGTATATGAATTTGAGTATGGAAATGAAAAAGTGTTTGATTTGATAATACTGATTCCCCCCCCCCCCCCCTCAATATTATTTCCAACAATTGGTATCAGAGCAAGTCCTTTGGTAGAAGCTTGATCGCTTGAAGGAGATCCGTAGATCAATGGGAAAGAAGCTTAAGAAGAAAGCGCCTAAGAAGAAGAAGACATCTCAGAAGAGCTATGACAGTGGGAGAATCGATTGGGGAATATGTGGAAGAAGCACTTCAGATTCAGAATCACTTCAGAATGAAGATGAACAAGCAAAATAACTATCAGGTATGAATTTGTTATCCTCTTGTGATACATTTATCCATCCATTTGAAGATGATGAAAGTGATAGCGAAACAATTGAATTTTTTCTCATGGGTGAGCAAGAAAGATATCAAATAGAGGCAGAATTTAAAAGGCTTACAGACAAAATTAGAGATCAACAAGATCTATTGAACAAAAGGGAATGTGCCTTCAAAGAAGAAGCTACCAAATTAAAAGCTCAACTAGAGGAAGGAAACAAGGTAAGGAATTTATTCAAGGACAAGGAAGATCAATGTCAAAAGTTGCAGGATGAAGTGACATCATTAAGAAATGAAGTCAATGAAAGGAGCACAATAATCAAGAAGCTCAGAGATAGATCCAGTTACTATGAAAGTCTTGAAGCTACGATCCTCTCACTAAAAGAGGATCTTGAAGAATCAAATAAGCAGAATAAAGAACTACTCCAAGCTCTTGAAAAACAAGAAAACGAAGTTCTTGAACTAAGACATCAGTTGGAAGAAGGAAGAAAAACTGAAGAAAACATGAAGAAGCAGTATCATGAAAAGGAGGAGCAACATCAGATTGAGGTAAATATTCTAAAAGATAACTTAGAAGAAAAGGATAAGCTCTTACGATTTCAAGATAGTACTAAGATCTTGGATGATATTCTTAGTAGTCAAAGGTCTCCTGCTATCAAAACTGGCCTTGGTTTTTATGAATCTATTGAAGATGAATCTAGCTCACAAGGAGAGGCAAGGAATTCTAATGATAAATCTAAAATAATCAACAAGTAGATGAGAGGACAACCCCATCAATAGCCAAGGAAAGAAATTCTTCAAAGAAAATCTTTTACTCCTTCGATGAATAATGTTGAATGTTATGTATGTCATAATCTTGGACATGTTGCAGCCAAATGCAGAAGAATAATGGTTCAACACGATCACACAGAAAGACCATCACGTTCCAGGTACTTTAAGGGATATTGCTTTGCTTGCAATATGTTTGGTCATAGAGTTGTTGATTGCTACAGAAGGAATATGAAACATGTGAGATGTTATGCATGTAACAAGCTTGGACATATAGCTAAGGATTGAAGAAACAAAGTATGGGCACCATACCAAAAGGAGAAAACATCATCACACTTGAAGATATGGAAGAAGAAGGAAGTACAGTCAGAAAGATGTGGCACAACACAATATACATACATAACAGACTCAAAGGGAGCTGAAAGTGTAAAACTTCAGTGTCCTAAATCTCATATGCAAGTTTCATAAAGGGAAGTCGCGTATATATGCGAGTTAGTTACTGCACAGTCACGTATATGTTAGTTTGAGGAAAAGCAGTAGGGAAAGGCTCAGAAAAAGGGTCTAATATGATTCAGTCCATTATTTACTCTGTTTGATAATGGTTACAATTTGCTGATGATGTGTGGAAATGTCTAGATACTCATAAGATGTTTAGAAGTGTTTTTGATCCTAACTTGATGATGATGATGTCTTGATACTTCTTGCTGATATATGCATGATCAGATCTGACAGTGAACAGATGGCACAAGTTCAAGGGGAGCATATGCTTTTAATAATGCATTGTTGGCATTATGATGATGCATATATGGTGTTTACATGGTGATCTTCATAAGGATAAGGAGAAGTACAAAGCTTGAATACATATCTTCATTACTTGATGATGAGTCACTCATATGCTGTTGTCGTCATATGCATAAAGATCATATAATAGAGTTATGATGCAGGATTCCTATAGTTCTTGGCGCTCATGTGGATGAGGATTGTTGCTGTTGATGATATCAAGAAGTCTTGACAAATGATCTTGAGCTCAAGATACATAGTGTTGGATACATGAATGATTACTCAAAGTTGCATTGTTGGAGACATGATGATGATGATTTCTTGCCTATATGATGATAGGTTGATACTTACATATGTTGATTGATGCAGATGTTCCCAAGTGATGATACTTGGATCATGCAAATCTTGATGTTGATGAGATGGCTATGGTGTTTTTCACATATGATATAATGTGAATGACTCTATATGACATATGTAGAATTCTGTTCAAAGGGATGAATTGATGCAGACATACCTTGTTATAGGTTGATGACTTATACACTAATGAACATATACAGGTTGCTGGTCTAGATGCTGTTGTCAGATGCTTATGGAGCAGATCATACATTATGTACGATAGTTTCTGATGACTATCATGGTCTTATTTAGATGTTCGGTCTCTGTTATAAATGTCATGTAAAGGTCATATCAAGACTCTTGATGTAATAGTTTGTCTCTATCTATTTTAGTCATTTGATGAATCCCTTTTGTAATTTGTAACCCCACTATGCATGGGAAGGATGATGTAATATTTCAGTTATGTTTAAACATTTGATATCTGGTGTATCCCCACTTGGTTGGGATGATGAGTCAATATTGATATATCCCCGCTTGGTTGGAGATGGATGTATGTATGAGTCTTTGGTGATAGGAAGTTCGCTTATGATGTATAGAGTCATGTTCTTTCTTATAGAACATCTTTTTGGAGACCTTGTTTATAGTCAGGGGGAGCATGAACAACACACTTTAGCAGAGCAGAGATTTCAACATGTACTTAGAGGGAGCATGGATAGATTGGTACACCTTGGCATAAACAAAGGGGTAGCACATTCAAAGATTTCAGCAGGTACTCAAGGGGAGTATGGACAGCAGAATGTTTATCAAGGAAAGAGAATATCTTGGTCCACCCTTTGTCCTTGATGTCAAAGGGGGAGAGTGATTTGGTGTTGTTGCCATCAAGTCCAAAGGGGGAGATTGTTGGCATTATGATGCATGCGTTGTACTTGATGGCAACCCACTCGTAGAAGAACAACTCACTTATATATAACTAGATGAATCTACAAAAGAGATATCAGATGTGATAGAATACATGGGATGCAAGACAGCTCAAAGGAATCAGATGACAGTTCTCAGTACGACAAGTTAGCTTTGCCATCAAGTCCAAAGGGGGAGATTGTTGGCATTATGATACAAGTGTTGTCCTTGATGGCAACTCACACAGATGACAGATCATAGTGCAGCAGGTCTGTAGCAAAGAGTTGAGGATCAGACTACAAAGAATGAAGAAAGAAGAGTATATACGCAGGTTCACTATATACCAAATCGCGTACAGATGCAGGTTATACACATGTTCACTATATACAAAGGTGTGTATACACGCGGGATTGCTGATCAAAAGTCACGTATGTGTATGCACGCACTTTCATGCACAGAAAAGTGCATACATGTGGGAAAGCTTATTTTTGGGTCTGTGGTATTTAGACCTATGTTTTTGGTCCTTGGTATTGCGTTCGAAGTATTGAACCCAGGTATTGGGTCCCTAGTATTGGTTCTCAATGGTTTTGGACCATGGTATTGAGTAAGGCTTAAGACTATAAAAGGAGAAGAAGATCATTAGGCAAAGGGATTGAGAAAGTCTTGAATATCTGATGATGTATGAGATCTAGTATGCAGGTTATGGGTTCATGATGCTTTGCTTAATCTGAGCTAAGGAGGAATCTCAACAGTTGATGGAGAACAAGATCTAAGGATAGATTGGGATCAAATGGTTTGGAATGAATCATCTATATATGGTTTGATCATGCTTGTTCTAGATCTGTATACTGACGCATGTAATATTCTGATCTGGATATAACTTAAGATTGAAATAGATGCAAAACATGAATGAATATTTACAGATGTATACGCTGGTTGACTTTGATAAAAGCGCGTACATACGTAGGTTAGATACATCTAAGTAGCATATACAATATGAACTATGATGTTTGAAGTTACAGGTGGTTCTGGTTGTTGATGCAAAGTCTGAGTTCTGGTGATTGTTTACTGGTGTCAGTATTCTACATATTCAGTTTGGTTGAAATTGATATCTATAATGGATCAGGATCATAATGACTTATCTTTATGTGATCTGATGGACTAGATCTGGTTGCTAACATATGTATTATCCTTGTATATGTAATAATCTGGGTATGTCTGAAGTCAGGAAGTGCAGCGAAGTTATCAGTAAGTAATTGTTGACATATACGCTGGTTCACTTTGGTGAAGTTGCGTATACACGCTGGTTCGGCTCTTCCAAGTAGCGTATGCATGATTTCTGATGATACAGTTGGTTTTGAATATTGTTGCAGAGTTCTATGTTATGCTCTGAGTTCTGGTGATTGCAGTTTGTTGACTGGGTTTCAGTAATTCAGTATTGGGTGATTCAGAGATTGATGATGCTAGTGTTGATTGATTTTGTGCTTCAATGATATTGATGGGTCCAGTATGAAAATTGGATGAAATGTGGCCTTTTAGATTATGGTGTTGTTCTTCAAGAGTATCTAGTCTGAAAATTTATGAAACATGGTACTTGGAGGATGAAAGAGAAGGTTGTAGCCTTCTGTAGGTTGGCACCTATGTACTAGTACATCAGCTAGTACAAGAGCTAAGGGGGTGGTAGCTCCCTTCTAGTAGTAGCTGGAAAACGAGTGAAGGTTGGAGCATTCAGTAGGCTGGCACCTACGTACTAGTACATCGGCTAGTACAAGAGCTAAGGGGGTTGTAGCTCCCTTCCAGGAGAAGCTGGAGAACGAGAGAAGGTTGTAACCTTCTGCAGGAAGAATCCTGTGTACTGGTATAAGACAACACCAATACATAAATATTGTAAAAAGAAGTTTCTTATTTAAAGAAGATAGAGATGACTTGCAGCAAGTGGTTTTCACCCACATTGGGTTTCCACCTTACATCATGGTGTTCATGTGTGCTTCTTGTGTGTGATGATCTGTTCTATTTTACTACACCTGTTTACTATTCATATGGTTAATAAAAGTTCTGATGCACTAACTAAAGATCAACATTTAATGGATTAACTGAATCATAAGTTTACTGGATATACGCTAGTTGCATTAGACATAGTTGCGTGTACATGCAGGTTCCCTTCACTGAAGTAGCGTATATGAATCTGAGTATGGAAATGGAAAAGTGTTTGATTTGATAATACTGTTCACCCCCCCCCCCCTCTCAGTATTATTTCCAACATAAATTCAATGTTTCTTACCCAATGATGGTCAGTATATAGGGCATAATAACAAACATATTCTAAACCTGTCAACTACCATTAATAGGTAGCTATATCCCTTCCTGGTTGTTGGTAAACTCCCCACAAAGTCCATGGAAATTTCCTCCCAAGGACAAGTTGGTACAGGTAAGGGATGATATAAATATTGTTTCCTATTGCTAGGCATGTTGGTACAACAAGCATGCATCCTCTTATGAACCTAACTAATTTATCTTGCATCTTGGGCCAATAAATATACCTCTACAACTTCTCCACTTTCTTTCCTACATGAAATCACCCTGAGCCTCTCTAACCAACTGCAATCATTCACCTTAAGGAACACTGTTTATCCTTGAGATTGGTAAAACCAAGTTGGAGAAACAAGTTAAGGAACTTACATGGAATTTGTAGTTGGAGAAGTAGTTAGAAAGCATATGGAATAGATAAATTCACTCTAGTGGTTGTTGTGCATTCCACAAAGCTCAATATTCTCACAAGGGAGAATGAGAAATTGAAGGATTTGGTAAATTCAGTAAAAAAAAAACTAGATTAGACTGAGAAAAAATATGTTGAATCTGAAAAGTTGGGTGAAGAAATAATGAAAAAGGCAAAGGATGTAGAGATAAACGTTGAGAAACTAATGGGATATTTATAAATACTTTGTCTATAGACTAATGGGTTCCTTCATCAATAAAATTTGGTCAAGTCCCCTATAAATACTTTCTTAGAAAGCTTCATAACTATAGTTACTCAGACTATGGACTTTGGAGAATGGCCACCATGATCCTAATGAAGTTACTACCATAAAATATATACCAAGTGATGTGCCTGCGATCAAGGCGTATGTTCAAATAGAAAATAAGCCACCAAAAACCTTTGCATGATAGATATGAAAAAATAGACACACTTATCAAGTATGTCTCACAAGATATGGGCTTCAACCAAGGAAGGTATGTTGTTGCATGCATTATATACAAATCACTTTTTCATTGGTATAGTTAGCACCCAATACTACTAATTGAAATTATGCATAAAAAGGAGAGTGATTATGAGATTCAAGGTTCAAATAGCATGAATAAGATATAATAACCCTTATAGGAGCCATTTTTATGCAAAATAAATTCATGGTGGCACAATCCTTTGGAGATACTTGAACCAAAGGTGATGGTTAGTCCACCACTTTCTATAGGAGGAATGTTGGACTCTTTAACTGAAAACATGGGGATAATGGACATTGTATTGAGGGCTAAGCCTATAGAATCACCTTTTGAAAATACTAAAAATGTCAGTATAGGAACTACACCATCAAATATTCTTGGTAGTCAATGGTAGCTCAAGAATAGTTGATAAATATTCTCGAAGGAACCTCATCAACAATTTCTAGTACTCCTCTGGGCCTTGGTGTCGTTATGCTTCCGCTAAGAGACTGAATGGAGTTTCAATGGACATACCTCATTCTGATCTAAAAGAGGAAGTGTTGTATCTACTCATTCAAATGTTTTAAGCCTTATCTTCAGGAAGGATTGAAAAATCTTCTTATAATTGTGATCCCACTACAAGTATTTTTTATTTTTTTGCCAAAATTGTGAGCATGGTGATCACCAAGACTGCACCTTTCGTAAAATATTGATTTATATTGGAGAAAACATTTTATATTATAAGTATTATCTGGTACTTTTCAATCAATTTGCCAATTATTTAGTCAATGAATAGAAGGAAATGGGCTATTATTAAAAAAAATCTACGATAACTAAGACTAAACATTGCCAACTATTAAACATTGTACACTGAGAACACAGGAGAAGTAGATGCAGGTGGAGTTATTTCTTGTCATTTATGTCAAAGGGGGAGAAAATAACTAGAGTAAAATACGCCATCAGTTGAGGGGGAGTTACCATTAGATGTCGGGGATGTTTTACTCATGTTGTTGCCATAAATGCCAAAGGGGGAGATTCTTTAGATGTTGTCATTGATGGAAAAGCAAGGATCAACTATGGTTGGCAATATCTTGGCTCATGAGTACTGAATGATATGAATTACTCATTTCCAGAAGGATGAAGCACATGTGCATCGACTCTTCCAACTGTACTAACGTAACAACCCTTTTCTTGTTGGGTAAAGAAGCAAGCTTTGTGACTTTATCCTTGGAAAAAGGTTTAATATACTTAAAATCCAATTTAAACTTGAGAGGTACGCAAGAACATTTCAAAAATACAACTGTAAAACGTCGTAATTGAAAGGAATAATTTCACAAATCATGGCTTGAACTATTCATTTGTCATTAATGGTCGACTAGCTAAGGAAACTTATATTTCAAATGTAGTGTATATTTCCTATAAGACATTGCAATTAAAATAAAATACAATTGAGGATTTGTTACATGTTTGTTGGATGCAAAAAAGTAATTAAACTCGACAATAGAAAACAATGCAATAACAATTGGCATTTGAGTTTGAATATGCTAATCACCTACATGACTTGTGAGCTATATCCACGAAAATTAACCTATTAAATCTGTAATTAAATTATTGAGAAAGTTGGCTTATGCATAGGTCATCTACAATAATGATAACACATTGTCCCTTCACCAATAGACATGGAATTTTATTTTATGTGATTGACCAATATAAATGGAAGGCATTTCAACCTCATTCGTGTTGGGTTGTGTTATATTATTTCCATGATTAACCGGGGATAGCGGGGGGTGGCAGCCCACCTGTCGGGGGGTTTGAGGGGGGCAGTAGCCCCCTCTATGGGGTCCGAGGCAGCGCCCCGGGGTGTTTTTTTTGGACCCTATATTACGTGGGCAGACCTACTTATGGTTTTGTGCATGGATTCCACACATGGTTTTGGGCACGATGGTTTTCGGTACATGGTCTTTTATAGATCCAGTCAAGGGAACTACAGTTATGTTCTAATCCATGGTTAATGGGTTCGGGTTTATGGATGCTTCGGCATGTATATATATGTATTGTAACATTGAAAGGAACATAATGAAAAATCAATTTGGTAGTCCTAGTTTTGGGATCTAGGGGAAAATATCTGTGTATATTTGTTTTATGCGTTATGCTATCACTGTTGTTTATTTTCTGTTTTTTAGAATTCGTATACAAGTAATTTCTGTATGGGGTTGAAACCTACAATTTGGAAATCAACTCGACCAAGCTATTAGAGGAAGAATTCAGCCTTGAGGGTGAAGATTGAAAAGGTTCATATCTCATGAACCTATGAGTATATTAAAGAAGTAAAATTGTTGTTCTTGGTTATGTTCTAGATTAAAGGTTAGTAGTAAGTTTTCTAATAAGATTAGGGACATCTTCGAAGTTATCATTTGTTTCAAATTCGAAATCGTTTTTAGAAAAATGCTCAACCTTTTGTAGAACGGAACTTAGGTTCCTCCTAGAGTAATTTTTGCCACCTTTACTAGTAAAAAACATTGCCCTATGAAGAATTCAAGAACTCAACCCCTTTTAAATAGTTTGAACCTATGAAAAATGGCATACCTCGCCCTTATTAAGGAGAGTAATTTTTTCTCAAATTTGGTCTAGAATAAAGAACATAACCTTGTCTTGTGAATGATAATCATAGAAGATAAGACTGAAGAAGTAGTCTTGAAAATATTTGAAGTGTTTTTTAGCAGTCCTGTAGTCACCTTTTTTAGGAGACATAGGGCTGGTCTGGAATCATTTTTTTGAAACATTTTTGAGGAATCCTAAATATTTCTTGGCATAAGGTTTTGAAGTGTTTTTAGAGCAGTTTTTGGAGAACGTGTTGAGTAGCCTGAGAATATTTCCTTCAAGCAAAGTTTGAACTAACACTTGAAGCAGAGTATGAATTGTTTAGAGAATACTTGAAGCACATTTAGGACTAGACGCTGAAGCAACCCTTACAATGACCTTTAAAGCATTCTTGAAGCCTTTTGAAGCATAATTTGAGTTAAAAATGTAGTGTTGTTGAGGTCTCTTGAAGCATTTGTTTATGAGTAGACCTAGAGATATCTTCATATAACATACTTTGAAGAATTATTTGAAGGGTCTCATGTAGACCTGTTGTCGTTTATACAACACCCTCCAAAATTTTGGTCTGCACCAAATTTCGGAGCCTACCTTGGTCTTGCATATTGTCATCGGAAACATTGAAATCCATTATATGTGTTTTCTCTAAGTGTTTTGGTCACTTTTGCAAGAAAGGAAAAATGTCCTCTTTTCGCATGTTAAGTGTCACATATTGTATAGGAGATTTTTTTAGTGGTTTAAAGGAGTTACCCTTGTGAAAATGAGTTGATCTTACCGTGTAAACATCCGTCGCACTCATTTCAAAAGTTGTAAGCATTATCACACAAGTGTCATCACGGTCGTCCAAAAATTTATCTTTAGTGTCGCACTTGTTGTGAGTTGTCATAAAGTTGTCACACTGAGGGAAGTATGGTTTTCATGTGTCTTGTATGATCTATTTTGTTTTGTTGTCAAGTATTCTAAGTATGTGATCACAGTCGAGTCTTATCATTATTCACATCAACTTCACAAATCCCACACTTAGTCAAATTACAAAGGAGCTTTGACCAAGAAACTTAGCCTCAATTGTCCCTCTTGAAATACGCATTGCATAGTCTCATCCCTCTAGCTGCAAACCTACCTCTTTAAACCATGAAAATCGCAGTTCCTACCTCCCAAGACTGCACACTACACATTTTTAGTGCTCAATCCCAGACCTTGGCCTCCAAACTACACAACTCATCCCTCAAGCCTAACCTCAACTACAGATTGCACAATATTTGACCTCAATCCCAACCCTTGAGCTCCTAATTTACACAATTTTATAAGCACCCTTCCTGATCTACCTTCCAGAAATGGGAAGTAGGTATAAATAGTGCTAAACCCTTAAGCCTGGCTAACTAACCTCCAAAACTATGCAATCTACTTTGTCAACCCAGCCTAAACTGTACATTGCATAGTCATAAGGCTCAAGCTTCACCCCTGACTGCCTAATTTGCGAAATTACGTAGTCACTGAGCCTCTCCCTCATACTGCCACCTGGTTCCAACTCAATCAATAGATCAACATGCAACATATTAGACTGATTTCATCTTGTCATGAGTGAATTGTAGATGCAGGTACTTTATCATACCATGACAGGATGATGAAGAAGGAGATGGAGAAGGGAAACATGTTGGAATACATGTTTGTAGCTAATTATGTAAGCCAATCAATTAAGAGAAACAAAAAGGACACCAATTTGTGACCACAACTCAAGACCTAATATCATTGAAGAATCCTTACCTCTAAGCCATATGGAGGTGGAAAAAATAACATTCCCAATCAGAAACATAGGAAGGAGCAACAAGAATGGCTTTACATTTCCATGTCATCAATAAGTCCATGTCAGCAACGTCATGTCATGTCTAGCCAGGAAATAATTCCTGAAAATAAATAACCCAAAGAAGGTAGGAAACAACTGCAAAAATTTCCCCGGTTGTTTATTTAAAAAAAAAAAAATATCTAGAACAATTTTGCAAGTTTTTCCTTGATATTGAAACACTTTTCTCATGTCTGCAAACCTAAAGGGGTAGGGGATTTGTTGAGAAATGGAAATAAGAATTTCGAGTTTAATTTGTCCTTGAATTAAACTGAGAATTAAAATCAAATTCTACTCTCATACCAACTTGTAAATAGTTAATTAAGTTTAATTAACTTAATTAGCTTAGGAATTTAAAGTTGGAAGTCTTTATGTAGTCATGTACATGTTCTCCCTAAATTTTATGGGTCTAGTATGAGTTTAAATTGAGTTGGAAATTAGATCACTTAGTTTACTGAGTTAAGTTCAGTTAAATTAGTTCCAAACTGTTTAAGGAACTAATAGAGGACTAACTCTCAATTGATGCACTAGGCATCCACTAGTGCTACTCCCGTTAACTAAATATTCCCTCATGAGAAACTCATGCATGTCAATTATTAGAAAGACCTAGTTGAGACTAGAGTGCAAGGACAATGTACTATCAGTTGTATTATTTACTAGAGTGTAAATATCATGCATGCATCAAAGATTGATCCTATGTTTGGATTTCGTAGGTTTGTAAGCATGAATTCCATTTAAATATGGGCTATTCATCTTAGGAATTACAAAAGATATTAGGGGCTTGGAGAGCTGTAGAATTGGCTAAGTGTTGGCCAAGAGCTAGCTTGTGAGCTGAGAGAGTTGAGCATACTTGTGCGGAATTGTTCTAGTGAGAACAAGCTTTGTATCTTCACCCATATTTATGATTTAATGCAATACGTATAGGCGAGGTTTTGAGCAGTGGTTTCCCCTAGGAAAACTTATTGTGTTATGTGCCATTGATTTATCTTCTTCTTGTTCATATTATTTTTATCGATCTATTGGCTTCCACCGGTTGAAAGTAGAAGTAGATTCTTGTCCTGTGCTTTAGTAAATTGCATGAGTTTGTGAATATACAGGATTTTCTACATGGTATCGGAGATGACAACAGTATACTAGAGGAGATTCAAAGTTTTGAGTTTTGGGCTATAAGTGAAATTCGAATTTGCATTACATACTTCATGATCGGTAGATGGCGTTCTATGGTTTGCGACTCGAGTATGACTTGGAAGGTAGCTCAAGTTTTATATCCTAGAGGGACAAAATGGAGGCTATACTAGAGGATAATGGCTTGAAGGAATTCGTTGATTAAGAAATTCCTAATCCAGCAGCATCGAATGCACAGAATTTGGTTGAATGGAAGCAATGTGTGGCGAAGGCGAGGTGGATAATCCTTGAGGGACTTCGAGACCACATTGTCTCGAGTATCCATCGCAAGGAAACTCCGTATGATATGTGGAAAACATTGATAGACTTGTATCAGAACAATAGTGACCAAAGGAAATTGGCACTAAAGGACAAACTTCAAAAAATCAAAATGGAGAAAAGGTGAGATGATTCTAAAATACTTGACCAAGTTCACTTAGTGTCACTGTTACTAAGGATGATATTGTGAGTCTTACTCTTCTAGGACTCCCAAAGAGTTGGTATAGTTATCAGGACTCTGTCAATGGTCGGGAGAAGCTGTTAGATTGGGAACAACTGTGGTTAGATTTGATGTAGGAGGAGATTAGGAGGAACTCTAGGGATGGCTCTTCATGAAAGATTGATGATAAAGAGAACCGTGCCTTAGCAATTAAGTTGAAGAAGGGGAAAGGGAGAGCTTCCCATTCCAAATCGGATTCTTATCATGGAGGTAAGAAAAAAGACATGATGAAAGTTAAGTGCTTTCATTGTCATGAGTTGGGCCATTTTTCTACAAGTTTTCCACTCAAGAAGTCCAATAAGAAGTCCTCAAGAGGAGTGGTTGGTGAGGATTTGGCCTCCCAATTCGAATTGGAATTTTCCCTCATTGCATGAATGGTGTCATCAATGATGGGAAGTGTATGATACTTAGACAGTGGAGCTTCATTCCACATGACTGGCAACAAAGAGTTATTCAGTGACTTGGAGGAGAAATATCTCTAGATGCATATCAAGGTGGGTGACAACGGGAAGTATAATGTTACTGGATTGGGAAAGATTACTTTTTATAGGGAGAATGGGGCTCCACTCACCTTAAAAAATATTGTGTATGTGCCCGGGCTGAAGAAGAACTTGGTATATGTTTCCATGCTTGAGGATAGAGGATATGATGTGATCTTCTCAAAAGGAAAGTTGTCCCTTCGACACATAGCCATGGGTCAAGTAAATAAGAGAGGGATTTAGGTGAAGAATATCTATAAGTTGGAGGTAGAATAGTGTGCTTCTTTGAGCACAAAAGTAGAAAGGGTGCAGAGCCGAGACATTGGAAAGTTGTGGCACAGGTGATTAAGACACTTGCATCATGGGGCTTTGAAGATATTGCAGCATATCTCTACCAGTCTTCCCAAAGCTACGCTTGATCAAGTTGATACATTCAAGGGTTGTACTTTGGGAAAATACACCAAGTATTCCTTTCACAATAGAGGCTATTCTATAGCGAGTCCATTCAGATTTGTGTGTACCATTCGCAACAACATCCACGACCAAACACAAGTATTATGTTATATTTGTCGATGACTATTCTCATAAATGCTGGATATTTTTCATGCAAAAAAAGGATCAAACTTTCACACAGTTTTGTGAGTTTAAAGCATTGGCGGAGAAAGAGTTGGGAAAGAAGGTTAAATATCTATGTAGTGATAACAGTGGTAGTATGTTTCAAACGCATTTAATAACTTCTGTGCAGTGGAAGGATTAAACGAGAGTTGATGGCACCCCATAGCCCTCAGTAGAATGGGGTGGCCAAGAGGAAGAATAGAAGCATAATAGGGGTAGCAAGCGTGATGTTGCATGATCAGGTACTACCACTACACTTGTGGACTGAGGGATTCCACACAATGGTTTATGTTCAGAACCATAGCCCACATCGGATATTGGAGATGAAGATAACATAGGAGGCTTTTTCCGGTAAGAGGCCAAATGTTGGTCAGTTTAGGCTTTTTGGGTCATCGGTATATTGTCCTGTGACCAAATATTCATGGATCATCTAGTGAAAACATATATCTTTAATGGTGTGAACTGTTTGAATTTTTTACTAATCAATTCAGAGGAAATCACCTATAGTTCTGCATGTTCCGTTCTCCTCCAGGAAATCAAAAAAATGTCTACTACTCCAATTGTTCGACGTCTTTAAAATTCGATCTATTTTCCCCTTGCCGTCATGAAGTGTAAACAATAACTTCTATATGCTTTTCCATTCATTGTCGTTTCGTCGCTTCTCACCCCCTTATTTTTGTTCACTTCATTATTATACTTCTCTTATTTATGTTTATACACCTATGATACATGTTGCAGCTTCCACCTTTGTATATTTCTTCATGTTTTACTTTACATATAGTATATATGTTTTTTTTTCTTCTTCCTTATAAACAAAATAGAATATTTACATCCTTTTATGTTGTTCTTTGTGCACCTAAATACAAACACTGGATTCTTACAAAGGGTTGTCGTTTGGTTTCCTTTAATCTACTTGGTAAATGAATTATAGATATATATCCATCACCACAAAAATACTTCGCTGAAATAAGTTTGATTCTAATATTGTTCTACGCTGCAAGATAGCTTTGACAAAGTTCCAACAACAAAATTTGAATTGGACGACATTAGTACATAATATCAAAGAAACATGAACTCTATTATAAGAAATGCCTCTCCGACCACTAAACTTTAGCTACTTTGTCAAAAGAAGCATCTACTTTATAAGCTAGAAGGAACTACTTCAAAAGTATAGCCACTAATGAAGTTATTTCTTTTCCAGGCTATGTACTCTATCTTTGCGCTTAAGACAACTCTTTCTGGTCTCTTATAATCACTTGAAATTGTCTCCCCATGTTTGTATCAGGATGGACATGCCAAAATATTCTGAAAACCGCACAAGAAATGCTCAGAAGAGACTCCTTTATGCAATAATAAAGATGACTTCAACAAACAAATATGCCTCAAATATAAAGTTGATTTAAACACCCAAACCTTTTGAGCTATACCCTCATCTAATGTTTCTCTTCGGCAACATCTTGAAGCTTATCTTGCAAACCCACTTCCTTCAACATTCCCCGCTCTGATTGTACCTACCCTTCAACTTCCTCCATTCGCTGCCACTTCTTGCCCATGTACGTCGCACACCCCACCATTAACTCGTCCTCCTTCACCCTCCCATCCTCATATTTTGGTCAACACTGACCTTAACCATGCACACTAACGATTCCGTGAAAGGATAGATGACCTCTCTCCCTTGCATATCTGCTCTATATGCAATAATCTTACCCAAATATGAAAAAAAAAATCTTACATGGTAACCTCTATTTCTCCCAATGTGCAACTAGAAAATTCACCCACCACTTCTCCCTTGCGAACAACATGGACCTTGGAAACCAACCATTTGTCCTTGCTGCTCTAACACAAATAGAATAAATTCTCATATCACATGTCAACCCAATATTTCAAGTTACCCATGCACGAGGTGTACAGTACAAATACATTGGTCATACTATTTGTTTCCCACAAGACATCACTACCATCACCAACATTTTACCGTGCTTGGTTTCCAAATTGGACATCATCGTTGTTACTAGGCATGGTTGTGACCACAAAACATATAATTTCATTGTTATCGAGACACATGTTCTTACGGCTTTAGAGTACAAACTAGTCCATGATCCCTACTACAAGGATTTCCAACTGGACCAAGTTGCAATATCTGCCTTGCCGACTCACCCTACCGATATTTCTACTATCATCTGTCACATCTCCCCATCCTCTCCTAAACCACAACTTGAATTCCCTACTTTCGATGATAACATTCTTGCACACCGACCTCCACAAACCTCCAACCATCATCTTTTGTATCAACACTCCTTAATTCTCATACCGAGCTTGAAGAAATACGCAACTACCTGCAGTCTCCCCATCCTAATTCCACTACTTCAATTTCCCGGCCCTTTGTTTCCCCCTCTACTATCAATGAATATACCATAGAAGGCCTCCTTGCTATGCCATTCCCCACACTCTTCCCTGTAGGAGATTCTATGATTGGTTAGCCACGTCTTAGAAAAAGTTGAAATGCAAGAATATGTTGTTCACCTCATACGCTATTATGATAACCGTTTTTCCCAGCATCCAAGATTCTTGTATTACTTGTACACTATTATGTTGCGGCATCATAGTCAAGAAAATGTTGTTTTGAAGAAGAAAAACCTTGAAGAGGGCTTTCCAGTGACCGTTGCATACCTTCATGTCTGCCTCCATGGCATGCTTGATTCCATGCTTCCTGACCAAACTAAGTGCTTTGGATCAAGCCTTAGAGGGACACCAAATGGCATGACATGCACATGGCCATGTTTCGTAGGCCCCCCCCAAAAGATTCATTTGAGTTATTTTGATGTAAATTCAAGAATATAATCAACAATCCACATCTTGCAATGTAGTACATTCATTGTTGATTCACAATCTTCCTCAAAGAGGTGTTGCAAAAAGGTTTATATGCAAAGGAATTCTGGTGTAGATATTTCCTTGACCATCCTTCTCCTTTTTGTTTCATTATCTGGATGTGCAGGCACCTTACAAAATTTCCTTTTCCATCTTTGCAAGTATGTGTCACAACATAGGGGCTCTGCACACATATATCATTTCCTTTGGCTCGAAAACTCACCTGGTATGGACAACCTCAATTGGGATGACCAAGTCGCAATGGATAGAGCCAGGTGTTTTTTTGATGAACACATTTCTGCTTGGAATCCTCGCACTCCTGAAAAATGTGGACATTATGTAAAGATCTCTACAGAGAATGACCCATGCATCCTCCCATCACCATTGATATTTGCATCCTCTCGCCTTCGGGACTATGAGAATCTTCTTAATTGCGTTCATTGGCATACGAAATGCCACCCCTCTTCATGTCTTCACAAAAAAGGTCCTACTCTTGTTTATCTCTATGGAGTTCCATGGGATTTGAATCCCACATCCTCTTTGATCATTGATGACAGTGGAGGAAATAAATATGTCCCCGCATGTAATCATGAAATGTTAAATGTACACAACTTTGACATGTTATACATCTAGAGAGAAAACATCAATTTCCAGCTGGTT
Source organism: Pinus tabuliformis (assembly GCA_031772625.1). Taxonomy (NCBI): domain Eukaryota; kingdom Viridiplantae; phylum Streptophyta; class Pinopsida; order Pinales; family Pinaceae; genus Pinus; species Pinus tabuliformis. The sequence goes on along the minus strand of CM062811.1, from coordinate 122,601,052 downwards.
TTGTCTCGGCATGTTGTTCTACACTACATCGCGAAATATGCATCAAAATTAGAAACAAAATCAAAAAGTTATTGACAAATGTTGTCAAGTGTCTCCCAGGATATCCACACTAAAACATCTGTTGATAGTGTTTTTTGAAAAATTTTAATAGAAACAATTTCCGATAGGGACATCAACACAGAGGAAACATGCCACATGCTAAAAAAACTGCCCCTTTCACTTTGTAGCTACTCATTTGTTTCCCTCAATGTTACTCGAACTATTTTTCGACGTGTTTACCATGTTTTAGGTTCCCCCTTCTAAACACCACCCTTCATTGTAGAATACATGAATACACCTGCTTCGCTTGAAACACTAACTCTTCTTGAAGCTACATGTTCTTGGTCCTTCTCTGCTCACCGAAAACATAACCAATACAAAAAAATAAATCCTTGCAATATTGTTCATGTCCTCCCTTCCTATTCCTTGATCCCTTCTCCTGTCGATGCAACCTTCACTTCTTTCTGCTGGAGTGAACTACTTCTATACTTCTCTTTCTGCACACTCCCATCAGATATAGGATCCACTGATGAAGTAATCATTTCACATTGGGAATGGAAAAATATATGTGTATATTCCATGGCATGTTCATCAAGCCCCTAAAACCCCCCTTTCCCCTTGCTCTGATGACATCTCCACTAATGATATGCTGAATCCCCCTGAATTCATAGACATCGATGAATGGCAATTCCTTTCTCAGCTACACGTTGGAAACAACATGGAAATAGATGGCATTGACATGATTGGACATCATGACTTTGAATGTAACCACAATTGGGCCCATACCATGATCCCTCTCCCTTTGCAAGAGACAGAAATATGTTTCATAGACTTTAGTCGCTCATCCACCCAAATCCATTATACCCTGTCTCCAGTTCCTCACTCATTCAACTTATTATCGCCCACCCAACAAGTTTCTTTCACCATTGTCCTCACCCACTTTAGGACCACTTCCTCCATTCCTCCAATTAGAATTTTCATCCAAGGCACTATTGGCACGAGGAATTCTCATTTAATTGATTGCCTAAAAGATACATTTCTTGTTGAATCTCTTCCCAATTCAAGTCCATTACTCCTACTTGCTCCAACAAGTGTTGTATCGTTTAACTTAAAGGTGCTTACAATCCATTCTTCCCTTCACATTCCTTTAGTGTTAATGCATCCTCCTAAGGGCCAACCACTTCTACATCTCCAAGAAAACTTCGTCACGTCAAATACATTTTAATCGATGAAATGAGTTTTATTGACCATAAACTTATTTCATAGATAGACGATCGCTTAAGGGAGGTTTTTCCTTCGTATTAGAATGTGACTTTCCGCAATCAGTCTATCATACTTGTTGGTGATATTGGGAAACTACCTCCTGTGAAGGACATCCCCATGTATGTCAGCACATCACTCGGAAATTCCCTATGGCGTAGCTTTGACATGATCGTCACACTATCTATCATCTTTCATCAACAAGGGACGAACCCTCTTCAAATTGAATTCTGATAATTGCTCATGAATCTTAGAAATGCAACACCAATAGTCGAAGATTGGAACCTTCTCATGTCAAGGAAAAATTCACTTTTGTCAAAGTATGAGTAGCAGGAATTTGACAAAGCAATCCACCTATATCCAACCAACCTAGCTGTCGAATTGCATAACAAACAAATGCTCAAAAAATTGAATATTCCAGTTGCATGCTGCTATGCAGAAAAAAGGAACCACCATCTTATTGGTGCACACAAAGAAGCTTAATAGTTGGATGCAAAATTTCTTATTTGCAATGAACAACAGGTTTTCCTCACATGTAACTTGTGGGTTGAAGTAGGTCTTGTAAACAAAGCACTTGGAAAAGTAATTTCCATTTTCTATGTAGTTGGATCAAAACCCCCTCAATTACCATCATTTGTTGATGCTGAGTTCTTCCAATACAAAGGTCCGCCATGGGATGCCTTCAACCCATCTTATGTTCCACTTTCCCCAATAACGGCGGGGTCTTGTAGGAAATTACCCTTCGAATGGAATGGGGTTTGACAATACATAAATCACAAGGAATGGCATTACGAAAGGAAACATTGGACATTGGCAACATAGACTGACACAACTTAACATTCACTGTTATCTCCATAGTTCAAACGTTGGCTGATCTTCACATCTCTCCACCATTTTCCTTCAACTGCTACTCCCGCATGCAAGGAAATGCTTACATCAAACATAGGCAGGAAGAGGAATCGGTACTTGTTATAGACATTTTCTCTCTCTCTCTCTCTCTCTCTCTCTCTCTCTCTCTCTCTATATATATATATATATATATATATATATATATATATATATAGATATATTAAAAATTACATATTTTAGACCAAGTTATGTTATGTGTGCATATGCAAACCTATTAAGATTTGTGAAAATGTGAAAGGGAAAACATTTCATTTAATGGAAAATTGACATATTACATAATTCTCCATAATTTGTCTTTCTAGTCCGAATCATAATTCACAATGCTCATATGAATTTTGACAGTTTAAATTGGATAAAAGAGGAAAAACTTCAAATTTCAATTCGGCATTTGGCCCAAAAGTGTAATCCATCTTCATGCATTCACCCATATGCATTAAACATATATACATTTTAAAAAACATGTAACAATATTCTTAACTGTAGATTCTAACCCCGTACAAAAATTACTCATCCAACTGACTGCACCTCCAAATAGGTTAAACACATACCCACTTGTAGATCTTCTCTGATCTAGATCTCTAGCCCATGTAGAAATTTTGAATAATATAACACTTATTCACAGATATTATCCTGGTTATACACTATTTGCGGAATGCATGCATAATACATAACCTCCTCTACATTGATCATCAATTTGCAGAATTAAAGAAACAATCGCATGCGCACATTGAAACATCAATCGCACATATCAACACAGTATGTAATGGGGAAAGCATACAGCTGAAAACCCCCAACTATTTGTATATTATAATGATAGAGAACATGTAACAATACATGGTACAATGCTCCTCACAAGTACTCAGTACTATCTCCACCTGCTACACACAAACTAGCTCAAATTTGAACAAGTCACGGGTTCAAATCTCCTCCACTGTTTGCCTACCTCTACTGTGCAATCCAAGTTGAGAACAGATCTGATCCAAGTTCGAATTACCTTGGCTTGTATTGCGCAATCCTCATTGGCAATCTCAATCAATGATTGTGAAAATCTCATGCATAGCTATAGTCACAACTGATAGTAGTCTCACCCTTTCACCCACCTCTAACACTTGTCTCCACTAAACTGTCCATGCACTGAGTTAACTGATGTATTCTTTAGTTGATTTATGAGTTAATAATTAGTGAATTAATTAATAATTAATTCACATCACTCATCACTAGTGTATTTGGAAGTTAGACTAAATACAACTAGTTCAACTAAGTCAAACTGAACACAACTCCATCAACTCCTCAACCAACTCCACCAAACTTAATCACTTGAGTTCTAACTGAAGTCCATCATGCAATAGCTCAACTAACCCATAAGAAAAGCATATTTCCTTCTGGCAGTTGCATGTGCCACATCGGTATCTCGAACTGAAGTGTTGCAAGAGGATAAGATAATGTTTATAGTCCAAATATTATCAAGAGCTAATAATATTTGACTGTTCTATTTTTAGACTGGCAGTCTAAAAATAGACTCCACCCATATGTCTAAAAATAGACATAGTGTAAAAATAGACTTTGCGCCAAAAATAGCCTGCAGGCCCACTTAGTGTAGACGAATTCTTTTCACTAAGCTCCATCATCTTGTTGCATTTTCAACACTCCATCTCAACAAGATATGGATTATCTGCAACCCCTATCATGCCTCTGTGGTATTCGAATTTGCTCCTGGTGAGCGCCTTCGTCAAGATATCAGCATCCTGATCCTCCGTGGGAATGTATGAAAGTAACATGATTCTCCACTGCACACAATCTCTGATATGATGGTACCTGATGTCGATGTGCTTGGATGACCCAAACAACCTGACCAGGATCTTCCTCATCCATATAACCTCGCATGCAGCCAAACTTGCTGCCATATACTCGGTCTCTGCTGAACTGAGTGCCAAGATCTCTTCTTCCTGCTGTACCAAGAAACTGTTGTCGACCTGACACTGAAGATCCCTCTAGATGTGCTCTTTCTGTCTGTTGGTCTCCCTGCCCAATCTGCATCCGTGAAGCCACATAGCTTCACCTCATCCTCCTATCTGTACCACAATCCATATCCCGATGTGCCTCTGAGATAACGCAATACATGCTTGCTTCCATGCATGTTGAACTTCTCCAGTATCTCCCGAGCATACTTACCCTGAGAAATAAATAGTCCATCACTGCGCTGCCAAATTTTGTAGATCCATCTCGAACCCACCACTGATTTCCCCTCTGGTCTTGGGACAATTTCCCATGCACTGTTTCTGACAATCGAATCATACTCTTCCACCATGGCATCTACCCATGTGGGATCTTCCACAACTTCCTCGAAAGAGGATGGCTCAATCATGACACATTTTCTCACAAGATCCATGTATCCAGTGTACCGATCAGGTGACTGTCTCTGTCTGCGCTGTGTTGTAGGTGGTCATACAACCTTCTCTGCATCTTGAGCCAGTCGCTTAGCTTCTGTAGTGCACTTTCGCCCTCTGATGGTTGGCGCTACATGAGTGATCTCTTCCACTCCATGAACTTCATCTTGTGGCTGATCCACATCCTGAAGCTCATCCTTAGGAACTAATAGCTCCTCATCTGCATGCAAGTGTGGCCCCCTCTCAATCGAACACTTCATGGTTTATTTGATATCCTGTCGCACAACAGTCTTGTGACTGTCTGGAAAATACACACGTAGTTGTGGGGCGTATCAGTGTACCCCACAAATATCCCAACCTCTACGGTTGGCTCCAGCTTCTTCCTGGCATCCTTCGTCACATGCATGTAAACAGGACAACCAAAAATCCTCAAATGGGAAATATCAGGCCTCTTACCAAAATAAGCCTCCTCGTGTGTACTCATGCCATGTATCTTGTGAGGACAACGGTTCTGCACATATACTGCAGTATTGCATGCCTCCACCCACAAGTGAAGGGGTAGGCCTTGATCATGCAACATCGCTTGTGCAACACCCACGATCTTTCTGTTCTTCTGCTCAGCAACCCCGTTCTGTTGTGGGTTATGGGGAGCTATGAGCTCTCTTCGAATCCCTTCTACGCTGCAGAAGTCCTTGAACTCTCCAGAGATGAATTCACCACCATTGTCGCTCCTAAGAGCCTTCACCTTCTTCCCCGGTTCCTTCTCGACCAGTGCTTTGAACTCATAGAACTTTGAGTATGTCTCGCTCTTCTTCTGCATGAAGAAGATCCAGCATTTTCGAGAGAAATCATCAACAAAGATCACATAGTACTTGTGCTTTGCTGTTGAAGCTACTGAGAAACGTCCACACACGTCTGTGTGAATTCTCTCAAGTATCGTCGTGGCGTGACTATCCTTCTTGTGAAAGGTGGCTTTCAAAAATTTTCCCAAAGTACACCCCTTGCACTGATCTGACTGCGCAAGAGTGCCTTTAGGAAGCCCAGTAGAAATATGCTGCAGTATCTTCAAGGCTCCATGGTGAAGGTGGCCCAATCTCCGGTGCCACAGCTCGCCATCATCTTGGCTCACCAATCCTTCTGCCTTTCATGCCATTGCTGTGCAGCCATCTACATGCAATTGATAAAGGTTCTTGACTCGAACCCCTATCTTCCGGGTTTCTCCAGTTGTCTTACTGCGCAGGAAAGCCTTTCCCTCGTTGAAGAAAACATCACATCCCTTGTCTTCTAACATCGCCACAGCGATAAGATTCTTCTTCAATCCTGGAACATGCATCACTTCCTTCAATACAAAGGGTTTACCAGACTCCCTCTCAAAGGAAATGGTACTTATACCGGTCGCATTGTATCTACCATCATCGCCTATCTCGATGTGCACTCCAAGATCTTTCTCATCCAGATCAGAAAACAAATCTCGATCTCCTGTCATGTGAAAAGACGCACCACTGTCCAAGAACCATACCGATCCCATCACAGTTGATACCAAGTATGCGATCAGTGAAAAATCCAGCTCAAACTGTGAGGCTAAGGCCTCTCCCGCTGCAGATCCAACAGCTTGCTTAATTTTCTTCTTCTGCGGAAAATTTGTGGCATAATGTCCGTGCTGGTGAGAGTGAAAGCACTTCACCTTGGACATGTCCTGCTTCTTTCCTTTCGCACCAGAATGAGAAGCTTTCTCATTCTTCCCCTTCTTTGCTTTGGCAGCCAAAGTGCAATTTTCTTCAAAAGATGCCTTTGATGAAGATCCGTCCCTGGTATTCCGCATGATCTCCTCTTGCACAAGATCTGACCAAAGTCTCTCCCATCCTGGCAATTTCTCCCGACCATTGACAGAGTCCTGATAGGAATGCCAACTCTTCGGAAGACCAAGGAGAGCCAATCTCACCAAGTCCTCATCATCGACAGTCACCCCCACACTCCCCAGCTCATCCCGGCATTGGGTGAACTTTGTGAGATACTTGGGCATACTGTCTCCTTTCTCACACTTAATGTTTCTGAGTTTATCCTTGAGCACCAAATTCCTCTGGTCGCTCTTGCTTTGGAATAAATCTATCAACGCTTTCCACATCAAGTATGGAGAAGCCTTTCCATGCAGGCTAGATACAATGTGATCCTTCATGCCCTCCAACAGAATCCTTCGACACTTTGTTGTCTTCTTTTGCCAAGTCTCAACGTGAGCAACATCAGTAGGCTTAGGGACCTCAGCCTCTATGAACTCCTTCAACCCATTGTCATCTAACACTAACTCCATCCTATCTTTACATGTAATATAATTCGAGCTGCCTTCAAGGGCATACTCCAATCGCAATCCGTTGAAAGACATTTCAACTTCGACACCAAGAAAACACTGCTGCAAATTCGAATTCCACCAGCTCAAAACTCAACCACTTCTGATCTAAAATTCGTGAGAACAAAGTATTTCTCATACAGAGATTGACTGTATAGGCATTTACCGGATATCTCACCTTCCAAAAGAAGGATGAATCCAGAGGCTACTTGGCCCGATTACAGACTCTGCCTCAAGAAATAAAATGTAATCACTTTCTGAATAATAGGTATGATGATCAACTTCGCTCCGATACCATGTAGAAATTTTGAATAATATAACACTTATTCACAGAGATTATATTGATTATACACTATTTGCGGAATGTATGCATAATACATAACCTCCTCTACGTTGATCATCAATTTGCAAAATTAAAAAAACAATTGCATGCGCACATTGAAACATCAATCACACATATCAACATAGTATGTAATGGGGAAAGCATACAGCTGAAAACCCCCAACTATCTGTATATTATAATGATAGAGAACATGTAACAATACATAGTACAATACTCCTCACAAGTACTCAGTACTATCTCCACCTGCTACACATAAACTAACTCAGATTTGAACAAGTCACGGGTTCAAATCTCCTCCACTGTTTGCCTGCCTCTACTGTGAAATTCAAGTTGAGAATAGATCTGATCCAAGTTTGAATTACCTTGGCTTGTACTATTCAATCCTCATTGGTAATCTCAACCAATGATTGTGCAAATCTCATGCACAGCTATAGTCACAACTGATAGTAGTCTCACCCTTTCACCCACCTCTAATACTTGTCTCCACTGAACTGTCCATGCACTGAGTTAAATGATGTATTATTTAGTTGATTTATGAGTTAATAATTAGTGAATTAATTAATAATTAATTCACATCACTCATCACTAGTGTATTTGGCAGTTAGACTAAATACAACTAGTTCAACTAAGTCAAACTGAACACAACTTCATCAACTCCTCAACCAACTCCACCATACTCAATCACTTGAGTTCTAATTGAAGTCCATCATGCAATAGCTCAACTAACCCATAAGAAAAGCGTATTTCCTTCTGGCAGTTGCATGTGCCACATCCATAGCTCGAACTGAAGTACCGCAAGAGGATAAGATAATGTTTATAGTCCAAATATTATTAAGATCTAGTAATATTCGACTGTTCTATTTTTATACTGGTAGTCTAAAAATAGACTCCGCCCATATGTCTAAAAATAGAAGTCCATATACTTTTACCAACATGACCAAGCATCCATAAATAGCATCCTGCAACTCATAGACCATGATCCGTATGTCTAAAAATAGACATAGTCTAAAAATAGAGTTTGCGCCAAAAATAGCTTGTAGGCCCACTTAGTGAAGGTGACTTATTTTCACTAAGCTCCATCATCTTGTTGCATTTTCAACAGCCCCGTCTACATCAACAAAGCCATGAATATCCAACACTCTGTCTGTTATGAAACCAGCTCACAGAAAGATAGAAAAGAGAGATCCACGCCTTAGAATTCAGCCTCTTCGAGGGGGAAACCTCCTTTACATTACATAAATGAACAATTCTTGGATGATACAAATGACAAAACCTCCTTTCTATATATAGGAGTCTAAGGAGTCACAATATAATCCAACCGACCTAACAATAATAATATAAAGCCACAAAAATAACAATAGAGGGATTCTATGGGGCACGTAAATAACAACATGGGGGTAATAGGGGCACAACAATATAAATAAGGGGTATAACTACAATAGTAATGGGGTAATCACTAGTATTATAGGGACCCAACATGCCCCTCTCCTTCAAAAAAGTGTTGTCCTCAACGCTTGAGTAGTTCTGGATACTTCTGCATAAAATTCTCATCCTCCCATGTGGAATCTTCAGCGGATAAGTTCTTCCACTTGATAAGATACTCTGAAATTGATCGATTTCATAGCTGTCGAGTTCTTGTTTCTGTGACTGCTTCCGGTTCCAATATAATTTTTCCTTCCTCATCAAGTTCTGGCAATATTGTTTGAACTGACAGCTTGTCGCCTATAACTTTCTTTAAACATGAAACATGGAAAACTGGGTGCAATCGAGAAGCTGCAGGAAGATCCAATTTGTATGCCATAGTACCAATCTTTTGCAACACCTTGTATGGACCATAATACTTTGGTGATAATTTATTATCCTTCTTAGCTTGCTTTAGGGACATTTGCTTATATGGTTGTAGCCGTAGGAATACCTAATCACCTACATCAAAACTTCTTTCACTGCGATGTTGATCTGCCTGTTGTTTCATTCTATTTTGTGCCAAAACGAGGTTATCCTTTAAGAGTTGGAGGACTTGTTGTTGATGTTCGATGTGATGTTCCACTGCCTGAACCTTAGAATTTTCTCTTAAATATGATGTGATGGATGGTGGTTGATACCCATAAAGTGCCATAAATGGGGTCATTTTTGTTGCTGTAGGAAGGAAGTGTTATACCACCATTCAGCCAGAGGCAACCATTTGACCCATTGTGTCTGTTTATCAGATACAAAGCAACGAAGATATCCTTCCAAACATTTGTTTACTATCTCAGTTTTCCCATCAGATTGAGGATGATAAGATGAGCTATGAGCTAACTGAGTACCAAGACAAGAAAATAATTCTGTCCAAAAATTTGCAGTGAAAATGAGATCTCTGTCACTTACAATAATCTTTGGGTTTCCATGTAGCTTTTGAATTGTTTCCATAAATGCAGTAGAAGCTGTACTGGATTTAAATGGATGTGATAATGCACAAAAGTGTGCATACTTGGTAAGTCTGTCAACTACCACCATGATGACACTCTTTCCCTCAGACTTGGGTAAACCTGTGATAAAATCCATTGAAACCTCCTCCCAATGTTGGCTTGGAATGGATAAAGGTTGTAATAGACCCGGTGTCTTAATTGTTTCAACTTTATTTTGTTGGCAAACCAAACATTCCGCCACAAAATTTTGAACATCTGATTTAAGGCCATCCCAAAAAAATTCCTTCTTAACCCTGTGGTAAGTTTTTAAAAATCCTGAGTGCCCTCCTAAGGGAGAAGTGTGCAATTCCATAAGAATCTTTTGTTTTAGCTAGGAATTATTACAGAGGTATAAGTGATCTTTGTACCATAATGAATCATTTTGCTAGCTAAATGTATCAGACGTACTGGAATCTTGTTGTAGCTTTCGAATAAGTGCCCATACTTCTTCATCATTCTTCCATTCCTCCCTTGCTTCGTTTATCCAATCTGGTTGGATAATAGAAATGGCGCACAACAATGCTTCCACATCCTCATCCTTTCTTGAGAGTGCATCTGCCACCACATTTTGCTTCCCTTTTTTGTAGATGATTTCAAAGTCATAACCCAACATCTTTGTGACCCACTTTTGTTGCTCTTCAGAGGATAATCTTTGTTCTAAAAAGTATTTAAGGCTATCATGATCCGTTTTTACCTTGAAGTGTCTTCCCATTAGGTAGGGTCACCATTTCTTAAGTGCATGGAGTATTGCCAACATTTCCTTCTCATAAATAGCTTTGCTTAAAAACTTTCCCTTGATTGGACGACTTTCAAAAGCAATGGGTCTTTCATCTTACATTAGAACAACACCAATTCCATTTCATGAAGCATCACATTCCACAATAAAGGTTTTTGTGAAGTCCGGTGTAGCTAAGACCGGTGCTTGGCACATTGCCTCTTTAAGATGTTCAAAGGCCTTTGTTGCTTCCGGAGTCCATGAAAATGCATCTTTCTTCAATAACGTTGTTAGAGGTGCTGCTATTCTCCCATAATTCTTAACAAACTTGCGATAATACCCTGTCAACCCAAGAAATCCTCGCAGATGCTTTATGGATGTGGGAATTTTCCATTCCTTAATGGCTTTAATTTTGCTAGGGTCTACCTTAACTCCTTCATGAGATACAATATGACCCAAATATTCCACCTCCTGGACTCCAAAGAAACATTTGGATCTTTTTGCATATAATTGTTTCTCCTCCAATAGTTGTAGCACCCTATCAACATGTTCAACATGATCCTTCCAAGACTTGCTGTAGATTAGTATATCATAAAAAAATACTAACACAAATTTTCTAAGGAATGGTTTGAAAATTGAATTCATCAAACCTTGAAATGTTGAAGGTGCATTAGTAAGGCCAAAAGGCATGACCAAAAATTCATAATGACCCTCATGAGTTCTAAATGCCGTTTTCGAAATGTCTTCAATCTTCATTCTGATTTGATGATATCCCGAACAAAGATCCAACTTGGTGAAGTAAATTGATCCATGCAATTCATCCAGTAATTCATCAATGACAGGAATGGGGAACTTATCTTTAATAGTGAGCTTGTTGAGCTCCCTACAATCCAGACACATGCGCCATGATCCATCCTTCTTGTGCACCAACACTACTGGAGCAGAGAAAGAACTTTGACTTGGTTGAATTATACCAGCCTCTAGCATTTTCGCAACCATACGTTCAATTTCACTTTTTTGGACATAGGGATATCTATACGGCTTGATGTTTGGAGGAACACTTCCTGGAATCAGATGAATAGCATGATCATGATCACGCATAGGTGGGAGACCTTTGGGAGTCTCAAATACCTTGGAATGATTGTCTAGGACTTTTTGGAGATCTGGAGAAATAGATGATTCCGATGTGGAAACATCTAGCGAACATAATTGTGCAATTACACCTCTTTGCTCCTTTTTTAGAAGCTTTGTCATACCATTAGAGCTGATTATCTTTCCTGGTTTCCCTGCAAAACCCCTTAATTCAACTTCCTTTCCTTTCGTAGAAAATTTGATGAAAAGTTCTTGAAAATTAAAAGCTATTGTACCCAAGGATTGTAGCCATTGGACTCCTAGTACAACATCAACACCTCCCATTAGAATGGAAAGCATTGGGCTAGTCAATACAAATTCTCCCATGGATAGCTTGATATTATGGCACCTTCCAGAGCAATTTATTGTTCCTCCATTTGCAATCATCACTTGACACTCTAGTGCTGGATATAGGAAGCAATTCAATTCTTTTGCAACCCTACAATGAATAAAATTGTGGGTGCTTCCTGAATCAATCAACACTATTACCTTTTTCTTCTTGATTTGTCCTTCTATCTTGATGGTTTGAGGAGTGGTAATTCCCACCAATGCATTACAAGATATGGTCGGATTTATTTTTTCTTCATCTAGGCTTTGTTCTTGGAGTATATCTTCTTCTTTTGACCTTTCTTGCTCCTTTTCTTCTTCCTCTTCACAATCTATGTAGAATAATTTCTTCTCAGCACACTTATGACCTTTAGTGTATTTGCTATCACAACTGTAACAAAGCCCTTTTGCTCTTTTTTCTTCCAATTTTTGTGGTGTCAACCTTATAGGTTGTGGAAGACTAGGGGCAACAACACTTCCGTCTTTATAGTTGTGAGTGGTATGCTTCCTGGTTGCCATAATTTTGCTTTCCATTTTTCTTGCTAACGTGAATGCCTTCTCTAATGAATTAGGTTCCCAAAGGCGAACATCATGTTGGATATTATCCTTTAAAGACCCTATGAACACATCAATCCTATGCTCCTCTGGAATATCTTTTACCCTTATGTTCAATTTTTGGAACTCCTCAATGTGCTCCATTACTGAACCCTTTTGTTTGAGACTTATCAATTGGCTAAAAAAAGTGTTGCTTTTTGTATCTTCATAATGTGCTATCAATTCTTCCATAAAAATTGCCCAAGTGATAAATTTTTTACGAGAGAAAAGCCATTGATACCATACAAACTGATTTGGTTCCAAATATATAGTTGCCATATGTACCTTTTGTGTGTTTTGCACATTATTGAGATCGAAGAACTGCTCCATCTGTAATATCCATGTGTTGCGATCCTTGCCATCAAACTTCCTCATATCGATTTTTGGAATATGGTGGGTCTTCGATCCAACATTAGAATCTATGGAATCATGATTAACATTACTTTTGTTCACATCATGAGTTTCCTTTACAACCTTTTCACCATTAGTAAGTATCTCTTGTAGAAAATTTGTCAAATCTGTCTTCAAATCTGCCATGTCTGTCTTCAAATCTGTCTTCAAATTTTCCATGTCTTTCTTCAAATCTGTCTTCAAATCTATCTTCAAATCATCCATCTTAGCTTCCACGCCATTTATCTTAGATTCCACGCCATTTATCTTAGATTCCGTGCCACTTATCTTAGCTTCTGTTAGCTTTTGTGAGCGTGACATTTGTTGCACTTGTTCTTGTAATTTTGATATATCATGTAGCATTTCTTCCTCTTCTTCATGAGTCATGCTAGAGTTTTCAGGTTCCTTACTAGGTGTTTGAATTTTCTTTCCTCGGGGCATCAGTTACTGATAATAATGCTTTACTATGCCCTTTTGAATTCCATTAAACAAGCTTACACAAAAATTTAAAAAAAACTACACACCTTTTTTTTCACTTTATAGAAGCCTGATATTGAATCTGATGTATCTCTCTAATTTCGGATCATCTAGTTCTGAAATTGCGACCTGTAGTATCCTTCTATATCCTCTTTCCAATGCCACAAGTCTGACCCAAATTGGATTCTCTAAGGAAGAGTTATGTGAAATCTCCCACGGTGACTTGCTTTTAGACTAGTTCAGTAGAGCGAACGTGTACGATGTGCCACGAGTCATTGTTTCAACATTTGAATTTGAAACATGCATACAAGAAACTACAGTCCATCCTCTTTCTGTACCTTCTTATGAAATTTCAATCCGATCCCCAGAGAGAAAGTTATGACGATTTTCCCCAGGTCACCTGTTTTGAATGTAATTCAGGAGTCTGCAAAAAGACCAACTTCCTCAGATCATATCTCCACAAATATCGCGCGAAAGGCTCTGAAATTTGGACCCAAGGTTCAGCGCAATTTCTTCTCAAATGGTTTTTTTGTGACTTCTGAAACGTTACAAAAAAAAAAGTTATAGCGAAAATGCCACGCTGACCTGTTTGGAGCAGCGAAACCCTAGAATCCAAAGCTTTGATACCAAATGTTATGAAACCAGCTCACAAAAAGATAGAAAAGAGAGATCCACGCCTTAGAATTCAGCCTCTTCGAGGGGGCAACCTCCTTTACATTACATAAATGAACAATTCTTGGATGATACAAATGACAAAACCTCCTTTCTATATATAGGAGTCTAAGGAGTCATAATATAATCCAGCCGACCTAACAATAATAATATAAAGCCACAAAAATAACAATAGAGGGGTTTTATGGGGCACAGAAATAACAACATGGGGGGTAATAGGGGCACAAAAATATAAATAATGGGTATAACTACAATAGTAATGGGGTAATCACTAGTATTATAGGGACCCAACACTGTCCAATCCAGGTCTTCCTTGGTAGCACAAACCATAATCACTAGTGCCACGCAAATACCTAAAAACCTGCTTCATTGTTGTCCAGTGCTCCTTCCTTGGTTTTGACAAAAACCTACTAAATACTCCCAAACCATGTGCAATGTCTGGTCTAATATATACCATCACATACATCAGGCTACTGACTGCACTTGCATATGGAACATGGGGCATGTCCTCTTCCTCTTCTTGTGTCTTGGGACATTGTTCAGCAGATAACTTTACACCTACAGGAATAGGAACCTTCACCGGTTTACTATCCTGCATATTAAACCTCTGCAATATTGTCTTGACATACTTCCTCTGGTTTAACTAGAGCTTCCTCTTTGTCTGATCTCTTTTAGTTTCCATGCCCAAAATATAGTTTGCAGCACCAAGATCTTTCATGTCGAATTTGGGGGACAAATGGGTCTTCAAATCTTGGATAAATTCTTTGTCATTTCCAACCAGCAACATATCATCCACATACAAGACCAGGTAAATAACACGGTCACCAATTAAATTAAAATACACACAGTGATCTGCTTTGCTTCTGGTGAAGCCAAGTCCCCGTATAAATGTAACAAATTTCTTATACCACATCCTTGGTGACTGTTTTAACCCATACAGAGACTTCTTTAACTTGCATACCAATTTTTTCTTACCCTTCACCGCAAAGCCTTCAGGTTGCTTCATGTAGATCTCCTCTTCCAGATCCCCATGAAGAAATGTTGTCTTCACATCCATCTGTTCTACCTCAAAATCAGAAGCAGCAGCAACAGATAAAAGTAATCTAATAGAAGTTACCTTGGCAACAGGAGAAAAAATATCACCAAAATCAATTCCTGGCACCTCAGAATAACCTTTTGCTACCAATCTAGCTTTGTATTTCTCCACCTTTCCTTATGCATTTGTCTTCTTCTTGAACACCCATTTGCTACCAATGGGTTTCCTTCTAGCCGACAACTCCACCAAATCCCAAGCCTCATTTTTGTGGAAAGATGCCATTTCATCAACCATGGCCTCTTTCTAGAGTTTTCCATCCTCTGAATCTATTGCTTCCTTCATAGTTTTGGGATCATCATCAGTAATAGATAAAGAAAAATTTGAACAGAACGCAGATGGACTATACCTTTATGTCTGCCTTCTTTCTCGAACTGATCTTCTCACACCCAGAGTTTGTGGCTCTTCATCTTCTGATTCTTCCTCCTTTAGTTCAAACTCTATCTTCTCAACTTCCTTTGGTTGAAATTCATGTTTAATAACATCTTTCACCTCTCTAAATACCACATCTCGGTTGTACACAACCTTCCTTGTTATTGGGTTCCAAAGCTTATAACCCTTTAAACCATCCTTATACCCAACAAAGATGCACTTTTCAGATTTACTATCCAACTTGGTTCATTTCTCCTTTGGAACATGTACATATGCATTACATCCAAATACCATCAGATGTGAAAGAGAGGGTTTCTTACCGGTCCATACCTCTTATGGAGTTTTATCCTCCAACGATGATGAAGGTGATATGTTGACCAGGTAACATGCTATCTCCACTGCCTCTGCCCATAATTCCCGTCCTAACCTGGCACCACTAAGCATGCTTCTTGCCCTTTCCATCAATGTCTTGTTCATTATTTCTGCAACTCCATTTTGCTGAGGTGTATATGGAGTAGTCTTCTGCCGTGCTATACCACACTTCTTACAGAATTCTTTAAATTCCTTACTGCAAAACTCTCCACCGTTATCTGTCCTCAACACCTTTATCTTCTTCTCTGTCTGGTTTTCCACTAGAGCCTTGAATTCTTTAAACCTGTCAAAGACTTCAGATTTTTTCTTAAGGAAATATATCCATGTATTCCTTGAGAAGTCATCTATAAATGATACATAGTACACAGACTTACCCAGTGATGGAACCTTCACAGGTCCAAACACATCATTATGCACAAGCTCTAATATATGTTTCTCCCTCTTACCACTAGAGGGGAAACTCACCCGATTCTGCTTCCATATACACAATTTTCATAGAAATCAAAATCCAAAGAGCTATTACTCATACCTTCTACCATATCTTTACCATGAAGTATTCGAAAGCCCTTTTCTCTAATATGTCCAAGCCTTTGATGCTACAACATGGTCTTCTCTCCAGAGACCACTAGATTTCTGCTCCACTTTTAGGAACCACAGAACTATTGCACCCATCAACAATCGTGCTACCTCGTAGCTTGTACAAAGTTCCAATCCGAACTCCCCACATCAATACCAGTGCTCCCCAAAACATCTTGCATCCTTCTCAAATACTCTTTTTACACCTACATCATCTAACTTGCTTACAGAAATTAGATTTCTAGCCAATGCAGGAATATGTAGAACGCCTCAAAGTGTTCTAACCCTTCCACCTTGCAACTTCAACTTTATTTTTCCATGACCAACGATTCTAGCTTTCCTATCATCCCTTAAGAAGTCATCACCACCATCGTATTCCTCATACTCGCAGAACCAATCTCTATGGGGAGTGAAGTGAAAGGATGCACCTAAGTCAATCAATCATGCCTCATGATATACATGTGTACTTGAAGAAGCCAAGTACACATCCCCACCTTCATCTAAGGTGGTTTTCGCCTTTGCAGAAAGAGCATCATCAAATCCCTTTCCTTTATCAGGAGCTTTAGATTTACAGTACCTTTTGTAGTTCCCTTCCTTTCCGCATTTCTAGCACACCACCTTTATAGGTTTTCCTGGTGATTTAGATATCCCTCTAGATTTAGATCTCCCACACGATGACTTATTTTTGTTTCTGTTCTGGAACCGTCCTTGTACAGACAAGGCATCACCATTCTGGCTCTCCATATTCTTCCATCTCATCTCCTCCGTCAGCAAGGATGAGACTATTTCATCAAAGTGCAATGCAGTTGCATTGCTACCTATTGCAATAACCAGACTATCCCACGAATCTGGTAGAGAGCACAACAAACTGATGCACTTATCTTGATCTGAAATTTTAATATCAACATATGCTAACTGACTTACCACAGTATTAAATGTGTTCAAATTCTCTGTCACTGAGTCTCCATCTTTCATCCTCAGGTTATATAGCTTTTTCCGCAGGAAGAGTTTATTCACCAGAGACTTAGATTGGTAAAAAGTCCCTAACTTTTCCCACAAAGCCTTTGTTGTAGCTTCCCCTGATACATTCAGCAATACTGAATCTGAGACACATAATCGTATCGTGCTCTTTGCCTTCCGATCCAAGTTCTTCCATTCTTCATCGAACACTCCCATTGGTTTAGTACCCAGATCTACTGCGATCCATTGATCTTTATCCACCAATAGATCCTCCATCTTAAGTTTCCAGAACTCAAAATTCTGACAATTAAATTTCTCAATCTCTATCTTTCCACTCCTCACCATCTTTTTTCACCACCAGAATCGATCTCACAGATCTCCCACTGAATAGGGTTTACCACAAGCCCGAGCAAAACCCCTCAGCAACAAAGGCATCCCCTTGAAGCCAAAACAACGCTGATACCAAATGTAGGTTTTAACCCCGTACAAAAATTACCAGCATACGAATTCTAAAACATAGAAAATAAACAATGCGAGAGCATAACACATAAAACACATATATACAAATATTTTCCCCTGGATCCCAAAACCGAGACTACCAGCTTGATTTTTCATTATGTTCCTTTTAATGTTATAATACATATTTATACATGTTGAAGCATCCAATACCATGGACCAAAAATCGTCGCATCCAAAACCATGTGCAAAAATCATGCACAAAACCATAGGTGGGTCTGCCCAACCTAACATGGGTTCCAAAACCAAAATTTTCCGGGGCGCTGCCCCAGACCCCATAGAGTGGGGTTACCTGCACCCCTCAAACCCCCTGTGACTCCCCCCGCTATGCAATCAGCGCAACAAAGGGGGGGCTCCGGCCCTCTTCTAATCCCCCGGTTAACTACATGGGCTAGTCATGGAAAGAATATAACACAACCCAACATTAACCATGGAGATTCACCTCCATTTTACCCTTTTATAAATATCTTTGGTCACAATACCATGGGTCAATATCATGCCTTATCAATACCGCATGTCCACTACGGCACATGTTGATATGAAATTTTTTTAATCAGTTAATTTTAGATAAATTAAATAAAAGGGAATAATTAACTTGGATATAAATATTAACCCATGATCTATAAATGTTATTATAAAAAACCTAGCATATTCCAAATAGGTTAAATCTCTACCATCCACCTAATAACAAATAATAATTAAATTAAAATTATTGAAGTCCTATTCCAAAATAGAGATGCCTAATAAATAAATAAATGTGTTATGAATTGTGAAGCCTTTATGGCGCTCTTAAAAAAGTTTTATTGCAGGGAGAAGCGATGTACAACCCAATATGGGTTAGATGTTAAGGATAAATGTTTAACATTTAACAAATTTAATCTAATATCAATGTCAGCCCTAATTAAAAATAAATATAATTACTATGTATGACCAAAATATAAATTCAACATTGACTTTATGGAATTCTTTCTATGAGAAAGGGTGAAATAATTAAAGTAAAATAGTTAATTTAACGTTGGTGGACTATGGATTTTGGATATAGTATTTTAAAAAATAATATTTTTATTTTAAAACATAATATAATAATTTTTATTTTTTTTAAATAAAATTACTCATTTTTTATAGGGGTGAGAGATGCTCTCCAGCCCAGGATGTTAGAGATGTGTGAATTTAATATAAACATTTTGACTTGGTAAAAATAAAAATAAAATATGATAGACATATGTAACTTAATGTAAAGTAATATAATGTAAACATTTTAACTTGGTGACAATAAAATAAAATAAAATAAAAATAACTCTATAAAAATTAACAATAAAAAGAATAAAAATGACCCATGGTATTCATGTGGAATATGACCTATTTAATTGGGAAATTAAATTAGCTTAGATCCATCTTAATTTGACGTTATATTAGATACATGATTACCTGTAGAAAATGATGGCATTGAATCCATCTAGCTTGTAAAGGTAAAATGTTTTTGGTATGTTTTGTTTCTATCGTTGAATGGATTACATAGTGTATATATGCACGAAGCTTCCTGGAGGTTATTATGTGATTGTAAGGTTAAACAAGATTGCACAAAGTACATAACAATAGTTACTTCTTCATTCTAATGGCTTCTTTGATAATCGCTTTAATATAATAAATTTAATATATTCTCTTAATTTATGTGTAATAATATGCTATAGAAATAGAGCTTTAATAGATCTAGGATGGTAAGTCTAGAAATGAATAAGCTTAACTATGAAAGTGAGTTGGGGTGAGGTGGCATAAATATTAGGTAAAATGTAATAATTACATTTTATCTAATATTTATGCCTACCTTCATCCACTTTTTACTAGATTGCTAGAAATATTGGGGAAAATATAATACTACAATATTATATTTTGGCCAATATTCCCCCTCAACTGGTCCACTTTTTATTGTAATTTTTTTTTTTTTTTTTAATATTTGAAGTTTAAAAGTAAACAAACTCAACTATAAAATTAGTAGGGGCTAGTGGAAATATTGAGTAAAATGTAAAATTTAAGTTAGGGGTGATAGGAAATATTAGGTAAATTTTAATAAAGTTACATTTTAATTAGTAACTCCCCTCACCCTCCTCGTCATTTTTTACTCGGTGGTAGTAGTAATAAATATTGGGTAAAATATAATACTATAATATTATATTTTATCCAAGATTTCCTCCTTCACTTTTTATTAAAAAAATTCTTTATATTTGAGGTTCATAAGTAAATTTAACTCCTATTTAAACATTTGATCGAGTATGGTAGAGATGTAGTAATGTTTAATATTTTGACTCGGTCAAAATAAAATAAAAATAAATAAAATAAAATAAAAACATAAAATTAATAATTATAATTATAATTCATTATTAAACCAGCTTAAATCCATCATAACTATGCATTTCCCAAGCACCCAAAGGGATTAAATTTCTTGATATGAAAACCTCTTTTAAAGTGAAAAGAGATTTGATCCCTCTGGGCTCTTGATAGATCGGAGTTAAGATGGATCTAGGCTGATATATATAAAAATGGGAGAGGTTTTGCTCTATATAGTCTTTAGAGAGTATCATTGGCCTAAAATTGTTGCCATTATTGGATTATTTTAAATATATATTTTTTATTTTTATCTTCTTAATTGGTTGTTTTTCCATGAAGCAAGAATGATTGTTAGGGTGAGATGCACCTTATGAAAATTTTCAAAACTCGGATTTTTATAATAAGGTGATCTTATCAATATTTTCACATGGTATTTTTCTTGCTCTAGAAACTGCAACATGAATTGATTGCTTAACTTAAGCACCCTTAGCATCTAGGGATTGTTTGCATATCTTAGATACCCCTAACCTCATGTGATTGATGTCTCGCCCCAACCTTAAGATGAAGTCCCAACATATAAGGCTAAGAAAATTAATTATTTTTTACTACTCGAATCTATCTTGCATAAAAAATTTGTTGGATTATGTACAAGTTAAAGGTTGTATGACAAAAAAAAACAGAATATGTTGAAAATAATGAGATATTGCCAAGTATGGAGGGTAACCTTCTGTAGTTTGTTAAGCATAGAGGTTTATGAGTAAGAAATTTTGAATTTGCAATTCTCAATCCTAATGAGATATGAATTGTATTGTAGAAGTATATATGAATGGAGCGTGTATAAATATGATATATAATCATTTGATCTAATACAATTTTTGAAGGTGTATGTAACTCAAAACATTTGATTTGGTGTGATACTTTCATTCAGAAAGAATTTTGCACATGACTAATAAAAAAGAATGGTTTGAAAACCTAAGGGTGCAATTTATGTGTTAATCAATTATGTTTAGCCATGATCATAGTCTTGAGATAAATAGTGGAGGGATGCTTCATTAATAGTAAAAAATATCAAAGTATAAGAAGTAAGAAGTGTTACATATTTCATATTTGAAGAACTATTATTTCTTTTTTGATAAGGATAAATGACCCAACAACTATTACTAAGGGTTCTCTCGAGTATGAGGTCTCAATTAGACCTCCCACCATTTCAATAAGAGAGTCATCTAGATTTTGACCCGATAGTCATTTTTTGTTTTAATAATGCTATGATATATGGATGAATCTCATAACACGGGGATGCAATTTCTATGCCAAAAAAAAAAATCAACTAAAATAAGATTACTAACAATCAAATGAACATAACGATTAAGTAATGGCGATTTCATAAGCACATAGATGCACAATCAAAAAAATAATTAGTTGACATTAAGAACAAAAATGAATGCTTAACTTACAAAAACAAATCCAAAATAGTAAATTATTTTGATATAATAAGTGCACATTAATCAAATTGCAAAAAAATAAATATTAAATGTGTGAGAAGAGACTATCTGACCCATAGATTAGTTTGTGAACTTGCAAGAAAACATCTCACAAAATACACACACAAATGAACTTGTTTAATAAGATTCCAAAAAGAAATACATCATGCATGTGGAAATAATGATACGACAATGGCCTTCAAGGATTATTAATATTATAGCATTTAATTCAAAAATACCAACCTCCTAGCTTTGTTCAACAGGAAAATCAAGAAATTCAAAAAATTTGGAACCGCTCATACTAAGAGTTTTAACACAATATTTATAGATTGAGTTAGTAGATGTACATTGTGATTGTTAAGCTTCTTTGAAGTCACTTAAAAATATTCAACACCTCATCATTTGCAAATCTAATAAATAAAATGATTTAAACTTTTAGATGAAGTTGACAGTTGTTACAATTTGATTGGATCTTCCATTGGGAGCTCCATGATGTTTTGAAGATAAACCACCTGTATTCATAATGTGATGGAACCATATTCAACATACAGAGAAACAAGCTCTATGTGAATGTTGGGTAGCGGAGGCCCCACGTAACAATTTTGGGGCTTAAAGCCTAGAAGTTAGGGAAATAATATTGTAAATCTCCGAAATGAGCGGTCTCGTGAAATGTAATAGGTCGAGTCAAGGGGTTGTTCGCCCAAAAATAATATAGAATAGTGAAAAGTAAGTTGGTCTTGTTGGCATTATGATTCAAGTGTTGTCCTTGATGGCAACTCACTCAGAGGTTGGTACAGGTGCTCAGAGGTTGGTACAGGTGATGGCAACTTAATCAGAGGACAGATCTTAGTACAGCATGCCAAGAAAGTTCATACACGCAAGTTCGTTAAGCCCAAGTCGCGTATACAAGCAGGTTCACTATATACCAAGTCGCGTATACGCAGGTTCTCTATATATCAAGTCGCGTGTACACACTGGTTGGCTTCAGTAAAAGCGCGTGTATGTGGAAAACTTATCTTTGGTCCACGGCGGTTATTCCTTGGAAGTTGTGCCTATGGTTTTGGACCTTGATGTCTCGACGAACGTGTTGATCCCTAGTTTTGAAGTTGATTGTATTGGGTTACTATGGTTTTGGACCGTGGTATTGTAAAGGGCCTAAGGCTATATAAGGAGAAGATCATTAGGCAAGTGGGAGCAAGCATTGTGTGTCTGACGAAGTGAGAAGATCTGGTATCACTGTTTATCTGTTCGGGACGCTTGGCAAGGGTCGGATCTAACAGCGAAGGCATAAGTAATTATCTCTAGATCTGCACGTGGGTTGCCTTTGGAGAAAGCGTATACACGTGGTTTTGGTACAGTGAAGTAGCGTATGCATAATAAGATTTGATATTTCAGGTTGCTGTTGATTCTGGTGGTTGTTGCAGAGTTCTGGGCTCTGGTTTGGGTTCTGTGTTCTTGATGACAGGGTTTCAGTGATTCAGTATTGGGTTGTTTAATGAATTATGATGCAAGTATAAGTTGATGATTGTATTGCAGTAATGTTTGTTTTGTACTCTTGGATCCAGTCTGAAAATTGATGAAACGTGATCCCTGAAGGAAAGAAGGTTGTAGGGTCAGCACCTACGTACTAGTAAATGGATCGGCTAGTACAAGAGCTGAGGGGGCTGTAGCTCCCTTCCAGAAGTAGTTGAAAACGAGAGAGGGTTGTAGCCCTCTGCAGGTTGTAGCCTGCGTACTGGTAAAGGACTGCACCAGTACATTGTAAAAGAAGTTTCTTATTAAAGAAGAAAGAGACGATTTGCAGCAGGTGGTTTTCACCCACATTGGGTTTCCACCTTATATCATGGTGTTCATGTGTGTGGCTCTTGTGTGATGTTTTGTTCT
This sequence comes from Pinus tabuliformis, assembly GCA_031772625.1. Classification (NCBI taxonomy): domain Eukaryota; kingdom Viridiplantae; phylum Streptophyta; class Pinopsida; order Pinales; family Pinaceae; genus Pinus; species Pinus tabuliformis. The sequence goes on along the minus strand of CM062811.1, from coordinate 122,577,438 downwards.
GTTATACTGCACCTGTTTACTGTTAAATATGCTTAATAATGTTCTGATGCATTTACTGAAGATTAAGCTAACTGAATCATAAGATCTCTGGATATACGCTAGTTGCATTAGACACAGTAGCGTGTACACGCGGGTTCACTTAATTGAAGTAGCGTATATGTTTCTGAGTATGAAATTGGAAAGGTTTTACTGATCTGATAATACTGATTCACCCCCCCCTCTCAGTATTATTTCCAACAATTGGTATCGGAGCAGGTCCTTCAGAGGAAGCTTGATCGCTTGAAGGAAAAGATCCATCAGAATGGCTAATCCAGAAAGAGAGGCACACATCAGGCCACCAGTCTTTGACGGGAACAATTTTACTCACTGGAAGATAAGAACCACTGCATATCTACAATCACTTGGAGCAGAAATTTGGGGAATCGTAGAAGGAGGATACAAATTCCCATCAGCAACTCCTACAGATCCAGCAGAGAAAAAGCAATATGACCTCAATGCCAAAGTTGTTACTGTCCTATTGAATAGTTTGACACAATCAGAATTTATGAAGATCATGCATTTCAAATCAGCTAAGGAAATATGGGACAAAATCGTCACAAGCTACGAAGGAGATGATCAGGTAAAAAGAGCAAAGCCTCAAACTCTCAGAATCCGGTATGAAACTCTTAAGATGCATAGTAATGAAAGCATAGCTAATTATTTCCTGCGTATGGATGAGATTGTGGATTGTATGAGGGATCTGGGAAAATAATTTGAGGAAGTTGTCTTAGTTGAAAAGGTTTTGAGATCTCTGTCTGCTAAATTTGATTCTAAAGTATCTGCCATAGAAGAAAAGGAGAATGTGCAGAAAATCACCATGTCACAGCTTCACGGGATCTTAACTGCTTTTGAAATGCGACAAGAGGTACCACCAGAAGCCGCATTCGAAGTGTCAGAGGAAGAAGATGAGGTAAATTTTGTCAAGAATCTTGAACAGGGAACTGGACGGTTCAAAGGTAAGCTACCTTTCAAATGTTTTCTATGTGGTAGAGTTGGTCACTATGCTGCTAGATGCCCTCATAACAAAGGAAAGATATCTGAAGAAGATGGTAGAAGCTATTATACCCATATTACAAGTCCATTCAATGATAGTGAAGATATTAGAAGTCTCATGGCACATGAAAAGAAGAATGCTTCATCCAATAATAGCAAAGATATTAGAAGTCTCATGGCACATGAAAAGAAGAATGCAGAAACTGAAGAAGTTACCAAATTAAATGAACAATTGGAGACAGTAACCAGGGTAAGGGAGAAATTGCAGGATGTAGTAAAGGATCAGAGCATAACTATTCAAAGGCTTGAATCAAAGATCCTCTCTCTAAAAGAAGATCTTAAAAAATCAAGAGAACAGAACAAAGAAGCTCTTGAAGATCAAGAACATGAAGTGATCAAACTAAAGCGACAAGTGGAAGAAGGAAGAAAAGCTGAAGAAGACCTAAAGAATCAGTATCTGATAAAGGAAGAACAACATCAAGTTGAGGTAAATATCTTGAAAGGTAAACTAGAAGAAAAGGATAAGCTTTTACGATTTCAAGATAGTACTAAAGTCTTGGATGATATTCTTAATAGCCAAAGGTCTCCTGCTATCAAAACTGGTCTTGGTTTTCATGAATATGTTGAAGGTGAATCTAGTTCACAAGGTGAGGCAAGAAACTCTAATGAGAAATCTGAAATGCTCAACAAGGAACAACCAAGGAAAGAAATTCCTCAAGGAAGATCCTTTACTCCTAACTATGGATGTGATAGACGATTATTTCCTCCACTGAATAATGTTGAATGCTATGCATGTCATAATCTTGGACATGTTGCAGCCAGATGTAGAAGTAGAATGGTTCAAGAAAGATCATCGCATCCCAGGTATTTCAGAGGATATTGCTTTGCCTGCAATGCATATGGACACAAAGCAATTGATTGTGATAGAAGGAACATGAAAAATGTAAGGTGTTATACATGCAACAACTATGGGCATAAAGCAAGGGAATGCAGGAGTAGATTTCAAAATTCAAAACAAGAGGACCATAAATCATCACAGTTCCAGGAACTGAAGAAGACAGAGACAGAAAGGTGTGGCATAATTCAGACAGCTGACATAACAGACTAGGGGAATCTGAAAGTGATGAAATTCAGTATTCCATCCTGCATACGCTGATATAATGAAGACAAGTCGCGTATATACGCGAGTTACAGGCTGCAAAGTCGCGTATATGAAGAAAGGGCAGCAGAACAGACCCAGGTTCAGTCATGGTTGGCTTAGGCTCAGGGGGAGCAGAACAGACTCAGGAAATGGTTCAGTCATGGTTGGCTCACACTCAGGGGGAGCATATACTTCAAATCATTCATTGTTGGCATTATGGTTAGAAGTTGCTGATGAAACTAAATGATACATCTTGTTGTTTGATCAAAGGAATAGTATTGCAGGCTGATGCTTATGGTACAGATCTGAATGGCTGGTCTTAGAACCTACATCTGCTCAGGGGGAGCATGGATGGATTGATACAACTTGGCATATACAAAGGGGGAGCCAAATCAGAAACTTCAACATGTACTCAGCGGGAGTATGGACAACAGTATGGACAGTAAAAGGTATACCAAAGAAGAGAATATCTTGGTCCGCCCTTTTCCCTTGATGTCAAAGGGGGAGAGTGACTTGGTGTGGTGGTTGCCATCAAGTCCAAAGGGGGAGATTGTTGGCATTATGATTCAAGTGTTGTCCTTGATGGCAACTCACTCAGAGGTTGGTACAGGTGCTCAGAGGTTGGTACAGGTGATGGCAACTTAATCAGAGGACAGATCTTAGTACAACATGCCAAGAAAGTTCATACACGCAGGTTCGTTAAGCCCAAGTCGCGTATACAAGCAGGTTCACTATATACCAAGTCGCGTATACGAAGGTTCTCTATATATCAAGTCGCGTGTACACGCTGGTTGGCTTCAGTAAAAGCGCGTGTATGTGGAAAACTTATCTTTGGTCCACGGCGATTATTCCTTGGAAGTTGTGCCTATGGTTTTGGACCTTGATGTCTCGACGAACATGTTGATCCCTAGTTTTGAAGCTGATTGTATTGGGTTACTATGGTTTTGAACTGTGGTATTATAAAGGGCCTAAGGCTATATAAGGAGAAGATCATTAGGCAAGTGGGAGCAAGCATTGTGTGTCTGACGAAGTGAGAAGATCTGGTATCACTGTTTATCTGTTCGGGACGCTTGGCAAGGGTCGGATCTGACAGTGAAGGCATAAGTAATTATTTCTAGATCTGCACGCGGGTTGCCTTTGGAGAAAGAGCGTATACACGCGGTTTTGGTACAGTGAAGTAGCGTATGCATAATAAGATTTGATATTTCAGGTTGCTGTTGATTCTGGTGGTTGTTGCAGAGTTCTGGGCTCTGGTTTGGGTTCTGTGTTCTTGATGACAGGGTTTCAGTGATTCAGTATTGGGTTGTTTAATGAATTATGATGCAAGTATAAGTTGATGATTGTATTGTAGTAATGTTTGTTTTGTACTCTTGGATCCAGTCTGAAAATTGATGAAACGTTGTCCCTGAAGGAAAGAAGGTTGTAGGGTCAGCACCTACGTACTAGTAAATGGATCGGCTAGTACAAGAGCTGAGGGGGTTGTAGCTCCCTTCCAGAAGTAGTTGAAAACGAGAGAGGGTTGTAGCCCTCTGCAGGTTGTAGCCTACGTACTGGTAAAGGACTGCACCAGTACATTGTAAAAGAAGTTTCTTATTAAAGAAGAAAGAGACGATTTGCAGCAGGTGGTTTTCACCCACATTGGGTTTCCACCTTATATCATGGTGTTCATGTGTGTGGCTCTTGTGTGATGTTCTGTTCTGTTATACTGCACCTGTTTACTGTTAAATATGCTTAATAATGTTCTGATGCATTTACTGAAGATTAAGCTAACTGAATCATAAGATCTCTAGATATACGCTAGTTGCATTAGACACAGTAGCGTGTACACGCGGGTTCACTTAATTGAAGTAGCGTATATGTTTCTGAGTATGAAATTGGAAAGGTTTTACTGATCTGATAATACTGATTCACCCCCCCCCCCCCTCTCAGTATTATTTCCAACAGGTCTTCCCATGGTCTGTGGACCATGGGAATGTATAAATAGAGTGAGGCTCTAAGCGTAGAAGGCAGTTAAGTTTTGTTTTGGATCTAGATGGTTATGGGTTTATGAAGGAAATATTCTCTGCCTCTGTAAGTTTGAGTCAAGAGGGTTAGTAGATAGATGGAGGCTTTGTAGCTGTGTGCGCAAATACCTGATAGAGTCCGCAACTGTGTGCGTGGACCCTTGTAGCTGAGTGCGCAGAGGCCTGATAGAGTCCGCAACTATGTGCGTGGACCCTTGTAGCTGAGTGCATAGGGCGAATCTGGTTGTAGTGACGAAAGATATTAATAAAGATAAGTTGTTTTCTATGTTGCAGATCTATTGTGTTTTGGTTTATGCATTTGATATATGAGGTTGTATCTTTTATGTGCACATTGGGTTTATTGTTAAATGTTTGCTTAAAGACTATAACAAGAAGATCAGATTGATAATAATTTCCTTATTAAGAAAGTACACTTACAGTCCAATAGTAGTACAAAAGTGGTGCAACGCCACAGAAAGGTTTGCGACCCCCTCCAAACCACATCAAGACATCCCAAGGGTGCGAAAACCTAGTTCCAACACCCTCCCCTGCTACCTCGGGTGAGACCTTAGTGCGCGCTCTACTGGTTGTTGCCAAAAGGGCTGGAAGTTGTAGGATGTGTTTGGCTAAAAACTCTTCCGAACCTTGGTCAGGGCCCAATAAGCCAACAAATGGTTCCGTTACCGGGACCGAGATCTGCCTAAGGGGTGTTTTGATGTCAGTAGCTTGGAATCCTACGAAGAAATATATTGAAGATTGATTGGATCAGAAGCAGTACGAGTTCGTAGGTGACCTGATAACACCTGTGCGCAAACCAGAAGTTCAGCATGGCGAATGTGATTAAGTTGCCTGTGTTCAAAGGAGTAGGAAGTGAAGATCCAGAACAGTTTTGGTTCATGGTAATAACAATGTGGGAAACGCATGGAGTTATGGATGATAATATTAAAAAGGTTACCCTGGTGAGTGCATTGCAAGATCGGGCGCCAATATATTAAGTACTCTAGCGATTACCCCAATGCCAGAATAGTAGAGATCAGAGATGCGCTAAAAAAGGAGTTTAGTCGGCTGAAATCAGAGATGCAGTCAATTTTCGAGTTCAAGGAAATCCTGATGCTACCTAGTGAAACCCTATGGGATTTGGATCAGAGACTGAAGAGTACGATCCAAGAGGCTAGCATAACGCTAACAGATGCGCAGCACTGCACGTGGTTTGTGGCATCTTTGACACCACACCTGAGGACGACGCGATCACAACAAAAGATCTCAACCCAAGCTGAAGCATTAGAAACAACAATGAGGCTGCATGAGACTCCAATACAGGATCCTGGGTTGGGAGTTCAATGTTATAGCTCTGATATGAAAATATAAGATAATAGCAATAAACCCAGAAATAACAAGACTTGAATATAGATAGAAATGTTTCTCTTTATTGATCAAACCCTTAAGGTAGGGCAACACCATACATTCACTCCTTAAGGAAGGAGAACACTCCACAAGCCATATGCCTATTCATACAATAATCCTTCACTATCTCCATGTGGAGTCTCTAGCCTCTATATAGGCCTCATGCATACAATACCATGGGTCATTACCATGGTTCCCTCATACCATCAACTAATACCATGGGCCCATTACATTATTATTAACTACTTGTGGTCCCTTACATGATATGGGTTAACCACCTTATTTATTACTATGGCCCATCCCATTATTACATTATTACCTTGGGTACCTCCCTTGGTACCTCCCTTTTACCCCATATTACCCCCCGTAGGTATATAACACTCCACCCCCCTTAGCATGTTTCGTCCCTGAAACATGGGAAGAACACAAATAATAAGATCTACTCAAAAGAGTAGTCCACTGGTACCATGCACGTGCATTTAGCCATCCAAGAGAAAGGTGAACCCTCGATCTCGCTGGTGCCTCGCTCGCTTGAGATGGAAGTTGACCATAGCAGCTCTTCCATGTTGATGTGTAGTAGGTGGATCTTCGCTCCTCGCTATCCATCATACAGGGGTTGTTGTCCTTGTGGCTAATTGGTTGCCATCTTGTTGGTTGTTTTCTTGCTGGGTGATGTGGGTGATGATATGTTGAAGTTTTAACCCACGGTGTCTTTTTCTTTAATTCACCCTGCTGTGGTGCCTTCTTTTCCAATATGACTTCAACCCCTAAGCCCTCCTCTAATGTATCAGCACATGTAACCTTTTCTGCTTCCGCCTCTGTTTGTGTTTGATTGTCTATCATCACTGGCTCATCATCTAATATGTTAGACCCTGGAACATCTTTTGCTTTAGCCTCCTTGCACTCTACCTGTTTATTAATGGAAATATCCTGTAATGTAATTTTCTTCTTTTTATACCAGAGCTTCAGGAAATTCTTCTGTACATTGATATTGATAGTACCCACTGATTCCATCCAAGGGTATCCCAAAACAACATCCCTATCATCCATCTCTGAAGTATAAAAATCACCATGCAACACATACTTATCCATAGAAAGCTTCAATTCCTTATAAATTTGAACAACCTCATCATCAACCTGTGTATTTTCAATTTGTTTTGCTGGAACTTGCAATTTTTTTGCCAAATTAACATTGATGAAATTATGCTTGCAACTAGGATTTATAGAAACAATGATCTTCTTTTTCTGAATCAATCCATGAACCTGCAATAAGGAGACACATGTAGCAAATAACCCCTTATGTGCTCATTCTCCTTTTTTCTAGCCCGAGACCATTTGTCCAAAAAGAGTTTTTCAAATTTTTCATCTGAAAGTTTGGTCAACTGCTTGTGGTCAAGTGATAACCACCATTTTTCAGCCTCATCTATCATATTAAGCTTCATTAGAATCTTCCAATGTGTCCCATGTATGTACTTGTATCTCTGTATGAATTCTTCAATAGTAGGACCATCATCTTTCCCTGTAAAATATATCATCTTCATGAAGAGGGTTTGAGAAAAATACACTTACATGGCGAAAATTTGAAATTGTCACAGTTTCGTCAATATTACTCAGAATCCTATTATGACCTGTTTTCAGAAATGGAATAGTCATTCTGAATCTACCCATGTGATAGAAATCTTGATCCCGGCACTAAAATTTCAGATCTGCGCTGCAACTCTCCCGCCGTCTCCTAAATTTCTGCAAAAAGAGTTGATTTTAAATCAACGATATCTCCCTCATCCGGACTCCGATTCGTCTGATTTTTTTTTTGAAATTAGGTATTTTTTCACAAAGATCTGAGATATACATCTAGATTTTCCAGATCTTGCACCAAGACGTCCAGATCTTGGCCGCAAACTCGCTGCCCTGAAAATTGTCTACAACACCACTAATTTTTAGATCAGCGATATCTCCATCCGGATTCCGATTCAACCGATTTTGTTTTTGAAATCGGCTATTTTTTCACAAAGAATACAGATCTGCAATTATATTTTATAGATCTTGCACAAAAATGTACAGATCTGATCTGCAAACTCGCCGCCCTCGAAACCCTGCAAAAAATGAAAAAAATTTCTCCACTGTTTGCCCAAGAAAGTGCTCTGATACCACTTGTTGTAGATCTGATCTAAAAATATATGATAATGGAAATAAACCCAAAAACAATAAGAGAGAAATAGATAGAAATGCTTCTTTATTGATATCAAACCCTTAAGGTAGGGCAACACCATACATTCACTCCTTAAGGAAGGAGAACACTCCACAAGCCATATGCCTGTTCATACAATAATCCTTCACTATCTCCATGTGGAGTCTGTAGCCTCTATATAGGCCTCATACATACAATACCATGGGTCAATACCATGGTTCCCTCATACCATCAACTAATACCATGGGCCCATTACATTATTATTAACTACTTGTGGTCCCTTACATGATATGGGTTAACCACCTTATTTATTACTATGGCCCATCCCATCATTACATTATTACCTTGGGTACCTCCCTTGGTACCCCATATTATGCCCCCTAGGTATATAATATTCAACAGATCCACGCATAAATATAAAATCTATGGTTGGAAATGCAGAGTTTGAAATAGGAGAAGGCGCCCAGGCCGGAAGTGCATGAGGAGGTGTGGTGCGTAAATTGTAAAGGCTAGGGCTACGATAAGGATCATTGTCTGATATTCAAAAACTACTTAACAGTGGGGGGACCAACGCCGTTGCGACCAGAGGCACAAGCGGGGCCAAGCGCGGCACCCTTACTCTAGTGCGCAATTTGTTAGGTGGGAGGAAAGCACAACATGGATAATTGTCACCTACTGCAAAAGTTTACCCAAACCCCATAGTAGCTATTTTGCAAGTTTTGTAGATCAGTGGGCCACGATGAACGAGACTGTCGTAGTTATGAGTTGTTGATGGATCGAACATCGGCCTATAGGATGAATACCGAGGCGCGAGGTCAAGATCGAGATGCAGCGATAGCGCGTGGTGGGTTCCAAGGTCGAGGATGAGGACGGGGAGGAATGGGGCTAGGAAGGGGCCGCATGCAGTTAATTTGTTACAACTGCAGAGGACCAGGACACTACGCGTAATATTGTACTAATCCAACTAGAATATCATGCCCCTATTGCGAGCAATTCGATCACGAAATGATAGATTGCCCCACACTGATAGCGCAGATCCGTGAGAAAAGGGCAACACAACCCACAGCGACGTAGAACATCCAAATGATGAGGTCCGAACCGCGCAAAGAAGAACCCAATGTGAATACGATGCTTAGAAGTGGCATGGCCACAAGGGAGGATAAAAGGACACTAACAAAGGAAGACACAGGGATTCGCAAGGAGACATGTCTGGAAGCAAGGAAGAGCTTCGCGAAGTTCTCTACCCCAGGTAGTAGGGATCAACCCGAGCCGGAAAGGGATCCCTCGATGCTAACTACCTTTTTAGAGACATGCATGAAATTGCATTGTGACAATAGGGCGGTTAAAGGCTTACAATAATTGATAGCTAGGTGCGTAGGATTGGGTGAACCACGTGTGGTCCGAAAATTGGGGAAACATGCTTCGCGTACTAGAAGGGAAATGCGATTAACGGTGCAGATTGGCGACTATGAGAAGGATCAGATCATTCTAGACTTAGGCTCGGATGCAAACGTGCTACCTAAACAAACTTGGGAACGCATGGGCAAACCCACACTACAATGGTCTCCTATTCAATTGCAGATGGAAAATCAATAGAAGATCCTCCCCATGGGAAGATTGCAAGGAATTACTGTAGATATAGAAGGCGCGAGCACACAAACAGACTTTGAGGTAATAGAAATCGTGGATGAAAGTATCCCTTACCCTGCGTTGTTAGGGATAAAATAGGCCATAGATATGAATGGGGTCATTAATTTAAAGAAGTGGAAAAGGATATTTGAGAAGAAGTCACTCCATGTAGTCATTCCGCTAGACCAAGCTGAAGGACTGCGTTACACTGAACCCGTGCGTGATGAAGGAAGTGATGATGAACTGGATTGTATTTACAAGATTACTGCACGCAATCAAGATTGGGTCAATCCAACTACAGAAGGCAACATATCGTGGGAGCGTGCAGAGTCCTGTATTGAAAATGCAGATGAGGAAGACGAGCGGTGGTATAATCGGCTGAACGAAGTAACAATGTTAAATTGCAATATGGTGACTAGGTCACTGTATTTCATAAGAGCTCAGGATAGTGAACTGTCGATGTATGATGGGTTGACCATGGTAGATGAATACCTAACCAAGTTTAAAAGTGTGGTACTAGTGCACCAACGGTTCGATGCGTTAAAATGGGCATTGCTCGCGATGCCTACACGTTGGTGGGGAACACATGAAGGAACCTTTGAAGACTAGCGCGACTGCAGGCGAATGATGCAGATAAGGTTTGGCAAGCCGGAACTACGAATAACTAAAAAGTATGATGGACGTGATGACCCGCGCAGGCATCTTACTAGATGGACCCAGGCTTATGGAGAAGAGCCTCAACCAGAGTGGGTACACTTATTTTATCACACCTTGGACGTCATCCCAAGGAATTGGTACACTGAAACAGAACTCCGACATGGTACAGGCGAATGGGATATCTTGCATGAAGGGTTTTTATTGACATTATTGTTTGAGGACCAATGGATGGACACTGTTGATGATGCATTGCAAGTGGTGAAGGCCGCCATTTTCAAGGTACCACTAGAACCAGAAGAAATAGTGACGCCAAACTGATCACGTCTGTTGAGCCAAGCCCTAGAATGTTACAATACGTAGATAGAAGATGAGGAGGACGATCCTAGAAACTTCAATATTTCGGAAATAGAGGGGAATCGCGAGGTTCACAGACCAACGATTAAGGACCCTGACATCACCGCGCTGCTGAAAAAAAAACAAGTGAACATTGGTATGGACGAGGAGCTGAAGTATGCAATTCTTGGGGACTATTGGGATGATTCCACGGTGGAGAAGGTCGTCGAGTTATTGCGAGAATATCAATATTTATTCCCGACCAAAATCACTGAGCTAAAAGGGATCCTCGACAACCTAGGAATAATGAAGATAACTCTGAAGCCGGACGCGAAGCCAGTCAAGCAGTGACCTTATCGGTTGAATCCAAAATATAAAGCAAAGGTCCACAAGGAGTTGGAAAAAATGCTTGCAGTAGGAATAATTGAACCAGTGGAGGAATCTGACTAGGTAAGTCCAATGGTTGTACATGAAAAGGAACAGAAGGGAGAGATTCGCATCTGTGTGGATCTCAGGAAGCTCACCGATGCAGGTGTTAATGATCCATTCTCGACGCCATTTACAGATGAAGTACTGGAAAATTTGGGTGGACAGGGAGTTTACTCCTTCACGGATGGTTTCTCGGGGTACCACCAGATCAAGATTGTGTCAGAGGATAGGAGTAAAATGACTTTCGCAACTGATGGGGTTGTTTTTAGTATACGGTGATGCCCTTTGGACTAAAGAATGCACCGGCGATATTCTCGTGCATTGTGGTAGCTGCATTCAAGGAATTTATACATAAGTTCTTAGAGGTGTATCTTGATGATTGGACTGTATTTGGGCTAGTTAAGAAACATACTGCGAGTTTATGGTTAATGCTGGATACGTGCCGATGACATCAGATTGCGCTAAATCTAAAGAAGTGTACTTTCCTCATCCCCTTCGGGAAATTGCTCGGCCATGTGGTCTGCAGGCAAGGCCTCATGGTGGACCCGGCAAATATTGCTATCATACTCAATCTGCAAGCACTGCGAAGTGTCAAGCAACTGCGTGCCACACTGGGACACACTGGTTACTATCAAAATTTCATCAAGAGCTACACACAGATCATGACATCAATGTAACAGTTGTTGAAAAAGGATGCTACTTATTGCTGGAATGAGGAATGTAACAAAACCCTGGAAACACTCAAGGAAAAGATGGCATTAGCTCCTATCTTGGTCATTCCAAAATGGGACATCGAATTTCACGTGCATGTTGACACGTCGTGTATCGCATTGGGTGCGCTACTCACACAGGAAGGCACGGAAGGCATTGATCACTCGATCGCGTTTGCAAGTCGACGATTGTCCAAAGCTAAGAAGAAGTACTCCACTACAGAGCGGGAGGGACTGGCGATGGTGTACGCACTCCAGAAATACTGCCACTACCTACTTGGAAGACACTTTAAGATGTATACTGATCACTCTGTGCTCGAATACCTAGTGAATAAGGCTGTGTTGGGGGGGCACATTTGTAGATGGTTGTTATTATTTCAGGAATATGATTTTGAAGTCATCGTAAAACTAGGACGTCTAAACGCAGGCCCAGATCACTTGTCCCGAATTGAGAATGGTGAAAAACCCACAAACCTAGAGGAGGGGCTACCTGATGCACAACTCTATTCAGTGCACGTCGCGGATGGCCACTTTGAGGATATCATCCACTTCTTAACCACTAGAACCGCACCGTAGGGATATTCAGTTCAGCAGAAGAAAGAATTGGTGAGCTAAATGCTTTCTCTAAAACATAGTCTTTCTAAAATCTACTTGTTTGGACCAAATTGCTTGTAGAAACATAATTTCTTGATATTCCTGTTGAGACATATAGGTAAAGTGACATCCTTTGCACTTGCTTATGTTGATGATACCTTCCATTTTATTGAGAAAATAAAAATAATACTGCATTTCTCATGAAAATAGGTAGATGGTACTTGAGCTCCAAAACTCATATAGTGTGGCTTTAGGGATATAAACTTTATAATACTTTAAAATACATTATTTTTATTATAACAATCATTTAGTTTGTTGAAAACAATTAGAAACTACTTGAATTCCAAAAATCACATGGTGTAGGTTTGGGGATCTAATCTCTTAATTCTGCGAAATATACCATTTACCTCATGACCACCATCCGATTGAAGGTTAAATATCTACTATTAGGTTAGACCTAGTTGAAGGTTATATATCTACTATTAGGTTAGACCTAGTATGTGGAACTAAAACACTCAACCTTGTAAAAAATATTGGCTTTTAGGAGGTAAAATCCTTTTTGTTGGAGTAATTGAAGGGACAAACATATAGGATAATGACTTGGTAGCATCGTATAGCATTTTTAAGGAATCTTGAAACAAGTGGTAGTAAAGACTATTTAAAAATATTTTTGGTAGTAGTCATAAATTAAAAGTTAATATTTATCTCAAAAGTAGTTATGCACCTTTATGGCATTAGCTCATGGTAAAGTGAGAGTGAATCTACATGGTTAACAATCTTGTTAGATGTCATTTTTAGATGTATATATATATTTATCTCATATATTAATACTTTCAATAATAATAATAATAATAGGAAGAAGAATGCATAGAACTAACATGGGATCAGTTACAGATAAGGGGGATGCAAGGGCCTTCCGTTTGCTGCATATGTGAAAGACAAACACAATCGATGGAACACTTACTAAATATTTGCAGTTACAGTGAGGATCTATGGCAGCATCAAGTTCAACGTTTCGTCCATAGAGACAAGGATCAAACAAGTACGAAATTAACATTGGAAAAATGGAGAAGGAAGCCTTATCAGAATCCCATCCTAAACCGAGCCTGGCAGATATCCCTTGGATTCCTGCTCTGGGCAGTGTGGAAGGAAAGAAAATGAATAATTTTTAAAGGGGAAAGAGAACAACAATAGAATTATGGGGAATGATAGTCCAGAACATTCGAGAAATGATTCTTGTAATGAACTGGTACCCAGAAGATTGGGAAGCCAACCTACAAGAAGGTCATATACTAGTAAGGTTAACCCTGAATCCCAGCATGTGATGGCTAATTCATGGAAACAGAAACCTACTCCATGTGACTCCCCAACCCTCTTCGTGTTCCTCCAGAAAGAGTTCATAAAACTAAACTTCGACGGAGCAGCTAAAGGGAACTCGAGGGCTGCAGGCTCAGGAAGGGTGTTCCGAGACCGTCAAGGCAACACCATTTTCCTGTATGCCATGGATTGTGGAATAGGGAGTAATAATGAAGTAGATCTCCATGCGTTAAAGTGGGAGCTAGAAAATGGGCTGGATGCAAACCCTTAGTACAACGTCGAAGAAAGACCTGGAATGGGCTAGTAGAAGTGGGTGCAGTATTTGTCCCCGCGATCGGGGAGAGGAGAAAGTCCAAATTTGGTTTTGGCTAAGTTTCACTAAGGGGATTCACTAGCGAAGGGTAGGAGTTTCGCGGCCTAGTGACAAAACTGTCCTCTGGTGGGATAGGGTAAATCTTTGTCTTGCTCTCTGGGTTGGTGAAAACCAAGAAAGAAAGAATTTTGGGAGATCGGTTGGCAGGGTTGGTAGCATAGGACACTGAAGACGTAGGGTGGTCTTGCGGGAGTCGGAAGATTGGGAAGCCAACCTACAGGAAGGTAATATACTAGTAAGGTTAACCCTGAATCCCAGCGTGTGATGGCTAATTCATGGAAACAGAAACCTACTCCATGTGACTCCCCAACCCTCTTCGTGTTCCTCCAGAAAGAGTTCATAAAATTAAACTTCGACGGGGCAGCTAAAGGCAACTCGAGGGTTGCGGGCTCAGGAGGGGTGTTCCGAGACCGTCAAGGCAACACCATTTTCCTGTATGCCATGGATTGTGGAATAGGGAGTAATAATGAAGTAGATCTCCATGCGTTAAAGTGGGAGCTAGAAAATGGGCTGGATGCAAACCCTTAGTACAACGTCGAAGAAAGACCTGGAATGGGCTAGTAGAAGTGGGTGCAGTATTTGTCCCCGCGATCGAGGAGAGGAGAAAGTCCAAATTTGGTTTTGGCTAAGTTTCACTGAGGGGATTCACTAGCGAAGGGTAGGAGTTTCGCGGCCTAGAGACAAAACTGTCCTCTGGTGGGATATGGTAAATCTTTGTCTTGCTCTCTGGGTTGGTGAAAAACAAGAAAGAAAGAATTTTGGGAGACCGATTGGCATGGTTGGTAGCATAGGACGCTGGAGACGTAGGGTGGTCTTGCGGGCTTCGGGCAGAGGGGCAATTCAACTGCTCATGGGAAGCAACCTGGAAGATGGATTTGTCTCTATCTTGCAAACCTTTGAGGGAAGCGAGTGGAACCTAAGAGTCAACTAGGGTAAAAGAAATAAAGAGGGCATGGAGTGGATGAAAGAGACTGCACCTAAGCAGTCTCATCCAGAAATGGGGAAACATGTTGGGAATTTGGGAAGGAAAAAGGCCAATTCTCAGGGCAAGTATCAAAGAAAAAACATAAGGAATTATGTGAAAACCAAGACGAAAACCTAGATCATAAATTACTATGTGTTCACCATGGAAAATTTAATTACGGTTCATAATGTCTTAATTTTGGTTTCTGTTATAGGTAGCTTAAACACTAATGTGCATAAGACTCTAACAGCACAAAACTTGAACCACACCAGTGAGTACCAGGCCCCGGTCCATGATTGTCATTCGAATAGGAAAGAAAGGAGCAGTGAGAAGACTCAGATGGCGAAGGAAGGAAACCAACAGGGAAGGAAGCGGAACAGAAGATCGGGAAAGACAGAGAAAAAGATGAAAGGCCTGGCATCATCTACAAGCAAAGATGTGAGGAAAAGAGGAAAGGAAAGCATGCAGAATCTAATCAACGCCTACTATGTAGGAACCCCAACCGAGGTGAAAGTTGTCATCTCTGAATGGGAAAGAGAACTAAATGCTAACATCGAAAATGAAGAGATTTGGGTAGAGAAATGGGAGACAATAGTCAAGGATCCAAGCAATACCAGACGTCGCCAAACTTTGTTTCGGTAGACCATCCAACAGTATTAGGTTATGAAAAACATCCTGGCTAGAGCAATGACCACCTACAAGGAAAGAGAAGAACCAGAAGAGAACATGCCAACAGAACCAAGTCTAAAGGATCTTCAGAAGGAGATAATTTTTGTTCAAATGTAGTTGTATCATAGCAATCTCTGTCTAAACCGAATCTCCAGACTATGATGTAAAGTGAAGTACCGGGGTCGAGTGCGAAAGCCTCGACCCCAGTTGATTCTTCAGATGAATGAAGCAATTATGCTAGTTAAATTTTGTTTTGATGACGGTTAGCAATTACTTTTTCAACATGAAGCATATAGAATATAAGGTAGGCAATGTAGCATGGATGATTAGGATCACTTTATTTAAATTTTGGAGAATGTTTGATGCATAGAGGTGGGCAATAGACCTGGTTTCCCAGGGGCTAGTTTTTTGAAACCAAAAACATTATTATGAAATATTAATAGAAATGGAGATGTACCAAGCTTACACAAAAACAAAGGAAGAAGAATAAAGTTTGGAATTAGTTAATTTTTATGTTTATTTTTAATTTTGGCAACGTGAAATCTTTCATGAGGTATGTGGTTAGATTCCCATCCTTATTTATTACCTATTTAGCTTATATGCCTCCACTGATTTATATGAATGTACTAGTGTTTTAATGATATAAAATTTGATATTTTAACAGTATAATAATTGATATTACCTTTTAATTGGGATTCATATTACATTGAATTTTATTTATTTTAAGATTAATCTTATAATTTAGAATTTGATATTAATTATCATACATTGTAATACTTGATATTTATTTCTAACTTACCTTAATATTATTTTATCTTTTATTTATTTTCAATATAATCTCATATAGTTAACAAGTTTTAAATTTATAATGCATATAAAAAATTTACCTTAATGTAAACTTGTTTTGAAAGTATTTGTCCATCATTCTAATACTAATTATAATTTATTAAAAACCTTTAAACTCTCAACTTGAAACCATAAACTTTTAACCATTTAGACTTTTATTTTTCTATTTATCTTACATTTTTTATATATATATATATATATATATATATAAACCCAAATTATTTCATTTTTTTTAAATGATTCCTTAACTCAAAAAACTTTTTTAGTTTACCATTTTATTCTATAAATTTTAAGTGTGTTTTTCCTTCTTCTTTTTAATAATAATAATAATAATAATAGGAAGAAGAATGCATAGAACTAACATGGGATCAGTTACAGATAAGGGGGATGCAAGGACCTTCCGCTTGCTGCATATGTGAAAGACAAACACAATCGATGGAACACTTACTAAATATTTGCAGTTACAGTGAGGATCTATGGCAGCATCAAGTTCAACGTTTCGGCCATAGAGACAAGGATGAAACAAGTACGAAATTAACATTGGAAAAATGGAGAAGGAAGCCTTATCAGAATCCCATCCTAAACCGAGCCTGGCAGATATCCCTTGGATTCCTGCTCTGGGTAGTGTGGAAGGAAAGAAACCAAATAATTTTTAAAGGGTAAAAAAGAACAACAATAGAATTATGGGGAATGATAGTCCAGAACATCCGAGAAATGATTCTTGTAATGAACTGGTACCCAGAAGATTGGGAAGCCAACCTACAGGAAGGTCATATACTAGTAAGGTTAAACCTGAATCCCAGCGTGTGATGGCTAATTCATGGAAACAGAAACCTACTCCATGTGACTCCCCAACCCTCTTCGTGTTCCTCCAGAAAGAGTTCATAAAACTAAACTTCGACGAGGAAGCTAAAGGGAACTCGAGGGTTGCGGGCTCAGGAGGGGTGTTCCGAGACCGTCAAGGCAACACCATTTTCCTGTATGCCATGGATTGTGGAATAGGGAGTAATAATGAAGTAGATCTCCATGCGTTAAAGTGGGAGCTAGAAAATGGGCTGGATGCAAACCCTTAGTACAACGTCGAAGAAAGACCTAGAATGGGCTAGTAGAAGTGGGTGCAGTATTTGTCCCCGCAATCGAGGAGAGGAGAAAGTCCAAATTTGGATTTGGCTAAGTTTCACTGAGGGGATTCACTAGCGAAGGGTAGGAGTTTCGCGGCCTAGAGACAAAACTGTCCTCTGGTGGGATAGGGTAAATCTTTGTCTTGCTCTCTGGGTTGGTGAAAAACAAGAAAGAAAGAATTTTGGGAGACCGATTGGCAGGGTTGGTAGCATAGGACGCTGGAGACGTAGGGTGGTCTTGCGGGAGTCGGGCAGAGGGGAAATTCAACTGCTCATGGGAAGCAACCTCGAAGATGGATTTGTCTCTATCTTGCAAACCTTTGAGGGAAGCGAGTGGAACCTAGGAGTCAACTAGGGTAAAATAAATAAAGAGGGCATGGAGTGGATGAAAGAGACTGCACCTGAGCAGTCTCATCCAGAAATGGGAAAACATGTTGGGAATTTGGGAATGAACAAGGCCAATTCTCAGGGCAAGTATCAAAGCAAAAACATAAGGAATTATGTCAAAACCAAGACGAAAACCTAGATCATAAATTACTGTGTGTTCACCATGGAAAATTTAATTACCGTTCATAATGTCTTAATTTTGGTTTCTGTTATAGGTAGCTTAAACACTAATGTGCATAAGACTCTAACGGCACAACACTTGAACCACACCAGTGAGTACCAGGCCCCGGTCCATGATTGTCATTCGAATAGGAAAGAAAGGAGCAGTGAGAAGACTCAGATGGTGAAGGAAGGAAACCAACAGGGAAGGAAGAGGAACAGAAGATCGAGAAAGACAGAGAAAAAGATGAAAGGCCTGGCATCGTCTGCAAGCAAAGATGCGAGGAAAAGAGGAAAGGAAAGCATGCAGAATCTCATCAACGCCTACTATGTAAGAACCCCAACCGAGGTGAAAGTTGTCATCTCTGAATGGGAAAGAGAACTAAATGCTAACATCGAAAATGAAGAGATTTGGGTAGAGAAATGGGAGACAATAGTCAAGGATCCAAGCAATACCAGACGTCGCCAAACTTTGTTTCGGTAGACCATCCAAGAGTATTAGGTTATGAAAAACATCCTGGCTAGAGCAATGACCACCTACAAGGAAAGAGAAGAACCAGAAGAGGACATGCCAACAGAACCAAGTCTAAAGGATCTTCAGAAGGAGATAATGTTTGTTCAAATGTAGTTGTATCATAGCAATCTCTATCTAAACCGAATCTCCAGACTATGATGTAAAGTGAAGTACTGGGGTCGAGTGCGAAAGCCCCGACCCCAGTTGATTCTTCAGATGAATGAAGCAATTATGCTAGTTAAATTTTGTTTTGATGACGGTTAGCAATTACTTTTTCAACATGAAGCATATAGAATATAAGGTAGGCAATGTAGCATGGATGATTAGGATCACTTTATTTAAATTTTCGAGAATGTTTGATGCATAGAGGTGGGAAACAGACCTGGTTTCCCACGGGCTAGTTTTTTGAAACCAAAAACATTATTATGAAATATTAATAGAAAAGGAGATGTACCAAGCTTACACAAAAACAAAGGAAGAAGAATAAAGTTTGGAATTAGTTAATTTTTATGTTTATTTTTAATTTTGGCAACGTGAAATCTTTCATGAGGTATGTGGTTAGATTCCCATCCTTATTTATTACCTATTTAGCTTATATGCCTCCACTGATTTATATGAATGTACTAGTGTTTTAATGATATAAAATTTGATATTTTAATAGTATAATAATTGATATTACCTTTTAATTGGGATTCATATTACATTGAATTTTATTTATTTTAAGATTAATCTTATAATTTAGAATTTGATATTAATTATCATACATTGTAATACTTGATATTTATTTCTAACTTACCTTAATATTATTTTATCTTTTATTTATTTTCAATATAATCTCATATAGTTAACAAGTTTTAAATTTATAATGCATATAAAAAATTTACCTTAATGTAAACTTGTTTTGAAAGTATTTGTCCATCATTCTAATACTAATTATAATTTATTAAAAACCTTTAAACTCTCAACTTGAAACCATAAACTTTTAACCATTTAGACTTTTATTTTTCTATTTATCTTACATTTTTTAATATATATATATATATATATATATATATATATATATATATATATATATATATATATATATATAAACCCAAATCATTTCATTTTTTTTAAATGATTCTTTAACTCAAAAAACTTTTTTAGTTTACCATTTTATTCTATAAATTTTAAGTGTGTTTTTCCTTCTTCTTTTTAATAATAATAATAATAGGAAGAAGAATGCATAGAACTAACATGGGATCAGTTACAGATAAGGGGGATGCAAGGACCTTCCGCTTGCTGCATATGTGAAAGACAAACACAATCGATGGAACACTTACTAAATATTTGCAGTTACAGTGAGGATCTATGGCAGCATCAAGTTCAACGTTTCGGCCATAGAGACAAGGATCAAACAAGTACGAAATTAACATTGGAAAAATGGAGAAGGAAGCCTTATCAGAATCCCATCCTAAACCGAGCCTGGCAGATATCCCTTGGATGGAAGATATCCCTTGGATTCCTGCTCTGGGTAGTGTGGAAGGAAAGAAACCAAATAATTTTTAAAGGGTAAAAGAGAACAACAATAGAATTATGGGGAATGATAGTCCAGAACATCCGAAAAATGATTCTTGTAATGAACTGGTACCCAGAAGATTGGGAAGCCAACCTACAGGAAGGTCATATACTAGTAAGGTTAAACCTGAATCCCAGCGTGTGATGGCTAATTCATGGAAACAGAAACCTACTCCATGTGACTCCCCAACCCTCTTCGTGTTCCTCCAGAAAGAGTTCATAAAACTAAACTTCGACGGGGCAGCTAAAGGGAACTCGAGGGTTGCGGGCTCAGGAGGGGTGTTCCGAGACCGTCAAGGCAACACCATTTTCCTGTATGCCATGGATTGTGGAATAGGGAGTAATAATGAAGTAGATCTCCATGCGTTAAAGTGGGAGCTAGAAAATGGGTTGGATGCAAACCCTTAGTACAACGTCGAAGAAAGACCTAGAATGGGCTAGTAGAAGTGGGTGCAGTATTTGTCCCCGCGATCGAGGAGAGGAGAAAGTCCAAATTTGGTTTTGGCTAAGTTTCACTGAGGGGATTCACTAGCGAAGGGTAGGAGTTTCGCGGCCTAGAGACAAAACTGTCCTCTGGTGGGATAGGGTAAATCTTTGTCTTGCTCTCTGGGTTGGTGAAAAACAAGAAAGAAAGAATTTTGGGAGACCGATTGGCAGGGTTGGTAGCATAGGACGCTGGAGACGTAGGGTGGTCTTGCGGGAGTCGGGCAGAGGGGCAATTCAACTGCTCATGGGAAGCAACCTCGAAGATGGATTTGTCTCTATCTTGCAAACCTTTGAGGGAAGCGAGTGGAACCTAGGAGTCAACTAGCGTAAAATAAATAAAGAGGGCATGGAGTGGATGAAAGAGACTGCACCTGAGCAGTCTCATCTAGAAATGGGAAAACATGTTGGGAATTTGGGAATGAACAAGGCCAATTCTCAGGGCAAGTATCAAAGCAAAAACATAAGGAATTATGTCAAAACCAAGACGAAAACCTAGATCATAAATTACTATGTGTTCACCATGGAAAATTTAATTACCGTTCATAATGTCTTAATTTTGGTTTCTGTTATAGGTAGCTTAAACACTAATGTGCATAAGACTCTAACGGCACAAAACTTGAACCACACCAGTGAGTACCAGGCCCCGGTCCATGATTGTCATTCGAATAGGAAAGAAAGGAGCAGTGAGAAGACTCAGATGGTGAAGGAAGGAAACCAACAGGGAAGGAAGAGGAACAGAAGATCGGGAAAGACAGAGAAAAATATGAAAGGCCTGGCATCGTCTGCAAGCAAAGATGCGAGGAAAAGAGGAAAGGAAAGCATGCAGAATCTCATCAACGCCTACTATGTAAGAACCCCAACCGAGGTGAAAGTTGTCATCTCTGAATGGGAAAGAGAACTAAATGCTAACATCGAAAATGAAGAGATTTGGGTAGAGAAATGGGAGACAATAGTCAAGGATCCAAGCAATACCAGACGTCGCCAAACTTTGTTTCGGTAGACCATCCAAGAGTATTAGGTTATGAAAAACATCCTGGCTAGAGCAATGACCACCTACAAGGAAAGAGAAGAACCAGAAGAGGACATGCCAACAGAACCAAGTCTAAAGGATCTTCAGAAGGAGATATCGTTTGTTCAAATGTAGTTGTATCATAGCAATCTCTATCTAAACCGAATCTCCAGACTATGATGTAAAGTGAAGTACTGGGGTCGAGTGCGAAAGCCCCGACCCCAGTTGATTCTTCAGATGAATGAAGCAATTATGCTAGTTAAATTTTGTTTTGATGACGGTTAGCAATTACTTTTTCAACATGAAGCATATAGAATATAAGGTAGGCAATGTAGCATGGATGATTAGGATCACTTTATTTAAATTTTGGAGAATGTTTGATGCATAGAGGTGGGCAACAGACCTGGTTTCCCACGGGCTAGTTTTTTGAAACCAAAAACATTATTATGAAATATTAATAGAAAAGGAGATGTACCAAGCTTACACAAAAACAAAGGAAGAAGAATAAAGTTTGGAATTAGTTAATTTTTATGTTTATTTTTAATTTTGGCAACGTGAAATCTTTCATGAGGTATGTGGTTAGATTCCCATCCTTATTTATTACCTATTTAGCTTATATGTCTCCACTGATTTATATGAATGTACTAGTGTTTTAATGATATAAAATTTGATATTTTAACAGTATAATAATTGATATTACCTTTTAATTGGGATTCATATTACATTGAATTTTATTTATTTTAAGATTAATCTTATAATTTAGAATTTGATATTAATTATCATACATTGTAATACTTGATATTTATTTCTAACTTACCTTAATATTATTTTATCTTTTATTTATTTTCAATATAATCTTATATAGTTAACAAATTTTAAATTTACAATGCATATAAAAAATTTACCTGAATGTAAACTTGTTTTTAAAGTATTTGTCGATCATTCTAATACTAATTATAATTTATTAAAAACCTTTAAAATCTCAACTTGAAACCATAAAATTTTAACCATTTAGACTTTTATTTTTCTATTTATTTTACATATATATATATATATATATATATAGATATAAAACCCAAATCATTTCATTTTTTTTTATGATTCCTTAACTCAAAATCATAAACTTTTTTAGTTTACCATTTTATTCTATAAATTTTAAGTGTGTTTTTCCTTCTTTTTTTTAATTGTCTTTATCAATACAAGTGAAAACAGAAATAAAAAATTACAAAACAATATTTTATAAAATAACATTATTATTATTATTATTAAAACTGAAATTTTTCCTTCTTAACAAATTAAATAATTTATGCTTCATAAATGAGACAGAACACTTTATCTTTTACGCTTCATTTCACATATATAAATTTTATTTAATATTTTGTTAGTGAATATATGGAAACTACTTTTCATTTAACATTTAAGGTGTTCAGCAAACTACTTTTTAATAATAAGATTTAAAATGAAAAAAATAAATACATTTAAGGTATTCAGCAAACTACTTTTAAATAATAAAATTTAAAAAGTTTGATATATTTTAAATTGTTACACTAATTATAACTAGTTTCCTCGCCAAAAAAAATTACAAAAATTATAATGATATAAAAAAACTAAAAAATAACATATTTTCAATTTCCTTCCCTATTTTTTTCCAAACAAAAAACTTAACTTATATTAAAGGATCACTGCACAAAACAAATATTAAAGGATCACTACACCGAATTAACAAAAATAGAAGGAGATAGCACATAAAGGAATGTTAAAGCATCACTACTCAAAACTAAGAAAAAATACAAAGTACATAGCACATAAAATTGGAGGTTCACGCGCTTGAGAGAGTGGAGAAAAATGAGAGTAGCTCTCTTCTAAATTCAACAAAGAATGAGACTAGGTCAACAAACAATAAATTATTTTTTTTCAGAAGGCACGACCATGGATTGACTTTGGGTCCAGTCTTCTTCCCTGGCGGCATATTCATCAAAATTGAAAGCGCCAAGTGGATCAACCATCATGGCGTCATCATCAAAATGAAAATTAATATCATCATCTAAATCAAGAAAAACATCTGCAAGTGGATCAAAATGATCATCTAAAGCGAGAAGTGGATCAAAAGCATCAAGCGGATCATGGGTTTGACTGTTTTGTGCTATAAGATGGTGATCAAAAGCATCAAGCGGATCATGGGTTTGACTGTTTTGTGCTATAAGATGGTGATCAAAAGCATCAAGCGGATCATGGGTTTGACTTTTTTGTGCTATAAGATGGTGATCAAAAGCATCAAGCGGATCATGGGTTTGACTGTTTTGTGCTATAAGATGGTGATCAAAAGCATCAAGCGGATCATGGGTTTGACTGTTTTGTGCTATAAGATGGTGATCAAAAGCATCAAGCGGATCATGGGTTTGACTTTTTTGTGCTATAAGATGGTGATCTTCATGCGTTGCTGAAATAATCTTGTGGACGGAAGCTGATGCTTCATTCGACCTAACTTCCTCCTCCACACCTGTTAATTCCATTTTCTGTTTCTGTGCCAACTTATGTTTGTTGCCGTTGGGCATACTGTCAGGCAATCCAAAAGTGATGGGCTTTCCTTTCTCCGGCGTGATGATCATAGCAACCTGTGCTCCACACAGGATCGATAGCTCACGTGCCTTCTTTATTATTCCTGCGCTTCTTTTTTGAAAACATGCTTGTCTTCTGCTACTATTCTCTATTTTCTTTATCTCCAGCTTTTTCCGACCCATTTTTATTTTTACTGTATTGTATACAGATCTGTCAAAACAACAAATTCAATAAAGATTTGCTACCATATTTAAAAAAAAAATATCACCAAATGTGATACCCTCCTCTCCTTCAAAAATGTTCAACAAAAATAAAAGCAGTAAAATGAAATAAATGTAATGTGTAACCCAACCAGAGAAAATAAATTAAATTAAATGTAATGTGTAACCCAACAAGAGAAGAGAAGAAAAGAAAAGGGAAGGCTTAGCATGATAATACAAAATTAGAGAAGAGTGATTCAGCACATACCTGGTATCAAGCCAAGAGTAATGATGAAATAGTTATAAATCCAATCCACTTCTGGCGAGCGATATAAGATTGTTGACTGGCCTCCAGGGTCCGGTCATGTGAGTAACTGCATCGATAGAATATTTTATTTCATTTAAATCTACCAGAAAAGATAATATGGTATAGTATAGGAAGCACAGACAAGTAGAAGTAATTGAGAAATAAGTGATTGCACAGACCACCAGAATTGCAAAACAAACAAGTATTAGAGGGAGGAAGAAGGCTAAATTGGGTTATAATATTTGTCTTTTACCTCAAAGACCTTGGATGGATGGAGGAAAGAAATAAGTGATTGCACAGACCACCAGAATTGCAAAACCCGTGTTGTGTCCAGCACCTAACTCTATTTAATGGTCAAGGTTGGTCAACTCTCCAGAGTACGAGTGAATCTCTCAAAATTTCAAATTTTGTTCACTGTCATAACATTTTTCACGTTCAACCCAAAATTTACGCGATTAACCATGCAGTTGAAGTGTCATAACATTTTTCACGTTCAACCCAAAATTTACGCGATTAAACATGCAGTTGAAGTGGCAAATAGATGGCGGAGGTCGTTCAAATTAATTAAGCAAGTTGGGGATCTGTAATTTATTTATTTATTTTGGGAAGTATTAATTTTATTTATTAAAAGGAAGAAGAACGATTTTTTATAATAATAAGAGGTTTATTATTAATACTATTTTACAAAAAATTAATTTTCCTAGTCAAATAATTTTATAGGTACTAATGATGAATCACATTTATTAATTTTGTTGCTAGTGATTACACAGACCACCAGAAAAGAGTGATTCAGCACATACCTCAAAGACCTTGGATGGATGGAGGAAAGAAATAAGTGATTGCAAAACCCGCCCGCCTGCGTTCTTCCAGTATCAAAAACTTAACTTATTTGTATTGAAAGCCCGGGTTAATAAACACCAAGGCAAGTGGGAGGGACTCTGTGGCGCATGCATGCATCAAGGCTCCTGACTGACGGAATTAGCATTCGCATCAACGCATGAAATTGAAAACACACACTTGGGCCACTATACTATCACCTCGGAGAGGTGAACCACGCTTGAAACCTCTTCAAGTGTTTTCCGGTGGATCGTTAGCAACATCCAATAATCTGTCAGCAACAAAAATTCAATAAATATTTGCCCTTACCCTCCCTCCTTCAAGAAAGTTCAATAAAAATAAACAAAAGCATTCTATCGTGTCGTGAGTTCATAATATAATATAATATGGAAATGAAAGGCACGCACACATACAAACTAATTTAATTTATACCTCAAGAACAATTTTAATTGGTCTTACCTCGCAGAACTTGGATGGATAAGGAAAGAAATAAGTGACTGCAGGTTGCAAAACCCTCACGCAACTTATTTGTACAGGAAACCCGCGTTGATAATAAACACCGCAAGGCAAGTGAAAAGAGTCTCTGGCTCAGGAACGAAGGTGCCGCTTAACGTGACACTCACGCACACCTGAAACGTACGTTCAGAGCGTTCCTGTTTTATTTATCTTTCCACCTCAAACAACTGCGGTCAGGTCTTTCTTTTATTTAACCTCAAACAACTGCGGCCTCGTGTTTTTCGGGTGGAATATATGCAACTGCGCATATAAAAACTGAAAAGAGGCCACTGCTCGCAGATATGAAACTGCGCCCTCCCTCCTGGTGATAAATAATAATGGAATGCCACCCCCTAAACCCTAGGATAACAAATGCCACCGCCTTCCTGTTTCTCCCACCGTTGGGACAATACTTCAGTTAGCACTGAGACAGACTTCGTATAACTAGCAGTGGGAATTTGTTTGCCCGTCGGAAGCCATTTTGCCCGTAAAATACGTTGAAATTTTTTAAATGACCGCCGAGCATGACGTATTTGGAAGAGTGCACAACGTATTTTTGACGGCCAAGTTATTTTTGAAAACGTTATTAATATTTTATATAACAACTGACACCTTTTCACTTCAATCTGGAACATACCCTCTAATAAGTCCATCATGATCTTATCAACCAATAAAGTTTAATTTCGAATCCTGGCCTGGAGATTTCAAAATCTGAAAATATTTACTACAAAACATTGGAATTCGAACCAAGTGTTACTGCGACACTTAATGTTGAAATACAGAAAGCTTTCCTTATCAGATGTGACTTGCATTGTAATTTTATCTTCTGAAGTATAGGAGCTCCTAGTTATTCAGTCTTGCCGTTATAACCATAATATTTGTAGAGTTGTATAATGCAGAGAGCCAGAGGACTCTTAGTATGAGAGACAATTCTGTGAGTTTCGGCATAAGACCATGGCAACTTCCCGATCTTCGAATAGATTATAAGTCTCGACCCTGAAGAAACAATTGAGATATGACTGTTTCTATACTTTGAGCAGAGTTGCTTTTGATCTTCAGTGGATGTGATAATCTAACATTTAAATTTGAAGC
The DNA here is from genome assembly GCA_031772625.1 of Pinus tabuliformis. Lineage (NCBI taxonomy): Eukaryota > Viridiplantae > Streptophyta > Pinopsida > Pinales > Pinaceae > Pinus > Pinus tabuliformis. Next base: position 122,550,426 of record CM062811.1, on the reverse strand, counting down.
CGAGCTTTTATGATAAATAAACTCTTCCAACGGTTTGAAGAGTAGACACCATTGTGATAAATTTCCATTTAAATCAATTAGTTTGCATTTTATGTAATTTAAACAACTCTTTTTTTAAATGTATTTTGACTAATATTTATTAAAATAATTAATTTTTTTATTGCATTTTATCTAATTTAAACAACTCTTTTTTTTAAATGTATTTTGACTAATATTTATTAAAATAATTAATTTTTTTATTAATTTAAAATTAGAAAAGTGTTATTTTTATATTAATTTTATAAAAAAGTATTAGTTTTGGTTTTAGTTTATTAATAGATATAATTATTATTATTTTGTTTTGTTTTCATGGGATATAGAAAAGTGTTATATATATATATATATATATATATTTTGTTAATGTATAAATTAATTTAGTATGTTTACAAATCTCTTCAATTTTAAATAATTAAAAATTAATAAATACAATCTTTTTAAAAAGTTTAGTGTTTTCTTTATGATGTTTTAGTTATTTACATTGGGGACAATCATCACTAGAAGCTATCCATAATCCACGTTGACTTATCATAGTTATTCAAGAAACACTGAGTCTGAGTCTAGACTTCACTCTTACCAAATGTGTCTTGGGCTATTAACCTATTTCCTTACATTCCATGAAATCAAACTCTTACCCAAACAAAAGCAATTTTAAGACACACTCTAGAACTAAAAAGAAAATTGTCAACAATTCCAATTTATATTTATAAAATTTGTAAGAAATGTCTATATATTTAACTATTGCTCTCGTTTATGTTTTACTCTATTTATCACCAACTAGGTGTGTTACTTAAACACATACTTGTAATAGTTTAAGTGGCTTAAGCAGTCAAGTAAACCGAATCTAATTTGTTAATTGTACAATTTGACCATCAAAATGAAATATGTTTTACTCTATCTATCACCAACTAGGTGTGTTACTTAAACACATATTTGTAATAGTTTAAGTGGCTTAAGCATTCAAGTAAACCAAAATCTATTTTGTTAATTGTACAATTTGACCATCAAAATGAAATAAATCTAAAACATTACTGGAAACTATTTATTAACTTATTAAAATTAATAAATGGTGTTGAAGAACTCAATTGTAAACATGAAAATAATGTAGATATCTTACCTTGGAAACCATTTTTGACAAAACCATCTAGAAAGGGCCTTTCTGTGGATCTTTTATGCTTTAGGAATTATTACAAATAGAAACTAGAATTATAGATAACAATTTTGCATATTTCTATTCCTAGGCTTCACATTCTTAGTCTTTCTCTATTTTCTTTTGTGACCTTAATATTGCAAGCTTTCAATTTTCCATGGGTAAATCTATTTAGGCCCCTTTTCACCTTTGATTGATTTGTTTTCTTGTTGATGTAGCTTGAGGTGCATGTGAGTGGACCATTTCAATTGAAGAGAGCTCTCGAGTGAATTCAAATATGCACACACATAGAAAGAAAAACATATTTTTATTAAAGTAGGAATTAAGATACTTACAACTTGCACAAAAGCACCTATAGCCTAAGGAAAAACAACCATGGAAAATGGATATGAGACCACTCAACAAAGGTTATTACCTAGTTTCCTTAAATATATGTCTACAAAACTAAGTGATCAATAAGCATCTAGTCTATAGAGACTTTATATCAAATAATGTCATTCATATTCATATATATATATATATATATATATATCTATATATATATATATATATATATATATGCCCACAAAACAACAAATTTGGCTTGGTTTAGAATGTCTTGTTCATGATGAGATCACATCATATGCTCAATCTAGTATGATTGAATTCTCATAGGTGTCACCTAGAAGGGACAAGGGGCAAAAAACATATCTATTTCATACTCCTTAGAAGGAATGTCATTCAATAACTCACAATTCGTTCATTTGATCAATGTAAGTTGGATTAGAATCCAAGTTAAATTAGTTTCCTTGAAATCCAATGAATATGCATCTATCTCTTATCCAAAAAACATTAAAATTCTCACCTGAATGAAACAAACAAACAAACAATCATTCCACGAGTGTGCTAGTGCATATCGAACCTACTTAGCTGAAAGAAAAAAACCTCTTCCTTGTCATAATAAATTTGGACCATATTTCTTATTGCCACTTGCTCTCCCTGAATGTAAATTCCCACTTGAATGAAACAAACAATCAATCCATGAGTGTGCTAGTGCATATCAAACCTACTTAATTGAAAGAAAAAAACCTCTTCCTTGTCATAATAAATTTGGACCATATTTCTTGTTGCCACTTGCTCTCCCTAAGTGTATTGGCCACCCACCTTTATTGGATTATTTGGGCCAGAGACTTGTCACAGTGTTACTAACTCACCACTCACTTATGAAAGTTATCCTATGTCACAATGTCATCTGTGGAATAGATGAAGTGTCACTTCAACTACAATCTGCACCATATATTGAGTGTCTTAACATATCACTTAAAAGTTGTGAAAGATATGGCTCATGAAGAATGACATCTACTGCCACTTATGAAATATTAAAACACTTTAATACATTGTACTTTATTCACTACAAACTCTCTATGGTGGACCCCCACATTGCTTCCATGTGATTATGATCATGGAGAGGATGCAGAGGACAACCCATCTTATAGTTTTACTTTGTTGGTCATCTTATACGTCCCATAAGATCTCCTTAGTAATATCTCATATATACAAATGCTATGGCATGTATGAGTAAGGGACAGTGGATTTCAGAATTATGGAGGTTTTATTGTGAGTGTTCCATACAATTTTCAAACAAAATTGAGAATTCAATAGTCATTTTGCTTTTTTTTCCTTATGATAGATATGTGTTTTTAATGAAACCTTTATTAGTGAAGGGTTAATTTCTTATCAAAACATCACCCTTGAAAGGCAAAATTTTAAACATAACGCTTTTTGAAGGGCAACATAATGACCTAAAACGTCAAAAAAAAATTGTATGATGGGTAAAGAGGAATCCAAATTCCAACCCTGATTGGGACAATACTTCCATTACCAGTCAGACGAGACTTCGTTAACTATCCTTCCTGTTTCTCCCACCGTTGGGACAATACTTCCGTTACCAGTAAGACGAGGACTTCCTTAACTAAGTGTTAACGAATTGAAAATAACAAAATTATATCATAATTAAGTAGTGCAAAATTAGATTTTAAATAAAAACAAAACGCCTACAATTAAAAGTCCGAGTAACAACACTAATACTCGAAAAAACATATATATATATATATATATATATATATAATATATATATATATATATATATATATTTATAGCCTTTCTAAATTTTATTCCGAAAATAACTATGTATTATCATGAATTACATATTTTTTTTTAATGGTATATGCATTAGTTATTATATAGTTCTATCTTGCCAAAGTAAAACACCTTATGGATTTTCCACTTACTTTATTTGTCTCGTGCATCAAGTAGTATTATATTCTCTTTGCATTCTTCTTTCTAAAGATTTGGGCATGACACCCAACCTTGGTTGATCATGGGTTGAAGCCACTTGTGTATTACCTTGTTATACACCTTCAAGTTCATTGTTATTTCTTTATATATACATATACATCACAATCTAACTTCTCCATATTATTATGCAAACACTTATTATATGATAGTGATGGTGTTTGATTAAATGCATGGGAAAATTTTAGAGACTAATATTCATAGGTGCGTCAATTTTGCATCATTTTGCAAAATAAAAGATTCATAAATTTCCATTTTTTTAAAATGATTAGACCAAATTTTAAAGTGTAATAATGTTTTACTTGAAAATTCACCAAATCCTATGCCTAGGGAAAATTTTAGGGGCTAATATTAGCAGGTTGGCTAATTTTGCATGCTTTTGAAATATAAAAGATTCATGAATTTCTATTTTTTTCTAAAAATGATTCGCCCAAATTTTATAGTATACAAATGTTTTACTTGAAAAGTAACCAAAATTTTATAGAGGTTGTATAAATTATCATGAATTTGAATAATTTTAAAGAAATATCACCAAACATTTTACAAATGGAATATTAAGGACTGGTAATATTCACCAAGGTTTCAAAACTTCAATATGAGTTTCTATCGTTAAATTTCCCTTGCCTATGCCTCTAAGCTTCACGCATTATATATATACATGTATATAAAAATGTATCCATCCTGAGTGTTGTATCTTTCTGTTGGAATTGTTTATAAGGTTGTGCAATGAATGTTCTAGACATGGGGCCTCCATGGCACCATATTCATCTATGGACGCCCCATGTAATGATGCCTTTATATGGATGAGGGGCTCGCTATGCCAGATTGAACCCTAGAAAATTGTTTGTATTGACGATGGCGATCGAACGAAGGTTAATTGATGGTGATCATTGGCTTGATTTCATTAGACTAACTACCTTCATTTGCCCCTCTCCTACTTTAGTCTCATTTGGTGTTCGGTCTAGTTAAAAGTTAAGCTCTACAACCTCATGGTAGCTTTGGTGAAGAACGAGGGTTTTCCCTATATTTGAGAGAGTTATCACCATGATTTCGATCCTCCTGCTTCAAAATTGTATCTAGAATGAATGTTCATACTAGCTGAGGCAAAACATGCATAACAGGTCCTATTTCACCTTATAAAACTCTAGTTCTTTATTTCTTCATGGCTTTATATAGTTTTTTGCTTCTTGACATTTTTTTTCATGGATTCCATTCACTAATGGTTTGATTGATATACTTTTAGTTCAAACCCTAGCTCTTCTTCAAAGGTTTGGTCATGATGACCATCTTCTATAGGGATTCAACCATGATATGCCTCCTTCATGGCTTCCTCGACAATCATTTCTTAGTGGTAATTCTAATCTCGAAACCCTAACTCTATTATTTCAAGAGCGGTTTTCTTGAAATTATAATTTAGATAATGAGGCATTCTTTCTTCTATAGCAAGGTGTTGAGTTCAGGACTTTGTTCTTCCTTATCAAAGGTGAGAAATCAAGTTGTCATTTAGATTAGTTTACATGTCCTTCTGACAATTTCTAAAAAAATTGAAGGATGGACTAAATAATTCCTTCTTGTTTTTCCACAAGTTAGTTCTCGACTGTGCTTAGGTTTTATTCTGAGCTTCTATGAGAGTTGGATAGTTACAATTTCACTTCTTTTCGCTACAAATACTATAGGTGCTCATTTTCCTCTATCCTTTATAGGTTTTTGATGCCATTATGAGGCTTCAACTTGTTTGTGGTTCGCATGAAAACTATTTTTGTTTAGGGTTTGTACTGAGAGGGAATTAATTGGCCAGAATTATAATTTCAGTTGTTAAATTTATGTCTAGAGGGTTTTAATATGAGGCAAGTTCTAGGTCATAGTGGACAAAATTATATAGTAATTATGTTTTATTTTATTGAGGGTTTACCCCTTCTATTAACTTCAAATTTGTTACTTGTAATTTTGAGATATGGTCGATACCCATATGGCCCAGAATATAAACTTCCTTTATTTATTTTCAAGAACATTAAATGCATTTTATTTTCTTGTGGTTACTTTGCATGTTTATATACCTATATATATACCCAGCCATGGTTTTCCTTAGCTTTTTTATATAATTTGCAATCAAAGCTCTTATAGTTGGAATTTGTATAAATTATGGTGTAGATTTGCAACTCTTCATGAAGTTTTAATCAAAATCACAAGACACAAACCTCTAATGCCTTGCAGAAGTTAATTCATAATTTAAAACAAAAAATTGAGACATGCAATAAGAAATAACACACATGCACAAAGTATTTTCCTTGGGAAATCAATCTGCTAAAAAATCCCAATGATTGCTTGTGTTAATCTAATGAATATAGATGTATTCCAATTGCTTTTCTCAACTGAGCATAACCTGCAAGTGGATAACCTATCTCTCTTCTCTCTAAGAAGCTCTGACCCAGACTTAGTCAATTTTTGCCTCTTCTTGAGCCCCTATTTCCTTTCACAAATCCTTGCAAAATTAGGCCCCTATTATTTAGGAATTTCTCCAAAATGTTTGCGCAATTCCTCAGGGTTGATCACTTGACCAATACTATAGCTATACAGTCAATCTAGTATATAATTAATTGTAGAATGCCTTGGAAACTACACAAAAAACTGGGAAACTCGTATTCTTTACATTCATGCGATAACTATTATCTTATTTATCATTTAACTAGATGATCTCTGAGTTATACTGATGTCCCACTACTTAACTAACCACGCACTAGTTTTATTAACAATTAGAACTAGTTAATTGATTAAAACTTAAATTAACTCAACCTAGGCTCGTAAAATTTAGGAATCACTACATACAACTGAACTTCATGCCCGTAACTCAAATTAACTGAGTAAACTGAGTGACAAAAGCCATGCCGCACTATTTAATTTCATGCAAGTTGTCTGCTGATGTGGAAATTCGAATTTTGTCAATTTAAACAAGGCAAAATCAAATTGAGAATTTCTCTCTGCATTTTTCAACACTCTCTCTCCTCTCAACAAGAAAGGGATTATCAACCACCCTTATCCTACACCTCTAGAATGTACTGCATGCAACAAATCTCATTGTTTTTGTTGCTACTGTAAAATATGCAACCGAGAAGTATAAAAAAAGAACAATGAATCAACTATGTATGCAACTGTCTACTAGGGAAGTTATTGTGTTGTTGACTCTGCTACTGGGCCTTCTACTTTGCTATCAACACTCCTAAGCACTCCTCAGTATCTGACTAAAAATGATTCTCCTGGTACTTGATACTGTGGGCACCCGTAGTAAGGTAATGATCCATGAGGAGAATTCCTCAATAGACCCTGCCCAAATTTGTGCAACTCTGGGACTAAGGATCTACATCACTCCACCTTATTCAAGGAGGTATAGATGCATGCATGGCGAAATATGATCTACGCATAATGTTATTGCTTCCACAACGCTACTACAAGTACTACAGTAATGAGTCTAAAATACTCAGATCTTGAAATACAAGCTTCCATAGGGCTTCTCCCTCTGAAACTAGACTCCCTCTAAGTCTCAATCTCCCTATGGGAAATATCTCTACTCCTCAATCTTCCAATATCAATGATCACAACTCCTTTTTTTATCAATAAACATTGGCTCACTGATCTGCCCACTAGCATCCTTCTAGCTCCATTAACAATTCTTCGCATAGGGTCTTCTATATCTGCCTTGAACTAGGGCTCCATAACTCTGCCCCCTAACAACTCATTAGTTCTTAAATAATCATTGTACATCAGGACTTCAATGACTAGTTTCTAATGTGAATCCAACTCTGACACCATGCAGAAATCATGGTGTAGGTTTGCAATTGCTCATGAAGTTTTAATCAAAATCACAAGACACAAACCTACTCTAATGCTCTGTGGAAGTTAATTCACAATTTAGAACAAAAATGTCAGACATGCAATAATAAATAACATGCATGCACACAATATTTTCTTGAGGAAAGAAATCTACTAAAAAGAAACAATTCTTTCTTGCATTAATATGATGAATATAGATGTATTATGATTTCTTTACTCAACTGAGCATAACTTGCAAGTGAATAACCCATCTCTCTACTCACTAAGAAGCTCTAACTGAGACTTAGTCAATTTCTTCCTTTGCTTGCACCCCATTTTCCTTGCGCAAATACTTGAGAAATTAGGGCTCTATTATTTATGAATTTCTCCAAAATGCTTGCGCAATTCCTCAGGTTTGATCACCTGACCAATAAAATAGCTATACACTCAATCTAGTATATAATTAATTGTACACTTCCTTGGAAACTCCACCACAACTAGGCAACTTGTATTCTTCACACGCATGAGTTAATTATTAGATCACTGGTTAGTTAACTAGATCATCTACAAGTTAGACATATGTACCACTACTTAACTGGCCACCAACTAGTTCTATTAACAATCCAAACTAATTTAACTAATTACAACTAAAATTAACTCAACCTAGGCTCCTAAAATTTAGGAATTATTACATGCAATTGAACTTCATGCCCCTAACTCAAATTAACTAAGTAAATTAAGTGACACAAACCATGCCACACAAGTTAACAACATCCAAGTTTCTGTATTCAAGCTTCTGTGATACATAATGAATTAAGCAAAGTCTTTCGGTAGAAATCACATAAGAGAAATTTTTGGCCGACGCGTTTCGAACCAACTTCAAAAACTAGCCGTTTAATATAGTCGTTACCTATTAATATTTTTAATAAATTAATGAAATAATATCATTATTTAAATATTTTTTCAAAAACTAGTCGTTTAATATAGCCGTTACTGAATAATATTTGTTTTTAATATATTAATAAATTAATATCATAATTTAAATATTATTGTTCAAATATAGCCATTACTTGAAATTATGTCTCTACATTGCTCTCTATTTAAGCCTTTTCCATGGTCTGCCTCTTCATCTAGTCTTGGTGAGGAACAGCACATAAAATCTACGCAATTAACAACAAAGAAAGACTAAACCCTTGATTGTGTATTTTGAGTTGGGAAAAGAAATACTGTACTTTTAAATTATATTTCAACAACCATGCGCAATCATGTAAACAATTAGCATATTAACATATTTAAAGTAACCATTATCTATCGCAAAAAAAAACACATAACAGTTAAGACCGTTTCACAGCATTAAACTAGATCAAAATAATCACAGGAAATATGCTTCGTACTATAGCTGGTATATATATAATCCACATTTTGAACTATGTATCAAAACAGAAAACAAGGGTTGTGTCGTAGGTCTCTAGAAACCTTCTCATAACATTGTAGCCGAGAGGCACAGTACTTGGGAGAAGATTATTTAAAAAACCCTCTTAATTTTCAGTCTAACAACCAGACCCTAGGGTATACGAAAACAGTTAGAGCTATGTATTTGAGCCTCAGCTACAACACCCCTCATTTCCATAGAACAAGCAAGAGGAAAGAACCTAGAAAAAAGAAAGGGGGCATATGAGCATCAATCTCGCACTACCTGAGAAATCAACGTGAAGAAATTGCATAGGGTGTACCCGTGAACAGAAAATAGAGTCAAGTTAAAACTTAAATCAAAGGGCTTGTGAACACTAGAATGTACAGGGTTTGGAAGTGATGAACTTACCTGAGAACAACCATGCAGACTCTCTGGAAAAGAAATTAGTTTTTCCATAAATTTAAAAACACTAAAATGTAATTTCCTTGTGAATATTTAGGAGGGAGGCGATGGTCTAGCGAACAGGTAGGGTTTCAATGGATTCAATCTAACAACCTTGCAGACATACCAGATTGAGAAGGGATAGCCGTAACATTCTAAAATGGACCTGCTGATAGGTGCCATGACTACAATGGCAAGGGGGGAGATCCCCTCCTACCGTAATATCGCAGCAGGAGAATCTAGCCAGCACGGTGCAGTAGGTAGCAACGGAGGCCTTGGAAAAGGACCTCCGGTCTTGGCAGCTAAATGGGAAGCGAGACTGGGTGGTAAATGTCTACCAAGGGTGACTAATAAATGAAGATTTTTCATACCAAATAATAAGGTGTAAGAATACCGAAAATACATGAAGGACCATGTCCTTATATGCAAAATTATCGGGACTTGGCCAACAGAAAAGGAACTGATCAAATGGATCCAACAACAATGGCAACCGAAAGGTCACATCGATCTCAAGCTAGTGGCGAAAGGGTTTTTTATAGTTGTTTTCGCTAACCTAGAAGACAAAGAGAAGGTGTTTGAGGATGGGCCCTATTTCTTCAACAATGAAAGACTCTTCGTTCGACATTAGGAGGAATGTTATAACCCAGATCAGGAACAAATACTCGCAGCCCCAATTTGGGTTCAGTTGTTTGGCTTACCAATGGATTTCTAGGATCCAGTAATCTTGGAAGGGATTGGTAATTCTATTGGAACCTTTGTCAAAGTTGCGGACTCTACACGAAAAGGCAGGTAGACCTCTTATACTAGAATCTCTGTATACATGAATATCATTGAACCGCTTCGAGACTACATAGAACTGGAATACCATGACGAGATCTAGCAGCAAACCTTAGACTATGAGCATGCCCCTTTTAGATGCCACTGATGCCATGAATATGGTCACCTGTACTGAGCTTTCCCATTAAATCTGAATGAAAAAACCACTACAGAGAAAAGAGCAGGGGAAACGAGGGCAAGAGAAGATGGGGAAGGATTCCAGAAGGTGCACATGAGGAAAAGGAACCAGAGGCAGATATGTAATCAGAGAGAAAATTGAAATGAAAAAGATCAACGAACCCTCAACCGGTTTTCAGCCCTTTAGTAGGAAGAAATAGGTGAGATAATCCTCGACAATACCATGGAGACAGAAAGTCTGCAAAAAAAGGACCCAGAAGGAAACAAGATAAAGAGAAAGGAGGCAGTATAAATCCCAAAAAGGAAATACCTATGCACATGCTAGAACAAAACCCAATGGAGATTGATAACCCGAAAGAGGACCTCAGCGTTGAAGAACAAGTGATGAAGTGTTTATTGCAAGAATGGAGACACCTGGATGAATGCTTCATCCCAGAGGATCATAAACAACTCTATAAGGAAACATTCCAACGATAAAAAGCTAAACACGGCTCAGTTATCATAATCCAACCGGACCATCTAGGTTCCCAAATCAGCTAAGGGTAAGAAACAGGGACTCAAGGAAAAGGAGGGAAGAAGTCGGGAAGAAGGACACTGAACGAATCCAAACAAATGGTTGGGGAGCTACTAATACACTGTTTCAACACAGCGGAAATAAAAATCGTTTGCGAAATACGTTGTTTCAGCAACGCGGTTTCGTCAATTGCTGAATGCAGTGTTTTAGCAACGCTGAAACTGATGTTTCAGCAACACTCTGTTTTGACGCCGAGAAACTATTTTCTGCTTACGGTGTTTCAGCAATACATAAAGAAAAACTTGTATTCATTAACAATAAACCAACTGTACAAAAATGTCTTCCTCACATAGAGGGATTTTCACAAGATATTATGTTGAAGAGCATCTTCCTCTTGACAGAGGGATTACAATAGGAACGCTTCAGTTCCACAAACCAATTTTTCACTATTTCAGAAAATTACAGTTTCAGCACTGCTGTGCGTTACAAAAAAAAGACTCCTTATCATTCTTCTAACATAAAAAAAAAAGAACTTCTGTTCATTACATTTATATGTTAAAAACATATTTGACTTTAAACAATAAGATAATAAAAATATCTTCTAAAGCTTATTTGTGTATTGAATGCAGCGAGCGGTGATGCCTTTTGAAGAAATTAAGTCGGCTGTTACAGGGGAATTTAATTCTGAAAATTTAATGCGCAGTAATGTGCAAAATATCAAGCACGACTTTGAGGCATCCAACAGTCTGGAATATCTACAGCAAATCGAATTTTTGTCCAGCTGTTTATGTTGTAGTTGGAATTAAATTCCAACACTCCCCCTTAATTTCAACTGCTGGGTTTTTCTGCATACCCAGGCATTTCCTGAAATGATCAAAACTTTTCTTTCCCAATGGTTTTGTCAAGATGTCAGCTAACTGATCCTCTGTTCTGCAGTGCTGCAAAACAATCTCACCATTGTTTAACCAATTCACGTATGAAGTGAAATTTGGTGTCTATTTGCTTTGTCCTTTTATGAAAAATAGAGTTTTTAGACAATGCTATTGCCGAGCTATTGTCACAGTAAATGGTTGTGCCCTTTTCTTGTTCATGACACAAATCTCTGAGAACTCTTCTCAGCCACACTGCTTGGCATGCTGCTGCTGTTGCTACCACATACTTTGCCTCTGCTGTTGACAAAGACACAACTGGTTGCTTCTTGGAAGCCCATGAGATGGCTCCCGATCCCATATGAAACACATAGCCCGATGTGCTTTTCCTATCATCAACACTTCCAGCCCAATCACTGTCAGCGTAACCTGTCAACATGAAACTTTCAGAAGAGGAGTATAAAATACCAAACCCCTTCGTTCCATTCACATACCTTAGAATCCTCTTGGCTGCCTGCCAATGAGTCTCTTTCGGTCTTTCCATAAATCTGGAGATTAAACTCACAGCGTGCATAATGTCCGGCCTAGTTGCAGTCAAGTACATAAGGCTGCCAACTATGCTCTTGTACAATTTTGGATCAAAATCCTTGCTGCTGTCTTCTTTGGTCAATTTCAACCCCATTACAGTTGGAGTCACAGCTACCTTGTTGTTCTGCATGTTAAATCTCTTCAACACTGCTTCTACATTTTTAACTTGAGAAATGAAAACACCATTTTCACTTTGGTCTACTTCAATTCCAAGAAAATATCTTAAGAAGCCCAAGTCAGTCATTTCAAATTCACTTTTCATGACTGCTTTAAAAACAACAATGAGAAAAGCATCATTGCTAGTAAAAATCAAATCATCTACATATAAAACAACAATAAGAATCTTACCGTCATTCTCCTTTATGTAGAGTGTGGGTTCACCATCACACTTATCAAATCCATTCTCAGTCAGATAAGCATTTATTCTGTTGTACCATGCTCTTGGAGCTTGCTTCAGCCCATAAAGAGCCTTCTTCAGTTTGCAGACTTTATGCTCTTGGCCTTCAACTTCATAACCTGGAGGTTGTTCAACATAAACCTCTTCTTTTAACACTCCATTTAGGAATGCAGATTTAACATCCATCTGATAAATCTTCCATTTGTGTTGTGCCGCAATAGACAACACTGTTCTGACTGTTTCCATCCTTGCTACTGGTGCAAAGGTTTCATCATAGTCTTTGCCTTGTTGCTGCTTGTAGCCTTTCACAACAAGTCTTGGTTTGTCCCTGTCAATCTTGCCTTCAGCATTACTTTTGGTCTTATAGACCCACTTAACTCCAATGACATCTTTTCCTTCATGGAGGTCCACTAACTCCCATGTTTTACTCTTCTCAATTGCACCAATTTCTTCATTCATTGCTTCAATCCATTTATCTTCATTTACAACATCTTCAAAATGAACTGGGTCATCAACATGACAATACAAAGCGAATAATGAATTCAGACCGGTATTGTTACTTACCTCTCCTTGTTCATAAATCTCATTCAGATTTCTGAATCTTGGTCTTCTTGGTGTGCTTGGAGTTCCATCCGAACTTGAGGGTATTTCTGATCCCTGTGGTGTGCTTGGAGAAGCACTTCCTCGACTTCTCAAGGCTGTTCGAATTCCAGCTTGTGGTGTGGTTTGTTGTACTTTCTGTGGTGGAGGAGGAGCCACCAAGGAAGGATTATTTGCTGTTGTCCCTTCCTCTTCTTCTTCGTGAGACACAATTGTCTTCACATTCACTGTTTTCTCTAAGCTTCCATCCCAAGCTTCATCTTCAATGAACTGCACATCTCTGCTTACTATCAATTTCTTGGTGGATGGATTATAGAGTTTGTATGCTTTTGACTCATCACAATAGCTAATAAAGACACACTTCTCCCCCTTACTGTCAAGCTTCTTCCTTAGCTGATCTGGTACATGTGCATATGCTACACAACCGAATACTCTCATGTGAGTGACAATTTGCTTTTGACCACTCCATGCTTCTTATGGTATTTTGTTCATGACAACTTTAGTTGGGCATCTATTCAAGATGTAAACTGCGCAAATGACAGCTTCTGCCCAATACTCATGCGGCAAGTGTTTTACCTTCAGCATACTTCTGACCATGTCAAGAATGGTCCTATTCTTCCTTTCAGCAACACCGTTTTGCTGAGGTGTATACCTCGCGGTGAACTACTTTTGTATGCCATTCTCTCTGCAAAAATGCAGAAAGTCTTTGGAGATGTACTCTCCTCCTCTATCTGTTCTGAGCACTTTGATATAATTCCCACACTGCTTCTCAACAAGAGTTTTGAAGTGGCGGAATTTCTCAAACACTTCACTCTTCTGTTTCAGCATATACACCCATGTCTTTCTGGTTTAATCATCAATGAAAGTTAAAACATATTTATTTCCAGAAAATGATGGTATTTGCATCGGTCCACACACATCAGAGTGAACAATTTCCAAGGGTACTTTTGCCCTTATACTCTTTCCTGCTTGAAAGCTTTCTTTGTGTTGCTTGCCCAAGATGCAGCCTTCACAAAGGCTGTCCGGTTTCTCAATCAATGGAAATCCCTTTACCATTCCCTTTCTGTGCAACAGATTCAAGCCTCCGAAATTGAGATGTCCAAATCTCATGTGCCACAACCAATTCTCATCTTTCACTTGTTCCTGAAAGACTTCTTGTGTTACAGCTCCAATAGTTCTTCCTTCCTTCAAATCTACCCTGAGTTTGAGAGGAAACATTCTATTGCTGGTCATCTGCACCTGTGCAATGATATTCTTACATGGAGGTATGTCTCTGATTGTACACATATCATCTTTGAAGAACACATTGTAACCTTTGTCAATGAGCTCTCCAATGCTCAAAAGATTACATTTCAGACCAGGTACATAGTATACCTCTGGCACAATCATCTGTTCTCCATTTCTTGCTCGGATAATGACTCTGCCCTTACCCTTGACAGATATCTTACTATCAGTTCATGTTGTTACCTCAGATTTCACATTTTCATCCAGATTGGCAAACATTGCAATATTTCCAGTCATGTGATTACTACAACTTGAGTCTAAGAACCAAAAATCTTCTTGTTTTTCTTGTGCAATGTTACATGCTAACAACACAATCTTTGGATTCTTATCTTCTTCATTTGCAAAATTAGCATTCTGCCTACTATTCATGTCATTTTGTTTTTTCCTACATTCATTGGCGTAGTGCCCATATTTCTTACAATAATGACATTGTACTTGGGATTTGTCATACCTTTGTCCATGAGCTTGCTATTTACTTGAACCTTTATCTTGGTTCTGATTGCAGCTCCTTCCACTTGTGCTTGCAGAATTATTTCTGCCTTTGTTTTGGCTTCTTCCATGACCTCTGTTATTTGCTCTGCCTCGACCTTTTCCTTGGCCAAAAGACATCTGAGTCTTGAATGCTTGCTCAAAATAGGAATCTGTTCCTCTACTCAGTCTGTGTTCATGAGACATAAGAGAAGCACTCAGTTCATCTACTGTGAACTATGAGAGATCCTTTGTTTCTTCTATTGCTACCACAATAGCTTCAAACCTTGAGGGTAAACTTCTCAAGATCTTCTCTACAATCCTTCTTTCTTCAAGAATCTCACCATGAGATCTTATCTGGGTTATCAACCCAATAACCTGAGTTAAGAATGAATCTATTGTATCAGATTCCTTCATGCTGAGTGTTTCAAAGTCTCTCCTCAACATCTACAACTTTGCAGTCTTCACCTTCTCCATGCCTTGATAGGCATTTTTGAGAATATCCCATGCCTCCTTGGATTTTGTTGCTGCTGCAATCCGTGGAAAAACATTTTCATGTACTGATTGGAAGAGAAAAAAGAGGGCTTTGGCATCCTTCTTCCTGTCGCTCTTCAACTGGTCTCTTTTTGCTACTGTCAAAGCAGCCAATGCTGTTGCATCTGCAGGTTCAATATAGCCAGTTTCAACCAGCTCCCATATTCCTTGAGAAGCAAACAATGCTTTCATTGTTATGGACCAATAACTGTGATTTTTCCCATTAAACTGTGGCAGTTGGGAATTTGTCAAACTAGTTCCAGCATCTGCCATATTAACCTGTATAAGTAAAGAAGAGATACTGACTGTATAATTAAAAACAAGCTAAAAATTTTCTCTGCTGGAGAAAATCTGCTCAATAAGCTTCTTACAGCTCCTACAGTGAAAAAACAAACTCTGTTTTTGACTCACTGAGTGCCTAGACCAGCTCTGATACCATGTTGGTAATTTCTGATAATTCCAAACAAAACTGAACAAAACAGAATAATACTCTGTTTCAACACAGCGGAAATAAAAATCGTTTGCGAAATACGGTGTTTCAGCAACGCAGTTTCGTCAATTGCTGAATGCAGTGTTTCAGCAACGCTGAAACTGGTGTTTCAACAACACTCTGTTTTGACGCCGAGAAACTATTTTCTGCTTACGGTGTTTCAGCAACGCACAAAAAAAAACTTGTATTCATTAACAATAAACCAACTGTACAAAAATGTCTTCCTCACATAGAGGGATTTTCACAAGATATTATGCTGAAGAGCATCTTCCTCTTGACAGAGGGATTACAATAGGAACGCTTCAGTTCCACAAACCAATTTTTCACTATCTCAAAAAATTACAGTTTCAGCACTGCTGTGCGTTACAAAAAAAAGACTCTCTATCATTCTTCTAACATAAAACAAAAAGAACTGTTGTTCATTACATTTATATGTTAAAAACATATTTGACTTTAAACAATAAGATAATAAAAATATCTTCTAAAGCTTATCTGCGTATTGAATGCAGCAAGCGGTGATGCCTTTTGAAGAAATGAAGTCGGCTGTTACAGGGGAATTTAATTCTGAAAATTTAATGCGCAGTAATGTGCAAAATATCAAGCACGACTTTGAGGCATCCAACAATCTGTAATATCTACAGAAAATCGGATTTCTGTCCAGTTGTTTATGTTGCAGTTGGAATTAAATTCCAACAGCAACTGCTCGCAGATATGAAACTGCGCCCTCCCTCCGGGTGATAAATAATAATGGATGTTTATCGAATGGTAACAACAACGACAACAACAACACTAGATAAGGAATGCCACCCCCCTTCCTATTTAAAAGGATAAGAAATACCACCCGCCTTCCTGTTTCTCCCACCGTTGGGATAATACTTCCGTTACCAGTAAGACGAGACTTCGTTAACTAAGTGTTAACGAATTGAAAATAGCAAAATTATATCATAATTAAATAGTGAAAAATTAGATTTTAAATAAAAACAAAACGCACAGGAAAGGAAAATTAAGGTACATATTTGTACTTTAGATTTAAATATAGGCCACAGAAGGAAGAAGCAGTGTAGATCTAAAAATAAAAATAACCCACTGAAGCAACAACCTACAATTAACCCACCCGCCTTCCTGTTTCTCCCACCGTTGGGACAATACTTTCGTTACCAGTAAGACGAGACTTTGTTAACTAAGTGTTAACGAATTGAAAATAGCAAAATTATATCATAATTAAGTAGTGCAAAATTAGATTTTAAATAAAAACAAAACGCACAGGAAAGGAAAATTAAGGTACATATTTGTACTTCAGATTTAAATATAGGCCACAGAAGGAAGAAGCAGTGTAGATCTAAAAATAAAAATAACCCACTGAAGCAACAACCTACAATTAACCCACCCGCCTTCCTGTTTCTCCCACCGTTGGGACAATACTTCCGTTACCAGTAAGACGAGACTTTGTTAACTAAGTGTTAACGAATTGAAAATAGAAAAATTATATCATAATTAAGTAGTGCAAAATTAGATTTTAAATAAAAACAAAACGCACAGGAAAGGAAAATTAAGGTACATATTTGTACCTTGGATTTAAATATAGGCCACAGAAGGAAGAAGCAGTGTAGATCTAAAAATAAAAATAACCCACTGAAGCAACAACCTACAATTAACCCACCCGCCTTCTTGTTTCTCCCACCGTTGGGACAATACTTCCATTACCAGTAAGATGAGACTTCGTTAACTAAGTGTTAACGAATTGAAAATAGCAAAATTATATCATAATTAAGTAGTGCAAAATTAGATTTTAAATAAAAACAAAACGCACAGGAAAGGAAAATTAAGGTACATATTTGTACTTTAGATTTAAATATAGGCCACAGAAGGAAGAAGCAGTGTAGATCTAAAAATAAAAATAACCCACTGAAGCAACAGCCTACAATTAACCCACCCGCCTTCCTGTTTATCCCACCGCTGGGACAATACTTCCGTTTCCAGTAAGACGAGACTTTGTTAACTAAGTGTTAACGAATTGAAAATAGCAAAATTATATCATAATTAAGTAGTGCAAAATTAGATTTTAAATAAAAACAAAACGCACAGGAAAGGAAAATTAAGGTACATATTTGTACTTTAGATTTAAATATAGTCCACAGAAGGAAGAAGCAGTGTAGATCTAAAAATAAAAATAACCCACTGAAGCAACAGCCTACAATTAACCCACCCGCCTTCCTGTTTCTCCCACCATTGGGACAATACTTCCGTTACCAGTAAGACGAGACTTCGTTAACTAAGTGTTAACGAATTGAAAATAGCAAAATTATATCATAATTAAGTAGTGCAAAATTAGATTTTAAATAAAAAAAAACGCACAGGAAAGGAAAATTAAGGTACATATTTGTACTTTAGATTTAAATATAGGCCACAGAAGGAAGAAGCAGTGTAGATCTAAAAATAAAAATAACCCACTGAAGCAACAACCTACAATTAACCCACCCGCCTTCCTGTTTCTCCCACCGTTGGGACAATACTTCCGTTACCAGTAAGACGAGACTGTGTTAACTAAGTGTTAACGAATTGAAAATAGAAAAATTATATCATAATTAAGTAGTGCAAAATTAGATTTTAAATAAAAACAAAACGCACAGGAAAGGAAAATTAAGGTACATATTTATACTTTAGATTTAAATATAGGCCACAGAAGGAAGAAGTAGTGTAGATCTAAAAATAAAAATAACCCACTGAAGCAACAACCTATAATTAACCCACCCGCCTTCCTGTTTCTCCCACCGTTGGGACAATACTTCCGTTACCAGTAAGACGAGACTTCGTTAACTAAGTGTTAACGAATTGAAAATAGCAAAATTATATCATAATTAAGTAGTGCAAAATTAGATTTTAAATAAAAACAAAACGCACAGGAAAGGAAAATTAAGGTACATATTTGTACTTTAGATTTAAATATAGGCCACAGAAGGAAGAAGCAGTGTAGATCTAAAAATAAAAATAACCCACTGAAGCAACAGCCTACATTTAAAAGTACGAGTAACAACACTAACACTCGAAAAAAGGCCCATTAGATGGGCATGCACGTTGTGTAAAACTACAAGACTGAGTAACACTAGATCCATGCACGTTACATCTAAAAAGTTGTCCGCATCCTAAATTTACAAGTAAAAACAACACTGGAAATGAAATTTAAAAGTAAAAACAACACTGAAAATGAAATTTACGAGTAAAAGCAACACTGGAAATGAAATTTAAAAGTAAAATCAACATAAGATTCTATGAACAGTAAAGGAAAAGGCAAGGCCGTGAAAGGGTACTGGTTAGCCTTGCTCCAAGAGGACGGGAAACCCCTTCCTAATAGTCCAGAACCATAGCCATACCTTTTACGCCTCTGGGTGCAAGGGTTTTGGTTAGCCCGGGGCCAAGAGGTCAGGAAACCCCTTCCGAACAGTCCAGAACCATGGCCATACATGTTACGCCTCCGGGTTGCGATGCAATAGGAGCCGACAATGGAGTCAGCTACCTTGCAACCAGGCGTGTGCCCCTTTTATAACATCCTTAAAACAAATACTGAAGAATAAATGCTGAGGGTAGCCGCATGCAATGTGAAACTCATGAAAACAATTCGTCAACTTAACAGTTTTAGAAACACACAGAAGCACAATCTATTACTTAACTATGGAACACATGTGGGATTCTGTGAGGAACAACACATAAAATCTATGCAATTAACAACAAATAAAGACTAAACCCTTGACTGTGTATTTTGAGTTGGGCAAAGAAATATAGTACTTTTAAATTATTTCAACAACTATGCGCAACTGTGTAAACAATTAGCATATTAACATATTTAAAGTAACCATTGTCTGTTGCAAAAAAAAAAACACACATAACATTTAAGACCGTTTCAAAGCATTAAACCAAATCAAAATAATCACAGGAAATATGCTTCGTACTCTAGCCAGCATATATATAATCCACATTTTTAACTATGTATCAAAACAGAAAATGAGGGTTGTGCCATAGCTATCTAGAAACCCTCTCATAACATTGTAGCAGAGAGGCACAGTACTCGGGAGAAGATTATTGAAAAACCCTCTTAATTTTCAGTCTAACAACCAGACCCTAGGGTATACGAAAAC
This sequence comes from Pinus tabuliformis, assembly GCA_031772625.1. NCBI lineage: Eukaryota > Viridiplantae > Streptophyta > Pinopsida > Pinales > Pinaceae > Pinus > Pinus tabuliformis. The sequence goes on along the minus strand of CM062811.1, from coordinate 122,530,413 downwards.
AGTTAGAGCTATGTATTTGAGCCTCAGCTACAACACCCCTCATTTTGATAGAACAAGCCGGAGGAAAGAACCTTGAAAAAAGAAAGGAGGCATATGAGCATCGAACCTACACGGCGTGAGAAATCAACATGAAGAAACTGCATAGGATGTACCCGTGAACAGAAAATAGAGTCAAGTTAAAACTCAAATCAAAGGGCTTGTGAATAGTAGAATGTACAGGGTTTGGAAATGATGAACTTACCTGAGAACAGCCATGAAGACTCTCTAACGCTGTCAAACAAAGAAGTGGAAAAGCAATTAGTTTTTCCCTAAATTTAAAAACAGTAAAATGTAAATTTGAAAACCTGAAGAGTTCTACTCTGGAAAATGGTGAGTGAGAGAAGGAACAATAGGCTGGAAAATTTTCATGAGAACAACTTCGATGCATTTCCTCAGCTAGTAGGGAGAAACATTTGCTGAGATGATGGACGAGACTTATCCTTGGGCATTCATTCTTTGTAGTGCGAGCTACCTTATTACCATGATCGAAGGCGCGATGGTGGCTTGGGTGTATGATAAGGCAGATGAGTGGATATCAATACGAAATTGCGAATCCTTAGGAAAAGCCAATGAGTGGAGGCCATTTCGCGCCTGGAGAGAGGGCCATGGTTGTTCGTCTCACTGGAAGCTCTGGCAACAACCTCTGGACCTTGAAGAATGGGAAAGGAACTCGGTGAAACCTTTCCAGACCCCATCTTCCCAAAAAACTAACTGAACCAGTAAGAGAAGAAGTCTTACAAGTTAACATTGTAGTGTACCAGAAGGAAAAACCCGCGCCTGTAAATTACCTGCTGTAGAGCAGGAGTGAGCACGAGAATGAGGAGAAGCCTCGCCAACCTAGGCGAAGGTAGTTAGTGGAATGAAAAAACCTGGGCGAAGGTAGTTAGTGGTCAGATCAAGAAGACCCGTCGATGGTGGGATGTCAGGACATCGAATCAAATGAATTAAGACTTTAATTTCACATTGTAACATGTGCAAGTATCCAAGGATAGAACCAAGTTATAAACCCTAATAATAATGTAGGTAACTCATAGTTCCATAATAAATAAATAAATCCATAATGTGACCATGTCATTCACGATATGATGGGTAGAACGTAGTGGATATAGATAAGATAAGATAATTATATTTATGTCCAACTAATGACTGCAAAGTAGGTCAAAGGGACTGTTGAGTACTCATGTATATACAAAGCGGGAGAACCAAACGGTCTCCTATAAAAGATACAATGCATGAAGTAAATCAACATCTGGCCCTAGCGGAAAAGATCCAGGACCTAATAGGTCTGAGGATTAGACCCATCTCTCCTAACATCTGAGGTTGAATGAATAACGTTGAAGAAACTCAACAATGTCTGTTGGCCCGATGAAGAGTCGATGGAAAGTGCAAACTATCCACTAAATCGTGTCCTGGGGGGGTTCACACGTCGCTAAATGCTGGAGGACCTAGTCTGTCTCTGAGGAACGGATCTGAGATGGAACTGCTGTTGAGATCTCGTGTGGCAGGTTGAGGTCCCACAAATCCTCATTGATCTGGAGTCTGGATACATAATGGTATCAATCAATCTCTTGGTGCCCCTGTCTGAAGGTAGTACCCTGAAAAATGTCGTGATCCTTTGTGTGGGGTCTGGTCTAATGGGAGGCTGAAGAATATGCACTTGGAACCTAAGAGCCGCCTGCATATATAGGGTCAAACATATCTGATTGGGGTACCTGAAAAAGTCGACGAGGGTCCGAGAATCTCTGAACAAGCAATGAAACCTTCCTCCGATCTCATAGTAGACAGGGCATCCAAGGATGATGTGCACCTCGGTCTCCACTTCCTGTAAATGACATACCTGGCAGAGTTTGTCTAGTCTATCCACCTGGTGGTCTGTCTCTACCTGAAGTCTATGAGAACCTACTCTGAACTGGCCTAGAGGAATGCGATGAGCATGCATCCAGTGGTGAAAGGTATACTAGGGTCGAACAATGAGCCCATCTCTCAACTCCAAGAAGTGCTCAACATAGAAGGCCATATTTGGGCGCAACCCTCCTGGAGGATTGACCCAGGTGACCTGGACGAACTGCCTGTAGATGTCCTCCTTGATGATCTTGTTTAGCTCCTGCCTAGTAGGTAAAAGGTGACCATGAGCATCTAAAGAATATCGGAGAGGGAGACAATCCAACTGAATTCCCACTGACTCTAAGAGGTTTGAAACTCCTGTAAACCAACATCTGGCTTGGCCTGAGGGAGTAGAATGGGCAGTAGTCTCAAAAGAGCAACATGCCAAGTAAGGATAAAAATCCTTTCTCTTTATCGAGTCTGCCAAGCGCTGGACACGATGCAAGAATGAAACCAATCTGAAGACCGTCTCAAGCCGAAAGGGCTGAGCTCCAAACTCTGCAAGGATGATGTGTTGTAGCACTATCAGTTTGCACCTAATGATGCGGCAGAGAAGAAGAATCTGGACTCTCTCAGCTGAAGCCCAGTCTGGCTCAAGTAAAGACGGTCCCCGAATCTCTGAGCCATATAGAATAGTGGGACGAACCAAGGTGTCCATGAGGCTCATCTTGGACGAGATGTCCTGGAAGTGATGTTGAAAGCACTGTCTCTCGAGAAGCACTAAGGATCCATATCCTTTGTTGATCCGAGGCTGAAGTGTTGGTCACAAACTGAAGCGGGGACCTGAAAATTGCACCCCCCAAGTAAGTACACATGCTGGTGATCTCAATCTCCTCCCCTCTCAATAGAAAGTGAAGGTCTAAGGTTTTCTTCACCCCATTGAAGATCATAACCTTGGTTTTACCCAGGTTGACCGTCAACTATCGATGGTCACAAAACATAGCTAAGGCATCCAATTGCCTCTGTAACCCTTCTGGGGATGAGAAGAGGAGGACCACGTCGTCAGCAAAGAGTAGAATAGATATCAGAACCTGGTGAAGAAGGCAACCATCAGTGTCCTGGATATGCTCATGTAGAAATGCTTCCAACTCATACCATTATAGATTATAATTATCAACCATTATGGAGAAATGCTCTTTTTCTTTGTTAGTTATATCTTTCTAAGTTAAATTTTTGTCACACTATTTTAAAATAGTGGTGTAACTTTGACAGTTAATGGTATAAATATTATAGGTTTTGTTTTGTTTTGCTTCTTGATTAGATATAGTAATTTTTATTTTTTATTTTTTATTTTTATTTAACATATATATATTTATAGCCTTTCTAAATTTTATTCCGAAAATAACTATGTATTATCATGAATTACATATATTTTTTTTAATGGTATACACATTAGTTATTATATAGTTCTATCTTGCCAAAGTAAAACACCTTATGGATTTTCCACTTACTTTATATGTCTCATGCATCAAGTAGTATTATATTCTCTTTGCATTCTTCTTTCTAAAGATTTGGGCATGACACCCAACCTTGGTTGATCATGGGTTGAAGCCACTTGTGTATTACCTTGTTATACACCTTCAGGTTCATTGTTATTTCTTTATATATACATATACATCACAATCTAACTTCTCCATATTATTATGCAAACACTTATTATATGATAGTGATGGTGTTTGATTAAATGCATGGGAAAATTTTAGAGACTAATATTCATAGGTGCCTCAATTTTGCAAAATAAAAGATTCATAAATTTCCATTTTTTTTAAAATGATTAGACCAAATTTTAAAGTGTAATAATGTTTTACTTGAAAATTCACCAAATCCTATGCCTAGGGAAAATTTTAGGGGCTAATATTAGCAGGTTGGCTAATTTTGCATGCTTTTGAAATATAAAAGATTCATGAATTTCTATTTTTTTCTAAAAATGATTCGCCCAAATTTTATAGTATACAAATGTTTTACTTGAAAAGTAACCAAAATTTTATAGAGGTTGTATAAATTATAATGAATTTGAATACATTTAAAGAAATATCTCCAAACATTTTACAAATGGAATATTAAGGACTGGTAATATTCCCCAAGGTTTCAAAACTTCAATATGAGTTTCTATCGTTAAAATTTCCCTTGCCTATGCCTCTAAGTTTCGCCCATTATATATATACATGTATATAAAAATGTATCCATCCTCAGTGTTGTACCTTTCTATTGGAATTGTTTATAAGGTTGTGCAATGAATGCTCTAGACATGGGGCCTCCATGGCACCATATTCATCTATGGATGCCCCATGTAATTCAACTCACATGATGCCTTTATATGGATGAGGGGCTCACTATGCCAGATTGAACCCTAGAAAATTGTTTGTATTGACGATGGCGATCGAACGAAGGTTAATTGATGGTGATCATTGGCTTGATTTCACTAGATTAACTACCTTCATTTTCCCCTCTCCTACTTTAGTCTCATTTGGTGTTCGGTCTAGTTAAGAGTTAAGCTCTACAAGCTCATGGTAGCTTTGGTGAAGAACGAGGGTTTTCCCTATATTTGAGAGAGTTATCACCATGATTTTGATCCTCCTGCTTCAAAATTGTATCTAGAATGAATGTTCATACTAGTTGAGACAAAACATGCATAACAGGTCCTATTTCACCTTATAAAACTCTAATTCTTTATTTCTTCGTGGCTTTATATAGTTTTTTGCTTCTTGACATTTTTTTTCATGGATTCCATTCACTAATGGTTTGATTGATATACTTTTAGTTCAAACCCTAGCTCTTCTTCAAAGGTTTGGTTATGATGACCATCTTCTACAGGGATCCAACCATGATATGCCTCCTTCATGGCTTCCTCGACAATCATTTATTAGTGGTAAATCTAATCTCGAAACCCTAACTCTATTAATTCAAGAGCGGTTTTCTTCAAATTATAATTTAGATAATGGGGCATTCTTTCTTCTGTAGCAAGGTGTTGAGGTCAGGACTTTGTTCTTCCTTATCAAAGGTGAGAATTCAGGTTGTCATTTAGATTAGTTTACATGTCCTTCTGACAATTTCTAAAAAAATTGAAGGATGGACTAAATAATTCCTTCTTGTTTTTCCACAAGTTAGTTCTCGACTGTGCTTAGGTTTTATTCTGAGCTTCTATGAGAGTTTGATAGTTACAATTTCACTTCTTTTCGCTACAACTACTATAGGTGCTCATTTTCCTCTATCCTTTATAGGTTTCTGATGCCATTATGAGGCTTCAACTTGTTTGTGGTTCGCATGAAAATTATTTTTGTTTAGGGTTTGTATTGAGAGGGAATTAATTGGCCAGAATTATAATTTCAGTTGTTAAATTTATGTTTAGAGGGTTTTAATATGAGGCAAGTTCTAGGTCATAGTGGACAAAATTATATAATAATTATGTTTTATTTTATTGAGGGTTTACCCCTTCTATTAACTTCAAATTTGTTACTTGTAATTTTGAGATATGGTTGATACCCATATGGCCCAGAATATAAACTTCCTTTCTTTATTTTCAAGAACATTAAATGCATTTTATTTTCTTGTGGTTATTGTGCATGTTTATATATATATATATATATATATATATATATATATATATATATATATATATATATATATATATATATATATATATACCCAGCCATGGTTTTCCTTAGATTTTTTATATAATTTGCAATCAAAGCTTTTATAGTTGGAATTTGTATAAATTATGGTGTAGATTTGCAACTCCTCATGAAGTTTTAATCAAAATCACAAGACACAAACGTCTATTGCCTTGCAGAAGTTAATTCATAATTTAAAACAAAAAATTGAGACATGCAATAAGAAATAACACACATGCATAGAGTATTTTCCTTGGGAAATCAATCTGCTAAAAAACCCCAATGATTGCTTGTGTTAATCTAATGAATATAGATGTATTCCAATTGCTTTTCTCAACTGAGCATAACCTGCTAGTGGATAACCTATCTCTCTTCTCTCTAAGAAGCTCTGACCCAGACTTAGTCAATTTTTGCCTCTTCTTGAGCCCCTATTTCCTTTCACAAATCCTTGCAAAATTAGGTCCCTATTATTTAGGAATTTCTCCAAAATGTTTGCGCAATTCCTCAGGGTTGATCACTTGACCAATACTATAGCTATACAGTCAATCTAGTATATAATTAATTGTAGAATGCCTTGGAAACTACACAAAAAAATGGGAAACCCGTATTCTTTACATGCATGCAATAACTATTATCTTATTTATCATTTAACTAGATGATCTCTGAGTTATACTGATGTCCCACTACTTAACTAACCACGCACTAGTTTTATTAACAATTAGAACTAGTTAATTGATTACAACTTAAATTAACTCAACCTAGGCTCGTAAAATTTAGGAATCACTACATACAACTGAACTTCATGCCCGTAACTCAAATTAACTAAGTAAACTGAGTGACAAAAGCCATGCCGCACTAGTTAATTTCATCCAAGTTGTCTACTGATGTGGAAATTCGAATTTTGTCAATTTAAACAAGGCAAAATCAAATTGAGAATTTCTCTCTGCATTTTTCAACACTCTCTCTCCTCTCAACAAGAAAGGGATTATCAACCACCCTTATCCTACACCTCTAGAATGTACTGCATGCAACAAATCTCATTGTTTTTGTTGCTACTGTAAAATATGCAACCGAGAAGTATAAAATAAGAACAATGAATCAACTATGTATGCAACTATCTATTAGGGAAGTTATTGTGTTGTTGACTCTGCTACTGGGCCTTCTACTTTGCTATCAACACTCCTAATCACTCCTCAGTATCTGACTAAAAATGATTCTCCTGGTACTTGATACTGTGGGCACCCGTAGTAAGGTAATGATCCATGAGGAGAATTCCTCAATAGACCCTCCACAAATTTGTGTAACTCTGGGACTAAGGATCTACATCACTCCACCTTACTCAAGGAGGTATAGATGCATGCATGGCGAAATATGATCTACGCATAATGTTATTGCTTCCACACCGCTACTACAAGTACTACAGTAATGAGTCTAAAATCCTTAGATCTTGAAATACAAGCTTCCATAGGGCTTCTCCCTCTGACACTAGACTCCCTCTAAGTCTCAATCTCCCTATGGGAAATATCTCTACTCCTCAATCTTCCAATATCAATGATCACAACTCCTTTTTTATCAATAAGCATTGGCTCACTGATCTGCCCACTAGCATCCTTCTAGTGCCATTAACAATTCTTCACATAGGGTCTTCTGTATCTACCTTGAACTAGGGCTCCATAACTCTGCGTCCTAACAACTCATTAGTTCTTAAATAATCATTGTACTTCAGGACTTCAATGACTAGTTTCTAATGTGAATCCAACTCTGACACCATGTAGAAATCATTGTGTAGGTTTGCAATTGCTCATGAAGTTTTAATCAAAATCACAAGACACAAACCTACTCTAATGCTCTGTGGAAGTTAATTCACAATTTAGAACAAAAATGTCAGACATGCAATAATAAATAACATGCATGCACACAATATTTTCTTGAGGAAAGAAATCTACTAAAAAGAAACAATTCTTTCTTGCATTAATATGATGAATATAGATGTATTATGATTTCTTTACTCAACTGAGCATAACTTGCAAGTGAATAACCCATCTCTCTACTCACTAAGAAGCTCTAACCGAGACTTAGTGAATTTCTTCCTTTGCTTGCACCCCATTTTCCTTGCGCAAATACTTGAGAAATTAGGGCTCTATTATTTATGAATTTCTCCAAAATGCTTGTGCAATTCCTCAGGTTTGATCAGCTAACCAATAAAATAGCTATACACTCAATCTATTATATAATTAATTGTACACTTCCTTGGAAACTCCACCACAACTAGGCAACTTGTATTCTTCACACGCATGAGTTAATTATTAGATCACTAGTTAGTTAACTAGATCATCTACAAGTTAGACATATGTACCACTACTTAACTGGCCACCAACTAGTTCTATTAACAATCCAAACTAATTTAACTAATTACAACTAAAATTAACTCAACCTAGGCTCCTAAAATTTAGGAATTATTACATGCAATTGAACTTCATGCCCCTAACTCAAATTAACTAAGTAAATTAAGTGACACAAACCATGCCACACAAGTTAACAACATCCAAGTTTCTGTATTCAAGCTTCTGTGATACATAATGAATTAAGCAAAGTCTTTTGGTAGAAATCACATAAGAGAAATTTTTGGCCGACGCGTTTCGTACCAACTTCAAAAACTAGCCATTTAATATAGTCGTTACCTATTAATATTTTTAATAAATTAATGAAATAATATCATTATTTAAATATTTTTTCAAAAACTAGTCGTTTAATATAGCCGTTACTGAATAATATTTGTTTTTAATATATTAATAAATTAATATCATAATTTAAATATTATTGTTCAAATATGGCCATTACTTGAAATTATGTCTCTACATTGCTCTCTATTTAAGCCTTTTCCATGGTCTGCCTCTTCATCTAGTCTTGGTGAGGAACAAAGCATAAAATCTATGCAATTAACAACAAAGAAAGACTAAACCCTTGATTGTGTATTTTGAGTTGGGAAAAGAAATACTGTACTTTTAAATTATATTTCAACAACCATGCGCAATCATGTAAACGATTAGCATATTAACATATTTAAAGTAACCATTATCTATTGCAAAAAAAAAACACATAACAGTTAAGACCGTTTCACAGCATTAAACCAAATCAAAATAATCACAGGAAATATGCTTTGTACTATAGCTGGTATATATATAATCCACATTTTGAACTATGTATCAAAACAGAAAACGAGGGTTGTGTCGTAGGTATCTATAAACATTCTCATAACATTGTAGCCGAGAGGCACAGTACTCGGGAGAAGATTATTAAAAAAACTCTCTTAATTTTCAGTCTAACAACTAGACCCTAGGGTATACGAAAATAGTTAGAGCTATGTATTTGAGCCTCAGCTACAACACCCCTCATTTCCATAGAACAAGCTAGAGGAAAGAACCTAGAAAAAAGAAAGGAGGCATATGAGCATCAATCCCGCACTGCGTGAGAAATCAACGTGAAGAAACTGCATAGGGTGTACCCATGAACAAAAAATAGAGTCAAGTTAAAACTTAAATCAAAGGGCTTGTGAATACTAGAATGTACAGGGTTTGGAAGTGATGAACTTACCTGAGAACAACCATGCAGACCCTCTGGAAAGGAAATTAGTTTTTCCATAAATTTAAAAACACTAAAATGTAATTTCCCTGTGAATATTCAGGAGGGAGGCGATGGTCTAGCAAACAGGTACGGTTTCAATGGATTCAATCTAACAACCTTGCAGACATACCAGATTGAGAAGGGATAGCCGTAACATTCTACAATGGACCTGCTGATAGGAGCCATGACTAGAATGACAAGGGGGGAGATCCCCTCCTACCGTAATATCGCAGCAGGAGAATCTAGCCAGCATGATTCAGTAGGTAGCAACAGAGGCCATGGAAAAGGACCTCCGGTCTTGGCAGCTAAACGGGAAGTGACACTGGGTGGTAAATATCTACCGAGGGTGACTAATAAATGAAGATTTTTCATACCAATTAATAAGGTGTAAGAATACCGAAAATACATGAAGGACCATGTCCTTATAGGAAAAATTATCGGGACTTGGCCAACAGAAAAGGAACTGATCAAATGGATCCAACAACGATGGTAACCGAAAGGTCACATCGATCTCAAGCTAGTGGGGAAAGGGTTTTTTATAGTTGTTTTCGCTAACCTAGAAGACAAAGAGAAGGTGTTTGAGGATGGGCCCTATTTCTTCAACAATGAAAGACTCTTCGTTCGACATTAGGAGGAATGTTATAACCTAGATCAGGAACAAATACTCGCAGCCCTAGTTTGGGTTCAGTTGTTTGGCTTACCAATGGATTTCTAGGATCCAGAAATCTTGGAAGGGATTGGTAATTCTATTGGAACCTTTGTCAAAGTTACGGACTCTACACGAAAGGGCAGGTAGACCTCTTATACCAGAATCTCTGTATACATGAATATCATTGAACCGCTTCCAGACTACATAAAACTAGAATACCATGACGAGATCTAGCAGCAACCCTTAGACTATGAGCATGCCCCTTTTAGATGCCACCGATGCCATGAATATGGTCACCTGTACTGAGCTTTCCCATTAAATCTGAATGAAAACCCCACTATAGAGAAAAGAGCAGGGGAAATGAGGGCAAGAGAAGATGGGTAAGGATTCCAGAAGGTGCACATGAGGAAAAGGAACCAGAGGCAGATAGGTAATCAGAGAGAAAATTCAAATGAAAAAGATCAACGAACCCTCAACCGGTTTTTAGCCCTTCAGTAGGAAGAAATAGGTGAGATAATCCTCAACAATACCATGGAGACAGAAAGTCTGCAAAAAAAGGACCCAGAAGGAAACAAGATAAAGAGAAAGGAGGCAGTATAAATCCCAAAATGAAAATACCTATGCACATGCTAGAACAAAACCCAATGGAGATTTATAACCCGAAAGAGGACCTCAGTGTTGAAGAACAAGTGATGAAGCGTTTATTACAAGAATGGAGACACCTGGATGAACGCTTCATCCCAGAGGATCATAAACAACTCTATAAGGAAACATTCCAACGATAAAAAGCTAAACAGGGCTCAGTTATCATAATCCAACCGGACCATCTAGGTTCCCAAATCAGCCAAGGGTAAGAAACAGGGACTCAAGGAAAAGGAGGGAAGAAGTGGGGAAGAAGGACATTGAACGAATCCAAACAAATGGTTGGGGAGCTACTAATAAATTATGGAAGGGTAGTTCCATTGCCAGAGGTATTTCAAAAACCCCCAAAACTGTTGAAATGATAATTACATCATGGAATATAAGAGGCCTCGATAGCATAGGCAAACAGAGGTACCTCAAAAAATATCCTCATGTCGCAAAGAAGTTCCAAACATTTTTGTGGATGTCGTAGGCACTGGTTTTTCTTTAGCTAGAGAACTATCTCCAGGAAACAACATTCCAAAATAATATCCTCAAGTCCCAATAAACATTGTTAGAATTAGCACTCAACAACTGACATACGAATATATTTCTATCATTTGAGCTGTAAAGATACAAGAGAGAGTATAGAATGATATAGGTAGGTCAATGGTATAATAATAGTAGCAATATTCCTTGGTTTTAAGAGTAATCAAAATGAATATAATTCCATTAATTGGGGTCTAGGAGAGGCCAAGAAAAATGACAAAGCAACTAGATAGTTAGAGGAGTTCCTAAATGAAAAATAACTATCTTTTAGTGTATTCACGAGCAAGCTCGGTAAAGGAAACCTACAACAACACCTTTCTAACCTTGCTAAGCAATAGATGATCTTGAACTCCTTCCTAGTTTCAATAAATAAAGGCATGTTGATTGTCTCCGAGAACATAAAAAAATATCATGTATTCATTGTTGGCTTATTGGGCCCTGACCCAGGTTCAGAAGAGTTTTTAGCCAAACAAATCCTGCAGCTACGGCCCTTTCGGCAACAGCCCGCAGAGCGTGGACTGAGGTCTCACCCGAGGTAGCAGGGGAGGGTGCTGGAACCAGGTTTCCGCACCCTTGGGATGTCTTGATGTGTCTGGAGGGGGTCGCGAACCTTTCTGTGGCCTCGCACCACTTCTGTACTACTATCGGACTGTAGGTGTACTTTCTTATTAAGGAAATTATTATCGATCTGATCTTCTTGTTATAGTCTTTAAGAAAACATTTAACAATAAACCCAATGTGCGCATAAAAGATACAACCTCATATAACAGATGCATAAACCAGAACACAATAGATCCGCAATATAGAAAACAACTTATCTTTATTAATATCTTCTGTCACTACAACTAGATCCACCCTGTGCACTCAACTGCAGGGGTCTGTGCACACAACTGTGGACTCTACCAGGCCTTTGTACACACAGCTGCAGAGCCTCTATCTATCTACTAACCCTCTTGACTCAGACTTATAGACACAGAGAATATTGCCTTCACAAACCCATAACCATCCAGATCCAAAACAAAACTTAACTGCCTTCTACCCTTAGAGCCTCGCTCTATTTATACATTCCCATGGTCCACAGACCATGGGAAAATCGACTTACTTTTTATTATTCTATATTATTTTTGGGCAGACAACCCCTTGACTCAACCTATTACATTTCGTGCTCTGCTCATTTCGGAGATTTACAATATTATTTCCCTAACTTCTAGGCTTTAAGCCCCAAAATCATTACGAAGGGCCTCTACTACCCAACAGGCCCCCAACACAATCATCATGACTCGTCCTGAGTCACCCATTGGTGCGGCGATACGCGCTACCTAGGCGTCGCGGTCCACCATCCCTGTGAGTGACACACTTCGTGCTACTGCTCCCTCTTTATCGCCTGCAACTCTTCTGCTAGCTCCTGCTCCATTGCCTTCACTAATTCGCGCAACCGATGATGCTCATTCTGCTCTGCTCAGTTAACATAGAGCACCCCCTCATAGGATTTTAGCTCTAGCTGGGGTGCCACATACGAGAATTCTTCGTGCCAATGCAGCACGTCTCCAATTTCTGGTTGCCTATACGCATTGTTTGCTGTAGCTTGTGTTGTAATTTTGCAAGACAATTGTTGCTATCCATGAGATCCCAATCTTCAAGGTGTATAGGAGATGAACTATTAACCGCAATTCCATCGTTTGGCTCCGTATTCACAGGCTTTCCCTTATCTTTGATGGCTCACTGGCTAGCCCATGGGGTGGGCAACGGCATCCAGACCAGTTCTGCTTCATGGCTAAGACTTTTCGGCACATCCCCTACCAGTGGTGCTAAATTCTTCATGGTGCTCGCAACCATTGACACCATACGATCCAGAAAGTCTTGCATCTCCATTGGCCATATCACAACCCTTGGGCTTACTCCTTTATCGTAAATAATGAACAACTCCATCTCAGTGGGGAGACACAATAGCTTACTTTCCTCAAAATCGCAGATCATTTGGCGGATTCCCCCCCTGTGATTTATAAGCGTTTCGAAATTCAAATTCGTTGGTTCCCTCCTTTTTTTGTGCCATAACGTTAAGCCTGTGGTAGATCGTTCCAGATCTGGCTCGTATCGCATCTCCTAGTTGCCCGCCGCCCGCTCTTGTTTTCCATAACTCAGACATCTTGTCATGAATAGTGGCAGCAATGGTAACCTGTCTACTTGTCCACGCAGTAGTGCAGCACCTTCTGCGCAACCCCGACCCTGGTGACACACCAATTCTACGTGCCCCTTGATTTTTGTGCAGCTTCCCCACAGACTGCTTTAACTTCTCACACTCTCTTTCAACTACCTGGAGCGGTGAGACTGTCCTTCGGTCGGTTAGTCATGCGGTCAACACACCTGTGTAGAGCTTTAGGTGAATGCTATTTACTCTACCTGGGAAAGGCTCTCCGTTCAGCTTGGCAAGTTGGACTGCGCCCCCATCTATGACTTCTTATACTACATAGGGTCCCAACCAATGCATTCAGAGTTTTCCAGGGAATTTCTCAAACTTGCTGTCGTAGAGTAATACAAGATCATTTTCTTTGAATGCACGCATCTTGATATGGCCATCATGCCAAGCTTTTTCCTACTGCTTCTGTACCTGCTGATGGAATCCTGCCAGAAACCGTTCCTCCTCAAGTTCTTCCAATTGCGCGATCCTTTCTTCCAAAGCTGCGTGGTTTTCCATGCCTATCGTTGCTGCTATTCGCAAACTGGGTACAATGTATTCCATTGGCATGATGACTTCCTTTCCATAGACTAACCGGAAAGGCGTTTGGCCTGTCAACTTCTGTTCGATATACTCATAGCACAACGAGTATGCGCAAATCCCAATCATTCCGTTGTGCATTACAAGCCTTTGTCAATGCAGTCTCCAAGATCTTGTTGAAAGCTTCAACGGTTCCGTTTGCCTGCAGATGGTACGGTGTGCTTTTCTGATGATATATCTGGAACTCCTCAGTGAGCACGCTGATAGTTTCATTCAGGAAGTGTGTTCTGCGGTCGCTCATTAGGATTTTTGGACATCCAAATCGTGTTAACACATTATCGAACAAAAATTTCACAGCTGTAGTGGCCGTGCAGTCCTTAATCGGCTATGCTTCCACCCATCGGGTCAAGTACTCTGTCACGGTGGTGATATATGGCACCCCCGTCTTTCCTGGAGGTGTGATAAGCCCCACAGAATCGATTGCCCATTTCTCGAATGGTTGCAGCGTCATCTGTGGCTTGAGTGGCATTTCATCCCTCCGCGAAGGTTTCCCAGTCCTTTGACATACATCGCAGGCCCGACAATACCCTTTGGAGTCTTGATGTAGAGTTGGCCACCATAGTCCTACGCGAAGAATCTTCTGTGCTGTGGCACGTCCTGCATAATGTCCTCTTGCAACCCCCCTGTGTGCTTCGGCAAGAATCTGTCCTCGCTCAAATTCTGGTACATAATGGCGTAATATTTCATCGTTGCCCATTTTGTAGACGTGCCCTGCAATGATAGTAAAGTCTGTTGCGTATCCCAATTCTTTCTTCTGTTGAACTGAATATCCCTACGGTGCGGTTCTAGTGGTTAAGAAATGGATTATATCCTCAAAGTGGCCATCCGCGACGCGCACTGAATAGAGTTGTGCATCAGGTAGCCCCTCCTCTAGGTTTGTGGGTTTTTCACCATTCTCAATTCGGGACAAGTGATCTGGGCCTACGTTTAGACGTCCTAGCTTTACGATGACTTCAAAATCATATTCCTGAAATAATAACAGCCATCTACAAAGGCGCCCCCCAAAACAGCCTTATTCACTAGGTATTTGAGCACAGAGTGATCAGTGTACATCTTAAAGTGTCCTCCAAGTAGGTAGTGGCAATATTTCTGGAGTGCATACACCATCGCCAGTCCCTCCCGCTCTGTAGTGGAGTACTTCTTCTTAGCTTTGGACAATCGTCGACTTGCGAACGCGATCGGGTGATCAATGCCTTCCATGCCTTCCTGTGTGAGTAGCGCACCCAATGCGATACACGACGCGTCAACATGCACGTGAAATTCGATGTCCCATTTTGGAATGACCAAGATAGGAGCTGATGCCATCTTTTCCTTGAGTGTTTCCAGATTTTTGTTACATTCCTCATTCCAGCAATAAGTAGCATCCTTTTTCAACAACTGTTACATCGATGCCGTGATCTGTGTGTAGCTCTTGATGAACTTTTGATAGTAACCAGTGTGTCCCAGTGTGGCACGCAGTTGCTTGACACTTTGCGGTGCTTGCAGATTGAGTATGACAAAAATCTTTGCCGAGTCCACCATGAGGCCTTGCTTGCAGACCACATGGTCGAGCAAGTTCCCAAAGGGGATGAGGAAAGTACACTTCTTTAGATTTAGCGCAATTTGATGTCATCGACACGTATCCAGCATTAACCGTAAACTCGCAGTATGTTTCTTAACTAGCCCAAATACAGTCCAATCATCAAGATACACTTATAAGAACTTATGTATAAATTCCTTGAATGCAGCTACCACAATGCATGAGAATATTGCCGGCACATTCTTTAGTCCAAAGGGCATCACCGTATACTAAAAACAACCCCATCGGTTGCGAAAGTCGTTTTACTCCTATCCTCCGGCACAATCTTGATCTGGTGGTACCCCGAGAAACCATCTGTGAAGGAGTAAGCTCCATGTCCACCCAAATTTTCCAGTACTTCATTTGTAAATGGCATCGGGAATGGATTGTTAACACCTGCATCGTTGAGCTTCCTAAGATCCACACAGATGCGAATCTCTCCCTTTTGTTTCTTTTCATGTACAACCATTGGACTTACCTAGTCAGATTCCTCCACTGGTTCAATTATTCCTACTGCAAGCATTTTTTCCAACTCCTCGCGGACCTTTGCTTTATATTTTGGATTCAACCGATAAGGCCGCTGCTTGACTGGCTTCGCGTCCGGCTTCAAAGTTATCTTCATTATTCCTAGGTTGTCGAGGATCCATTTTAGCTCTGTGATTTTGGTCGGGAAGAAATCTTGATATTCTCGCAATAACTCGACGACCTTCTCCACCGTGGAATCATCCCAATAGTCCCCAAGCATTGCATAGTTCGGCTCCTCCTCCATACCAATGTTCACTTGTTTTGTTTTCAGTAGCACGGTGATGTCGGGGTCCTCAATCGTTGGTCCGTGAACCTCACGACTCCCCTCTATTTCTGGAATATTGACATTTCTGGGATCGTCCTCCTCATCTTCTATCTACGTATTGTAACATTCTAGGGCTTGGCTCAACTGACGTGATCAGTCTGGCGTCACTATTTCTTCTGGTTCTAGTGGTACCTTCAAAATGGCGGCCTTCACCACTTGCAATGCATCATCAACAGTGTCCATCAATTGGTCCTCAAACAAGAATGTAAATAAAAACCCTTCGCGCAAGATATCCCATTCGCCTGTACCATGTCAGAGTTCTGTTTCAATGTACCAATTCCTTGGGATGACGTCCAGGGTGTGATAAAATAAGTGTACCCACTCTGGTTGAGGCTCTTCTCCATAGACCTGGGTCCATCTGGTAAGATGCCTGCGCGGGTCATCACACCCATCATACTTTTCAGTTATTCGTAGTTCCGGCTTGCCAAAACTTATCTGCATCATCCGCCTGCAGTCGCGCTAGTCTTCAAAGGTTCTTTCATGTGTTCCCCACCAACGTGTAGGCATCACGAGCAATACCCATTTTAACACATCGAACCGTTGGTGCACTAGTACCACGCTTTCAAACTTGGTCAGGAATTCATCTACCGTGGTCAACCAATCATACATCGGCAGTTCACTATCCTGAGCTCTTACGAAATACAACGACCTAGTCACCATATTACAATTTAACGTTGTTACTTCGTTTAGCCGATTATACCACCACTCGTCTTCCTCATCTAAATTTGCATTACAGGACTCTGCACTCTCCCATGATATGTTGCCTTCTGTATTTGGATTGACCCAATCTTGATTGCGTGCAGTAATATTGTAAATACAATCCAGTTCATCATCACTTCCTTCATCGCGCACGGGTTCAGTGTAACGCAATCCTTCAGCTGGGTCTAGCGGAATGACTACGCGGAGTGACTTCTTCTCAAATATCATTTTCCGCTTCTTTAAATTAATGACCCCATTCATATCTATGGCCTAGTTTATCCCTAACAACGCAGGGTAAGGGCTACTTTCATCCATGATTTCTATTACCTCAAAGTTTGTTTGTGTGCTCGCGCCTTCTATATCTACAGTAATTCCTTGCAATCTTCCCATGGGCAGGATCTTCTGTTGGTTCGCCATCCGCAATTGAATAGGAGACCATTGTAGTGTGGATTTTCCCATGCGTTCCCAAGTTTGTTTAGGTAGCACGTTTGCATCCGAGCCTACGTCCAGAATGATCTGATCCATCTCATAGTCACCAATCTGCGTCGTTAATCGCATTTCCCTTCTAGTACGCGAAGCATGTTTCCCCAATTTTCGGACCACACGTGGTTCACCCAATCCTGCGCACCTAGCTATCAATTCTTGTAAGCTTTTAACCACCCTATTGTCACGAAGCAATTTCATGCATGTCTATAAAAAGGTAGTTAGCATCGAGGGATCCCTTTCCGGCTCGGGTTGATCCCTACTACCTGGGGTAGAGAACTTCGTGAAGCTCTTCCTTGCTTCCAGACACGTCTCCTTGTGAATCCCTGTGTCTTCCTTGGTTAGTGTCCCTTTATCCTCCCCTATGGCCATGCCACTTCTAAGCATCATATTCATGTTGGGGTCTTATTTGCGCAGTTCGGACCTCATCATTTGGACGTTCTGCGTCACCGTGGGTTGTGTTGCCCTTTTCTCATGAATCTGCGCTATCAGTGTGGGGCAATCTATCATTTCATGATCGAATTGCTCGCAATAGGGGCATGATATTCTGGTTGGATTAGTACAATCTTACGCGTAGTGTCCTGGTCCTCCGCAGTTGTAACAAATTAGTTTCCCGCAGCCCCTTCCTAGCCCCATTCCTCCCCGTCGTCATCTTCGACCTTGGAACCCACCACGCGCTATCACTGCGTCTGGATCCTGACCTCGCGCCTCGGTCTGCATCCTATAGGCCGGTGTTCGATCCATCAAGAACTCATAACTACGACAGTCTCGTTCATCGTGGCCCACTGATCTGCAAAACTTGCAAAATAGCTACTAGGGGGTTTGGGTAAACTTTTGTAGTAGGTGACAATTATCCATGTTGTGCTTTCCTCCCACCTGAAAAATTGCGCACTAGAGCGAGGGCGCCGCGCTTGGCCCTGCTTGTGCCTCTGGTCGCAACGGCGTTGGTCCCCCCACTGTTAAGTAGCTTTTGAATATCAGACAATGATCCTTATCGTGGCCCTAGCCTTCACAATTTACGCACCACACCTCCTCATGCACTTCCGGCCTGGGCGCCTTCTCCTGTTTCAGATTCTGCATTTCCAAGCCTAGATTTTGTATTTACGCGTGGATCTGTTGAACTCCCAACCCAGGATCCTGTATTGGAGTCTCATGCAACCTCATTGTTGTTTCTAATGCTTCAGCTTGGGTTGAGATCTTTTGTTGTGATCGCGTCGTCCTCA
The DNA here is from genome assembly GCA_031772625.1 of Pinus tabuliformis. Lineage (NCBI taxonomy): Eukaryota > Viridiplantae > Streptophyta > Pinopsida > Pinales > Pinaceae > Pinus > Pinus tabuliformis. The sequence continues at coordinate 122,511,847 of CM062811.1, read as the reverse complement.
GGTGTGGTGTCAAAGATGCCACAAACCACGTGTAGTGCTGCGCATCTGTTAGCGTCATGTTAGCCTCTCGGATCATACTCTTCAATCTCTAATCTAGATCCCGCGGGGTTTCACCAGGTAGCATCGGGATTTCCTTGAACTTGATAATCGACTGCGTCTCTGATTTCGGCCGACTAAACTCCTTTTTAAGCGCATCTCTGATCTCTACTATTCTGGAATTGGGGTAATCGCTAGAGTACTTAATATACCGGTGCCCAATCTTGCAATGCACTCACTAGGGTAACCTTTTTAATATTATCGTCCATAACTCCATGCGTTTCCCACACTGCCATTACCACGAACCAAAACTGTTCTGGATCTTCACTTCCTACTCCTTTGAACACAGGCAACTTAATCGCGTTCGCCATGCTGAACTTTTGGTTTGCGCACAGGTGTGCTAAGGTCACCTACGAACTCGTACTGCTTCTGATCCAATGAATCTTCAATATCTTTTTTCGTAGGATTCCAAGCTACCGACATCAAAACACCCCTTAGGCAGATCTCGGTCCCGGTAACGGAACCATTTGTTGGCTTATTGGGCCCTGACCTAGGTTCGGAAGAGTTTTTAGCCAAACAAATCCTGCAACTGCTAGCCCTTTCGGCAACAACCAGTAGAGCGCGGACTGAGGTCTCACCCGAGGTAGCAGGGGAGGGTGTTGGAACCAGGTTTCCGCACCCTTGGGATGTCTTGATGTGGTTTGGAGGGGATCGCGAACCTTTCTGTGGCGTTGCACCACTTCTGTACTACTATCGGACTGTAAGTGTCCTTTCTTAATAAGGAAATTATTATCAATCTGATCTTCTTGTTATAGTCTTTAAGCAAACATTTAACAATAAACCCAATGTGCACATAAAAGATACAACCTCATATAGCAAATGCATAAACCAGAACACAATAGATCCGCAATATAGAAAACAACTTATCTTTATTAATATCTTCCGTCACTACAACTAGATCCACCCTGTGCACTCAGCTACAGGGGTCCGCGCACACAGTTGCGGACTCTATCAGGCCTCTGCGTACACAGCTACAGAGCCTCTATCTATCTACTAACCCTTTGACTCGAACTTACAGACGCAGAGAATATTTCCTTCACAATCCCATAACCATCTAGATCCAAAACAAAACTTAACTGCCTTCTACCCTTAGAGCCTCGCTCTATTTATACATTCCCATGGTCCACGGACCATGGGCAGACCAACTTACTTTTCATTATTCTATATTATTTTTGGGCGAACAACCCCTTGACTCGACCTATTACATTTCGCGAGACCGCTCATTTCGGAGATTTACAATATTATTTCCCTAACTTCTAGGCTTTAAGCCCCAAAATCGTTACGTAGGGCCTTCGCTACCCAACATTCACATAGAGCTTGTTTCCCTGTATGTTGAATATGGTTCCATCACACTATGAATATAGGTGGTTTATCTTGAAAACATCATGGAGCTCCCAATGGAAGATCTAATCAAATTGTAACAACTGTCAACTTCATCTAAAAGTTTAAATCATTTTATTTATTAGATTTGCAAATGATGAGATGTTGAATAGTTTTAAGTGACTTTAAAGAAGCTCAACAATCACAATGTACATCTACTAACTCAATCTATAGATATTGTGTTAAAACTCTTAGTATGAGCGGTTCCAAATTTTTTGAATTTCTTGATTTTCCTGTTGAGCAAAGCTAGGAGGTTGGTATTTTTGAATTAAATGCTATAACATTAATAATCCTTGAAGGCCATTGTCATAGCATTATTTCCACATGCATGATGTATTTCTTTTTGGAATCTTATTAAACAAGTTCATTTGTGTGTGTATTTTGTGAGATGTTTTCTTGCAAGTTCACAAACTAATCTATGGATTAGATAGTCTCTTCTCACACATTTAATATTTATTTTTTTGCAATTTGATTAATGTACACTTATTATATCAAAATAATTTACTATTTTGGATTTGTTTTTGTAAGTTAAGCATTCATTTTTGTTCTGAATGTCAACTAATTATTTTTTTGATTGTGCATCTATGTGCTTATGAAATCATCATTACTTAATCGTTATGTTCATTTGATTGTTAGTAATCTTATTTTAGTTGATTTTTTTTTTGGCATAGAAATTGTGTCCCCGTGTTATGAGATTCATCCATATATCATAGCATTATTAAAACAAAAAATGACTACCGGGTCAAAATCTAGATGACTCTCTTATCGAAATGGTGTGAGGTCTAATTGAGACCTCATACTCGAGAGAACCCTTAGTAATAGTTGTTGGGTCATTTATCCTTATCAAAAAAGAAATAATAGTTCTTCAAATATGAAATATGTAACACTTCTTACATCTTATACTTTGATATTTTTTACTATTAATGAAGCATCCCTTCACTATTTATCTCAAGACTATGATCTTGGCTAAACATAATTGATTAACACATATATTGCACCCTTAGGTTTTCAAACCATTCTTTTTATTAGTCATGTGCAAAATTGTTTCTGAATGAAAGTATCACACCAAATCAAATATTTTGAGTTACATACACCTTCAACAATTGTATTAGATCAAATGATTATATATCATATTTATACACGCTCCATTCATATATACTTATACAATACAATTCCTATCTCATTAGGATTGAGAATTGCAAATTAAAAATTTCTTACTCATAAACCTCTATGCTTAACAAACTACAGAAGGTTACCCTCCATACTTGGCAATATCTCATTATTTTCAACATATTCTATTTTTTTTGTCATACAACCTTTAGCTTGTACATAATCCAACAAAATTTTTATGCAAGATAGATTTGAGTAGTAAAAAATAATTAATTTTCTTAGCCTTATATGTTGGGACTTCATCTTAAGGTTGGGGCGAGACATCGATCACATGACGTTAGGGGTATCTAAGATATGCAAACAATCCCTAGATGCTAGGGGTGCTTAAGGTAAGCAATCAAGTTATGTTGAAGTTTCTAGAGCAAGCAAAATACCATGTGAAAATATTGATAAGATCACCTTATTATAAAAATCCGAGTTTTGAAACTTTTCATAGGGTGCATCTCACCCTAACATTATTCTTGCTTCATGGAAAAACAACCAATTAAGAAGATAAAAATAAAATATATATATATTTAAAATAATCCAACAATGGCAACAATTTTAGGCCAATGATACTCTCTAAAGACTATATATAGCAAAACCTCTCTCATTTTTATATTTCACGCTCGTTAGTGCGAACACAACCGACCTTCCTAGAAGCCTAAGACTTTCTAATGACAAACAAGACAAATAAGAGCAATCCATCCCTAAATATGGTTTTACAATATGAGAAATCAAGTGTTTAGATCCTAAATCCAATAGTAGTCCAAATGATCGAAACCTGCATTCACTAACAATCAAACGATTAAATAGCACCTGCATATTTAACATATAGACCAAGGAGTATATTCATTAATAACAAATTATTGAGAAGAATGGACTTTGTATTAAAAGGTAACAAAAGGCATTACAATGATGCAAGCTCTGTCCACAAGAGATCTGATCAGCTAAATGGAAACAAGTAAAGATGGTAATCTCTCCTCACAAGCTTCTACAAGGAAGTCCTAATTATCTACCCTTAGGAATGTTCAGCTCTACAATGCCTATATTTATAGTGCTCTAGAGGAAGTTATTCTCCACCATCAATGGGATAAGCCCCTCTAGCTCCCTATTGATGGGATAAGTTCCTCTTTGGTAGGGATACATGAACCATCTGGATCATACATGTCAAACAAGCTTCTAGAAGACTCTCAAGTAACTTTAAAACTTGCGCCTTTTGACCTTTACAGGAGTTTTACATACTACAAGTAAAGTATTGTGAAATTAAGGCTTGCGTACCAGAGATAATTGACTTTAAATGACTTTTCTCTCTTTCTTGAAGTTTGACATAGGCATGAGACTTGCCAAGGAGGATAGTATTGGATGGAGCCATACTAACTGTAAGTAGTCATGGTGACATTTTTTAGTGTAACAATATATATCAGCCTAGATCCATCTTAACTCCGATCTATCAAGAGCCGAGAGGGATCAAATCTCTTTTCACTTTAAAAGAGGTTTTCATCTCAAGAAATTTAATCCCTTTGGGCGCTTGGTAAACCCAGAGTTATGATGGATTTAAGCTGGTTTAATAACAATTATAATTATATTAATAATTTTATTTTTTTATTTTATTTATTTTATTTTTATTTTATTTTGACTGAGTCAAAATATTAAACATTACTACATCTCTACCATACTCGGATCAAATGTTTACATAGGAGTTAAATTTACTTATGAACCTCAAATATAAAGAATTTTTTTAATAAAAAGTGAAGGAGGAAATCTTGGATAAAATATAATATTATAGTATTATATTTTACCCAATAATTATTACTACTACCACCGAGTAAAAAATGACGAGGAGGGTGGGGGGAGTTACTAATTAAAATGTAAATTTATTAAATTTTACCTAATATTTCCTATCACTCCTAACCTAAATTTTACATTTTACTCAATATTTCCCCTAGCCCCTACTAATTTCATAGTTGAGTTTGTTTAATTTTAAACTTCAAATATAAAGAAAAATTACAATAAAAAGTGGACCAGTTGAGGGGGAATATTGGGCAAAATATAATATTATAGTATTATATTTTCCCCAATATTTCTAGCAATCTAGTAAAAAATGGATGAAGGTAGGCATAAATATTAGATAAAATGTAATTATTACATTTTACCTAATATTTCTGCTACCTCACCCCAACTCACTTTCATAGTTAATCTTATTCATTTCTAGACTTACCATCCTAGATCTATTAAAGCTCTATTTCTATAGCATATTATTACACATAAATTAAGAGAATATATTACATTTATTATATTAAAGCGATTATCAAAGAAGCCATTAGAATGAAGAAGTAACTATTGTTCTGTACTTTGTGCAATCTTGTTTAACCTTACAATCACATAATAACCTCCAGGAAGCTTCATGCATATATACACATTATGTAATCCATTCAACAATAGAAACAAAACATACCAAAAATATTTTACCTTTACAAGCTAGATGGATTCAATGCCATCATTTTCTACAGGTAATTATGTATCTAATATAACATCAAACTAAGATGGATCTAAGCTAATTTAATTTCCCAATTAAATAGGTCATATTCCACATGAATACCATGGGTCATTTTTATTCTTTTTATTGTTAATTTTTATAGGGTTATTTTTATTTTATTTTATTTTATTGTCACCAAGTTAAAATATTTACGTTATATTACTTTACATTAAGTTACATATGTCTATCATATTTTATTTTTATTTTTACCAAGTCAAAATGTTTATATTAAATTTACACATCTCTAGCATCCTGGGCTGGAGAGCATCTCTCACCCCTATAAAAGATGAGTAATTTTATTAAAAAATAATAAAAATTATTATATTATGTTTTAAAATAAAAAAATTTTTTAAAATATTATATCCAAAATCTAGAGTCCACCAACGTTAAATTAACTATTTTACTTTAGTTATTTCACCCTTTCTCATAGAGAGAATTCCACAAAGTCAATGTTGAATTTATATTTTGGTCATACATAGTAATTATATTTATTTTTAATTAGGGCTGACATTGATATTAGATTAAATTTGTTAAATGTTAAAATGTTAAACATTTATCCTTAACATCTAACCCATATTGGGTTGTACATCGCTTCTCTGTGCAATAAAACTTTTTTAAGAGCGTCATAAAGGCTTCACAATTCATAACACATTTATTTATTTATTAGGTATCTCTATTTTGGAATAGGACTTCAATAATTTTAATTTAATTATTATTTGTTATTAGGTGGATGGTAGAGATTTAACCTATTTGGAATATGCCAGTTTTGTTATAATAATATTTATATATCATGGGTTAATATTTATATCCAAGTTAATTATTCCCTTTTATTTAATTTATCTAAAATTAACTGATTAAAAAAATGTCATATCAACATGTGTCATAGTGGACATGCGGTATTGATAAGGCATGATATTGACCCATGGTATTGTGACCAAAGATATTTATAAAAGGGTAAAATGGAGGTGAATCTCCATGGTTAATGTTGGGTTGTGTTAGATTCTTTCCACGACTAGCCCATGTAGTTAACTGGGGGATTAGAAGGGGGGCGGAGCCTCCCTTTGTTGCGCCGATTGCATAGCGGGGGGAGCCACAGGGGGTTTGAGGGGTGCAGGTAACCCCACTCTATGGGGCTGGGGCAGCGCCCCAGAAAATTTTGGTTTTGGAACCCATGTTAGGTTGGGCAGATCCACCTATGGTTTTGTGCATGATTTTTGCACATGGTTTTGGATGTGATGGTTTTTGGTCCATGGTATTGGATGCTTCAACATGTATAAATATGTATTATAACATTGAAAGGAACATAATGAAAAATCAAGCTGGTAGTCTCGGTTTTGGGATCCAGGGGAAAATATTTGTATATATGTGTTTTATGTGTTATGCTCTCGCAATGTTTATTTTCTATGTTTTAGAATTCGTATGCAGGTAATTTCTGTACAGGGTTAAAACCTACATTTGGTATCAGCGCTGTTTTGACTTCAAGGGGACACCTTTGTTGCTGAGGGGTTTCACTCGGGCTTGTGGTAAACCTTATTCAGTGGGAGATCTGTGAGATCGATTCTGGTGGTGAAAAAAGATGGTGAGCAGTGGAAATATAGAAATCGAGAAATTTAATGGTCAGAATTTTGAGTTGTGGAAACTCAAGATGGAGGATCTATTGGTGGATAAAGATCAGTGGATTGTGGTAGATCTGGGTACTAAACCAACGGGAGTGCCCGATGAAGAATGGAAGAAGTTGGATCGGAAGGCAAAGAGAACAATACGATTATGTGTCTCAGATTCAATATTGCTGAATGTATCAGGGGAAGCTACAACAAAGGCTTTGTGGGACAAGTTAGGGACTTTTTACCAATCTAAGTCTCTGGTGAATAAACTGTTCTTGCGGAAAAAGCTGTATAACTTGAGGATGAAAGATGGAGACTCAGTGACAGAGAATTTGAACGCATTCAATATTGTGGTAAGTCAGTTAGCATATGTTGATATTAAAGTTTCAGATCAAGATAAGTGCATTAGTTTGTTGTGCTCTCTACCAGATTCGTGGGATAGTCTGGTTATTGCAATAGGTAGCAATGCAACTGCCTTGCAGTTTGATGAAATAGTCTCATCCTTGCTGACGGAGGAGATGAGATGGAAGAATATGGAGAGCTAGAATGGTGATGCCTTGTCTGTACAAGGATGGTTCCAGAACATAAACAAAAATAAGTCATCGTGTGGGAGATCTAAATCTCCAGGAAAACCTATAAAGGTGGTGTGCTGGAAATGCGGAAAGGAAGGGCACTAGAAAAGGGACTGTAAATCTAAAGCTCCTGATAAAGGAAAGGGATCTGATGATGCTCCTTCTGTAGAGGCGAAAACCACCTTAGATGAAGGTGGGGATGTGTACTTGGCTTCTTCAAGTACACATGTAGATCATGAGGCATGATTGATTGACTTAGGTGCATCCTTTCACTTCACTCCCCATAGAGAGTGGTTCTGCGAGTATGAGAAATACGATGGTGGTGATGACTTCTTAGGGGATGATAGGAAAGCTAGAATCATTGGTCATGGAAAAGTAAAGTTGAAGTTGCAAGGTGGAAGGGTTAGAACACTTCCGGGTGTTCTACATATTCCTGCATTGGCCAAAAATCTAATTTCTGTAAGCAAGTTGGATGATGTAGGTGTAAAAACAGTATTTGAGAAGGATATTTGCAAGATGTTTCGAGGAGCACTGGTATTGATGCGGGGAGTTCAGATTGGAACTCTGTACAAGCTACAAGGTAGCATGATTGTTGATGGGTGCAATATTTTTGTGGTTCCTGAAAATGAAGCAGAAATCTAGTGGTCTCTGGAGAGAAGACCATGTTGTGGCATCAAAGGCTTGGACATATTGGAGAGAAGGGCTTTCGAATACTTCATGGTAAAGGTATGGTAGAAGGTATGAGTAATAGCTCTTTGGATTTTGATTTCTATGAAAATTGTGTATATGGGAAGCAGAATTGGGTGAGTTTCCCCTATAGTGGTAAGTGGGCGAAACATATATTAGAGCTTGTGCATAATGATGTGTTTGGACCTGTGAAGGTTCCATCACTGGGTAAGTCTGTGTACTATGTATCATTTATAGATGACTTCTCAAGGAATACATGGATATATTTCCTTAAGAATAAATCTGAAGTCTTTGACAGGTTTAAAGAATTCAAGGCTCTAGTGGAAAACCAGATAGAGAAGAAGATAAAGGTGCTGAGGACAGATAACAGTGGAGAGTTTTGCAGTAAGGAATTTTAAGAATTTTGTAAGAAGTGTGGTATAGCACGATAGAAGACTACTCCATATACACCTTAGCAAAATGGAGTTGTAGAAAGAATGAACAAGACATTGATGGAAAGGGCAAGAAGCATGCTCAGTGGTGCCAGGTTAGGACAGGAATTATGGGCAAAGGCAGTGGAGATAGCATGTTACCTGGTCAACAGATCACCTTCATCATTGTTCGAGGATAAAACTCCATAAGAGGTATGGACCGGTAAGAAACCCTCTCTTTCACACCTGAGGGTATTTGGATGTGATGCATATGTACATGTTCCAAAGGAGAAATGAACCAAGTTGGATAGTAAATATGAAAAGTGCATCTTTATTGGGTATAAGGATGGTTTAAAGGGTTATAAGCTTTGGAACCCAATAACAAGGAAGGTTGTGTACAACCGAGATGTGGTATTCAGAGAGGTGAAAGATGTTATTAAACATGAATTCCAACCAAAGGAAGTTGAGAAGATAGAGTTTGAACTAAAGGAGGAAGAATCAGACTCTACAATAGAGGAGGAATCAGAAGATGAGGAGCCACAAACTCCGGGTGTGAGAAGATCAGTTCGAGAAAGAAGGCAAACAGAAAGGTATAGTCCATCTGCTTTCTGTTCAAATTTTTCTTTATCTATTACTGATGATGATCCCAAAACTATGAAGGAAGCAGTAGATTCAGAGGATGGAAAACTCTAGAAAGAGGCCATGGTTGATGAAATGGCATCTTTGCACAAAAATGAGGCTTGGGATTTGGTGGAGTTGCCGGCTAGAAGGAAACCCATTGGCAGCAAATAAGTGTTCAAGAAGAAGACAAATGCATAAGGAAAGGTGGAGAAATACAAAGCTCGATTGGTAGAAAAAGGTTATTCCGAGGTGCCAGGAATTGATTTTGGTGATATTTTTTCTCCTGTTGCCAAGGTAACTTCTATTAAATTACTTTTATCTGTTGTTGTTGCTTCTGATTTTGAGGTAGAACAGATGGATGTGAAGGCAAAATTTCTTCACAGGGATCTGGAAGAGGAGATCTACATGAAGCAACCTAAAGGCTTTGTGGTGAAGGGTAAGAAAAAATTGGTATGCAAGTTAAAGAAGTCTCTGTATGGGTTAAAACAATCACCAAGGATGTGGTATCAGAAATTTGTTACATTTATACGGGGACTTGGCTTCACCAAAAGCAAAGCATATCACTGTGTGTATTTTAATTTAATTGGTGACTGTGTTATTTACCTAGTCTTGTATGTGGATGATATGTTGTTGGTTGGAAATGAAAAAGAATTTATCCAAGATTTGAAGAACCATTTGTCCCCCAAATTCGACATGAAAGATCTTGGTGCTGCAAACTATATTTTGGGCATGGAAACTAAAAGAGATCGGACAAAGAGGAAGCTTTGGTTAAGCCAGAGGAAGTATGTTGAGACAATATTGCAGAGGTTTAATATGCAGGATAGTAAACCGGTGAAGGTTCCTATTCCTGTAGGTGTAAAGTTATCTGCTGAACAATGTCCCAAGACACAAGAAGAGAAAGAGGACATGCCCCATGTTCCATATGCAAGTGCAGTCGGTAGCCTGATGTATGTGATGGTCTATACTAGACCAGACATTGCACATGCAGTGGGAGTATTGAGTAGGTTTATGTCAAAACCAAGGAAGGAGCACTGGACAACAGTGAAGCAAGTTTTCAGGTATTTGCGTGGCACTAGTGATTATGGTTTGTGCTAAGACCTAGATTCGACAGTGTTGGATATTCATGGCTTTTTTGATGCAGACTGGGCTGTTTAAAATGCAACAAGATGATGGAGCTTAGTGAAAAGAAGTCGCCTTCACTAAGTGGGCCCGCAAGCTATTTTTGGCGCAAAGTCTATTTTTAGACTATGTCTATTTTTAGACATACGGATCATGGTCTATGAGTTGCAGGATGCTATTTATGGATGATTGGTCATGTTGGTAAAAATAGATGGACTTCTATTTTTATACATATGGGCGGAGTCTATTTTTAGACTGCCTGTCTAAAAATAGAACAATCGAATATTATTAGATCTTAATAATATTTGGACTATAAACATTATCTTATCCTCTTGCAGCACTTCAGTTCGAGCTACGGATGTGGCACATGCAACTGCCAGAAGAAAATGCACTTTTCTTATGGTTTAGTTGAGCTATTGCATGATGGACTTCAGTTAGAACTCAAGTGATTGAGTTTGGTGGAGTTGGTTGAGGAGTTGATGGATTTGTGTTCAGTTTGACTTAGTTGAACTAGTTGTATTTAGTCTAACTGCCAAATACACTAGTGATGAGTGATGTGAATTAATTATTAATTAATTCACTAATTATTAACTCATAAATCAACTAAAGGATACATAAGTTAACTCAGTGCATGGACAGTTCAATGGAGACAAGTGTTAGAGGTGGGTGAAAGGGTGAGACTATTATCAGTTGTCACTATAACTGTGCATGAGATTTGCACAATCATTGATTGAGATTACCAATGAGGATTGCACAGTACAAGCCAAGGTAATTCAAACTTGGATCAGATCTATTCTCAACTTGGATTGCACAGTAGAGGCAGGCAAACAGCGGAGGAGATTTGAACCCGTGACTTGTTCAGATCTGAGCTAGTTTGTGTGTAGTAGGTGGAGATAGTACTGAGTACTTGTGAGGAGTATTATACTATGTATTGTTACATGTTCTCTATCATTATAATATACAGATAGTTGGGGGTTTTCAGCTGTATGCTTTGCCCATTACATACTGTGTTGATATGTGTGATTGATGTTTCAATGTGCGCATGTGATTGTTTCTTTAATTCTGCAAATTGATGATCAACGTAGAGGAGGTTATGTATTATGCATGCATTCCGCAAATAGTGTATAATCAATATAATCTCTGTGAATAAGTGTTATATTATTCAAAATTTCTACATGGTATTAGAGCGAAGTTGATCATCAGATCTATTATTCAGAAAGTGATTACATTTTATTTCTTGAGGCAGAGTCTGTAATCGAGCCAGGTAGCCTCTGGATTCATCCTTCTTTTGGAAGGTGAGATATCCGGTAAATTCCCATACAGTCAATCTCGTACGAGAAATACTTTGTTCTCACGAATTTTAGATCGGAAGCGGTTGAGTTTTGAGCCGGTGGAATTCGAATTTGCAGCAGTGTTTTCTTGGTGTCGAAGTTGAAATGTCTTTCAACGGATTGCGATTGGAGTATGCCCTTGAAGGCAGCTCGAATTATATTACATGGAAAGACATGATGGAGGCGGTGTTAGATGACAATGGGTTGAAGGAGTTCATAGAGGCTGAGGTCCCAAAGCCTACTTATGCTGCTCACATTGAGGCTTGGCAAAAGAAGACAACAAAGTGTTGAAGGATTCCGTTGGAGGGCGTGAAAGATCACATTGTATCCAGCCTGCATGGAAAGGCTTCTCCATACTTGATGTGGAAAGCATTGACAGATTTATTCCAAAGCAAGAGCGACTAGAGGAAGTTAGCGCTCAAGGATTCAGAAACATTAAGTGTGAGAAAGGAGATAGTATGCCCAAGTATCTCACGAAGTTCACCCAATGCCAGGATGAGCTCGGAAATGTGGGGGTGACTGTCGATGATGAGGACTTGGTGAGCTTGGCTCTCGTTGGTCTTCCGAAGAGTTGGAATTCCCATCAGGACTCTGTCAATGGTCGGGAGAAATTGCCAGGATGGGAGAGACTTTGGTCAAATCTTGTGCAAGAGGAGATCAGGCAGAATACCAGGGACGGATCTTCATCAAAGGCATCTAATGAACAAAATTGCGCTTTGGCTGCCAAAGCAAAGAAGGCGAAGAACGAGAAAATTTCTCATTCTGGTGCGAAAGGCAAGAAGCAGGACATGTCCAAGGTGAAGTGCTTTCACTGTCACTAGCACGGACATTATGCCACAAATTGTCCATAGAAGAAGAAAAATAAGCAAGCTGCTGGATCTGCAGCAGGAGAGGCCTTAGCCTCGTAGTTTGAGCTGGATTTTTTGCTGATCGCATGCTTGGTATCAAGTGTGATGGGATCGGTATGGTTCTTGGACAATGGTGCGTCTTTTCACATGACAGGAGATCGAGATTTGTTTTCTGATCTAGATGAGAAAGATCTTGGAGTGCACATCGAGATGGGCGATGATGGTAGATACAGTGTGACCAGTATCGGTACCATTTCCTTTGAGAGGGAGTCTGGTAAACCCTTTGTATTGAAGGAAGTGATTCATGTTTCAGGATTGAAGAAGAATCTTATACCTGTGGCGATGTTAGAAGACAAGGGATATGATGTTGTCTTCAGCGAGGGAAAGGCTTTCCTGCACAGTAAGACAACTGGAGAAACCCGGAAGATAGGGGTTCGAGTCAAGAACCTTTATCAATTGCATGTATATGGCTGCGCAACAATGGCATGCAAGGCAGAAGGATTGGTGAGCCGGGATGATGGCGAGCTTTGGCACCGGAGATTGGGCCACCTTCACCATGGAGCCTTGAAGATACTGCAGCAGATTTCTACTGGGCTTCCTAAAGGCACTGTTGCACAGTCAGATCGGTGCAAGGGGTGTACTTTGGGAAAATTTGTGAAAGCCACCTTTCACGATAAGGATAGTCGTGCCACGACGATCCTTGAGAGAATTCACACAGACGTGTGTGGACCTTTCTTAGTAGCTTCAACAGAAAAGCACAAGTACTATGTGATCTTTGTTGATGATTTCTCTTGAAATGCTGGATCTTCTTCATGCAGAAGAAGAGTGAGACATACTCAAAGTTCTATGAGTTCAAAGCACTGGTTGAGAAGGAATCGAGGAAGAAGGTGAAGGCTCTTAGGAGCGACAATGGTGGTGAGTTCATCTCTGGAGAGTTCAAGGACTTCTGCAGCGTAGAAGGGATTCGAAGAGAGCTCATAGCTCCCCATAACCCACAGTAGAACGGGGTTGCTGAGCGGAAGAACAGAATGATCGTGGGTGTTGCACGGGCAATGTTGCATGATCAGGGTCTACCCCTTCACTTGTGGGCAGAGGCATGCAATACTGCAGTATATTTGCAGAACTGTTGTCCTCACAAGATACTTGGCATGAGTACCCTCGAGGAGGCTTATTCTGGTAAGAGGCCTGATATTTCCCATTTGAGGATTTTTGGTTCTCCTATTTACATGCATGTGACGAAGGATGCGAGGAAGAAGCTGGAGCCGACCGCAGAGGTTGGGATATTTGTGGGGTACACTGATACGCCCCACAACTATTGTGTGTATTTGCCAGACAGTCGCAAGACTGTTGTGCGACGGGATATCAAACAAGCCATGAAGTGTTCACTTGAGAGGGGGCCACACTTGCATGCAGATGAGGAGCTATTAGTTCCTAAGGATGAGCTTCAGGATGTGGATCAGCCACAAGATGAAGTTCATGGAGTGGAAGAGATCACTCATGCAGCACCAACCATCATAGGGCGAAAGCGCACTACAGAAGCTAAGCGACTGGCTCAAGATGCAGAGAAGGTTGTAGGACCACCTACATCACAGCACAGACAGAGACAGTCACTTGATCGGTACACTGGATACATGACTCTTGTGAGAAAATGTGTCGTGATTGAGCCATCCTCTTTCGAGGAAGCTGTGGAGGATCCCGCATGGGTAGATGCCATGGTGGAAGAGTATGATTCGATTGTCAGGAAAAATGCATGGGAGATTGTCCCAAGACCGGAGGGGAAATCAGTGGTGGGTTCGAGATGGATCTACAAAATTTGGCAGCACAGTGATGGACTATTTATTTCTTAGGGTAAGTATGCTCGGGAGATACTGGAGAAGTTTGACATGCATGGAGGCAAGCATGTATTGCGTTATCTCAGAGGCACATAGGGATATGGATTGTGGTAGAGAAAGTAGGATGAGGTGAAGCTATGTGGCTTCACGGATGCAGATTGGGCAGGGAGACCAACAGACAGAAAGAGCACATCTGGAGGGATCTTCAGTATCGGGTCGACAACAGTTTCTTCGTACAGCAGGAAGAAGAGATCCGTGGCACTTAGTTCAGCAGAGGCTGAGTATATGGCAGCAAGTTTGGCTACATGTGAGGCTATATGGATGAGGAAGATCTTGTTCGGGTTGTTCAGGTCATCCAAGCACATCGACATCAGGTACCATCATATCAGAGATTGTGTGCAGCGGAGAATCATGTTACTTTCATACATTCCCACGGAGGATCAGGATGCTGATATCTTGACGAAGGCCACAGAGGTAGGATAGGGGTTGCAGATAATCCATATCTTGTTGAGAGGGAGTGTTGAAAATGCAACAAGATGATGGAGCTTAGTGAAAAGAATTCGCCTGCACTAAGTGGGCCCGCAGGCTATTTTTGGCGCAAAGTCTATTTTTAGACTATGTCTATTTTTAGACATATGGATCATGGTCTATGCGTTTCAGGATGCTATTTATGGATGATTGGTCATGTTGGTAAAAATAGATGGACTTATATTTTTAGACATATGGGCGAAGTCTATTTTTAGACTGCCAGTCTAAAAATAGAACAGTCGAATATTATTAGCTCTTGATAATATTTGGACTATAAACATTATCTTATCCTCTTGCAGCACTTCAGTTCGAGCTACGGATGTGGCACATGCAACTGCCAGAAGGAAATACGCTTTTCTTATGGGTTAGTTGAGCTATTACATGATGGACTTCAGTTAGAACTCAAGTGATTGAGTTTGGTGGAGTTGGTTGAGGAGTTGATGGAGTTGTGTTCAGTTTGACTTAGTTGAACTAGTTGTATTTAGTTTAACTGCCAAATACACTAGTGATGAGTGATGTGAATTAATTGTTAATTCATTCATTAATTATTAACTCATAAATCAACTAAAGAATACATCAGTTAACTCAGTGCATGGATAGTTCAGTGGAGACAAGTGTTAGAGGTGGGTGAAAGGGTGAGACTACTATCAGTTGTGACTATAGCTATGCATGAGATTTGCACAATCATTGATTGAGATTGCCAATGAGGATTGCGTAGTACAAGCCAAGGTAATTCAAACTTGGATCAGATATATTCTCAACTTGGATTGCGCAATAGAGGCAGGCAAACAGTGGAGGAGATTTGAACCCGTGACTTGTTCAGATCTGAGCTAGTTTGTGTGTAGTAGGTGGAGATAGTACTGAGTACTTGTGAGGAGTATTGTACTATGTATTGTTACATGTTCTCTATCATTATAATATAAAGATAGTTGGGGGTTTTCAGCTGTATGCTTTCCCCATTACATATTGTGTTGATATGTGTGATTGATGTTTCAATGTGCGCATGCGATTGTTTCTTTAATTCTGCAAATTGATGATTAATGTAGAGGAGGTTATGTATTATGCATGCATTTCGCAAATAGTGTATAATCAGGATATTCTCTGTGAATAAGTGTTATATTATTCAAAATTTCTACATGGGCTAGAGATCTAGATCAGAGAAGATCTATGTTAGAAAATTATATATTACGGAGCAATGGAACACATAAAATATTGCAGAAATATAAACACAGAAAACGAACAAAACAAGAGAGACACAGATATACGTGGTTCACCAAGTTTGGGCTACGTCCACCCCGAACAGCCAGTCCTTCCTTTCTATTATCCAGCAAAATGAAGAGACACAACCTACAACAAATCCGTTGTAATATCCTCTGTTTTCTCTCACAGTCTCACCTCTCTGTTTCTCGCTCACAGAATACACATCTATTTCACAGCCTCAAATACAATACCCTCATACAAAGAGAGGGGTTGCCTTCTAGGGCAAAAAACCATAAACTAAACATAAGTTCTACCGTCAGATCATCCGCCTAATGAACGACCCAGATTGACTAGAAATTACTATACTTTTACAAGGAAATTTTACATTTGTTTTTAGCTTCGGGGGCGCTGCCCCCGAGCCCCCGGACCCCCGCAGGGGGGACAAGTCCCCCCCGCACCCCCCTGCGTGGAGGGGTGTACAAGAATTCCTGGGGTATACATCCGGCTGAAACAAAGACCTTTGAACAATCATGCTCCACACACAACAATCTACAAGTGGGTATGTGTTTAACCTATTTGGAGGTGCAGTCAGTTGGATGAGTAATTTTTGTACGGGGTTAGAACCTACAGTTAAGAATATTGTTACATGTTTTTTAAAATGTATATATGTTTAATGCATATGGGTGAATGCATGAAGATGGGTTACACTTTTGGGCCAAATTCCGCAATGAAATTTGAAGTTTTTCCTCTTTTATCCAATTTAAACTGTCAAAATTCATATGAGCATTGTGAATTATGATTCAGAGTAAAAAGACAAATTATGGATAATTATGTAATATGTCAATTTTTCATTAAATGAAATGTTTTCCCTTTCAATTTTCACAAATCTTAATAGGTATGCATATGCACACATAACATAACTTGGTCTAAAATATGTAATTTTTAATATATATATATATATATATATATATATATATATATATATATATATATATATATATATATATATATATATATATATATATATAGATATATATATAGATATATATATATATATATATATATATATATAAAAGAGAGAGATAAGTTTTTCATATTAAAAAATTAGTTTGATGAAAAATTATATTTTTTATTCTTTTTTGAAATTGAGGAAGTAATATTTCAATTGCATTTTCAGACACATGCGTTTGTCTAGGGCTTTTTTCAACCATTTAAATAAATTGAAAAACCAAGTGTACCCTTTTGAAGAGGACTTGTAAACGAAGATATTGGTATTTTTTGAAAAACTTCGTTGTGTATATTTATGATATTGATTTTTTATTTAACTCTTTAAAATTGTTCAAAAAATTTCAAGCATTGTGTTTAAAAGAAATTTGATTAAAAATATCATATGAATTCGAAAATGTTAAAGGCATATGCCATTGGATAGCGGATTCTTTCATCAATCCAACATGATCAACCCCGCCACCTAAAAACAATTTTTTTCCTATTTTTTCTACGGTACAAAACGGTTTTGAGGAAATTTTGCAGAAGGGATGCTAAAATTGTGGATTTTAGAGCTTCAGAGGCTAGATCGAGCACTTAAATCGCTTGATTAAGAATTTGAATTTCAAATTCAAATGGCTCAATAGAGGTTTTTGTAAACCCTTTATCGATCCATTTACATCGTTAAGAGGGGCTCGATTGAGCAATATGGTGCAATAGAGCTATATTTCTTGATCTAGCTTCTATAAAAATAAATGTGAATACCATAATTCAGATTTTAGAATCAATAAAGATCTAGAATTTATGTTTTTACCACATTTTAAAAATTTCAAATTTTATTATAATTTTTGTTATCATGTCATGTAGAAACCTTATTAAATTAAATATTAATACTAAAAAATTATTATTATTAAATTATATTATGAAATTTGATATTAATCTAAAAAAATATTAATGTATTTAATTTTAATATTAAATTTATTAATTTTGGATTAATATAATATTATTAGCTTTAATATAATATAAAATTTGTTATATTATAATATATACTAGCACAACCATATTAATAAATGTGGTTGATATAGGCAGTAGGCGTAAAAAAAGAGTGATACAAGTTGAATCAATTTGTTAATTTTATTTAACATATTTTTTTATACATCTAAAATAATAAAATATATAATATTTTTAAAATCTTTAATTAATCATAACCTAAGGATACCTAAATAAATAAAGCCTAAACAATTTCAATTGGAAGACAAAGCATTCTATGTATTTCTGATGGATGTCATTGGAACATTAATATCTTGGAAAATTTTACATAATATTTCCGTGGAAAATTATCATTTTCCATCTTGGTGAATGTACAACACACATTTGAAATATGGTATTTTAAATATGTATTATATTAAAAAATTAAAATTTCATATGACATCAAAATAATTTTTTTATTTAAAAATAATATTGTAATTGTCAAAGTATTTTAAATTTTTTGAACTATAGAGGAGAGAGAGTGAGAAAGAAGGGTAAGAGATATAGAGAGGGGGGGCACAAGGATGGAGAGGAGGGAGCGGAGGAGAGATTGGAGGAGAAAGAGAGGGAGCTTTAGAAGTGGAGTTGGATGAAAAGATAAGGAAGGAAGAAGACATGTAGAGAGAGAAAGGTGGAGAGAGAGAGATGGAGTGACAAGGGAGAGATGGAGACAGAGTGTGTATGTTTGGGGGTGAGATAGAAAGTTAAAGAAGGGGATATGGAGAGATGAGGGAGAGAGACTGAGAGAGGGAAGGAGATAGTCAAAGTTGCAAGACGAATATATATAGAGAGAGAGAGAGAAAGGGAGAGAGAGAAGACTTGAGAGGGATGCAGAGAGAGAGATGTAGTTGGAAGGGGGTAGGAAGGGAGGTAAGAAGAAATACATATAGAGAGAGAAGGATGGAGAGAGAGAGAGAGGGAGTGGCAAGGGAGATGGAGAGAGAGGAAGAGAGGAGAGTAGGAGGGAAGAGAGATAAGAGGGGAGACAGAGGGAGAGAAGGGGAAGAGAGAGAGAGAGAGGGAGAGGGAGAGAGATAAGGAGGGAGATATAGATAGATATGGAGAAACAATGTGTGTATTTTTGGGGTGATATAGAGAGATGAAGAAGGCGAAACATAGGGAGATAGAGATATAGATGGAAGGGGGAGAGAGGGAAGAAGAGAGAAATAGAGGGATGGAGGGAGGGGCAGATAGATATGAAGAGAGAGAGATCATGTATATCTGGGGTGGGTGAGATAAAGAGACAAATAAGGAGTGATGGAGGGAGATATTGATATATATGGAGGGGGTATAGAAAGGGAAGAAAATTTCTCGCAATAGATGTATTGGTTTCAGTCTACAGATGTTGATTTCTAATCCTATTTGATTTATTGCATTAGATGCATTGATTTCTATGTAGATGTCGATTTCTAATTCTATTTCATTGCTTGCAATAGATGCATTAATTTAATTAAAGATGTCAATTTTTAATCTTGTTTGATTGAACTTGAATTAGATGCATTGATTTCAGTGTAGATGTTGATTCCTATTTCTATTTGATTGCTAGCACTAGATGCATTGATTTCAGTGTAGATGTTGATTTTTAATCTTATTCGATTTCTTGCATTATTGGATGCATTGGTTTTAGTGTAGATGTTGATTTCTAATCCTATTTGATTGTTTGCATTAGTGTAGACGTTTATTTCTGATCCTATATGATTGCTTGCATTAGATGCGTTAATTTTAGTGAAGATGTTGATTTCTGATTTGATGTAACTAGATCTATGTTGTACATTAATTTCAAGGAAATTAGTTGAACATTATGCATTGATTTCACTAAGGACAAAAAAATTATTGTGACATGCATTATGATTAAGCTTTTGTAGATAACCTACATATTCTAAAAATGAATATACCTTATTTCAATCGTAAAGAATTGATTCAAATACTTGGATAACTACTTGTAAATTTAGGAAAATTGATAGCATTATATAAAACTAACATTTGGTGTTTTGGTTTTTTTTGTACCCTTTTGATATATATATATATATATATATATATATATATATATATATATATATATATATATATATATATATATATAATGACATTAGAAATATAAGGGTTTCTATGTCATTGGCAGTCGGGGGTCGACTAGTTGAATGGGCTCGGAGGTTGGTTAATTGCAACACGAATTCCCAAAAATTCCATATACATTAAAGTTCCAATTTTTTTTTAACAATATGTCTGCTTAATAACCCAAATACTAAAGCAAGCACTTCAATTGCTACAAAATAGTGATCCAAACACTCCTTAGAAGAATCCAGAGACCCATACACCCCAATTTTTCTGGGAGTTTTGTGGCAAGTTGCTTACCAACTGTGATATAATATAATTGTTATCTTTTTGTTCTCAAAGAACCCATATTACTTTGTATTCCATATGACTTTACAATTAAGTTATGTTACAACAGTCTAATTTCATTTCCAGAGAATATTATTGAAATTAATTTGAATAACTGTCTTTCCTGAAAACAAAGAGTAATTCTCTAAGAAGTCATCACCTCTACTTATTGGGAAATAACAAAGGTTCTTTGAGTCTTCACTTCGAGTGTTCTTGGGGATTTGTCACTAACAACTTACCAAGTATAAGAAGAATATCTAAAAACATTTATTTTTTTAATTTAAGTTAATTTTTTTTTTTTTTTAAGCCAACACTCAATTAAATAAGAATATTTGAGTAATATACACATTGTTTTGAATTTCTCAACTAAAAAAATATATTTATGTTAAAAATATATTTAAATTAAAAAATTATTATATATTAAATAATTTAAAAATAATAATAAAATAAAGAATAATTATTTTTAAATTAAGAAAATATATTAAAAATTAAGAAAATAAATACTTTTTAACCAACCATAAAATTTAAATACAATATTTTATTTACTTTTAGTTTCAAATATTCTATTTAATTTATTTTAAAACTTCAATAAAAACAATTAATCGAAAGTAAAAAATAATAAACATATGAAAACCTCTCATACAAAATACAAACAAGTAGGTTGAAGCCTAATAGCGAAGAAAATACAAATTGCATCGTTGAGGATCTTTATGGTATCAAAAACAATGATGGGCTTCTTACATTTGAACAGAAAAAGGTCGGAAGGATGGTTGATAATGACAGATGGAAAAGAACACATGCAGGCTTCAAGAGCGGTGGTCTCTCACCGCCATTTAAACCCAAGGAGCCCAAAACAATTACGCACAGAAGCCGTAGCGAAGGAAAGCTCCACCAGAGTAGTGCCTCAAATCTCTGTGAGAGAAGCGAGTAGCCTATAAACCGCGTCTCCAAAGAAAAATACAGTTATCTGCCACACTGTCACGAGGAGCTGAAGTGTTTTGGGAACAGTGAGGAGGTCGAGGGATTTTCAGTTGACCGAAGGGAGCCGCTGCAAGAGATTCGTTGGGAATTTGAGTTCTCATTCGGGGGGTTCGTCGTTTAAAAGAAATCTCAAGCATTCTTTGACAAACGTGAAATTGGTCTTTTTGACAAAATATTTTGATGTGAATTTTTGGACTGGTGTCTCTTTGACAACTAATATTTTGATGTGAATTTTTGGAATATCTATATCAAAACATTATAATTGATGCTCTCTTAATTTCATAATTATTTCATTGTATAAAAATAAAAATAAAATTCATACTATTAAGTAAAATATGTAATTTTTTTTTGTGAGTTTTGAGATGATTACATTAAATTTGTGGTTATGCGAGTCTTACATAACTATATTTAACTTGTGTCTTCAATAACCATGACCTAAGAGCATCTAAAGTATCAAATTCATCAAAACTTAATATAACAACCCTATCACTATTCACTCTATGGTTAATGATAAAATATGAAAATGTAATTTAAATATTTATTGGGAACGAGTTTTCCCAAGCATAGTTTTGGGGCTAA
Organism: Pinus tabuliformis; assembly: GCA_031772625.1. Lineage (NCBI taxonomy): Eukaryota > Viridiplantae > Streptophyta > Pinopsida > Pinales > Pinaceae > Pinus > Pinus tabuliformis. Next base: position 122,489,976 of record CM062811.1, on the reverse strand, counting down.
AAGCCCATGTTTTGGGACAAATTTTGTAATAAAGTTGTAAAGTCTTTACATTTTGTGATCGCAGAGCCCGAAGATGTCAAGAGTCATAAAGGGTTATCCGCCCTTATTTTATAAAGTGTAAAGTCGGCTGTAAAGATCCACCCTTGGTCCACAAACCATGGGATTGTATAAAAATGAGCTACGTAAGTAAGCTCTAAGTAGTCTTGATTTAGTAGACAATTCTTGGAGTCTTGGTAGAGAAGTCCAAGTGTTTCAGGTCTTAGCATAGGTAGAGGCTTTGCAGCTGAGTGCGCAGAGGCCTAGGGTGGAAGTCCGCAACTGAGTGCGCAGAGGGCTATACCTCAATTACTTGTAGGAGGATTTTTGACTGAATTCACGGTCGATACCTCAATTAGTTACAGTGAGGCAGAGCGGCACTTTTTCAAAGGTTTGCGAGGTAAGTACTTGAAGTCTTTAAATACCCGGATTAAGATGTTATTGTGCGAAAAACGGGTTATGCAGCTAGAAAGGGTCGGAGCTCCACAAAGTGGAAAGACTTACAGAAATGATGGAAGAAAGGGTCTTGAACATAGTCCATTGATTTCACCTCCATTGGGTGACAGCGAGGGAGTAGCGCAAGATTTTCAGCAAAGTACAGTTCACTTAATAAAACAGGGATTCTCGCGACTGCCACCTCCACCTACACCACCTCCAGCTTCACCACCATCACCTGTGACTTCACACATACCACCACCACCTCCACCGCAGTTCAATATGGCAAATTCAGTGAAGCTACCTTTGTTTAAGGGCTTGGGAAATGAGGAACCAGACTAGTTTTGGTTCGTTGTGAAAACTGTATGGGAAGCTCATGGCATCACAGATGATTACATGAAGAAGGCAACATTGGATAGTGCTTTGCAGGATCACGCGCTAACTTGGTATATCAAGTACTCTAATGATAACCCAAATGCTGGATTGGCAGAGATCTAGACTACGTTGAATAAGGAGTTCAATAGGCCTAAATCTGAGGCACATTGGATTGTGGAGTTCAAGGAAGTCGCGATGAAATAAAGGGAGAAAACTTGGGAATTGGATTAGAGGTTGAAGTGTAAAATCTCCAAAGCTAATGTGAACTTAATAGATGGACACCGCGAGTGGTTCGTGGCTTCGCTCCTCCCTCACCTAAGGGTTGCAATGTCACAACAGAAGATTACCACTCAGGCAGAGGCCTTGGAGATTGCTATAAGACTGCATGAAACGTCAATGAAAGATCCGAATTTTGGGGTTCAACAGACTCATGCGTAGTTGAAAAGCCTTTTCCTTGAAATGCAAATTTTGCAGCAGGACAAAACAGTTCGACCAGAGGTGCGCGAAGATATATGGTGCCTGAAATGTAAAGGTCAGTGGTATGACAAAGACCACTGCCCTGTCTTTGCAAACTATATTTTAGGAGGAGGACCAATGCCTTTGAGGCTAGAAGCCCAAGCAGGACTGAGCGCGGGGCCTGCGTTGTGGTGTGCTATATGTCAGGTAGCAGGAAAAAATATGACAGATAGCTGTCATTTGCTGCAAAATTTTGTACAAACACCGCAACAACTGTTCTGCAACTTTTGTAGGTCGATAGGACATGATGAGTGCAACTACCGAAGTTATGAGTTAATGATGGATAGAAAACCCACCTATAGGGTTCAGGCATAAACGGGACCCCCTGATCAGGGTGTTGGGATGGTGCGAACATGCTTTCAGGGGCGTGGACAAGGTCGAGGTGGTGGAGGACCTGACAGAGGTCAGGGATAGCTAATCTGCTACAACTGTGGAGGACCAGGACACTATTCCCGTGAATGCACTAACTTGACGTGTCCATCGTGCAAATATTATACTCAGTTTGATCATCAAGCAAAGGACTGTCGTACGCTGATAGCGAAGATATGTGACAAGGGGGTGCTACCACCTTAGCTGACTCAGAACCTACCAATAATGAGGTCTGAGCCTCGTGAAGAGGATCTGAATGTGAATATAATGCTCCAAAGTGAAATTTTGATGGGCGATGATAAGGGGAAATAGCCCGAAGATAGCGCATGGGTTCGCAAACCTCCGGTGAAGGAGGCTTAATTTGATTTGGAGCGTGCAAACGAAACATTCATGGAAGCAAAGAAGAGCTTTATTGAGGCCTCTATCTCAAGCAGCAAGGATAAGCTTAGTCAGAAAATGGGCCCTTCGATTTTTATGACCTTTCTAGAGACCTGCATGAAGCTGTTGCATGATAGCAAGGCTGTGAAGGAGTTACATGAGCTTATAAATAGATGTGCTAGAAACACTCTGGGTGAATCGCGCGTGGTACGGAAGATCAGTAAGCATAATTCAAGGACAGGACAAAAGATGAGACTGACCGCGCAGATAGGAGTATATGAAATGGATCAGGTTATTCTGGATCTAGGGTCATACGTGAACGTTTTACCAAAGAAGAATTGGGAGTGGATGGAAAGACCCGCGCTACAGTGGTCTCTGATTCAATTAAGGATGGAAAATCAACAGAAGATCATCCGCATGGGATGGCTGCAAGGAGTGATTGTAGATATTGAAGGTGCGAGTGCATTAGCTGACTTTGAAGTAATAGAAATTGTGGATGAAATCAAACCCTACCCTGCGCTCCTTGGCATTAATTGGGCTACTGACATGAATGGGGTAATCAACCTAAAGAAGCGAAAGATGATATTTGAAAAGAAATCGCTTCGTGTAATAGTACCCCTAGATCCTGCTGAAGGATCGCGTTATACTGAACCAGTCTGCGATTATGAAAGCGATGATGATTTGGACTGCATATATAAAGTAACAGCGCGAGACCATGATTGGGTGAATCCAACAGCGGATGGACGAATTACATGGGATCGCGAGAGTTCCTGCACCTCAAAATCTGATGAAGAATTAGAGTGCTGGTAGAATCAGCTACATGAAGTAACCACACAAAGCTGTAACATGATGACCCAATCACTATACTGTATGTCATTAGAAGTAAGAAATTTGCCCACTTACGATGGCTTGAATGATGTAGATGTGTTTTTGGATGCATTTAAGAGGGAGGTACCAGAAAAGTAGCGCTTCTAGGCTTTGGATTGGGCACTGCACGCTACGCCCACAAGATGGTGGGGTATGCACAAGGGTAACTTTGATGATTGGCACGAGTGTAGGAGGATGAAGAGAACACGATTTGGGAAGCCGAAGGTATGAATGACAGACAAATATGACAAGAAGGATTATCCGCGCACACACTCGGCCAAATGGGCTAAGGCTTATGGAGCGAAGCACCGACCTGAATGGGTGCACTTGTTCTGTCACACCTTGGATGTCATCTCGATGAATTGGTACTTGGAGATAGAGCTCCGCCATGGTATAGGTGAATAGGATATTTTGCATAAAGGATTCTGTCATTACCAGACATCTGTATAAAATGGGGTCTGATGAAATATTACGATGATATGTACCAAAGTTTGAAAGAAGTAGTATCCTCGCGGATGCTCATGGGGGTGCCGCACGATGCCATTATGCAGGAAGAGCGACCGCGCAAAAGATTATACGCGTAGGGTTGTGGTGACCAACCCTCCATCAGGATTCAAAAGCTTACTGCAAGGCATGTGATGTATGTCAAAGGATTGGCAGACCATCGTGGAGGGATGAGCTGCCTTTGAATCCATAGATGACGTTACAATCCTTTGAGAAATGGGCAATAGATTTTGTGGGACCCATTCAACCCCAAGGGAAGAAGACGGGAGTGAGGTACATTATCACCACGATGGAGTATTTGACTCGATGGGCGGAGGCACAACCTGTGAAGGATTGTACGGACATGAAAGTTGCAAAGTTTCTCTTTGAGTATGTACTGATGCGATTTGGGTGTCCAAAGATTCTGATGAGCAATCGCGGTATGCACTTTCTGAACGAGACGATCAACGCGTTGATGGAGAAATTTCAAGTATATCACCAGAAAAGAATGCCTTATCATCCACATGCTAATGGAACGATGGAAGAATTCAATAAGGTGCTAGAGAACACGCTGACCAAGGTTCACAATGCTCAGCGAAGCGATTGGGACCTACACATACCCGCAGTACTATGGGCTTATCGGATGACATGAAAAAAGTTGACTCGACAGACACCCTTTAGGCTTGTGTATGGTGTCGAAGCAGTGATGCCCATGGAATACATTGTGCCTAGTCTGTACATAGGGGCACTAATGGGTATCATGGATTACGGAGCCTTGGAAGAGAGGCTCGCGCAGCTGGCTGAGCTTGAGGAAGAGAGATTTATAGCTGGATTTCACCAACAGGTCCAAAAGCAGCGCGAAAAAGCATGGCATGATCAACACATTAAGTTGTGCACATTTAAGGTAAATGATCTAGTTTTTTTATATGACAGAAAGTTGGATAAATTTCTAGGGAAATCCAGAATGCACTGGTTAAAGCCTTATGTCATTAAGGAGATCACCGATGGTGGAGCAGTTCAGTTGGTTAAATTGAATGGAGATCTTTTCCCAGGAAATTTGAATGGAAGCCGATTGAATCCATACACCGGTGACCCAGCCAAGTGACTATATGAGGGTAGCATAGTCTTAGCACTCCAGGTAGCTAAAAAGAGGTGCGAGACTATAAACTACACTACCTGGGTTAGGGAACTGCGTGATTGGAAAATTGTGCAAGACAAAGAAATGTCACAGGTTTCCCGACAGCGCGAAGGGAGTTGTGCTAGCTAGGGAAAAATCGTGCAGATCAGCCGGAAAGTGACCATTAAAGTCATTGTTCATGATTTGATGGTAGGAATGCTGCCAAATGGAGCAGGCGACCGACATTTACGACAAAATTTATGGGTAAGATCCTTGGAAATCTGTCACCAATCCGACATTAATGAACTGAATGTGTGGAGAATGGTTGGAGATGAATTAGAAATGCCCTATAAATTACAGGTGGAGTCCCAACGAAAAACACTTGGAATTTTGAGAATTGAGTTGTTGAGCTCTCAGAATACTTCGAAGCTTTGCTAGCCAGTTAAGTATTTGAGACATTGCCAAGGGAGACACAGGAGTTATTGCTTAGCGACATGTCGACACCCGCTGAATCTATGGACATTGAAGCAGCGACAGCCGAGGGGGTTGTGCCGGAGGTTGTTAGGGAGGCTGAGGAAGTTGTTCCAGAGGTTGTATAGGTATTAGATAAAGTTCTCAAATCACCACGGACACCTAGACCGAAGCTGGCCCCAACTAAGGAGAATACGAAGGATAAGAAGGGCAAGCATGCTGTGATACTGGTGCGTGCGTCATCGAGAAGAAACCCATCGAATGACAAGCCTACCGCACAGGAAAAGGGAAAAGCCATTAACCTGGAGCTGGAGGAGGAAGAAATTGAGGATATCCCGATGGATGACGAGGACTTGGGGCTAGAAGTGGAGGAAATTGAAGTCCAAGGTGCTGACCCTATCACTAAGTTGCCCGAGTACGTCCCTCCGCGCAAGGGCAAGACCAAGGTGCCAAAGGCGATGACAAGAGCAAGGTCCCTTTACAAACCCATCTACTACCAGATGAGAATGCCTTTGAAGGACCGTGCTTGGGGTGGATTCCTCTGTTAAAACTAGAATATTTGGACTTAGCTGACCATGAGAAGTTCCTGCACTTAGTGACAGAGCAGCTAATGTGCCGCATTATTGACACAACCACTGGGATGACCACATTAGAACCACGAAAGTGGCTCAGGGGAGTATACAAGGTAGCTATACTCAACCTGCTATGGGTGTCACAAAACAATTGCACCCCCATTACAGTATTGGTCATCAAGCAGCTGCTATGCTTAGTGCACGATGGGTGTCTGTGGCTGGAGGAGCCAATACCTGTCACCGACAGATTGATCCATAAGATCACATGGCTTCCCTACACAGGGGAAAATTCGGCCATGATGTTTGGCAGAAAAGGTGGCGAGCTGGCCCTCGTGAAGGCCATGAAGGAGAAATTTAAGCTCGTGAAGAAGCCGCGAGGTTATGCTATCTTGAGTACCTGCGACCTTGCATTCAAGGTGGCCATGCAGATTTTGGCATGAAAGGTTACAAGGAAGTGTCATGCATATGAAGTGCCTACACCAGTCATTGCTATTGCAGCCCAATGTGCTGAAGGAGTATTGTTCAATTGGGAGCACTATTTTTGCAGTGAGTTCCTTGCGAATTGCTGCAAGGCACAGGAGCTCAGCAAGACCTTCCACTATGCATGACTCTTGTTTTCTATTGTGCTGGTAGCATGGGAGCTACCAGAAGACAGTCAATTCCCCTCGGTCGCGTGGGCCCTACCAGAAGCAATGAAGTATGCTTCGCTGTGGGTGACCAAGGATGCTCAGTGCATCAAGGATATTAAGATCTTCTAGATCATGATGGAAATTAACATTCACATGGCTATCAATCGAAAACTGTGGTTGTCGCTTAATGTGTTTGCAACCTGCTCGGGTTCGTGGAGTTCAAAGCAAACTTTCATCGTGTGTCAATTAGGGCACGAAAGGACCCTGTGTAGAAATTGTATGACTTTCCTTACTTGGCAACGGATGACACAATTGATGCAGTACTTGATCATTAGCTGATGGAGTGGTGCACTACCTCAGACTTGGCGGTGGGGGCAAGCAAGTCTGTCGTGCAGCACAAAAAGGAGGATTCCAAGCTCAAGATGGTGCAGCTGGCCGAGAAGAGGAAGAAGGAGGCCGTTGAAAAGGCCCAGATGGAGCACGATACCGCCTAGCAGATGAATAAACGAAAAAGTGAAATAGAGCGTGGTTTTGACAAAGGCATGAGGTTGCCTTTGCCAAACGCAAAGGAAGAAACAGACGAGAAAACAAAGTAGCATGGAGCGGACCCACAGATGACATTAGACCACATCAAGCATCCAAGGGAACAAGATTAAGTGGGGTGGAGGAAGAAATCTAAGGCGACTAAGGCATCGCTGGACCCAATCACCCTCACCGAGGGTGATTTGCATGACATTAGAGACATGGTGCAGGATGTCACTACGAAGGTACTACAACACTTTGAGCAGCAACAAAAACTACTATTGGGGGCCATCCAGATAGGTCTGTAGGAGTTGTAGTCCCGCGCATCATAGGCTGGCACGATGTCCACCAGCATCGCTATAAGTGCTTCAGAAGCTGCTGAGATGCTGCGAGAGACTATCTCCTGAGTGATAGTGCTGCCAGATTGAGCACTGACCACAGAGAATGAAGCTGACAGGCCCACTGTCAATGCCCTCAAGGGAGTGGGGTTGAACTTAGCAGCGCCCTTGTGAGATGCTCCACCTATTGCAATATGGAGTGATCGCGGAGCTGAGGGCCTGCAAACACTGTGCTTTGCAGGTGATCAGTGAGTAGAGGTGTCGCGCGGAATGAGTCGATCTTGTGGACAAGATAGACCTTCCTAGAATCTAAAGAAGACCTAACGACAAGTAGACCAACCAGACACTATCTTTCTCTAAATATGCTTCAATAAACAATAGAAAACAAGGGTTTTTAGGGCCTACCTTTAGTCCAACGCAAGCTTGTGGATGCCATCGCTCCTTTGATCCAAATGAGCTCCTTTTCGTGAATCTGCAAACACAAACAAGGCAAACACATTAAATAGCACTTGAAAAACCAATTGCATAAAACATATTTAACATGAAAGTCAAGGAGTCCATGAAACAAATAACATAAGATACTTGTTGAGAAAAATGAATTTGATTGTATTATTTCAAAAGAAGAAGAACCTTACAAACTTTGCCTTGACGTTGTATAAGCTCCTCCCAGGGTCCAACAAGATGTCTCCTCTACTTTGACAAGTTTCACTCACTCTCCAATAGAACCAAGAGGTATGTGATCTCTCCTCTCAAGCTCAACCAAAGAGTCTCAATTTCACCAGGATTTACCCTCAAAATGTTCAGCTTCTAACCTCTCTAGTCCTCACCCCAATGCCTGTATTTATAGTGCAATGGAGGGAAGTTACTAGGTCCTCCTTCAAAGGGATAAAGCCCTCCTTCAAAGGGATAGCTCCTTTAGTCGAGGGATTAGCTCCTTCTCTTTTGGGATGCATGAACCACCTCAGAGCGAACAATCCACGTCAAAATTCCTTCTAGAAAACTCTAGAATTAACCCAAAGTGAGTTTTTTAAGATAAAAATTGCGCCTTTTGACTTTCACAGGGGTCCGCACCTACACCGTTAGGAACAGAGCGGGTAGGTACGCAAGTTTTGTAAACAAAAGGTGCGGGACCACAGGTGACCATGAGAGAAAGTGTGGAACCAGAGTTACATTGATTTTTAATGTCTTTCTCCCACTTCCAAAGCTTGATTTGAAGAGCTGAGGTATTAGACTTGCTTAGGAGGATAGTACAAGTGATGATAGACCCATACTAACTGCAAATAATCATGGTGACGATATTTTTGTGTAATAGATTGCCCCCTAAAGTGCGAAGTCTGTAGTAGATGAGGAGTTCATTTATCATATAGGAAGAGTGAAGTACTTTATCATTTCGAGGATTATCTTGTGGAGAGCCCGGTCGGAACCTGTAAAAACATTCAATGCAAGATATATATATGAGATCATATCATCGCTGAGGTAGGCATTCCCATACTCAGATCAAAACTAACTAGAAACCTATCTACTGTCTAATACAGGAATGATCTTGTAAAACATCATAAGTATAGACTCGTGTGAACATAGTATGGACGCAGCCATTTGTTTATGAATATTCCACAACATAATGAATACAAAATTCCTCGCAGCCTGGATGGTGGAAACTAGATCCAGGGTCTTCATTTCTATATCCCGAAATAGTACGATTCTATCCATGCGAATAAATGTGTTGATTTCGAACATGGTAGAAACCACTTGATTACCAGTCAATGATGTAAACTGTTAACAAGTGTGAGAGAAACCACCAGTGATGTCAATGGCTCTCAAAGTACCCAGTACAATCCATGAGATGCGAGTAGATGTGTTGATGTCGAACATGTCACGGAATCCTTCGATCGAAAGTCAATGATGTAAACTGTCGTCAAAGGCGAGAAACCTGCCATTGAGGCATGCAGATTTCAAGGTACTGATGATTCCTAGATCATCTTTCTAGATAATGTGCTGATGTCGATAGAAAGCGATCCGTCGTAGGCAAGCCCACAACACGAAATCATAGATCAAGTTGAAGAAATTTAGTTGCAAGGACTGACTCAGGGATGGTCAAGATGGATGACAGATATTTTGCAGATGAATGGCTTATTGGTAGTGACCTCTTGAACACATAACGACACAACAGATGGCTTGGTGACAATTAACCCAAAGTTAATACCCAAAAACCGGCTGAAGACTTTCAATGTGGTTTGATCAACTGTTATGCAAAGGATTTCCCAACCCAGGTGAATAAAAGTGTCGTGTTCAAGAGTGGTTACAAAGTATGACAAACAGACTCATTTTCCTCTCTTTTCCCCCACCATTTCTGGCAAGTACCTCTTTATTTTTGACAAGCTTGAGGAGGATAACATTTGCTTGATTATAAGCTCATCCTTCGGATGAGTCCAACTTAGTTTAGATTCGAACCCTAAGAAGGAGTGGTTCATTCCTATTTATAATTGAACAGGTCCTTTACTGTGAAATTTTAACGAGTCCAGTATAGGAGAAACTCGGTGTTTTTCAATTTTAGAGAGTCTGAAAAAACTTAAGAAGACTCCAGGGTTGACCTTTTTCGTAAATTTGTGTCTCCCAAGCCCGAAAAAATATGAAATAATACTTGAGAGAACCGCTTGATCTTTTACGACCAAGGAGTACTTTTCGTTATTAGTGTCACTGATCTGAAAAAGTAAAAAAGCGATCAACGACATGTCGTTTTATAACCAATATCGAATTTGAAACGACAAAAATCCGGCAATCTTTTCATGTTTTTTACGGTCGGAAAAGAGTTGTAAGTGGACCATATTTTAATTCCGTTTTAACGAGTGTAAAAGAAACGCTCGGCAATCTTTTCATGTTTTAGGAGTCAGAAAAGGGCTTAAAGATGACTCTACTTGTTTTTTCGTTGAAAATAATAGATTTCGCCTGAACAATCCTGTATTCTGCACAAAGACACAAACATTACTCATACCTGTTTGAAATGGATAAAAATGTCGTAAAATACCTTTTCAAAGTGAAACATAAACAAATTTGCAATTCATTTACTCAAAAAACTTATAAAAAGGGGTTTTGACAATTCATTTTTACCGTTCGAGTTTGGGTGAGAAAATAGTGCTTTTGCTTAGAAAACTTCCCGTGAAGATTGTGGAAAATCCAACCGTCGGAATCGAGCGCCGTCTTCTCCAGGTAATCCACATCATCTTACTCTTCATTTTCAACCGTTTAGTTTTTTGATTTAGCCCCTCATTTTGTTTTTTGGGAGAGTTTTTAGGCGCAAAACCCGCGCGCGGGGGTCCGCAGGTTTACCATTGCGGACCCGCGGACCCCGACTTTTTCTCCATTGGGAAAAAGCTCGGGGTCCGCACCTTCCGTGTAGACAAAGTGCGGACCCATGCACTGTGTCTAACGTGGAGGGTGCGTACCCCGCCGCAAGGGTTTTGAACCCAAAATTTCTCAAAAATGGACCAATCAAAAAGTTTTCTAGCAATCTAATTAATCTTTATTCTTGATGCAGAGAATATATCATGCTAGATTGGCGCGAACGGGAGCATGAGGACGTGGATACCGCCGCATGGAATCATCAGCCTTCACTTGATGCTTTGAGGGCATGCGGACTGTACAAGTTCTGGACCATTCCTGGCATGAGGGCTCAGGTAGATTTCTTACAGTGGCTGGTTGACAGGTGGAGCATACAGGACCAGTGTTTCTTCATTGGCGGGCACCGGCTCGAAATCGAGCCGGAGGACATTTATTTCTTGACTGGTTTGCCTAAGAGAGGTGAGGACTTGACTCTATACGGGACTAGGCCAGGTGGCCAGTCTGTCGATAGCCTCCGGCTAGAGTACTGCAACAGCCAGGCTAAAGACAAAGGGATAGACATAAAAACCATATCCCGTCCTGAGCTCATGGTGATTGCATTTACTGTCACCAGACTTTGCGGAGCTGCCACATTACATGTTGCCACCGGATCCCAGATGCGTATGGCAGTTGATTGCTTTCAAGGCACCATCTTCAACTGGTGCAATGCTGTGCTGGCCAATGTGAAAGGCCAACTGACCAGGACCAAGAGCGGACAACTAAAGACCTTTGGTTATGGGGCTTTGGTCGTGAGTTTTGGCCTGGAGAGGGTTCCTATGCTGATCCCACAGCATCTTACTGTTGGAGCTGGGCTTCCTCAAGAGCCCAAACTGATGCGATGGGTTGCAGTCATGGCCCGTCACCCGGACGAGAGGACAGAGGTTGCTCGGTTCAAACCTGAGTATTTCCAATGGTTGGAAAACCAGGTTTTTTCCATTCAGGACTTCCCTTACGCTGGGATAGATTTCCGTGGTGACCCAGACATGGCTCTTCCACCAGGAGAGCAGTGGGACGAGTTAGGTAAAATCCTTTTCAACTTTTCTATTAATTTTTTTTTTTTTTTTTTTTGCATCGTCTCAAAACTGATAGTAAAAATTTAAAATGCATATGTGGGTCCATAGTGACCAGCCGCTCTCCGACCTTTCGAGAGGAAACAACCAGTTGCACCCTTGCCAGCCCCACAGGATGAATCAGCAGAGGTTTTGGCCGAGTTGGAGGGCCATCTTGAGCGCTTGACAGGGGATATTCCTGAGACCACTATAGATGACATTCCTCGTCAACTTCAGCGCTATGTGATTGGAGTCCTGGGACCTTTTAGGAGGTTCCTTTGCAACGTGGCCGGGCAGTGGTTTCTTATAGAGATCATCACCAGTGATAGGATGATTGCCTTTTGTGGGCACATGTGACATTTTGTTTTTTGTACTTATCATTTTGTCGATCATAAGGTGTTTTTCAACCTATGATCGAAGACGATGTATTTTTTGACACACTCCTATATATATATATCACTCTTACCGGCTTATCTTGTTAAACATGTGTGATGAAATGTTTTTAAATTTACATGTATGATTATTGCAAATGTCTATTTAACATTCGAGAAGCAATTGCATCTGCCAATGTATTTAAAGATCTTGGAATATGCTGATATTCAATATAATCAAACTCACGTTCCAAGAGATGCACTCTCAAAAACAATCTCAGTAACATTGGATTTCTAATGGCATACACTCTATTAAGCTGTAATACAACGAGTTCAGAATCTAACCTCACTATCAAACTCCGAATCCCAAATGAAATAGATTCAGACAATAACTCAATCACTGCACTGTACTCAGCAATGTTGTTTGTTGTTTGACCGAGGCTTACCCCATGCATAGAAACTAACTCGTCAGAGGGTGAATAGATAACCCAAGTTGCGGAAGAAATGTTCCGTGTACTACGACAAGCACCATCAGCAAATCCAATGTATGTTTGGAGAGGCATCGACATCTGCAATATCAAGAGTAAAACCAAGATAAGCAGGAATAATGACGAAAAACACTCTCTAAGCTAAGCACAATTTTTCAACTAAAACACACTTGCTAGAAAGAAAAACTAACCTAACTAAAAATCTCCATACCCATTATTTTATGCATAATACCTCTTCAAGTAAAGACCATTTCTGTGTTTACCTAAAGAGTCCCCATCAAAGTTTACCAACTCATAGGCCCCTTTTGCTAGCTTTCGCTTGACAATATAGGGCCCATGCCACATAGGAACGAATTTTCCAGCACCTAATTTATCATTAGCTTGATCATACAATAACACTAGGTCTCCTTCCGAAAAATTTCGAGGGGTCACATTCCGATCATATTGAGCTTTCATACGTTTTGCGTGAGTCTCGATCGCCAATGCAGCATCACGTCGATTCTCATCTAATTGAGCTAAGTATAACAAATGCTTTTCCTCTTCGGAAGTAGCTGGAAGTAACTCGATGGCCATTTGCAATGACGGGATTTCGCACTCAATGGGTAACACGGCTTGCAAACCATAAACTAGTTGGAAAGGAGTGAACCCTGTTGATGATTTTTACTGAAGTTCGGTACGCCCAAAGCGCTGAAAATAGCATGTTGTGCCAATTCGACCGATGAATCCCAATGATTCGTCGGATCATGCTAACTAAAAATTTGTTGATGGACTCAACCAGACCATTCGCTTGTGGATAATAAGGAGTTGAACTATCGTGACGTAAACCAAGCTGGCCTGTAAGTTCGGTCATCATAACGTTTTGAAAATGACGTCCATGATCAGTGATTATCGCTTGTGGGACACCAAACCTAGCAATTATATGATTGAACACGAAAATTGCAGCTGTCCTGCCATCTACCTCGAATGTAGGCATCGCCTCGGCCCACTTAGTAAAATAATCTACCGCAAGGATGATATACGCATGCCCCCCGGCCGAGTGAGGGTTACAAGTAATAAAATCGATACCCCATTTGGAAAAAGGACCAACGACAATGATAGGGTGGAGAGGAGCGGGTGGAGCGCGCATCTTACGATCAAAAATCTGGCAGTTGTGGCATTTTCGGACTGCCGTAATACAATCTTTAAATAAAGACGGCCAGAAGTAGCCAGCGCGCAATATCTTTTGGGCTGTGGCATACCCAAACATATGAATTCCACATGCTCTAGAGTGACAGTCATTTAGAACCCTTTTAGCCTCTTCGTGAGTTAAGCAACGTCGAAAAATAGAATCCGCCCCATGGCGATAAAGAGTATCTCCAATAATTTTGAATTGTTGGGACTGGAAGCGAATTTTCCGACGTTCCGACTTTGAAATTTCTGACCGAAAGGATTGGGTTTGGAGATAGATGATGATATCCCCATACCACGGATCTAAAATGCTGATTAGAAACAAAGATTCATCCGGAATGGGCTCCTCTGCCACAGTTTCCGTGTCAGCACGCGGGAAGTCACACATTAACTCTGAAAAAACTAAAGATTTCTTAGACTTAGATTTCTCAAATTCCAAGTCGAACTCCTGCAGGATAACGATCCATTTAGAGTACTTTCCCCCTAGCAATTGTTTGGTCAAAATGTAGATCATAGGGTTGCAATCAGAAATGATTGTAGTTTTACGTAGTAAAATGTAGTGACGAAAACGTTGGACAGCTTGAACGGCTGCCAATGCCAATTTCTCCACATGTGAGTATTTTAGCTCAGTTGGATTTAACGTTCGACTAAGGTAATATATCACATGTTCCGTTCCGAATTCATATTCCTGGACTAAGACCATTCCAATGGTGGAATGGGAGGCGGCGAGATACAAAAAGTAATCCTGGTTGTAGTTGGGAGGATGCAACAACGGTGCATGGGTCAACGCGTGTTTGAGTGCATCAAAAGATTTCTGAGCTATCTCATCCCAAGAAAATTGAGTATTTTGTTTCAACAACCGTGTAAAACCCTTTGTAACCTCGGCGTAGTTAGGAATGAATCGTCGTAAAAAGTTTGCTTTCCCCTGCAAACTTTGGAGTTGGCGAAGACTCGAAGGAGGAGGCAAATTGATAATAGCTTCGACCTTCGAGGGATCAACGCAAATGCCGGCTTTCGAAACTACAAATCCCAGCAATCGACCCGTTTCTATACAGAAGACACATTTGTGTGGGTTCAACCGAATACGATAATGCCTACACCTCATGAAGATTGCTCGTAAGTGGATGAGGTGATCAGCTCGATGTAATGAATGAGCAGGCAAATCATCGAGATACGGTTGCACAATGTGTTTGATGTCATGAAACGCATAAGACATCGCCCTTTGAAACGTTGCTCCGGCATTCTTGAGCCCAAAAGGTAATTTTCAATAAGCAAATGTCCCCCATGGACAAATGAAAGCCGTTTTCGGTTGATCGGCAGGTAGAATATTGATTTGATTGTATCCGGAAAAACCGTCCATAAAGGAAAATATTTTGTTGTCGGCACAATCATCAATGATTTGATCGATATAGGGAGTTGGGTAGTTGTCCTTTGGACAAGCTCGATTAATGTCCCTATAGTCGATGCATATTCTTATTGTTCCCTATTTTTTGTTAACCGGAACAATATTCGATACCCAATCCGTTAACGGGATCGGATAAATGAAACCTGCTTTCAACAGTTTTTCAACTTCTGCTTTAATTGCAGCAGCTTTTCGTGGGTGAATCTGACGCAAACGTTGCCGGACAAGTTTAGCATCCGGGTAAGTCTTGATCTCATGAACAACAATTGCGGGATCAATTCCTGGCATTTCCTCATAGGACCAGGCAAACACGTCGTGGAATTCTTGAAATAGGGCCTTATATAATTGGATTTCGTCATCTGTACACAAGGCACCTATATTAATGTTCTCAACAATTCCGGGCTTAACCGAAATGTCAATGGGAATAGTTCGAGAGATGTTTCCCAAATTTAACTCTTAATCGGGATGTTTCATTGGATTCTAAGGTTCCTTGACATATTCAGTCGTAAAGATTGATGAGAAATCATTTTCAAAACGATCATCCTTAGGTAAAAACGAAGATCTGTGATGGAGATCTTCCCATGGTAAATCATCTACACATAGGATTTCACGAATTTGCTCATTAGAGTGAACAAGTTCAGAAAATGTAGTTAAGTCCGAGGTTGATGTGAAAAGTGATTCCTCATGGACCACATTCATTAAGTCATTTTCGGTTGAACACGTGTCGGCAAAAGACTGCACGACTTCATAGGAAATTTCATATGGACTCAAAGGCATGGAATTACCAAATGAGTCTATTTCAGATTTAGAAGGATCGATCCAAGGATCGTCATAAGAAATAGTGTCTGATGTAATCATATGAATGGTTGCAAATGAAGATGATGCGTTGATTGGAGGAAAAGGAAAAGTTCCCAGTAAACCGACATCTTTAACTAATCCTACTCCAACATCCTTGTATGGGATAGTCGTTTTACCAACATGCTGAATACTCTCCGAAGAGGCTGGGTCGGATGAAAAGTAAGCTAGCTGGTCTATTGTTACGATCTTTCCATTATGTGGAAACTTTATGACTCTAAAGACCGATGAAACGACCGCTGTCATAGCGTAAGACCAACTTCGACCCAAGAGAAGGTTGTAGTCTAGAGGGGCATCAACCACCTCCACATCTAGAATAACGGTTTTTCCTTCAACCCCTATAGGCAAATCTTGTAGAATTCCAAAAGGATGAAACCCACGACCATCAAAGGCCTTAAGAATTGTCGGGGATTGATTTAGTGAAGGAGAACCAAGCGATCTCCAACACTGTATCGACATAATACACGTTGAGGCGCCCTCATCAATTACAGTCCGATGAATAGCCCTGTTTTTGACTATCACTGGGATCTGGAAAGCCAATTGATGAGGAAAACGCGGTGTACTATTTTCTAGATCAAAGATTATTAGGTTTGGGTCCTGAACATCAACAGCTCCTATAGCCGACAAAAGTAATTTACGTTGTGCTGGGCATGATTGCAGCACTTCCAAAGCCGACATTGCTGAGGGTGAAACAACTAAATCCTCAACAATGTTATAATTCTGAGCCGCTCTCGCATGTGGATTGAAAGCTGACTTTCGATGTATACCCTTGGCGGGCGGTTTGATTACTAAGTCTGGATTAGGTTTCTCGATCTGTAGTGGATCGAAACCGGGAGCTGAGGTTGATGGATTAGAATGAGAAGATTCTGCTTCTTTGCCATCAACAGGACTTTTACTACCATAATCTTGCGATCGAGTCGCAATCCTTACATGGAACATCATCAATATGGGTTCTTCATTGGCACTCGAGGAAGAACCTATCATCTTGCTATCTTGATTTGGAAATGGATCCTTCAAAACAACAGGAGTTTGGGAACCTTTGATGATCTTCGCAACCTCTGCTCGATGAGGGCAGTCTCTTATAAAATGTTCTTCATCACAAATGAGACATGGATAACGAGGTTTGCGCTTTTCATCATTGGATTCCACCTTTTCAGTTTTCTCTTTTGAACTTTTGTCTGTTTTATTCTTCTTCTTTCCTTTCTTCTTTCCACCAGATTTTGATTTAGTCGTAGATGATTCTACAACGTGAATATCGGCGGAAACCTCTGCAGAAGAATCTCCTGTCGGGGAATCAGGCAAGGTTATGATAGGAGAAGAATTCTTGGAAGACTTCTTCTTACTTTTAGTGTTAACCGTACCAATCATACCGTCAGCGGCATGAGATCTCGAAGGAGCTGCAGTGATTTGATTTGACTTGGGAAGATCAGGGATCTTTTCGTGTAACGTACCTGACTGAGTATAGACCAAGTCAAGGTACTGTGCTTGAGCAATCACTTGCTCCTCAGTAACAACTTTGGCTTTAGCAACATCTTCAGTGATCCTTGGTAACAAAGATTTTACAAACCACTCAGCCAATATTTGATCCAGAATAAATACCTTCACTAAAAGTCGTCGACGTCTCCACTCATGAATATGATCTGAAATGTATGTGGATGTCGATTGTTTTAGCGAAGTTAACAATTCTGTGCCATTGTCATATCGGACTGGCAACTAGAAATGAGTTAAAAACGAGGTAGCTAACTGACTAAAATTATAAAAAGTGCCTCGCGGTAACTCAACGTACCACTTGGCCGCGAGACCAGTTAGAGTGCGCTCGAAAAGTCTAAGACGGATCGAATCATCTGTGATGGAGTTAGACGCACACCAGAGGTGGTAAGTCATCACATGGTTCGATGGGTCCTCTCCAGATTTACCTTCGAACTTGGGAATGTCACTGGGAAACTTATTCGGCATTGGCGGCCAAAACGGAAGATAATTAATCAGATCGTTCGTTAGGCGCGACAAGTCTGGTAAGTCCAAAGTTGCGATAAACGGTAGCTGCCGATTAGGATCCCTAAAACTCTGGGTCATGAGACCAGCCCCAGGAGGAGGATATCCAGGATAACTAGGAATAGGAATCGCGTTCGGGATATTGTATCCTCCTGGAAAACCAGGATTAACCGGACCATACTGGGGTTGTTGTGGTTGTTGATAAGTGTACCCAGGATACGGTTGATACTGATAAACTGGCTGCTGGACAGCAGGACTGAATTGGTACTGTCCCTGGTACGGTTGATAAGTGAATTGTGGTTGACTTGTGACAACCGTACTTAAACCAGGTTGTCCTACAGGCATCTGAACCGTAGTTTGAATCGTGGATCCAGACGGTGGTAAAGATGTCTGAGGAGTAGATACAGGAACAGTAGAAACCAGAGCTGTCGATACTCCAGAAGTAGGTGGGGTAGATTGAACAGATGTTGCGGCAGTTGCAGCAGTCGTTTGAGATGGAGTACGAGGCGCAGTAGGCCTAGACTGAGAAACTACCGAAGGTACAGAAGTTTGAATATTAGACTGGACTGGTTGCTAGGGTGAACCAGAAACTAAGGGTTGTCCAGTTTGAGATGACAACTACACATTTGGCTGCAACACCTGTTGAGTTTGCGATAGATCCCACACTATGTTCATTCCGAGGTACTGACCCATAACAGGTTGAGAATATTGAGGACCATAACCGGGTTGAGGGTAGGTTTGATAATTGAAAGGTACATTTCCCGTCCCTTGAACATAAGATTGACCTTGGGGTGGTTGGAAACCTTGGCTCGAGTACTGACCTTGGGGTAGATACCCCTGAGGCACGTACTGATACTGAGGTTGACCTTGAGGTATAAATTGATACTGGGGTTGACCTTGGGGTACATATTGAGTCTGGGGTTGACCTTGAGGAATGTATTGTACTGTAGGCACGTACTGTCCTTGAGGTTGCCCCCCAGATGCAAATTGTGTACCTTGAGGTTGCCCCCCAGGCATTAATTGAGGCTGCCCCCCAGGCGGTAACTGGCCACCTTGAGGTTGAGAATTGGGAATAGAACCTGACATCATAAGAATGTCTTCTACGCTCAACGGCTTTGCACCATTGCTTCCAGTGAATAACCCTTGTTCAATGGGTTGAGGAGATGCTCCCAAAAAAGTACCAGAAAGTGACTGATACCCAGAGGGAACAGAAGGACCGCCATACAAAAATGATTCAGGCGATTGAGTAAACATGGACGACTGACCTAACATATTTACGGGAGTATAAAAACCCCTAGGATGATAAGGAGCACGAGGTGGTGAAAAACTTAACACTGGGTTTTCTGAATAATTAGTTAAAGAAAGATACCAAGTAGTACTTCTAGGTGGACTGTAAAAAATTGATTCACGCTCCCTTAGATCAATAACAAGTTGATTTTTAGGGATAGGGATGCCTACTTCTTCTTCCTGAGCAAGTTCTTCAATAGCTATCAAACCAGAAGGAAGATTTTCGGTGATTACTCTTTCTACCCTAGGTGAATTAGGAGCACTAGAAGTTGGAGAGACGAACCCCGATGTTGGAGTAACAGTTTCAAATATATCAGGTTCTTCGCCTATATCACTAGTAGATGAAAAGCTACCAACAAGTTCGGAAACTGAAATAGCTTCAGGTTTATAACCTGTTTCTAGAGTTTGGTAATCAGGATGAACAACCAACGAAGACTCTCCTTCTTCAGGTGACCCAACTTTACTGCCACTAGGAGTTACAAGGACTTTCAAGCCTTCAAGATGGCTCGGGACTTCTTCAGGAGGTTGGCCCCGAAGTCTACGGGACTTCCTCAGTAAATCAGCCACGGTTACAAACTCAAGAGACTGGCCCCGAAGTCTACGGGACTGTCTTGGTAATTCAGCCACAGTAAAAAACTTTTAACTACTTCACACGCAAACAAAGTAAAATCTCAATGAAAAAAACCTAAAGCCTCTAGAGAACCAAACAAATTTGAATCACACGCCTAAAGAATCTAGAGATCAAACACACACAAACAGTAACTTTCCGGACCGAAAACACTAGTTGGTGATGAAATCCAACGTCGCAGAATTCAGTACAGAAATGGCGGTTGGAACAGTTACCCCGGCAACTTGCTTAATGAATAGACTGGACCAAGTTCCTCCACTTAACCGTCTCGAGTGAAGTGAACCCCCCAGAAAATCCAAGTGAGTCTAGCCGACGTCTGCTCCAGGTACAGTGGGATCTTCCCACCACTGTCACCTTAGGAAGAATCCTAAAGAATATGGTCACTAAGGCTACCAACTGAGACAAATACACCTGGGGGAACAGTCTACGATCCGATACGCACGCAAGGGCAGAGTAGCAAGCTCAATCCCCTTGAAGGCTCCTTGACATAATCCAAGGTTTACCAACAAGTGACCCCAGGCTCCTCGACAATGGTTAATCCGAGGTTTACCGTTTTTAATACGTGAATATCTGGCGTCGTTCCCAATGAGGAAGGATTTATTCCCACACTGACTCGGACACGATCTCGTGCTTCTCCTTTAAGAGGAGCTTTCCCAGAGCATAAATGCAACAATTGGATTTCTTCCTACCACAAGATACAGCTACCTGTTTGTTTTTACTGCCTTGGAGAGTTAATTACTCTCCTACTCCAAGACACTAGCCTAAGCTAAGTTGGTGTATCAGAGCCCTAGAAATAAAATGTTACTAAGTGAATTTTACTTTAAGCGTTAATTTTAGTGGTTGTTGTTTAAGTTAAGAGGTGGTGGAGATGAAACTCGTGGTGTAAAGACTTGACTCGAAATCACTAAAAAGATGCACCTAAGATGATTTAAACAATCTTTTCTCTTCGATGAACTTCTAAACTAAGAAAGAGTTTGAGAATGAAAATACTTTGTAAACACAAATCTTTCTCAATTAAACAAATTAAAAGAAGAGCTTTTCCTTTCCAAAGCACTCAAAAACGAGACAACTAGCTATTTCACACAAATTTCCATTTTCTTTTCAAATCACTCAATCACTACAAAATCAAACTTTTCCAAAAGAGATTTTTTATATTTTGTAAATAAAACACTCAAAACTAATGAAAATGACTAACTTTGAGAGCTACAAACTATAAAAAGCTACTTGAAGTCAAAGCCTACTAAAAGTCTTTTTGAGGATGTTTTACTTAGCTAAATGTGAGCCAAGGAATAATTTATGCAGAATCAGAATTAGTCAAAAAACAACTAATCTTTCGTTTTCTTTTTGTAAAAATGAAAATTCCAAACTTTCAACTACAAGCTTTTCGAAATTTTGAAATGAGAAAACTCAAAGTGAATTCCTCAACAAGGGGAGATTTCATAAATGGTCAGACTCACAAGAAGACCAGTAGACACCAAGGTAATCTGAGGTCCCTAGGGCTTCTAATCTCAGAGCCACTACACAACCAAAAACGAAAAACAAACCCAACAAGCAAAATTCCTAGGAATTCCACCTAAAACCCTAATGCTAATGAAATCAAACCAAGGAAGGTTTTTGACAGGGAACAAGTAGGTCTGGGCAATGGCTAAAACCTATAAACAATTTCTAAACTGATAAAAAAGAGGAAAATTTAAAATTTTTCAAATTTTTGACAGGGTACGCAAGCAACCTGTTTATACAGGTGCATCTACGCTCTGTGCACAAAGGAAAAGTGCGTACAGATACGCACTGTGCCTAACTCAGAGGGTGCGTACCTCCCAAAACTATGAAAAATGAAAACTAACTCAAAATTAACTAAATTCACCCAATCCCACAATCATCAAGTCAACAACAGAAACAGGAAAAATAGTTTCTCAGGTCAAAGTACAGACAAAGAAAACAATCAAGTCTCCCACTGTGGTCTCCATTTTGTCACGCGGAATGAGTCAATCTTGCGGACAAGATAGACCTTCCTAGAATCTAAAGAAGACCTAACGACAAGCAGACCAACCAAACACTATCTTTCTCTAAATATGCTTCAATAAACAATAGCAAACAAGGGTTTTTAGGGCCTACCTTTAGTCCAACGCAAGCTTGTGGATGCCCTCGCTCCTTTGATCCAAATGAGCTCCTTTTCACGAATCTGCAAACACAAACAAGGCAAACACATTAAATAGCACCTGAAAAACCAATTGCATAAAACATATTTAACATGAAAGTCAAGGAGTCCATGAAACAAATAACATAAGATACTTGTTGAGAAAATGAGTTTGATTGTATTATTTCAAAAGAAGAAGAACCTTACAACCTTTGCCTTGACGTTGTATAAGCTCCTACCAGGGTCCAACAAGATGTCTCCTCTACTTTGACAAGTTTCACTCACTCTCCAATAGAACCAAGAGGTATGTGATCTCTCCTCTCAAGCTCAACCAAAGAGTCTCAATTTCACCAGCATTTACCCTCAAAATGTTCAGCTTCTAACCTCTCTATTCCTCACCCCAATGCCTGTATTTATAGTGCAATGGAGGGAAGTTACTAGGTCCTCCTTCATAGGGATAAATCCCTCCTTCAAAGGGATAGCTCCTTTAGTCAAGGGATTAGCTCCTTCTCTTTTGGGATGCATGAACCACCTCAGAGCGAACAATCCACGTCAAAATTCCTTCTAGAAAACTCTAGAATTAACCCAAAGTGAGTTTTCTAAGATAAAAATTGCGCCTTTTGACTTTCACAGGGGTCTGCACCTACACTGTTAGGAACAGAGCGGGTAGGTACGCAGCTTTTGTACACAGAAGGTGCGAGACCGCAGGTGACCATGAGAGAAAGTGCGGAACCAGAGTTACATTATTTTTAATGTCTTTCTCCCACTTCCAAAGCTTGATTTGAAGAGCTGAGGTCTTAGACTTGCTTAGGAGGACAGTACAAGTGATGATAGACCCATACTGACTGCAAATAATCATGGTGACGATATTTTTGTGTAACAAGAGGATTAATAATGAATAGATGACTCTACAATGAGGCTCTGCCATCGCTGCCATAAGCGAGGTAACTGACCGAAACAAGCGTATAGTTTAGATTGTGGAGGAGGCATTCTAAATGGTCTCGGAGTTGGTTATTCCGCAGGAAGAACCGGTCGAGGTGCGCGTCTGCAAGCTTGCTACAGGGGTGCCTGACACTTGCACAGAGTTAGCTAGGGTTTAGCTGGAGCTGAACCTACAGATTACAGATTTATAGTTGAAGGCCCACCCTTTAACTCTGCCAGAATTAAAGGAGCAGCGTGCAACCGCTGTCACAGAGGTGATAGCAGCGGTCAACAGTGAAATGGAAGACTGCACACAACTTTTTGAACAGTCGTTCAAGGTCATGAAGAGCCTGTAGGAGGACCCTAATGTACAACGGCTGAAGATAGAAGCATGAGAACTGCAGCAGTGCTATGACAAAGTAAGAGGTACAGTGTAAACTTTCGCTCTCACGCAGAGACTGGAAAAGTTGCAAGAGGCCAAGCAATTGAAAGAATAGGTAGATGCAACATAACACAAGGAGGCAATGCTGAAGGCGTGCTTGAAGCCCTGGTTGGATGAGGCTTATTCGGTCATGACCTCTATTGAAGGGAAGCTTGAGAATCTGTAAGCAACTCAGCGGAAGCTTTAGGCTGACAGTTCAAGACTAGCGACCAAGCAGTTGGTTGAAGAAGTGAACTAGGCAACCACACAATGCACTGCTGAGGTTGCCATCATACAGGTCGAGCTGGGAGGTCTTCGTGCCAAGATCTATGCGCCCGCAGAGTGACTCGAGGGTGAGTCACCATGTTTGTGTTGGAGGCCTATTGGGAATAGGTTCCCCAAAGACAGTTTTGAGGCTAAAAGCCCATGTTTTGAGACAAACTCTGTAATAAAGTTATAAAGTCTCTGCATTTTGTGATTGCAGAGTGCGAAGGTGTCAAGAATCATAAAGGGCTGTCCGCCCTTATTTTATAAAGTGTAAAGTCGGATGTAAAGATCTAGCCATGGTCCACTGACTATGGGATTGTATAAAAAGGAGCTAAGTAAGTAAGCTCTAAGTAGTTTTGAGTTGGTAGGCAAGTCTTGGAGTCTTGGTAGAGAAGTCTAAGTGTTTCGGGTCTTAGCGTAGGTAGAGGCTCTATAGCTGAGTGCGCAGAGGCCCAGGGTGGAAGTCCACAACTAAATGTGCGGACCCCTGTAGTTGTGTGCATAGGGCGGATAGAGTCTGTATTAATACGAAGATATCAATAAAGAGAAGTATTCTGCAAATTCTGTGTATTTATATCTTGTTAATGCATCTAGTTATATTGTGTTTTGGGTTTAATTTACAACGTTCATGTGATGCATGAATGTATGTGACTGTTTGGGTTAACTGAACACAAGTAAGAATATTAGTTTATGCGGCACTAACTGTAGTTGATTAACAAGACAAATAAAAGACTTAAGATAAAATTGGAAACCTATACAATACGCTGTCATAGCAGCACGAAAGTAGTCGGACTGCGGGTTAAGGCTGCATGAAAGTCAATTGTACACCTTCGCAGAGGTACCAAAAGGTGAAATAAAGAGTAGACTGACAGAGCCCTAAAGCTTAGTAATCTGCGTGAAAGTAGGAACAGAGGATATAAACTGATATCACGACCATCTCAGGGTATGGAAACTTGATTCTAGCATTCCCCCATACTAGTTCGGGTGAGACTTTGGTCCGCGCTCTGTGGAGTGATGTCGAAAGGGCCAATAGTGTAGGGATTTGTTTGGCTAACTAATGTTAACCTTGAGTCAAGCCTCACAAAGCCAACAATATTTAATATTGTTTTTTAATTTTTTAACCTATTATTTTTTTATTAATTTAAAATAATTTTTTTTAAATAAAATAAAAAAAATTATAAACAAATCCTTATAGATACATTTATAAAAATATCAAACATATTTATTATTATACGAGATATAAAATCCTACCCTATTTTATTTCTCAAACTCAAGAATTGATTAACCACCACTACTGCTACTGATTCAAAACCTATCAAGTCAATAGGCATGTTCGGGAAGGCCTATCTGTTTGGGAAAGCATGCATAAGCACTGACCAGAAGCCTAAGGAAGGTAAGTTCGATGTTACCCTCCACTCACAAACCTAGCCATCATGCATAAAATTATTATTAGCAAATTTTATAATCTTTTAGTAAGTATCTATATATATATAATTAATTAATTTAGAATTTATTATTAAATTTTCTTTTAAAAATGAAATTTATAATTAATATATTAAATTCACACTTATAATTAAATATAATTTATTTATTTATTGTTATTATGGAAATAATTTTATAATTTTATTAAAAAAGAATTCAAAAAACAACCAACTAAAATTTTATAATCCTATAATATATTTCCAACATACTTATAAAACATCTCATTCATATTCATATATATAGTATATTTTTCCAAACCACTAGTGAAACATAATTATAACACATGGAACAAATCAGAACTTATATTATATTGTTAGAAAAAGCATAATATTCATAAAAGCCAAATTATTTTTATTTTATCAAATATTATACCATTTTAAAAATACATATCAATTTCCAATTATTTAATATTTTTTTTTTTAAATACCAATTTCCAGTTATTTAATATCGAACTAATTTTTAAAAACTACATCTTTTCACATCTAAAATGACATGCTCACGCATACAATTGCAAATTCCGTTATGCTAATTTTACAACTTTTCGGGTTAGCAGAATTTATGCCATGCAAATTGATAAGGCGAGCTTCTCTTTTTCAATAATATTTATTTTCATCTGATTTCTCATGGCATGCCGAAATTTGAAATCAATAAAAATATCTCACACAAGTGTAAAATCCTGGAATTTAGCTATCATTATTATACACTAATGCTCATGCATCTTTGAATTTGATTCCCCGCGGTGATTTATCACATGGTTTCTGAATGCCTAGGTTAACCACACTTTTAATTCCCCGTGATCGCACAATTGCATGTTCAAATCCCCCGGTTGCCGCCAACAGGTCTCGAGTTCAATTCCGATTCGAGTCCAGAAATGACGAACGTATTTCATTCCAACAACTTCAAGAACGGAGATAAGCTCAATTACAATGGAGCATCAGAAGGATATCAATGGCAACAACGTCGTAGAGGAGACACTGGACAACAACGTCGCTGGGAAAATCACCGGGCAACGTGCTGAGCATTACTGGTGTGGGGGTAGAGGCCTGGGGCAGAGTCTTCGTAGTCCTACTGTAGGACGCTTAGGGAAGATTTAGGGACAAAATGCATGTTGGAATATGAAGAATTTGCAGGAGGTCATTTTCCATGCAATGGTATCCGGATGTGTCACAAAAATTTTCATAAATGATTTTATATAATTCAATAATTTATTTTTAAAATTGAATTGTAATAACATATATGTTCATTGCGCTTAAATTTTTTTTTTACAAACCAATATGAAAGACGTTTGTAATTCTTTCCATGTTTAATATTAAATAGATACATGATATATGTTCGTTCATTTTAAGTTCAAAGTGACTTGTATCATAATTTAAGCTTGTACTTATTTTCTTAGTCTATGAAAATGGAAATTAAAATTTTTATATTTTACTAATGAAAGCTATAATATATAACTTCATTTTAAAATTAGTTAAATAATTTTAATAGATCCATAAACTTAAAAAATTAATAAACATTTATAAACAAGATTAATAAAAATCTATAAATTGAAATAGTGAGCACATGTATCAATAAACTATCCATATGTAAATATACACAAATTACTTATATCACATGAACCTCCATAAACTGAAATAATAAGCATCCATAAACCAAAATATTATTCATGTACATCCATAAACTATCCCTGTATGAAAATATACAAAGTTTGTATCACATGTGAATGTGCCCTATGAAATGAGCTTGAAAATATACAAACTATCCACTCTAAGTACCACTAGAACTCCTATGTGATTTATCTCATGCAAAGTAAGTGTCGATACGCTGTCCATAAGTGGATAGTGAAATATAACACATTCAAAGTCAAACTAATTAGATAATTATTTGTACAAAATAAATAATATGTAAATAAATTATTTTGAACCACATTTTTAATTACATATACATGAATCTATTAACCTCAGTCGAGTCCAAAGGAAAGTCAGATAGGATGGGGGTCTAATGAATCTGGGTTTTTGGTGCTCCTATGCTTGTGGCTCAATGATTGGGGCCTGCGTTGATGGACCCAAATCATCTGTGCCTCTAAACCCAACCTCTCACTCATGTGTCCACATACTAGTGACATCAACGACACTCTGCATATGAACATGTGTACACAATAAAAATGACGAATTATAATTAGTCTACAAATTAATTAGCATATATGCATAAAAATAAAAATAAAAATTTGTTGAAATCTTATGAAAAAAAAGTTTACTTCAACTATTGGTCCATGTGGTTATACATAATGACTCTGCTCCACATTAGTGTTATGAGGTGGAGGTGGAGGTGGAGGAGAATCCATGGAAATATGCTTTGGTCGAGGATGGCCTAGCTAATCAAATTCCCCCTCGGATGACCTCATAAGCTCATCGATGTAGTTGGGTTGTGTCTACATGTTATCATGAACTTACTAATATAAATGCAATACAATACAAATTAGAAATTAATATAAATAATTATGCATAATTTGACAAAAAGACTCATTTTTTTGTATATATATGTACCTGGTATGTGTCACGCAGACCATGCACCCTCCAACGGTGACAAATGACATCACGATACATACATTTATATGCCAAAATTTGGTCAACAAGTAAACTCACGAGAAATGGATCATCATATAAAGGAATTGGAAAGTGATGAAGCAATGGTGGTGGTATCCTAATCTCTTCTTCCAATGCAACACATGCACTAACCAATGATGCCTACATGCTATCTGCAATAGCCTCCCTGGTCTTAGCACCAAGCTGCGACAACTCCTCTAGCTCTGTCAGTAATACCATGCGCTGAGACGGTAGTGGAAAGAATCTCACAAGTGGTGGTACATTCCTAGGTACCTCCGACCCCCCTCGCGATCATAGGTATGTCTTATGCTGGGTCCATAATAACGAGATCCGGTATTAGTGTCTGACCTCATATGTAACATGAACTCTACATATAAATTCTTAGAGAAATAAATGATGACATGGTCATGGTGGGGGAACTAGCCCCAAGTTCCAATGAATTTATTATACACAAAAGGGGTTGCATCAACATTCCTAAAATATTTTAGTTGAATCGGACTTTTACGTCTAGTAAGGCGATCCAAATGGATGTCGAACGACTCCCCATGAACATCAATGTTGTTTGTGGCCTCTTTCACCACCTCCCATGTATCTAAGCCTCCAACCTCATGCCTCCTAATCCTCTGTATGGATTGTAGGAGTTGGTTCTATGGGCTCGATCTCTAGTATGTCTCAATAAACCTATTGATGTTATCCAGCATCAAAGAAAAACTATGAATAATCGGCGAATTGGTAGGAATGTTATGTCTCTCTTGTGTGATCCACATATGACGGGTCGTAACATCCTCTAATGTGATATGAGTTGTAGCATCATCCCATGGAGGGATTGGTGATGCACTCTTATCCTCAGATTCGACATTCTAAGGGATTGAAAATCATAAACATAATTTAACATATATAATTAACAAACTAGAAGCATAATGATGTATACATTAAATTTAAACATCTATGTTGAAGACAATTTAAAAATTAAAGACAATTTCAAGACATAAATACATAAAGTTTAAAGAGGGTTTGAAAATGCAAGAAGTGTACCTAAAATAGGTGAAGAAGGTCCACTAGAAGTACGATGATCATCAAAAGAGATAAAAAAATTGCTTTTGACACTCGGACTGGCATCGGAGGTTGAATCTATAAGTCGAACGCACACTCTGGGTGGGCTACGTGATCTATCACGAGCCCAAACATGTATAATAGATCCCCTCACACTGCGATGGCCTACAGTTGGGCCACGTATATGAGATGCCTCTGCATATTACATATAATACATATAAACTAATCCAAGAAAATAATGTTTACTAAAATATCACACATAATACGAATTATTACATATAATACAAACTATTACATATAATACATATAAACTAATCCACGAGAAAAATGTTGACTTAAAAAGAATGTTGACCAAAAAACCATTTCTATACTCAAGCAAAATAATCTAACCTAAGGTCCTAAAATTTAGAGTCCATTTTTCTATAATTTATCAACCAAGTATTGAGTTCCATGTAAACACAATTGAAAGAAGTGATCAAACCTACCTTCACACTTCTTCCCATTTTAAATAATGCATTTTATTCATAGCACATACATATGTAACTATATTTGTAAAAAATTGAAATAAACTTATTTACAAAACTAATAAAATTTCATGCCAACCAAATACTCCAATCTAGACTTTAAGTTCTTAGTGTTTGACTTTGGCACATGACATGTTAATGCATGGGCATCTCTTGGTTCGGGCAACCTTTAGGAAGAAAAATGAATTTCAGATCAGAGGTACCCATATCACAAATATTTTGTGTTGTGTCATTTTGAATGTTCCGATGAGTAAACCTCTCAATCCACCACTGGTTCTAGATTAAAGGACTACATTATCATGATTATGTTTGCATATGTGGTACATCCATGTGTAATGACTGCCAAAGGCAAACATAGAATGCTTGATGCTTACGAGGCATAATAAATCACATGCTATAACAAACCACATGATAACAAAGATTAGGCAGCATAAGAAACCACATGACAACAAAGAGTAATAACTTATTAAGGAAGAGACAGAACTCATTACATGTCATGGTTGCCCATTAAGAGGTTCGATCAAACGTGAAAGATAGCAGGTTGTGAGATCCTTTTATTAATATGAAGATTACATGGGTTCCTTATCCACTTGCGTGCCTTTTGTTTTCCAAGTTACAAGTTGTTGTGTTGCATGTGAAGCATTGGATTAATGTCAAGGGACGTTTCCCCTTGGGATCAAACGAGGCACCAGCTTTGCCTAAATGGACTTCACCCTGGCCTTCTCAGCAGGTTGGATACCTATTATTGGTGTTTTAGGATGGTTGTCGAGGCACTGGAAGGTTTTTTCAAGTGCCATGGAGTTGCTTGCAGGTTCGACATAGGGTCTGGCACCGTCGGTGTGTAGCAACAGTGGTAGGAAGCTCTCAGGATTCCATACCAAACCCGTTGTAGGTAAGCAACACAAGAGCGCCTATACCGCCATTGGTAGGATTCCTTCTTAGTAGGAAGCGAAGACTCGCTAACCACAAATCCATTGGAGAACATATCACCCAAGGTTAGGAGGGATAACACCATAGATCATCCTGAGTAACCAAAGGTATCATCATTAAACTGTGAAGCACATCTAGGAGTGTACGATATTCCTAAGAGAGACATAGTCGACAAGACAGGGTCGAGGAAGCCTTTGCAATAATAGTTTACAGCTGTGGAGATTCTAGAGATCTTCGACTAAGACACTGCGCAATGCAGAAGCAAGGTCCATTAGTCGAGTCATGACAAGAATCAGAGAGAAGGGTTCATTCCGGTGCATAGCAGCAAGGCTATGAACTTAAGGAAAATTTTGGGATAACCTTATCCTTTTGATGGTCAAAACCCTAGTCAAGGGAGGTTTCTAATTGGTGGAACCATATTTCCCCTCACGTGATTGGTCGGAATGACGGGGAATGAAAGCCATAGAGTGGTTGTAGTCTATTGGTGAGAGGAACCTTTTGATAATAGAGTTATATCAGAGGTATGACATTGGAGGAATTATTTTAGAAGTATTCGATAGTAAAAATCTAATACATATAACATTGGTTATTTATAGTAACAAGAAAATATCTAAACTCTGAAACACATAAGTGATAGTTCTTTTAAAAGTTTTCGGCATATTATAATAAGCACTATTGGAGGAGGCCACATGGCATATTAGACTCTCTTTTAGCGAATCAGAGATTCCCTATCGACAGCTTTTGTTATGTGACACGATTCAAAATGCTCGCTCTTCGATATGCGATAAAGGGTTGGATTTCGATATTGTGATATGCTAATCTTGTAGGCTGCCCCATATCGGAGGTCAGAGGCAATCACATATCGGAACCGACACCTTAAAGGATGAAAAGATATTTGCGAGTAAGTGAGAGCAGTTTCTTTTTTTTCTTTTTCTTTTTGCTGTCAAAATTTTTGAAAGTATTTGATTTGAATTAGAGTTGTAAAGCCATGTTCATATCAATCGTTGAAATGTGACCTTGTAAAATTTGTCCATTTTTTTCTATTTTAAAATTGAATCAAAAGTATGATTATTGAAATGAAATAGGAAGGGGTTAATTCAATATAAAAGGGATAAATTCACACGATAATATAAGTGTTGGACATGGGGGTTATTTGTTTAATTTATTTTAATTAATGAATAATAAAAAAGAAGTTGTAAAAAAAAGATTAAGTCAAATTGAAAAATAAAACAAAATGACAGGATATGGAAAAGTGGAAGAAAAAAGGATCCAAAAGGTAGTTAAAAATCATAGGGGTCCCCATTACCAATATGGTAACAATAAATTCAAGTTGGGAGTGTTGCCTTTTTTACCACAATAGTTTGGAAAGTTTGTTCATTTTGAGTCCTTTTGTTGTTTGGAAAAAACACTGCAAACCTCTGTGGTAAGTCACTCCTTGGAGAGCTGAAAACATATTTGGTAGCAAGTGAGAACATATATTTTAGATTCTATTTCACTTTCAAGTGTTTTTAAAAGTATTTTACTGGACATGGCTGTAAATAGTTTGATGCTAGTACTGTTATCGGGAAATCTAGTGTCCACTCGGAGCTGCTAGTCCCACTAAGACTGGTAGCTATCTTAGAAACAAACAAACTAAAGCTACTTTCGCTTTCCTTTATGAGAAGTAGACAAGAGGGGAACAAAGGACACCAACCTCAGTCTTGTACTTAGTTCCTCTCCCTTCTGACAGATCCTTGCCACTTTTCCTTCGTCTACCTAGCTTCAAAGAGCACCCGTGGAATCAAAGCAGCATAATACTATCGAAGAATAGAGATCTACAATCATAAACAATATAGGACCAGATATATATTGACCACACAAATGCATATATCATCAAACACACATGAATGTGGAGGAAAACTTGAATAGCTTTATTAATATCAAGAATAGAAAAGAGGATTACAACCAATTGTTCTGAACCAGTGTCATCCTCCCAGCATGAAAGCCCTTCTTCACCTCATGAAAAGCTTAGATCACCCAACACTATGGTATTCCACCAAGAAAGCAACCACACTTCCTTACAAGATACAAAATTCCAGCCCCTGGATCTCTTGGATGAGGGATCCATATATAGATGATTGCAAGGGGGTGAGTCAGCTTCTGGGATTTTGATTATTGTCTTCTCTCTGATAGTTCTTGATTCCACTTGGAGATTGATGATCCCTTACTCATCCCTGGGTGAATTCAGAGAGGCAAGTGTCATAGGAGAAGTTTCTGGAAGATTCCATGACGATCCACCTTGCAAACTGTCTCTGCCATTTGTCTACTCTCGCCCATCGCACCCTACAGAAGTGCTTTCCAGTATGCATCGCACCCTTTTCACTGGGCAGGTGAGATGCATCACATCCTCTGCACTAGGCAGTCTGTATGGTCCAGCTTTGACCAGTCCTGAGCAGTTTACTGTGGAGAACTTCTGGGAGATGATGTAATCAACTGACCTTGCTCCTTTAGGGTGTGAAAAAACACTCTTAGGGACTTAGGAGCCTTGGTTTATGGACATGTATGATTGGGGTTGCAGTGCCCAAAAATGTCTATAACAAGTACCGATTCCTCTTCCTACCTACGCTTGATGTAAGAATTGCCTTGCATGCGGGAGTAGCAGTTAAAGGAAAATGGTGGAGAGATGTGAAGATCAGCCAACGTTTGAACTATGGAGATAACAGTGAATGTGAAGCCGTGTCAGTCTATGTTGCCAATGTCCAATGTTTCCTTTCGTAATGCCATTCTTTGTGATTTATGTATTGTCAAACCCCATTCCATTCGAAGGGTAATTTCCTACAAGACTCCGACGTTATTGGGGAAAGTGGAACATAAGATGGGTTGAAGGCATCCCATGGTGGACCTTTGTATTGGAAGAAGTCAGCAACAAAAAATGATGGTAATTGAGGGGGTTTTGATCCAGCTACATAGAAAATGGAAATTACTTTTCCAAGTGCTTTGTTTAAAAGACCTACTTCAACCCACAAGTTACATGTGAGGAAAACCTGTTGTTCATTGCAAATAAGAAATTTTGCATCCAACTATTCAACTTCTTTGTGTGCACCAATAAGATGGTGGTTCCTTTTCTCCGCGTAGCAGCGTGCAGGTGGAATATTCAATTTTTTGAGCATTTGTTTGTTATGCAATTCAATAGCTAGGTTGGTTGGATATAGGTGGATTGCTTTGTCAAATTCCTGCTACTCATACTTTGACAAAAGTGAATTTTTCCTTGACATCAGAAGGTTCCAATCTTCGACTATTGGTGTTGCATTTCTAAGATTCATCAGCACTTGTCAGAATTCAATTTGAAGAGGGTTCGTCCATTGTTGACGAAAGATGATAGATAGTGTGACGATCATGTCAAAGCTACGCCATAGGGAATTTCCAAGTGATGTGCTGACATACATGGGGATGTCCTTCACAGGAGGTAGTTTCCCAATATCACCAACAAGTATGATAGACCGATTGCCGAAAGGAACATTCTAATACGAAGGAAAAACCTCCCTTAAGCAATCGTCTATCTGTGAAAGAAGTTTATGGTCAATAAAACTCATTTCATCGATTAAAATGTATTTGGCGTGACGAAGTTTTTCTTGGAGATGTAGAAGTGGTTGGCCCTCAAGAGGATGCATTAACACTAAAGGAATGTGAAGGGAAGAATGGATTGTAAGCACCTTTAAGTTAAATGTTGCAACACTTGTTGGAGCAAGTAGGAGTAATGGACTTGAATTGGGAAGAGATTCAACAAGAAATGTATCTTTTAGGCAATCAATTAAATGAGAATTCCTCGTGCCAATAGTGCCTTGGATGAAAATTCTAATTGGAGGAATGGAGGAAGTGGTCCTAAAGTGTGTGAGGACAATGGTGAAAGAAACTTGATGGGTGGGCGATAGTGAGTCGAATGAGAGAGGAACTGGAGACAGGGTATAATGGATTTGGGTGGATGAGCGACTAAAGTCTATGAAACATATTTCTGTCTCTTTCAAAAGGAGAGGGATCATGGTATGATCCCAATTGTGGTTACAGTCAAAGTCGTGATGTCCAATCATGTCAATGTCATCTATTTCCATGTTGTTTCCAACGTGTAGCTGAGAAATGAATTTCCATTCATCGATGTCTATGAATTCAGGGGGATTCAACATATCATTAGTGAAGATGTCATCAGAGCAAGGGGAAAGGGGGGTTTCAGGGGCTCGATGAACATGCCATGGAATATACACATATGTTTTTCCATTCCCAATGCGAAATGATTGCTTCATCAGTGGATCCTATATCTGATGGGAGTGTGTAGAAAGAGAAGTATAGAAGTAGTTCACTCTAGCAGAAAGAAGTGAAGGTGGCATTAGCAGGAGAAGGGATCAAGGAATAGGAAGGGAGGACATGAACAATCTTTCAAGGATTTATTTTTTTCCATTGGTTATGTTTTCGGTGAGCAGAGAAGGACCAAGAACATGTAGCTTCAAGAAGAGTTAGTGTTTCAAGCAAAGCAGGTGTATTCATGTATTCTACAATGAAGGGTGGTGTTCAGAGGGGGAACCTAAACCATGGTAAACACGTCGAAAAATAGTTCGATTAACATTGAGGGAAACAAATGAGTAGCTACAAAGTGAAAAGGGCAGTTTTTATAGCATGTGGCATGTTCCCTGTGTGTTGATGTCTCTATTGGAAATTGTTTCTATTAAAAATTTTCAAAAAACACTATCAACATGTGTTTTGGTGTGGATAGCCTGGGAGACACATGACAACATTTGTCAATAACTTTTTGATTTTGTTTCTAGTTTTGATGCATATTTCGCGATGTAGTGTAGAACAACATGCTAAGACAAAACCTGCTGGAAATTGATGTTTTCTCTCCAGATGTATAACATGTCAAAGTTGTGTACATTTACCATTTCATGATTACATGCAGGGACATATTTATTTCCTCCACTGTCATCAATGATCAAAGAGGATGTGGGATTCAAATCCCATGGAACTCGATAAAGATAAACAAGAGTAGGACCTTTTTTGTGAAGACATGAAGAGGGGTGGCATTTCGTATGCCAATGAACGCAATTAAGAAGATTCTCATAGTCCTAAAGGCGAGAGGATGCAAATATCAATGGTGATGGGAGGATGCATGGGTCATTCTCTGTAGAGATCTGTACATAATGTCCACATTTTTCAGGAGTGTGAAGATTCCAAGCAGAAATGTGTTCATCGAAAAAACACTTGGCTCTATCCATCGTGACTTGGTCATCCCAATTGAGGTTGTCCATATCAGGTGCGTTTTCGAGCCAAAGGAAATGATATATGTGTGCGGAGCCCCTATGTTGTGACTCGTACTTGCAAAGATGGAAAAGGAAATTTTGTAAGGCGCCTACACATCCAGATAATGAAACAAAAAGGAGAAGGATGGTCACAGAAATACCTACACCAGAATTCCTTTGCATATAAACCTTTTTGCAACACCTCTTTGAGGAATATTGTGAATCAACAATGAATGTACTACATTGCAAGAAATTGTTGATTATATTCTTGAATTTCCATCAAAATAACTCAAATGAATCTTTGGTGGGGGAGGGGGGGGTGGGGAGGCCTATGAGACATGACCATGTGCATGTCATGCCATTTGGTGTCCCTCTAAGGCTTGATCCAAAGCACTTAGTTTGGTCAGGAAGCATGGAATCAGGTGTGCCATGGAGGTAGGCACGTAGGTATGCAACAGTCATTGGAAAGCCCTCTTCAAGGTTTTTCTTCTTGAAAACAACATTTTCTTGACTATGATGCCACAACATAATAGTGTACAAGTAATACAAGAATCTTGGATGCTGGGCAAAACGGTTATCATAATAGCGTATGAGGTGAACAACATATTCTTTCATTTCAACTTTTCTAAGACGTGGCTAACCAATCATAGCAGCTCCTACGGGGAAGAGTGTGGGGAATGGCATAACAAGGAGGCCTTCTATGGTATATTCATTGATAGTAGAGGGGGAAACAGAGGGTCGGGAAATTGAAGTAGTGGAATTAGGATGGGGAGACTGCAGGTAGTTGCGTATTTCTTCAAGCTCAGTATGGGAATTAAGGAGTGTTGATACAAAAGATGATGGTTGGAGGTTTGTGGAGGTCGGTGTGCAAGAATGTTATCATCGAAAGTAGGGAAGTCAAGTTATGGTTTAGGAGAGGATGGGGAGATGTGACAGACAATAGTAGAAATATCGGTAGGGTGAGTCGGCAAGGAAGATATTGCAACATGGTCCAGTTGGACATCCTTGTAGTAGGGATCATGGACTAGTTTGTACTCTAAAGCCGCAAGAACACGTGTCTCGCTAACAATGAAATCATATGCTTTGTGGTCACAACCATGCGTAGTAACAACGATGATGTCCAATTTGGAAACCAAGCACGATAAAATGTTGGTGATGGCAGTGATGTCTTGTGGGAAACAAATAGTATGACCAATGTATTTGTAATGTACACCTCGTGCATGGGTAACTTGAAATATTAGGTTGACATGTGATATGAGAATTTCTTCTATTTGTGTTAAAGTAGCAAGGACAAATGGTTGGTTTCCAAGGTCCATGTTGTTCGCAAGGGAGAAGTGGTGGGTGAATTTTGTAGTTGCACATTGGGAGAAATAGAGGTGACCATGTAAGAATTTTTTTTTCATATTTGGGTAAGATTATTTGCATATGGAGCAGATATGCAAGGGAGAGAGGTCATCTATCCTTTCACGGAATCGTTAGTGTGCATGGTTAAGGCCATTTTTGACCAAAATATGAGGATGGGAGGGTGAAGGGGGACAAGTTAATGGTGGGGTGTGCGATGTACATGGGCAAGAAGTGGCAGTGAATGGAGGAAGTTGAAGGGTAGGTATAGTCGGAGCAGGGAATGTTGAAGGAAGTGGGTTTGCAAGTGAAGCTTCAGGATGTTGTGGAAGAGAAACATTAGATGAGGGTATAGCTGGAAAGGTTTGGGTGTTTTAAATCAACTTTATATTTGAGGCATCTTTGTTTGTTGAAGTCATCTTTATTATTCCATAAAGGAGTCTCTTCTGAGCATTTCTTGTGGGGTTTTCAGAATATTTTGGCATGTCCATCCTGATACAAACATGGGGAGACAAGTTCAAGTGATTATAAGAGACTAGAAAGAGTTGTCTTAACTGCAAAGATAGAGTACATAGCCTGGAAAAGGAATAACTTCATTAGTGGATATACTTTTGAAGTAGTTCCTTCTAGCTTATAAAGTAGATGCTTCTTTTGACAAAGTAGCTGAAGTTTAGTGGCCGGAGAGGCATTTCTTATAATAGAGTTCATGTTTCTTTGATATTATGTACTAATATCATGCAATTCAAATTTTGTTGTTGGAACTTTGTCAAAGCTATATTGCAGCGTAGAACAATATTAGAATCAAACTTATTTCAGCGAAGTATTTTTGTGGTGATGGATAAATATCTATAATTCATTTACCAAGTAGATTTAAGGAAACCAAACGACAACCCTTTGTAAGAATCCAGTGTTTGTATTTAGGTGCACAAAGAACAATATAAAAGGATGTAAATATTCTATTTTGTTTATAAGGAAGAAGAAAAAAAACATATATACTATATGTAAAGTAAAATATGGAGAAATATTCAAATGTGGAAGCTGCAACATGTATCATAGGTGTATAAACATAAATAAGAGAAGTATAATGATGAAGTGAACAGAAATAAGGAGGTGAGAAGTGACGAAACGACAATGAATGGAAAAACATATAGAAGTTATTGTTTACACTTCATGACGGCATGGGGAAAATAAATCGAATTTCAAAGACGCCGAACAACTAGAGTAGTAGACATTTTTTTGATTTCCTGGAGGAGAACGGAACATGTAGAACTATAAGTGATTTCCTCTGAATTGATTAGTACAAAATTCAAACAATTCACACCATTAAAGATATATGTTTTCACTAGATGATCCATGCATATTTGGTCACAGGGAAATATATCGATGACCCAAAAAGCCTAAACTGACCAACATTTGGCCTCTTACTAGAATAAGCCTCCTATGTTATCTTCATCTCCAATATCCGATGTGGGCTATGGTTCTGAACATAAACCATTGTGTGGAATGCCTCAGCCCATAAGTGTAGTGGTAGGACCTGATCATGCAACATCACCCTTGCTACCCTTATTATGCTTCTATTCTTCCTCTTGGCCACCCCATTCTACTAAGGGTTATGGGGTGCCATCAACTCCGTTTAATCCTTCCTCTGCACAAAAGTTCTTAAATGCATTTGAAACATACTCCCCACCATTATCACTAGAAAGTTTGATCCTTTTTCTGCATGAAAAATATCCAGCATTTATGAGAATAGTCATCAACAATATAACATAATACTTGTGTTTGGTCGTGGATGTTGTTGCGAATGGTACACAAAAATCTGAATGGACTCGCTATAGAATAGCCTCTATTGTGAAAGGAATACTTGGTGTATTTTCCCAAAGTACACCCCTTGAATGTATCAACTTGATCAAGCGTAGCTTTGGGAAGACCGGTAGAGATCTGCTGCAATATCTTCAAAGCCCCATGATGCAAGTGTCTTAATCACCTATGCCACAACTTGCCAATGTCTCGGCTCTGCACCCTTTCTACTTTTGTGCTCAAAGAAGCACTCTCTTCTACCTCCAACTTATAGATATTCTTCACCTAAATCCCTCTCTTCTTTACTTGACCCATGGCTATGTGTCGAAGGGACAACTTTCCTTTTGAGAAGATCGCATCATATCCTCTATCCTCAAGCATGGAAATAGATACCAAGTTCTTCTTCAGCCCGGGCACACACAAAATATTTTTTAAGGTGAGTGGAGCCCCATTCTCCCTATAAAAAGTAATATTGCCCAATCCAGTAACATTATACTTCCCATTGTCACCCATCTTGATATGCATCTAGAGATACTTCTCCTCCAGGTCACTAAATAACTCTTTGTTGCTAGTCATGTGGAATGAAGCTCCACTGTCTAAGTACCATACACTTCCCATCATTGATGACACCATTCATGCAATGAGGGAAAATTCCAATTCGAATTGGGAGGCCAAAGCCTCACCAACCACTCCTCTTGAGGACTTCTATTGGACTTCTTGAGTGGAAATTTGTATAAAAATGGCCCAAATCATGACAATGAAAGCACTTAACTTTAATCATGTATTTTTTCTTACCTCCATGATAAGAATCCGATTTGGAATGGGAAGCTTTCCCTTCCCCTTCTTCAACTTAATTGCTAAGGCACAGTTATCTTTATCATCAATTTTTCATGAAGAGCCATCCCTGGAGTTCCTCCTAATCTCCTCCTACATCAAATCTGACCACAGTTGTTTCCAATCTAATAGCTTCTCCGACCATTGACAGAGTCCTGATAACTATGCCAACTCTTTGGTAGTCCTAGAAGAGCAAGACTCACCATATCATCCTTAGTAAAAGTGATTCCAACACTTCCAAATTCATCACGACATTGAGTGAACTTGGTCAAGTATTTTGGAATCATCTCGCCTTTCTCCATTTTGATTTTTTGAAGTTTGTCCTTTAGTGCCAATTTCCTTTGGTCACTATTGTTCTGATACAAGTATATCAATGTTTTCCACATATCATACGAGAGTTTCCTTGCCATGGATACTTGAGACAATGTGGTCTCGAAGTCCCTCAAGGATTATCCGCCTCGCCTTCGCCACACACTGCTTCCATTCAGCCAAATTCTGTGCATTCGATGCTACTGGATTAGGAATTTCTTAATCAACGAATTCCTTCAGGCCATTATCCTCTAGTATAGCCTCCATTTTGTCCCTATAGGATATAAAACTTGAGCTACCTTCCAAGTCATACTCGAGTTGCAAACCATAGAACGTCATCTACCAATCATGAAGTATGTAATGCAAATTCGAATTTCACTTATAGCCCAAAACTCAAAACTTTGAAATCTCCTCTAGTATACTATTCTCATCTCCGATACCATGTAGAAAATCTTGTATATTCACAAACTCATGCAATTTACTAAAGCACAGGACAAGAATCTACTTCTACTTTCAACCGGTGGAAGCCAATAGATCGATGAAAATAATATGATCAAGAATAACATAAATCAATGGCACATAACACAATAAGTTTTCCTAGGGGAAGCCACTGCTCAAAACCTCACCTATATGTATTGCATTAAATCATAAATATGAGTGAAGATACAAAGCTTGTTCTCACTAGAACAATTCCACACAAGTATGCTCAACTCTCTCAGCTCACAAGCTAGCTCTTGGCCAACACTTAGCCAATTCTACAGCTCTCCAAGCCCCTAATATCTTTTGTAATTCCTAAGATGAATAGCCCATATTTAAATGGAATTCATGCTTCCAAACCTGTGAAATCCAAACATAGGATCAATCTTTGATGCATGCATGATATTTACACTCTAGTAAATAATACAAGTGATAGTAAATTGTCCCTACACTCTAGTCTCAACTAGGTATTTCTAATAATTGACATGCATGAGTTTCTCATGAGGGAATATTTAGTTAACGGGAGTAGCACTAGTGGATGCACTAGTGCATCAATTGAGAGTTAGTCCTCTATTAGTTCCTTAAACAGTTTGGAACTAATTTAACTGAACTTAACTCAGTAAACTAAGTGATCTAATTTCCAACTCAATTTAAAGTCATACTAGACCCATAAAATTTAGGGAGAACATATACATGACTACATAAAGACTTCCAACTTTAAATTCCTAAGCTAATTAAGTTAATTAAACTTAATTAACTATTTACAAGTTGGTATGAGAGTAGAATTTGATTTTAATTCTCAGTTTAATTCAAGGACAAATTAAACTC
This sequence comes from Pinus tabuliformis, assembly GCA_031772625.1. Taxonomy (NCBI): domain Eukaryota; kingdom Viridiplantae; phylum Streptophyta; class Pinopsida; order Pinales; family Pinaceae; genus Pinus; species Pinus tabuliformis. The sequence continues at coordinate 122,449,060 of CM062811.1, read as the reverse complement.
GAAATTCTTATTTCCATTTCTCAACAAATCCCCTACCTCTTTAGGTTTGCAGGCATGAGAAAAGTGTTTCAATATCAAGGAAAAACTTGCAAAATTGTTCTAGATTTTTTATTTTTTTTAAATAAAAAACCGTGGAAATTTTTGCAGTTGTTTCCTACCTTCTTTGGGTTATTTCTTTTCAGGAATTGTTTCCTGGCGAGACATGACATGATGTTGCTGACATGGAACTATTGATGACATGGAAATGTAAAGCCATTCTTGTTGCTCATTCCTATGTTTCTTATTGGGAATGCTATTTTTTCCACCTCCATATGGCTTAGAGGTAAGGATTCTTCAGTGGTATTAGGTCTTGAGTTGTGGTCACAAATTGGTGTCCTTTTTCTTTATCTTGATTGATTGGCTTACATAAGGAGCTACAAACATGTATTCCAACATGTTTCCCCTCTCCATCTCCTTCTTCATCATCCTGTCATGGTATGATAAAGTACCTGCATCTACAATTCACTCATGACAGCATGATATCAGTCTAAAATGTTGCATGTTAATCCATTGATTGAGTTGGAACCAGGTGGCAGTATGAGGGAGAGGCTAAGTGACTACGTAATTTCGCAACTTAGGTGGTCAGGGGTGAAGCTTGAGCCTTATGACTATGCAATGTGCAGTTTAGGCTGGGTTGACAAAGTAGATTGCATAGTTTTGGAGGTCAGTTAGCCAGGCTTAAGGGTTTAGCACTATTTCTACCTACTTCCCAGTTCTGGAAGGGAGATCAGGAAGGGCGCTTATAAAATTGTGTAAATTAGGAGCTCAAGGGTTGGGATTGAGGTCAAATATTGCGCAATGTGCAGTTAAGGTTAGGCTTGAGGGATGAGTTGTGTAGTTTGGAGGCAAGGTCTGGGATTGAGCACTAAAAATGTGTAGTGTGCAGTCCAGGGAGGTAAGAACTATGATTTACATGGTTTAAAGAGGTAGGGTTGCAGCTAGAGGGATGAGACTATGCAATGCATCGTTCAAGAGGGACAATTGAGGCTAAGTTTCTTGGTCAAAGCTCCTTTTTAATTTGACTAAGTGTGGGATTTGTGAAGTTGATGTGAATAATGATAAGACTCGACTGTGATCACATACTTAGAATACTTGACAACAAAACAAAATAGATCATACAAGACACATGAAAACCATACTTCCCTTAGTGTGACAACTTTATGACAACTCACAACAAGTGCGACACTAAAGATAAATTTTGGTACGACCATGATGACACTTGTGTGATAATGCTTACAACTTTGGAAATGAGTGCGATGGATGTTTACATGGTAAGATCAACTCATTTTCACAAGGGTAACTCTTTAACCACTAAAAAAATCTCTTATACAATATGTGAAAATCCGAAAAGAGGACATTTTTCCTTTCTTGCAAAATGACCAAAACACTTAGAGAAAACACATATAATGCATTT